>OY740789.1:38140092-38842592 GCA_963514005.1 Raja brachyura | reverse complement strand
TTGCCAGTTCTGCCTTGGTGACCCGGGGCGGCAGTGCTAAGCCTTCTGGGTCCAGAGGTTCCGCTTTGGGGACCCTGGGCAGTGAGAGCCCAAGCCCCCCACGTCCCCTACGTCTTGCGCCTGTGGCGGTGGATGGAGGTGGGGCGCAGGAGGAGGGGAGTGTTGAGGGGGGGTTTTGGGAGAAGCAGGGGAAGCATAATAAGAAGAAGGAGAGGGATAGGGCTGCCCGAGCGAAGAAAGTGCAATCGGGTGAGTTTGGCTCCAGTGTGGTGCAGACTGCACCTGCTGGGGCCCAGGGGGGAGTTGTGGTGGCTCGGAAGGGGGGAAAGAAGTCTAAACGTGTGGGTGGCAAAGTGGTTGGGGGTAATGTGGAGGCGGATGACCCTTCCCTTATGGAGGTTACCGCACCTCCGCATGCGAGTGGGACTAAAAGGAGGCATTTGCCTGGTGAAGAGGAGGAAGGGCGTGGGTCCAGAGCGAAGGGGATGTCTTTCTCCGAGCTTTCCACCACTGAGGTGGCTGAAAGTGGTCTTGACCCGGTGTCTTCTGGGTCGGTGGTTGGGCCTTCTCTTCATGGATCTACAGCGGGTGTCACCGGACTGGGTGCTGAAGTTGATTCCGGTGGAGTTGTGTCCACTGGGCGGGAGTCTGTCCCTTCATCTCAGGGGCCCTCTGAGGGAGTTATCTCGGCGGATGCTGTGGTTAGCTCCCTTGGGTGTGTACCCTCTGGGTCGGATGAGGTCCCCTCGTTTCAGAGGCCTACTGAGGGTGCTAGCACGGTAGATGACGTGGTTGGCTCCTCTGGTAGTGTGCCCTCTGTGACGGGGGATGGGCAGAGTCAGGCTGAGGGGGGAGTTTCGGGGGTGTTGTCGTTCAAGTCTGTGCTCCATATCAGTGCCAGTGGAGGTGCTGGGGGGCGGGATGCCTCACCGGATGAGTTGTCTGGGGTGAGGTTAATGGCAGGTGGTGATTCTCTGGGTGATGCCTGTGGAGAGGGCACTCTGGATGATGTGGAGGTCAGGGCTGTTATGGGACGTGATCCTCTTTCAGACTCCGAGGGTGCCAGTGTTCCACAGGCCCTGGGGATGCCTCTTGTTGTTGCTTCCCCAGGCCCAGAGGAGGAGGGTGATGGTAGCGTGCAGGAGCCCAGCCATTCAGAGGGCTGCGAGTCTCAGGTAGGGGTGTTGGGACCCACCCCCAGCATTGATCCGGGTGGTCGTGTCATGGCTGTGGAGGAGGGTAGCGATGCGGCCAGTGGGGGGGGCTCCGAGAGTGTTGTGTCAGACAGTTCTGGTCTTTCTGAGGTTGTTGATTCAGGTGCGAGCGGGTTGGCTGAGAGCCCAGACTCCAAGGCCGTGTCTGAGGCGAAGCTTATTGTTGAGGTGCGAGAGTTCTTAAAAATAAGTCGTGCTCCCAAAACATTATGGTGGGCCGTTACAAGGAGATGGGAGGATTGGCCAGAAGTGCGGGAGAGTCTCGAGGCTATCCTTAGTAACAAGGATAGTGGTCTTTCTGACTCGGATTTGGGGCAGTTTTGGGGTTTGTTGAAGGTCCTCAGAAAAGGACCTCCTGTGACTACAGGGAGTGTGAGGGTCACAATCTAATGTGTCTACACATTCACAGTAGCTACATTAAATTTAAATGGGAGTAGAGCGAGTTTTCGAAGATTTCAGCTCTTATCAGCCCTAAGGGAGGGGAGATTTGCAGTTTGTTATCTGCAAGAGACACATACCGTTGCTAGTGATGAACCTACCTGGCAACTGGAGTGGGAAGGGAGGGTTTATATGAGCCATCTCAGCTCAAATTCGAGTGGGGTGGCTTTTCTGTTGGCCCCAAATTTTCTGCCAAGCATTTTAAAAGTGCAGGAAGTGGTGCCAGGACGTTTGCTCCATCTGGCCGTGAGCCTGGATGGCATGC
The DNA here is from genome assembly GCA_963514005.1 of Raja brachyura. Next base: position 38,840,675 of record OY740789.1, on the reverse strand, counting down.
CGTTGCATTTCATTAACGTGTATGCCCCTAGCTCCGGCACGATGCAGGCCGGCCTGCTTCGGGAGGTGAATGCTCTGTTGGGCACTATTGATAGGGGAGAGTGTGTCTTCCTTGGTGGGGACTTTAATTGCACACTTGAGGTGCGGGACCGTTCTGGTACTCAGTGTGCGCCTGCTGTAGCGAAGAAGCTGAGAGGCTTGATTGACTCCTTTGAGTTGGTTGATGTTTGGAGGGACCTTCACCCTGATTCCACTGCTTTTTCGCGGAGGTCTGAGGGCGGTGGTTCCCGCATTGATCGGTTTTATATTTCCCGAGCGTTTGTTTCCCGTGTCTCAGCGGCCTCAATGCGGCTGGTGCCGTGCTCGGACCATTGTCTGGTGCGTGTGGATTTCAATCCAGCGTGCGCTCGGGCTGGGTCCGCGTACTGGCACTTTAACAACAGGCTGCTGGAGGACCGGTGTTTCCGGGAGTCATTCACTCGGTTTTGGGTGAAGTGGAGAGAGAGGCAGAGGTGCTTCTCTTCCCTTAGGCAGTGGTGGGATGTGGGTAAAGCTCACATCCGTCTCTTTTGTAAGGAATATACATGGGGGTCGACTGGGAGGCGGGACTCAGCGGTCGAGAAGCTGGAGAGGGAGATACAGGACGCTGAGTCTCGCCTGGGTCAGTTTGGTGAAGACTCCAGCGAATGGGGAGAGTTTCAGAGGAAGAAGGAGGTTTTGAGGAGTCTGCTGCTTGAGCGATCTCGAGGCGCTTATGTGAGGTCTCGGGTCCAGATGCTGCACGAGCTGGACCGAGGGTCGCCTTTCTTTTTCTCTTTGGAGAAGGGGCGGGGAGCTCGAAAACAGCTCGTGGAGTTGCTTGCAGATGACGGCTCCTCTGTCACTGATCCAGAGAGGATTAATGCCTTGGTTAGGTCCTTTTATGGGACCCTGTTCTCTGCGGAAGGATTCAGTGTGGAGGCTCAGCAAGATCTGTGGGAGGGTCTACCGACCGTAGATAGGGGGGAGGCTGATCTTCTTGATGGCCCCTTATCTTTGGAGGAGTTGACTCGCGCCTTGCATCAGCTCAGGAGGGGTAAGTCCCCCGGGCTGGATGGGTTGACGGTGGAGTTTGTTAGAGCATTCTGGGACATCCTAGGGGGTGACTATATGTTGGTTTTGGGGGAGAGCCTGGCGACTGGAGTGATGCCTCTCTCGTGGCGTAGGACGGTTGTTGTCTTGCTGCCTAAGAAGGGCGAACTCCGTTTGTTGAAGAACTGGCGTCCAGTCTCTCTCCTTTGCACAGAATATAAAATTTTTGCACGGGCAATGGCAAATCGCCTGGGCTCCGTGCTGCATCAAGTGATTCATCCTGATCAATCTTATACAGTCCCTGGCCGGTCCATCCAGGATAACATCCACCTGGTTAGGGACCTGATTCATTTAGTCCAGGGTACTGGTGAGTCAGCTGCTTTTCTGTCTCTTGATCAGGAGAAGGCTTTTGATAGGGTAGAGCATGAATACCTATTTGGGACGTTGCAAGCGTTTGGGTTTGGACCACACTTCGTGGCCCGGGTCCGGCTTTTGTACGCTGCTGCGGAGTGTCTTGTAAAGGTTAATGGCGCGGTGCTATCTCCTTTTCATTTTGGGAGGGGGGTCCGCCAGGGGTGCCCTATGTCGGGCCAGTTGTATTCGGTCTGTGTGGAGCCGTTCCTGTGTCTTCTTCGGAGGAGGTTGACAGGCCTGGCCCTACCTGGCCCGCGGGTTGAGGTGATTCTATCGGCGTATGCCGATGACGTACTTCTTATGTTCACTGATCCTGGTGACCTGCGGAGGATGCGTGACTGCCAGGAGATATTCTCGGCTGCATCTTCTGCTAGGATTAACTGGAGTAAGTGCTCTGGACTTTTGGTGGGTCAGTGGCGGGTAGACTCCCTGCCGGAGGAGATGGCATTGTATGCGTGGAGTACCACGCACCTCCTCTATCTGGGGGTGTACCTGAGTCCCACTGAGGATGTTTGGCCGGCAAACTGGCAAGAGTTGGAGACGAAGGTGGTTGCTCGGCTGGGGCGCTGGTCAGGCCTGCTTGGAGTTCTCTCCTTTCGGGGGAGGGTGCTGGTCATAAACCAGCTGGTGGCCTCTATGTTATGGTACCGGCTGGCTACTCTTGTCCCGCCCTCTATATTTGTAACTGCTATACAGAAGAAGCTGGTGGATTTCTTTTGGGGAAATAGGAAGCATTGGATTTCCGCGGCGGTCCTGAGTCTTCCGTTAGAGGAGGGCGGCCAGTCCTTGGTGTGCGTGCGCACCCAGGTGGCGGCTCTCCGTCTCAGGACTCTGCGGAGATACATGTATGTAGAGAACCCTCCCAGATGGCACGCTCTGGCCACGTATTTTTTTCGTCAGGGTCGTTGCCTAAGGGGGGTCTCGCGGCTCCCGGTGGCGGGTGTCAGTCGACCCGCCCTAAGGGGCTTGCCTGTTTTCTATAGGGATGTGTTAAGAGTGAGGAATTTGGTGGTGTTCAGCCAGAGTGTTGTTCCACGAGGAGAGGGGGATGTTGTGGTTGCGGGTGTGGCTGGTCCTCATCCTGTCATGGTGGTTGTCGAGGAAAGGCGCGAGCCTAGAGTGGTTCAGATAGAGCTTACCCCTGCTCCGTCAGATCTGCTCATCGGGCCTAGGCTTCGGGATATTTCTCGGCCTCCGGCTCCGCATAATCTGAGCTGCCTTTCTGTGATGACCAGCATGCCATTTTGTGATGCAAGGAGACGCGCACTGTACAGGATGCTCCTGCACATTCTGAACCACCGTGCCTTCGTCTCCCGTCCTGACTCACCATGGAGGACGGTGTTACCATCCGAAGGCGGCGGGGGGCCCCAGTGGGGGTCCTTCTATAAGGGAGTTGTACCCCTTTATATTGGGGACCTGGGGTGGAGAGTGCTGCATGGAGCGGTGGTTTGTAATAAACTTTTGAGTCGGTTCACGGGCTCGTCTGCCGCATGTATTTTCTGCGGAGAGGAGGAGACCGTATTCCATGTGTATGTGGAGTGTGTGAGGTTACTGCCCCTGTACCAATATCTGAAGGGGTTGTTCCTCAAGTTCTGGCTGCATTTTAGCCCCACAATCCTGGTGTTTGGACACAAGGCGGGGAGTGGGGAGAGCCGAGTGTGGGGGGGGGACTTACCTGTCGGTTTGCTCCTTGGCCTGGCCAAGATGGCCATTCGTGGGTCCAGGCAGCGGGCGGTCGACGGTCTGGCGAGAGTCGGCTGCCTGCCCCTCTTTCGGGCCTACGTCCGTGCACGTGTGTCCCTGGAGAGGGAACACGCGGTGTTCACGGGGACTCTGGAGGCCTTCCGTCAGCGCTGGTCGCCGCGTGGGGTTGAGGCGATTATAAATGAATGTACTGCTTTACTACAATGATCTGTTCATTATAGTGTGATTTTTGATTGTGTTTTGATGTGTTGTATTTTATGATTTGTGTTGAATAAAGTTTTTGAAATGGAAAAAAAAAAAAAAAAAAAAAAAAAAAGAGAGAGAGAGAGAGAGAGAGAGAGAGAGAGAGAGAGGGAAAGAGAGAGGGGAGAGAGAGAGAGGGGGAGAGAGTGAGCGGGAGAGAGGGGGGGGAGAGAGAGATGGGGGAAGAGAGACAGGGGGGGAGAGAGGGGGTAGAGAGAAAGAAGGGAGGGGAGAGAGGGGAGAGAGAGAGGGGGGGAGAGGGAGAAAGAGAGATAGGGACAGAGAGAGGTGGGGGAGAGAGGAGGGGAGAGAGAGCGAGAGGGGGTGAGAGAGAGAGAGAGGGGGCGAGAGAGAGGAGGGGAAGAGAGTGGGAGAGAGAGAGAGAGAGAGAGAGAGAGAGAGAGAGAGAGAGAGAGAGAGAGGAGGGGAGAGCAGGACTGCCAACTCTCACGCTTTGAGAATTTGTACAAATTATCACACTCTCACGCTGATCACAAATTTCTCACGCTCTGTCGTGAGAAATTCTGTGATAAACGAAAATTTCAAAACTCATATAAACTGCATGGGCCGTGGTTGTAGGAGAGCCGGGGCTGAGGGAGGGATGGATGCAGAAGTAGCGGCGGGGGACAGATGCCAAGAGCCAGGGCTGGAGAGTGTTTGCGCGGTTGGCGAGTCACTCGCTGCAGCTCCGGCCATGGAGCAGCCTCAGTGCAAGAGTCTCTGGCCATCGGAGGCATTGGAAGTGTTGCCGAAGGCACAGATACTCTCAAAGGCAGGGGGAGATAGAGAGGGGAAGGAGACAGGGAGACAGGGGGAGAGAGAGTATGGGTGAGAGAAGGGGTGAGAAGAGACAGAGGGGGAGAGAATGGGGAGAGAGAGAGGGGGTAGAGTGAAGAGAGAGGGAACGGGAAGGGGACAGAGAGAGGGGAGACAGGGGAGAGAGAGGGGGTGAGAGGAGAGAGAGGGAGAGACAGAGAGGGAGAGAGAGAGGAAAGAGTGGGGAGAGAGTGGGGGAGGGGAGATGAGGCAGGGAGAGAGGGGGTGAGAAGAGATGGGGCAGAAGAGGGGGGAAGAGAGAGAGGGGAGAGAAAGAGAGGGGAGAGAGAGGGGGGAGAGAGTGAGGTCGGAGGGAGAGAGAGTGGGGACAGGAAGAGAGGTGGATCTGTCGTGAGAAATTCTGAGATCAACGAAAATTTCAAAACTCATATCAATTGCATGGGCTGCGGGTGTTGGAAGCAGAAGCAGCGGTGGGGACAGTTGCAGACAGGAAGCTGGGCTGTCAAGTCGCTCACTGCAGCTTCGGCCTCAGTGCAAAAGTCCCGGGCCGTCTGAGACGTCGGAAGCATTGTGCCGCTGCCGTGAGAGTCTCTGTGCCAAACTCGCTCAGATGACAGGCATGGATCAGGCTGCGGCTCAGTGCATCCTGGAGGACAACTACTGGCTGCAGGAAGTAAGTACCAAGCACTGGGTAGAAACCGTGGAAGATAGTGGCCTTCAAATGGGGGTGGTTGGAGAAAGCATCCTGCTTGCCTGCTAGATTTTCACTTACTGTAATTGCAGGAAAAATGCTCCCAATGTTGGGGAGATCAGAACCAGGGATCACAGTTTAACAATAAAGGGTAGGCCAGTTAGGACTGAGATGAGGACAAATTTTCTTCATGCAGAGTTGTGAATCTGTGGAATTTTCTGCCGCAGAAGGCAGTGCAAGCAAATTCACTGGATGTTTTCAAGAGACAGTTACATTTAGTTCTTGGGGCTAACAAAATCAAGGGATATTTCGTTGCTTCAGGTGTGATAGAATTGGAGGGGCAAGAGGTGGAGGTGTTGCATTGCTAGTCAGGGAAGATATTACAGCAGTGCTTTGGCAGGATAGATTGGAGGGCTCATCTAGGGAGGCTATTTGGGTGGAACTTAGAAGTGGGAAAGGTGTAGCAACACTTATAGGGGTATATTATAGACCGCCAAATGGGGAACGAGAATTGGAAGAGCAAATATGTAAAGAGATAGCAGATATTAGTAGTAAGCACAAGGTAGTGATTGTGGGAGATTTCAACTTTCCAAACATAGACTGGGAAACACATTCTGTAAATGGGCTGGATGGTTTGGAGTTTGTAAAATGTGTGCAGGATAGTTTTTTGCAGCAATACATAGAGGTGCCTACTAGAGGAGGGGCAGTGCTGGACCTCCTGTTAGGAAATGAGACGGGACAGGTGGTGGAGGTATGCGTAGGGGAGCACTTCGGGTCCAGTGATCACAATACCATTAGTTTCAATATAATTATGGAGAAGGACAGAACTGGGCCTAGGGTTGAGATTTTTGATTGGAGAAAGGCTAACTTTAATGAGATGCGAGATGATTTAAAAGGAGTGAACTGGGACATTTTGTTTTATGGGAAAGATGTAGAGGAGAAATGGAGGACATTTAAAGGGGAAATTTTAAGAGTACAAAATCTTTATGTTCCTGTTCGGTTGAAAGGAACCAGTAAAAATTGGAAAGAGCCCTGGTTTTCAAGGGAAATTGGACATCTTGTTCGGAAAAAGAGGGAGATCTACAATAATTACAGGCAGCATGAAGTAAATGAGGTGCTTGAGGAGTATAAGGAATGTAAAAAGAATCTTAAGAAAGAAATTAGAAAAGCTAAAAGAAGATATGAGGTTGCTTTGGCAAGTAAGGTGAAAGTAAATCCAAAGGGTTTCTACAGCTATATTAATAGCAAAAGGATAACAAGGGATAAAATTGGTCCATTGGAGAGACCGAGTGGACAGCTATCTGCAGAGCCAAAAGAGATGGGGGAGATATTGAACAATTTATTTTCTTCGGTATTCACCAAGGAGAAGGATATTGAATTATGTGAGGTAAGGGAAACTAGTAGAGTAGCTATGGATACTATGAGTTTCAAAGTAAAAGAAGCACTGGCACTTTTGAAAAATATAAAAGTGGATAAGTCTCCAGGTCCTGATAGGATATTCCCTAGGACATTGAGGGAAGTTAGTAGAAATAGCCGGGGCTATGACAGAAATATTTCAAATGTCATTAGAAACGGGAATAGTCCCCGAGGATTGGCGTACTGCGCATGTTGTTCCATTGTTTAAAAAGGGTTCTAAAAGTAAACCTAGCAATTATAGACCGGTTAGTTTGACTTCAGTGGTGGGCAAATTAATGGAAAAGATACTTACAGATAATATATAAGTATCTGGATAAAGAGGGTCTAATTAGGAACAGTCAACATGGATTTATGCCTGGAAGGTCATGTTTGACTAATCTTCTTGAATTTTTTGAAGAGGTTACTAGGGAAATTGACGAGGGTAAAGCAGTGGATGTTGTCTATATGGACTTCAGCAAGGCCTTTGACAAGGTTCCTCATGGAAGGTTGGTTAAGAAGGTTCAACTGTTGGGTATAAATGCAGGAATAGCAAGATGGATTCAACAGTGGCTGAATGGGAGAAGCCAGAGGGTAATGGTGGATGGCTGTTTGTCGGGTTGGAGGCAGGTGACTAGTGGGGTGCCTCAGGGATCTGTGTTGGGTCCTTTGTTGTTTGTCATGTACATCAATGATCTGGATGAAGGGGTGGTAAATTGGATTAGTAAGTATGCAGATGATACCAAGATAGGGGGTGTTGTGGATAATGCAGAGGATTTCCAAAGTCTACAGAGTGATTTAGGCCAGTTGGAAAAATGGGCTGAAAGATGGCAGATGGAGTTTAATGCTGATAAATGTGAGGTGCTACACCTTGGCAGGACAAATCAAAATAGGACGTACATGGTAAACGGTAGGGAATTGAAGAATACAGTTGAACAGAGGGATCTGGGAATGACCGTGCATAGTTCCTTGAAGGTGGAATCTCATATAGATAGGGTGGTAAAGAAAGCTTTTGGTATGCTAGCCTTTATAAATCAGAGCATTGAGTATAGAAGCTGGGATGTAATGTTAAAATTGTACAAGGCGTTGGTGAGACCAAATCTGGAGTATGGTGTACAATTTTGGTCGCCCAATTATAGGAAGGATGTCAACAAAATAGAGAGGGTACAGAGGAGATTTACTAGAATTTTGCCTGGGTTTCAACAGCTAAATTACAGAGATAGGTTGAATAAGTTAGGTCTTTATTCTCTGGAGCACAGAAGGTTAAGGGGGGACTTGATAGAGGTCTTTAAAATGATGAGAGGGATAGACAGAGTTAATGTGGACAAGCTTTTCTCTTTGAGAATAGGGAAGATTCAAACAAGAGGACATGACTTTAGAATTAAGGGACAGAGGTTTAGGGGTAACATGAGGGGGAACTTCTTTACTCAGAGAGTGGTAGCGGTGTGGAATGAGCTTCCAGTGGAAGTGGTGGCGGCAGGTTCGTTGGTATCATTTAAAAATAAATTGGTTAGGCATATGGATGAGAAGGGTATGGAGGGTTATGGCATGAGTGCAGGCAAGTGGGACTAAGGGAAAAAAGTTGTTCGGCACGGACTTGAAGGGCCAAGATAGCCTGTTTCCGTGCTGTAATTGTTATATGGTTATATGTTATATGATATGGGGAAAAACACAGGAAAGAGGTACTGATTTTAGATGAATAGCCATGATCATATTGAATGGCAGTGCAGGCTCGAAGGGCCGAATGGCCTATTCCTGCACCCATTTTCGATGTTTCTATGCTTAAGTACATGGCAATAAAACTCGATCACTTGATTTTGAAGCATTCATGCATGGTGGAGGTATAATGTGGTCATAGAGTAATATGTGAAAACAGGCCCTTTGGCGCAACTTGCCCACACCCGCCAACATTTCCCAGCCACGCTACCTGCTTTTGGTCCATACCTCCAAACCTGTCCTATCCATGTATCAGTCTAACTGTTTCTTAAATGTTGGGATGGTCCCTGCCTCAACTACCTCCTCTGACTGCTTGTTCCATACACCCACCACCCTTTGTGTGGAAAAAGGTACCCTTTAAAAAGTTACCTCTTAAAAATACTTCAAACAAAAAACATTGCGATCATACTTCTACAATGCAATAAAACATGATTTTAATACATCAAATTTCAAAAAGTCTCTACCCTGGCAGTGGAAACCCCACTCTCATCACCCTCTCCCCACTCGGTTGCTCCACTCCCTCACTGGGTACCCCCAAGGCCAGTGGTCAGTGATCGCTCAGCCTCTCCACTTTCAAAAATACTCTGCTGCCCCTGGTTCAGACGGAAAACATTGCCAGATGTGAGCGGGGAACTGAGGCCAGTTGTCCATGATGTCAGGATTCCAATGCTTAGAGCTTCATGGTTCGGAGTTGGCTAATGATATTGATTTGTAATTAGCCTGATTTGTAATTAGTTGAGAAAACCTTAATTTATTAATCCGGAATATCCAGGGGGATGGGATAAGTGTAATATTAAAATGACATGCAAGGTGTCCGGCTGTCTGTCACAACATACAGCCCCGATAACTAATTATTTTCTTCAGTTAAATATTGGAAATGTAGCACTATTGTCATTTGCCACTCAACTATTATGTTTGTTTTCCTCACTGACTATGTCTAAACCCCCCCCCCCAATTCCTTTGACAGGTTGAATAGAAATGTCCCCAATCTCGTTGTTCTATTAATTGAACACGAAGATGAACATCCTCAAGGAGTGTAATCAGATGGAAACTGATTCAGATGTGATAGTTAAGAGCTTGTTCAAAGAAGGGGCATATTTTAAAGGGGTGACAGAGATACTTGCAGGGGAATGTCTGAGGAGATTATTATTTGTCTTTAGTTTTAGGTTGAACCAGGACGTGAAGATTCAAAGTTTAATATAGTAATTGTGCTGATACTGACCCTAACCAACCACATAATGAATATGATCCATTCCGGAGGTTTTACTTTTATTATGCCATTTAAATTTCACTTGGATTTCAATCACTTCAATGTAAAAGTAATTGGGAATGGGGAGCATTGGAACAAAAATTTTCCCTCGGTACATATTAACTGTAATATAATAATCTATACATGTTGGTAGGTGCAATCAAAACAAATATCTTTTTATCACTGTTGTGTTATGAATACCACAGAAAATATTATGTACTCTCAAGATCACATTTAATAGAATAATATTGCTTAAATATATAGTTATTGGACTTTGCATTTCGGAAAAGTCCCAGCTGAGAGGAAGACAGCAAAATACTGAAAATATTGGTGGTGAAAATGACTTCAGGACAGTTTGTTAGAAAACGAAGGAAATGGTAACAGGATACTTATACAACTGAGTTAGTATAATTTTATGGATGAGAAATTGTGTTCAACCAATTGCTGACTTATTTGATAAAGTAGCTAGCATATTAGATAACAAGGACGCCAATGGATGTAACACCTTTTGTTATACAAAATTTAGTCTGTGAAGTGCCCCCTAAAAGTTTACTGCATTAGATAAGCTGCTGTGGACTTGAACGTAATAGGTTAAGTCCATGGGGTCAGACATGGGGCTTTATGTGTGGGCCAGATATATTGCCAGCGCAGAGGGGCTAGGAGCAAGTCCAAGTGTGCATCCAGAGTCAAGGTCTGGAATGGTGGAATAGGTGTGCAGTCAAAGCTGGGACAATGAGAGTGTTCAGCACTGGGAACCTAAGCAGGTAAGCAGCTATGATCAGGATAGAATAGGGGTCCAGGTGTAAGGCTGGACTTGGGGTCAGGAATGGGAGAAGGTATGCAACTGGAGTCAGGGTCAGGAGTAGTACCAGGTGTGCAGTGAGACCCAGGTTGTTCAACATGGGCCAAGTGTTTGATTGTGATCTGATTTCCATACATGAATACACTAAGATCATTCATGTGCTGCACCTGTTGATCAGAACCTGGCTCTACTGTGGAATGTAGTTAGGAATGTAATTTAGTCTAAACTTATTCCTAGCTAATCCAATTTAAAGCATAAATATTGCATCCAAGTGTAAGTTAAAAGACTTGCTACATTATGCACCGGATGGCACAATTTCAATCTGAAAAATGAAAAAGCTCAGTACCAATGGGAGGGACACACACACATCTTCCCACACCCTCCCTCCCCCCCCCCCCCCCACCCCCGTTGCTATGCTCTCTCGGGATTAGTCTCTCGCAATTTCACACTCCCAAATCTCACCCAATGTTGGCAGCCCTGGGAGAGAGAGAAAGGAGGGGAGGGGGAGAGGAGGGTGGAGAGTAAGAGAGAGAGGGGGGAGAGAGAGAGGCAGGGTCCAAAAGGTATGTTTCAAAGCTCGCTTGCCCGCTCGCAAGGTTTTTTTCAAAGGACATCCAAGCAGCACGACTGGCAGCGCGTTGGGTTTGCAGTGGGAGGGAGCGAGGGGCATGGCTTCACTCGCTGCACCAGGCATAGATCCTACTTATAGGATCTTTGGCACCAGGGGCAGTTTTCCCAGAGGGAGTAATGGCCGCGAGGGCCATCTTCTCATCACGTGCCCCACGCAATGATAACGGTGTTCTACCATCGGGCGGGGCAGATGGAGAGGATTCAGATGCAAGCCGGTGTCCTCTGGTGACCAGCTGTAACCTGCTGTGACCTCATATCTGCAGAACACTCATTCTTTCTGCACATGTTCAAGAACGGGGGGGGAGGGAGAGTGGTAACATAGTTCGTGGAAACTGCACATGTGTGTTGACAGCATCTACTTTAATTGAGAGTGGGGGGGAGGGGCGGTGCCACGAGCAAGGACATTATGACGTCCACAGCTGCCGCAGCTGGGCAGCAGTTTGATTTTTAAAAAACAGTCTGTTTTATGAACAGTTTTATTGAAAATGTGGGCGATAAATGACCAAATTTACAGAGGAGTAGATTTCTAAAATCATAAGGTAAATCGCTACTGAAATCTGTAAACAAATCCTTGTTTTGGCATTTGGCTTTTGTGGAGATACACTTCAAAGACAAAATGACACACATCCACATACACACACACACACACACACACACACACACACACACACACACACACACACACACACACACACACACACACACACACACACACACACACACACACACACACGCACACACACAGTGTTTTAAAAGTATATAGATAAGATAAGAAAAATATGATTTAATCAAAATCAAGAATTATATAAATTCACATTTCAAAAGTTGTCTCACTATTCAATGGTGCTGATTTTCAGTATGCCATACTGATATTTGAGAGTAAATGAGGCTGCATGCAAAATACTGATTTTCAAAAATCCAGTTTCTGTGTAGTACATTCTATTGCATTTATGTGAGAAATACCGATTTCCCCAACAAAATACTAATTTTCAGCCACCAAAATACGGAAATGCTCAGTGAAACTTGGCACCTCTGCAATTATTCACAATCACATTGTGTTTGAGAATTCAAAATGTGATTTGTGATCTTGTTTTTGAGTTATCATGGTACTAGAATTTGTTATAATAGTAGGAAAGTAAAATAGGTTAGTTTGAAAGTGACATCATAATGTAAATGCACCATTTAGTTTGACTGAAATTTTCATGATGGAAATTGAAATCGAACTAAATGTTGTATTCACATCACTATTCCATGTTGAAATTGATGTGATGTGAAGTTGTTAGGTCAGGAGGACCATTAAAGATGCACTGCACACACTAACAGGCAACCAAATCAACTCACAAAATATTTTCTAATAAAAGGTTTTCTTTACGGCAAAAACTTACAGTATTTTGCAGTTTTTGCATGCTCCTTTATACCATTTTACATAACATTTTACAACAGTACAACTTCATTATTAAAACAAGGACAAGTTCAATTCTTGATTAAAAAAAATATATACAACAATGACCTCAATTATCCCATTCCACCTACTCATTACCAAAGATTATAGAGGAGCAAGATGCGCCACTCAGCGAAAAAAGCGTAGTATCACATGTGTGATTGTCGACGCCATATTAGCAGACCAGAGATGGTGTCAACTATGGCGTCCACATCTAAATCTTCATCTTACTGCGCGGCTGTTAATCTTTCTTTAGGTTCCCCCCAAAAAAAGAAAGGTGACAAAAATATTATTATTCTCAACTGAAATGTTATTTTCTGTTCTCCCATCAACGGTCATGGAAAATTAGACTCCTCTATAATCTTTGGTCGGTACATTAGAAAGTTATTAGAATTATTTTGAATAGATCTTTACTTACCACAGTAATAAAGTCAATAATTTTAACACTTCTGAACGTTTTTGGTTTTGTTCTTGTAAGGCAGGTGTCTCCAAAATATGGCCCAGTGACCACGAGATTTTTCCAGCTCAGATTCGAGACCGGGAACACGACGGCTGTTACCGGTTATGTCCCTCGAGATTTGTCGAGACTTCACAAGCACAGATCACAAGCCCGTCATGAAGAAGGGTGCAATCAAAGATTATACAACTCCGCTCTATAATCTTTGGGTGCAAATGTGGGGCGGGATGTTCGGCGGCGGCGGTCGGAATCAAAGATGCCAGAGGAGCTCTATATCATATCTTTGGTCGGAATGGGAAGGGTGCGCGTTGTAACATGCCCTTGTTCCACTCTCCCTGTCCTTCTCCCCTTCTCCCTCTCCCCCTTCTCCCTCTCCCCCTTCGCCTTCTCTCCCTACTCCCTCTCCCTCTCCCTCCTCCTCCCTCTCCCCTTCTCTCTCTTTTCCCTTCTCTCTCTTTCCCCTTCTCTCGAAGTCCCCTTCTCTCGAAGTCCCCTCCTCTTGACCTCCCCTTTCACTCGATCTCTGTCTCTCCTCTTCTCTTGATCTCTCTCTTTCCCATCTCTCGATCTCTCTCTCTCTCTCCCCCCTCTCTCGATCGCTCTCTCCCCCTCTCTTTCCCTTCCCTCTCTCTCCCTCCTTCCCTCTCTCTCCCTTCTTCCCTCTCTCTCTCCCTCCTTCCCTCTCTCTCTCCCTCCCTTCCCTCTCCTTCCCTTCTCCCTTCCCTCTCCTTCCCTCCCCATCTCTCCTTCCCTCCCCCTCTCTCCTTCCCTCCCTTCTCTCTCCTTCCCTCCCCTCTCTCTCCTTCCCTTCCCTCTCTCTCTCCTTCCCTTCCCTCTCTCACCTTCCCTTTCCTCCCCTTCCCCCTCTCTCTCCCCTTCCCCCTCTCTCTCCCTCCCTTCCCCCTCTCTCTCCCTCCTTTATGTAAATCTTACCATGTATGTCAGAAATAAAGTTTTAACCATATTAATAGATCTCTATAATGATTTATTTAAAATTGAGTGAGTTGGTGCAATATCGGTTCCAGCTTGTCAGAGAATTCCACAGACTCACCACTCTCTGTGTGAAAAAAGATCTTCTCATCTCGGTCCTAAAAGACTTCCCCCTTATCCTTAAACAGTGACCCCCTGTTCTGGATTCCCCCAACATTGGTAACAATCTTCCTGCATCTAGCCTGTCCAACCCCTTAAGAATTTTGTAAGTCTCTATAAGATCCCCCCTCAACCTGTTAAATTCCAGCGAGTACAAGCCAAGTTTATCCAGTCTTTCTTCATATGGAATCCTGCAATCCCAGGAATCAGTCTTGTCTTATTTACCTCTTCAAAATCATTAATATATATGGTAAACATTTGCGGCCCCAACACCGAGCCTTGTGGCAAAAAATTCCAGAAGATTAGTCAAACATGATTTTCCTTTCATATATGCTGACTTGGACTAATCCTTTTACTGCTATCCAAATGCCCCATTATTACATCTTTAATAATTGACTCCAGCATCTTTCCCACTACCGAAGTCGGGCTAACTGGCCTGTAATTCCCTGTTTTCTCTCTCGCTCCTTTCTTGAAAAGTGGGATAACATTAGCTATCCTCCAATCCACAAGAACTGATCCTAAATCTATTGAACATTGGAAAATGATCATATGTATAGATGTATGTGTATATATGCATGTATATATATGTATGCATATGTATATGTATATGTATGTATGTATGTATGTATGTATATGCATATGTATGTATGCATATATGGTTTATGTACACCATCTGATAAATAAGATAGAGAGTGATAGTGATGCTTTAAATCAGTTGCTTCTGGTCCATGAGAAGGAAATGTATTTATCTCACAAGGGCCTGTCCCACCATATATTTAAATGAATGTGTGTTTGTGTGTGCCTGTAATTTTGTGCAGTGTGTGTTTAAGCAATACAAGGGAAGCTGCACAATGCAAGGGAAAATACGCAAAAGTGGGAGCTGGGGAGGAAAGATGCGAGGGAAATGGGGAAACAGGGGAAAGGGAGGGAGAGAGAGGGAAGGAGGGAGAGAGAGGGAAGAAGGGAGGGAGAGGGAAGGAGGGAGGGAGAGGGAAGGAGGGAGGGAGAGAGGGAGGGAGATCGAGGGGAGAGAGAGAGATCGAGAGGGGAGAGAGTGAGATCGAGAGGAGAGAGGGGAGAGATCGAGAGAAGAAAGAGAGATCGAGAGAAGAGGGAGATCGAGAGGGGAGAGAGAGATCGAGAGAAGAGGGAGATTGAGAGGGAGAGAGAGATCGAGAGGGGAGAGAGAGAGAGATCGAGAGGGGAGAGAGAGGGATCGAGAGAGGATAGAGAGAGATAGGGAGAAGAGAGGGGAGAGAGGGAGGTCGAGAGGTAAGTAAAGATATATTACAAATAAATCTAATAACTTTCTAATGCATCTTGCTCCTCTATAATCTTTGCTTACAACTGCTCTGTAGCTTTGGAGCGGATTACACATGGGGAGACAGTCCGCCAAAATGGCGGCCGTGACGTTCCGTTACGTACTACACACCAGCCCATTGGATTTCGGGGGAGTGGTCTATCTTGCCCCTCTATAATCTGTGCTCATTACTCTTGACACAACCAAAATTATTTCTGAAATATTGGTCATATATTTGGTGCAAAAATGCTCCAAAATAAAGCTCAGAATGCACCAGAGAGCATCTAAAACCCCAGAGCTCCTAGGGCCCTTGTGGGTCCTGGACCCCAGCCACGAGGGACTTCGAGCTTCAAGTTTTTGAAAAGCTTCGTACGGGCCTGGAATGGGTGATGTTTAACAACAACCAATTCTTGTATTGTTTTGGAGCATCATAGGGTTGATAGTCAGAACCTTTTCCTCAAGATGGCAACGTCTGGCACTACAGGGCATAGCTTTAAGGTGAGTGGGGCAAAGTTTAAAGGAGATGGGTAGGCCAAGTTTTTTCACACTGGGGTTGTTGCTGCCTGGAATGCACTGCCAGGTGGAGTGATAGAGACAGATATAATAGTGCTATTTGAGGCTTGTGGATATGTTCGGCATAGAAATTGTGGGCCAAAAGGCCTATCTCTGTGCTGTACTGTTCTATGTAAAACATATAAAAGACAAATAACAGTGCAAAACTGTTATTACATTCTTTGTGTCATTCTGTAATTCAATATTGCTATATGCAATAATATTGGAGCCTTTCTCTTTCTTTACACAGAGCACCCTTGCTACTCACGTGTTCCACTGGGGTGATATCCCTTCCCTTGTTTGATGGGGAGTTTCCAGTGTCCAGCAGTGGAAGAACCCCAGACGCTGGTCATTCCCCACAGAGCTTTCATGTTGGCTGCACCGATCTTCAGTGCATCCCTCAGCATATACTCCTGCAATCTGGAATGGGCCAGTCGGTAGCATTCCTTTACAGACATCTCGCTGAGCTGGGAAATCAACAAGCTTTGGGCAGACCATAGAGCAACTTTCACTGAATTGATGATCTTCCAGTAGAACCTGATATCCTCTGTATGCGTCCATGGGAACAGCCCCTAAAACAGTTATCTGTTAGGTAGGTGCATGTGATAAACTGTGACAAGATCCTTGCATCTTTCCACTAGAAAGTATGAACTCAGATAAATCAAAGCAAATATAAGTGATCTGAAACTTGCCCTTTCCCTTTGCAGCTACTATTTTCTGTTGAAATGACTGAGGTCTTGAATTTTCACCAGGTCTACTTCGACCATCGGCTGTGGGAGATTTGATCACCCCGGCAGATGGGAGGATAAAGAGGAAGAAAATTGGACTTTTTTGCCTTCCATCGCAGTGAGGAATGTGTGGAATCTGCTGTGGTGGATGTTTATGTTAACTTTTATGTTGTTGTGTGTTTTGTTGTTTTTTTTTCATATGGCTGTATGGTAATTCACATATCACTGTACCTTAATTGGTTCATGGGACAATAAAATACCTTTTAAACCTTTGAAACCAGATAGGCTGGAACTGTGCAGGGAGGAACTGCAGATGCTGGTTTGGTGCAAGGTAAACTGAGGGGTGACCTAATGGAGGATTGTAAAATTATGAAGGGAATGGATAAGACGTATAATCACAGTCTTTTTACAGGGCAGCCATATCTAAACCTTAAGGTCATAGGTTTTGTGAGAGAAGAAAGAATTAAAGGGGGGTTGAGAAGCAAATTCTTCACACAGATGGCGTGATTATATTTGTTCGTTTTATTGAATCTATTAAGTATATTATTGACTGTGACCATTATAAAGAAGCTTTTCTTCTTCTGCCTGTCAAGTTATCTTTAATGTGGGCCTTCCTGAGTGACCCGTTAATAATGGAAGAGCTACTTTCTTCTAAACAATATATTTTGCTTTATGAATGAATGAATCTCCAAGACCGTGTAGGTCTGCTGCAGGCTTCATTTACTTTGATGATATCTCAATAGGTCATTTTTTTAAACAAAGCATTCCATAAAATATTCTGTGGCCTTGATACAAAGACAGATAAATCTTGCAGCAATGTGGCATACAAAATCTTTCGCTGTGAAAGTACAGTTGAAAAGAGTCCCTTAACTGTAATTGAAGGATTTAAGATGTGGATGCTCCCACAAAGAAAAGCAAATGAATAGAAATTCTGAAGGCTCATAACTGCCATCGTAGTATATGAGTCAGACATTCAGAAGCATCGTAATCACTGCTTTAGCAATATGACGCACATTAAAATCATAAGGAAGACTAGGAGCAGGCCACAGAGCTGTACAGCACAGAGATGGGTCTATGGATTAGTTCCATTTGCTTGCTCTTGGACCATGACCATCCTAACCCTTCCTGTCCATTTAGCTGTCCAAATATCTTTAAAATTTCATAAATGTATTTGTTTCAATAGCTTTCTCAGTCAGTTCATTCCAGGTACAGACTATCCTCTGAGTGAAAAAGTTGAGCCTCAGGTCCCTCTTAAATCTCTCCTCTCTCACCATAAGCCTATGCCCTCTACTTTTAGAACTGGGAAAAACATTATGAGTATTCACTTATCCTCATTATATTGTCCGCTTCAATTAGGTCACTCATCAGCCTCATATGCTCCAAAGAAAAAAGTCCCAGCCTATCCAGCCTCTCCCCATAACTCAAGCCCATAAGCCCAGGCAAAATCATACTGAATCCTGGCAACAACATGGATTAAACTTTTCCATCTTATCCACATGTCCCGAAATTTTTTGAATCTACTAATTGTTTGAGCTTCCATAGCTACTAGGAAAAATAATTGCAAAATTTCACTATGCTCAGAATAGAGAAATGTCTCTACAGTTTAGTGATTTGAAGTAACATTCAGTTAATTATGGAACCTGGAAGGTATTCCTTGAATAGGCATCCTTAAAATTACCTTGAAGGATGGGTGGAGCCCATAATGGTCCCTTGTTGAGTGGGGGAGAGTTAAAACTATCTTGCTGCATAGCTGCGACTGAATATCTTCTTTGCATGAGAATACCTAAGTGTTTGGTCTGTTACTCTCATTTTCTCATTGAATGGTTGTTTCCATTGTTATTGGAGTCATAGGCCAGGCAGATGAGCAGGATAATTCTACTCAACATTTCATTCGGTTTGAATTCTCCATTTTTTGGTAAATAACCAACCCCCCCCCCCCCCCCCTCCCCATTTTAGCTTTCTCTTCCCTGTACTCCATGTTGATGCAAACCCATTTCGCCCACTATCCCACTCTGGCTTTCCCCTTCCCCATCTCCTTCAAACTGTATCCTTTCCTTTGGCTTCACCTTTCAACCCTCATCTCTCCTTATCTCACACCTTTGTCTTCCTCCCAGCTCCAGCTTTTGTCCATCCTTCTGCAAATCAAGATCTCTCTCATCCATTTATCACTTGCCATACTTTATCGCACCCCACCCTCTCTTCCAGCTTATGCTAATACAATCTGACTAAAGAAGAGGCTGAACTCAAAACATTGCCTGACTGTTTTTTTCAATAGATGTTGCCAGACCCCCTGAGTGATTCCAGCACTTGTGTCTTTTATGTAAACCATAACTGCAGTTTCTTGTGCCTATTAAGTCTGACTGGCTCTTTTGTGTGCAAGTTAGTGCTTGTTAAAACATTGTTGGTGAGATTGCTTGTCACTACATTCAATAAATCACATTTGCTGCATTGATTGTTTTGAAGAGGTCAAGATCAGGGGGGTTTCACTTTTGTTACATGGTCAATCTATTGAAGTGTACCTATTGTTCCATTGATCCCTAAAAGTGAGAACCCAGGAGGGTAGGGCATTGAAGAAGGCATTTGGCACACCTGCTTTCATTGGTAAGGATATTGAGTAAAAAAGTTGGGACGTCATGATACAGCTGTATATGTCTTTGGTGAGACCACACTTGCAGTACTGAGTACAGTTCTGGTCACCCAGCTACATGAAATATGTAATTAAGATGGTTCAGAAGAGATTCATCATGATGTTACCTGGACTTGAGTGTCAGGGGGAGGTTGGACAGGCTGGGAGTCTTTTCTTTGGAATATAGGAGGTTGAGAACTGACCTTATTAAAGTGTACAAGACCACGAGGGGCAAGGATAAAGTGAATGGTCACAGTATTTTTCCCACTGTACAATATTGTAAAACATAGGTTTAAGGTGAGAGGTGAGAGATTTAAGAAGGACCATAGGGGCAATTGTTTTCACCCGGGGTGTAGCCTGTATCTGGAGTGGGCTATGAAAGGACAAAATAAGGGGATACAATATGACTTTCAAAAGACATCTGGAGAGAAAAATGGATAGGAAGGCTTTACAAGGATACGAGACAAATGCAGGCAATTGCGTCTAGTTTGCCAAGAGTGTCAACTTGGTTGGCATGGATAAGGTGGACTGAATGGCATTTTTCTAATACTTGTTCATAGCCTTGTACAGCTCACTGACTCTATAACATTCATTTTCTATGCTTACCTTCATATATGTAGCCGAGACTTTGAGTGTGTGAGTTGGGACGCCAAATGCTGTTGTACAAAATATTGGTTAGACTGCACTCAGACCACTGGGTACAGATCTGTTCACCACTGCACAAGGATATATTACTAAACAAGTGAAGAGATTGACTAGATGTTGCCTGTAGTGGCAGGCAATCATCAGAAGGGGAATGGATTTATTATCACTGTCACGTTAGGAGGTTGCATGAGTAGCCTTGCAAAAGTTTATAAAATTATGAGGGGGATAGATAATCAGAATCTTTATTCCCATGCCAGAGGATTATGGAAGTAAAGGACACAGATTTAAGGTAATAGTTGAGAAATTGAAAGGCAATTTGAAGGGTAAATACTTGACACAGAGGGCAGTGAATATTTGGAACGAGGTGTCAGAAGAGATGTTGAGTGATGATATAATTATATATTTAAAAAAAACATTTGGATAGGTATTTGGATAGGAAGGGCGTAAAAGCAAATAGGTCTAATGTGGGCAGATGGGATTACATACATAGGCATTGTGCTTGGCAAGAATGAGCTGGATTGAAGTGACTTGTTTCCATGCTGTATATTGGTACAATTTTATGATTCTATTTATCTCAACTGTAAGCATATAAAAAGTATAGCAATTTGATTGCTCTATTAATAGATATGTCCAGAATAAGGCCATTTGAAACGTCATGCTTATCTCAATGCCTTTTTATTGAAGATTCTTGATAAACATAAATATTTAAGTTGAGAAATTACGTTCATTTCCGCTTTTTCTTTTTGAATGCTGTTGTTGCAAAAGTGATCATGTGGGTAGAAGTGCTCGAAGATTCTATCCGTGAGGCCTAGAGACCACATGCTTTTATTCTGTCTCTGTCTCTACAAATAATCTATGACACACAGTGGCAATTTATCTTCACTTCATACCATCAAATCCGTTTCTCTTTTGTGTCTCTGCACCCCAATGAGACCATGTCAATGAAATAGACAGAGTACAGAGGAGATTTACTAGAATGTTGCTTGGGTTCCAGCAACTAAGTTACAGAGAAAGGTTGAACAAGTTAGGTCTTTATTCTTTGGAGCGCAGAAGGTTAAGAGGGGACTTGATTGAGGTCTTTAAAATGATGAAAGGGATAGACAGAGTTGACGTGGATAAGCTTTTCCCATTGAGGGCAGAGAAGATTCAAACAAGAGGGCATGACATGAGAATTAAGGGACAGAAGTTTAGGGGTAACATGAGGGGGAACATCTTTACTCAGTGAGTGGTGGCTGTGTGGAATGAGCTTCCAACAGAAGTGATGGGAGCAGGATCGATTTTAACATTTAAAAGTAAAGTGGATAGGTATATGGATGGGTAGGGAATGGAAGGGTATGGTCTGAGTGCAGGTAGATGGGACTAGGGCAAAATAAATGGTCGGTACGGACTGGAAGGGCTGAGAGGGCCTGTTTCCGTGCTGTAATTGTTATATGGTTATATGGTTACGACATTGTCAGTTTGCAGAACTGAAACATACTTTCAACAATGTCTGAGGATGAAAAGGTATGATTAAATGTGTTTGCTTCACTAATTTTATACCATGTGTGGATGCGGCGTCGAAGGACGAGAAGCCGAAGCAAAGAAATGGAAGCCAAATAACTGAAAGGAAACTAAGCCAAAACGCCAAATAACTAAATGTGTATGAAGCCGGGGGGAGGGCCTTGCCAGTGATTGGCCCAGACCCCCCACGTCCATCACATCACTGGCCAATGGAGACGGGAGGGTGGGGGTCATTTTCCCACAAAAACCATAGGTGACTGGGTACTCTGAACCTGAGTACCAAGGTACAAGCAGCCGAAGGAGCGCATCCCTTGGGACAGCCCCACTCTCCCATGGCCATGGCTGCCCTCCGCCTCATCTCCTCCGTGCTGCCGTACTGTGACCGGCCTTTTGGTTAGTTGGCTTTTAGGCATCCCACCCTTTCAGTTAGTTGGCGTTTCGGCTTCGTACGCTTTTGGTTATTTGGCGTTTCGGGTTTGTTTCCGTTCAGTTATTTGGGTTCCTCTTCCTTGCTTCGGCTTCTCATCCTTCGACACCACGTCCGGGTACCATCTTATGAAAAACGTCAAAGGACATACAAAGCCATTACTATTACTTCAAAATTCACTGTGAACTATTCCTTTATAATGCTGTCATTACAAGAGCATATCATAAATTTTTATCAACTTCTGAACGATAACCTTAGTTAATCCATGTTTTATGACTTTGGCTGTGACTCTATACATTTCTTAATCTAAAACGTTCCTTTGCTATTGATACTATTGATCATTGTCCTTGAAGATAGACTCAAAAAGCTGAAGTAACAGGCATCATCTCTGGAGAGAAGGTATGGGTGACATTTTGGGTCAAGACCCTTCTTCAGGCTGGTTAGGGATAAGGGAAAGAAGAGATATAGATGGTGATGTGGAGAGATCAAGAACAATGAATGAAAGATGCAAAAAAGTAACGATGATTCATCTCAATGAATGTACCCTCTTACCTATATATGATAGGTAACACATCTCTGGGGAGAAACTCTTTCTGTGTTCTTCACTCCATTATCTCTGAACTTACCCAAGGGTCTGCCAATGGGCCTCTGCATTGGTGATATATATTGGTGAACTGGGATCATCGAACATAGGATGTTGAGCACAGAAGAGTACAGCAGAGGACAAACATTTTGACCTATGATCTCTATGCAAAGCAGAATGGCAAATTAAACTAATATCTTCTGCTGACACATCATCCATATCCACCCAATTCCATGTATTTCCATGTGCAACTAGTAAATTCTGAAAAATGGAGAAACAAGGAACTGCAAGTGCTGGAAACCTGAGTGCTGAAGGAAATCAGTGGGTCAGGCAGTATCTGAGGTACTGTCAGGCATGGATTGGTGATATTTCAAGTTGGGACACTCCATCTGAAGAAGTATGTCCAAACCCGAAACAACACCATTTATGTCCTCTAAATATGCTGCCTGCCCTGCTGAGTTGCTCCAGCACTTCTGCAATATGTTCTCAATTGTTGAGAAGAACAAAATCAATGTCACTGCAATCATTCTGTTAACAAGTTCCAAACAACTACTAAGAAATTGAATTGATACAGAGTACACATATGTAAACAGTATTTAAATAGCATTTAAATGCTATTTATTCTGCCTGAGTTCAATTTGTGTAAATCCAGAGACTAACTAGAATGATTAGCAAATTTAAAAATTGCAAAAGTAAAATAGCCTATCACCCAACAATTGGATAATTGCGAAGACTGTCAGTTGAGTTTGAGGTTTGAAGTTAGCTTTCTATTTAATCTGCTCATCGTGTGATTCTCTGGTTAATTTAATTGTTGTTCAACAATGACTTTGTGAATAACAATGAACTACGGAGACATGGGTCAAGGGTGACCAAGGCTGGGAGCTAAACATACAGGGGTATTCAATATTCAGGATAGACAGAAAGGAAGAGGAGATGGGGTGACATTGCTGGTTAAAGAGGAGATTAATGTAATAGCAAGGAGAGACATTAGTTTGGATGCTGTAGAATCGGTCTGGGTAGAATTACGAAATAGGCAAGTGCAGAAAACTCTTGTTGTTGTATACAGACCACTAAACAGCAGTAGGGAGGTTGGGGATAGCATCAAGCAGGAAATTAGGGATGCATGTAGCAAAGGTACAGCAGTTATCATGGGTGACTTTAATCTACATATAGATTGGGTCAACCAAATTGGTAGCAGCGCTGAGGAGGAGGATTTCCTGGAATGTATACAGGATGATTTTTTAAACCAATATGTAGAAGAACCGACTTGAGCAGGCCATCCAGACTGAGTATTATGTAATGAGGAAGAATTAATTAGCGATCTTGGTGCGCAAAGCACACTGTTATGGGCAACAGTGACCATAATATGGTGGAATTCTGCATTAGGATGGAGATTGACACAGTTATTTCAGAGACTAGGGTCCTGAACCTAAAACATTGGTTTCATGTTTTATGTGTCATTCTTAACTGTCACAATATGTCATGTTGTCACTTGCGGGCAGAGCACCAAGACAAGTTCCTTGTATGTGAATACCTGGCCAATAAACGTATTAATTAATTAATTAATTAATTAAAGAGAGGAGACTTTGAAGGTGTGAGACGGGAATTGGCTAGGATAGACTGACAAATTATACTTAAAGGGTTGATGGTGGAGATGTAATGGAAAAGATATAAAGACCGCATGGATGAACTCCAAAAATTGTTCAACCATGTCTGGCGAAAAAAAAGCGGGGAAGGCGGTTCAACCGTGGCTAACAAGGGATATTAAGGATAGTGTTTAATCCAAGATACAGGCATATAAATTGGCCAGAAGAAGCAGCAAACCAGAGGACAGGGAGAAATTTAGAACTGGACAAAGGAGGACAAAGGAGTTAATTAAGAGGGGGAAAAAGACCATGAACGTAAACTTGCGGGGAATATAAAAACTGACACTAAAAGCTTCTTTAGATATGTAAAGAGGAAAAGTCAAATGTAGGTCTCTTACAATTAGAGAAAGGTGAATTTATAATGGAAAACAATGAAATGGCAGAACAGTTAAACAAGTTCTTTGGTTCTGTCTTCACTAAGCCACAAACAATCTCCCATAAATACTACGGGACTAAGGATCTTGAGGGAGGAACTGAAGGGAATCCATATTGGTCAGGAAATGGTGCAAGGTAAACTGTTAGGACTAAAGGCAAATAAACCGCCAGGGCCTGATGGTCTGCATCCCACAGTACTCAAGGAGGTGGCCCTAGAAATTGTGGATGCATTGGATGAAGGACAAAGGACACCCCATGGTCGGGGCCTATTTGAGACTTCTGCAGTCACCCCAATGGCGGCCCGATATTACAGGCCCTCTCGCTGGATGATGGAGTCCGGCGTCGGGGGAACACTCTTCAGTGGCTTGGAATTTCTGGAATGGCCTCTTCCTCCCCGGAGACCATGGCTCCCGAAGACCACAGACTTCGGAGCTCCGACACTGCGATCTCGGCGAGAGATTCCAAGCTCCGCCGTGTTCAAAGTTAGCACCGCTGCAACTGGACGCTCCGCAGACCCCACAGCTCCGCGATGTTGGAGTCGGTGGTCTCAGCACTCCAGTGCTTACCACACGGCGACCCGGGTGAGGCATCACCCGTCCGTGATGGTGCTTTAGTGCTGAGTCGCTGCCAAAGCTCAAGTTCTGGCCAGTCCCGGCGGGAAACGCCGTTCCAGTCCTGTTGGAAGGCCGTGAAGAGGGGGCGAAGATGCGGCTCGGAGAAAAGACGCATCTCCGACCAGGTAGGGACTGAGAAAAACAGTTTCCCCTTTCCCCCACCCCCCACATAAAATAGATTAAACCTCCAAAACGAAACTTTTTAACATACTAAAAATTCAAAAAAGGGTGAAAGGACGGACAGCTGCAGGCTGGGCAGCCATACACGACGGTGCCCCCCACTCATTTTCCAATGTTCTCTCGACTCTGGATCAGTTCCTAGGGACTGGAGGGTAGCCAATGTAAATCCACTTTTTAAGAAAGGAGGGAGAGAGAAAACGGGGAATTACAGATTAGTTAGCCTTACATCGGTAGTGGGGAAGATGCTTGCGTTGATTATTAAAAATATTATAGCAGCACATTGACAAAGCAGTGAAAGGATCACTCAAAGTCAGCATGGATTTACGAAGGGGAAATCATGCTTGACTAATCTTCTGGAATTTTTTGAGGATCATAGAATCATAGAAAATAGGTGCAGGAGTAGGCCATTCGGCCCTTGGAGCCTGCACCGCCATTCAATATGATCATGGATGATCATCCAACTCAGTTTCCTGTACCTGCCTTCTCTCCATACCCCCTGATTGTTTAGCCACAAGGGCCATATCTAACCCTCTTAAATATAGTCAATGAACTGGCCTTAACTACCTCCTGTGGCAGAAAATTCCACAGACTCACCACTCTCTGTGTGAAAAATGATTCTTGGTCCTAAAAGACTTCCCCCTTATCCTTATCCTGGACTTCCCCAACATCAGGAACAATCTTCCTGCATCTAGCCTGTCCAACCTCTTAAGAATTTTGTAAGTCTCTATAAGATCCCCCCTCAATCTCCCAAGTACAAGCCGAGTCCATCCAGTCTTTCTTTATATGGAAGTCCGGCCATCCATCAATTCATCAATCTGGTGAACCTTCTCTGTACTCCCTCTATGGCAAGAATGTATTTCCTCAGATTAGGAGACCAAATCTGTACGCAATACTCCAGGTGTGGCCTCACCAAGACCCTGTACAATTGCAGTAAAACCTCCTGGTTACTGGTGTACCATGACACCCAGGTCTCGTTTTGCATCTCCCAATTCCTAATCGGCCACCATTCAGATAATAAACTACCCTTCTGTTTTTGACGCCAAAGTGGATAACTTCACATTTATCCACATTATACTGCATCTGCAATGCATTTGCCCACTCACCCAATCTATCCAAGTCACCTTGTAGCCTCCTAGCGTCCTCCTCACAGCTAACACTGCCCCCCAGCTTCATGTTATCCGCAAACTTGGAGATGTTGCATTCAATTCCCTCATCCAGATCATTAATATATATTGTAAATAGCAATGAGCCTTGCGGTACTCCACTAATCACTGCCTGCCATTCTGAAAATGACCAGTTTACTCCTACTCTTTGCTTCCTGTCTGCTAGCCAGTTCTCTATCCACATCACAACTGAACCCCCAATACCGTGTGCTTTAAGTTTGAATGCTAATCTCTTATGTGGGACCTTGTCGAAAGCCTCCTGAAAGTCCAGATACAACACATCCACAGATTCTCCCTTATCCACTCTACTAGTTACATCCTCAAAAAATTCTATAAGATTCATCAGACATGATTTACCTTTCATAAATCCATGCTGACTTTGCCCAATGATTTCACCACTTTCCAAATGTGCTGCTATCCCATCTTTAATAACTGACTCTAGCATTTTCCACACTATCGATGTTAGACTAACTGGTCTGTAATTCCCTGTTTTCTCTCTCCCTCCCTTTTTAAAAATGGGGTTACATTAGCTACCCTCCAATCCTCAGGAACTACTCCAGAATCTAAAGAGTTCTGAAAAAGTTATCACTAATGCATCCACTATTTCTGGGGCTACTTCCTTAAGTACTCTGGGATGCAGCCTATCTGGCCCTGGGGATTTATCGACCTTTAATCCATTCAATTTACCTAACACAATTTCCTGGCTAACCTGGATTTCACTCAGTTCCTCCATCTCATTTGACCCCTGGTCCCCTGCTATTTCCGGCAGATTATTTATGTCTTCCTTAGTGAAGGCAGAACCAAAGTAGTTATTCAATTGGTCTGCCATGTCCTTGTTCCCCATGATCAATTCACCAGTTTCTGACTGCAAGGGACCTACATTTGTTTTAACTAACCTTTTTCTCTTCACATACATATCAGGATGTAACAAGTAGAATGGATAAGGAAGAGTCAGTGGATGTGGTGTATCTGGATTTACCAACAAGGTACCACACGAGAGATTAGTGTGCAAAATTAGAGTACATGGTATTGGGGGTAGAGTATTGACATGGACAGAGAACTGGTTTACAGACAGGAAACAAAGAGTAGGAATTAACGGGTCCTTTTCAGAATGGCAGGTAGTGACTAGAGGGATGCCGCAATGCTTGGTGCTGGGACCCTAATTATTTACAATATATATTAACGATTTAGATGAGGGAATTAAATGTGACATCTCCAAGTTTGTGGATGACACAAAGCTGATTGGCAGTGTGAGCTGTGAGGAGGATGATATGAGACTACTGGGTGACTTGGACAGGTTGGGTGAGTGGGCAGATGCATGGGACATGCAGTTTAGTGTGGACGAATGTGAGGTTATCCACTTTGGTGGCAAGAACAGGAAGGCAGATTATTATCGGAATGTTGTCAGATTAGGAAAAGGGGAGGTTCAACGAGACCTGGGTGTGCCTGCACATCAGTCACTGAAAGTAAGCATGCACGTACAGCAGGCAGTGAAGAAAGCTAATGGCATGTTGGCCTTCATTGCCAGAGGAATTATGTTTAGGAGCAAAGAGGTCCGACTGCAGTTGTACAGGGCCCTGGTGAGACTGCACCTGGAATATTGTGAGCAATTTTGGTCTCGTAATTTGAGGAAGGATATTATTGCTATTGAGGGAGTGCAGCGTAGGTTCACCAGGTTAATTCCCGGGATGGCATAACTGACATACGCTGAAAGAATGGGTCGACTGGGCTTGTATTCACTGGAATTTAGAAGGATGAGAGGAGCTCTTATAGAAACATTTAAAAATTCTAAAAGGATTGGAAACGTTAGATGCAGGTAAAATGTTCCCGATGTTGGGGGAATCCAGAACCAGGGGTCACAGATTAAAAATAAGGGATAGGCCATTTCGGACATAGGTGAGGAAAATCTTCTTCCCCCAGATAGTTGTGAATCTATGGAATTCCCTGCCATAGAAGGGAGTGGAAGCCAATTCACTGGATGTTTCCAAGAGGGAGTTATAGTTAGCTCTTAGATGATCAGCAATGATCATATTGAATGGTGGTGCTGGCTCAAAGGGTCGAATGGCCTACTGCAGCTATTTTTCTATGTTTCTATGACTTAAAATGTACATTTTATTTATCTTTGCCTTTTCTTTTCATACTTTAAAATTGCCGAACATCAGATAAAGGAATTATCGCCTTTTTTCAGTAGTCCCACATCTCTGCTCCCTCTCCTTTAATGTATTGCTATTGGCCCCAATTTGCATTCAATTGCATCCTTTTGACTTTGCCACCATCACAATAAATGAAGATTTTATTTAAGCTCCAATGATCCCTTGATGGGAACTTGAGTCCAAGATCAGAGAGCAAAACTGAAATCTGTTGCAAACTAACGGAGACTTCAGGATGTTCTTGCCAACACTAAGGTTTCCTATCAATCACACGTGGCAATGCCTGATATCGCCTGGGTCACTGCCATTGTTTGCCCATCAAAATTAAGTTCTTTTAGAGTAAACTTTCAGAAAATCATAGAAACAAAGAACTACAGATGCTGGTTAATTTACAAAAGGACACCGGGTCCTGGAGTAACTCAGCGGGTCAGGCAGCATTCTTGGAGAACATGGATAGATGATGTTTCAGGTCGTGACACCTTCTTCAGATGCAGCATGAAGAGGTCACATGATGCATATCCTTTAATTCCCTGCAAATCCCCATGCATATCTAAAAGTTTCTTATACATCACTCCTCTATTCCTGAGAGGTATGACTATATATCAGAAACTCAGACATGGAAATCATTTAAATTTCATTTTAATCAGTCACAACTATTCCTTACTTTGAAGAAACCCTTCCTGGGGACATCCCTTTTGCAATAATTTTGAGGATACAAGAAAGTTACCAGGTTTGGAGTGAAGTCTCTTAAGATTAGTGCTCCGATCAAAACAGATCAAAAAGGCAATTAATATCATCAAGGACCCACAACACCCCGACTGTGTTCTCATTTCACTCCTACCATTGGGAAGAAGGTGCAGGAGCATGAAAACCGTGACCACCAGGTTCAAGAACAACTTATTTCCAACTGCCATCAGACTCTTGAACACTAGACAACAATAACCTCAGCAACTCTGAACCTCTATGGACTGTCTTGGTTGCACTGACTTCCATTTTTTCACGAGTATTATGGTTGTTAGTTTATTTATTTGTTTCAATTATTATACATTATCCCAGTGTTATTGCCTTATGGGCATGTTAACTTGCTGCAAGTAAGAATGTCATTTTTCCGTTGTTGGTATATATGACAATTAAACACTGTTGCTCTTGATTCTCTTTAAATGTAACAATTTAAGAGAAAAAATAAAGTGGATAACGGCAAAATAAAATTCTGCCAGAACTCCTTTATCTACAGTAAACTTGAATTATGGTATCCTGCATAGGAGCTGAGGATCACAAAGATCAATGAATGGATGAGTGTGAAGGAAGAAACTACAGATGCTTGTTTAAACCGATGATAGACACAAAAAGATGGGGTAACTCAGCGGGCCAGGCAGCATTTCTGGAGAGAAGGAATGGGTAACATTTCGGGTCGAGACCCTTCTTCAGACTGGTTAGGGATAAGGGAAATGAGAGATTTAGATGATGATGTATAGAGATAATGAACAATGAATGAAAGATATGCAAAAAAGTAATGATGATAAAGGAAACAGGCCATTGCTAGCTGTTTGAGGGGGATAACGAGAAGCTAGTGAGACAAGGGTGGGGTGGGGGGGGATAGAGAGAGATGGAAAGAAGGGCATATGTGCTACACAAGGAATTATCAGAAATGAGCACCAATCAATGTGGAGAGCAATCAAAAGGTTTTGTACATCCTACTGGGAAAATAAATGTCCAATTCCAGGGACCTTTTGTCAATGCTCAAAATCCTCAAGCTTCCTGATAAAACAGGCAAAGGCAGAAATAATTAACTCTCCATCGAAAGAGCCTGAAAAATCCCTAGAATAATCCTGTTGTGCCTGAACAAGAGTGGAATTTACGGCCCCCTTGCTCACTGCAGACCAATGCAGCGCCGAGGTTATTGTATTCTCTACCTCCGACTCCAATCGAATTTTTATATCTTGAGATTTATAATACAGTAATATCTGAAGTGCTCTTGAATTTGCTTGAACCAAACAGAGAAGACAAAAAAAAGTAGAAAAGGATATCGGGCTTCACAGTTGCCTCACAGTGCCAGATACCCAGGTTCAACCTGACCTTGGATACTGGCTGCGTGGACTTTGCACATTCTCCTTGTAACTGTGTGAGTTTTGTCCAACATTCTAAAGACATGCGGGCTCGTAGGTTAATTGGTCTCTGTAAATTATCCATGGAGCGGAACAAAAAGTGGGTTAACATAGAACTAGTGTGAATGGGTGATCGATGGTTGGTGTGGACTCAGTGAGCCAAAGAGCCTGTTTCCATGCTGATTCTTTCAATCAATCAATGCTTTAAGAACAATCTATTGGTCCAACTAATCTTATACCAGAGTCCATTTTTTTCTCTCTCACTATGTACCCAATTCACTTTTGACATTCACTGTTGAATCTAATTTTCTTACCAGTGTTGCTCTCAACATTTGCAAATCTAGGGCGGTAGAGTTGCTGCCTTAGAGTGAATGCAATGCTAGAGACATGGGTTCGATCCCAACTACAGCTATTTTCTGTACGGAGTTTGTACGTTCTCCCAGTAACCTGCGTGCGTTTTCTCCAAGATCTTTAGTTTCCTCCCACACTCCAAAGATGTACAAATTTGTTGGTGAATTCCATTGGCAACTACCTACGTCAACCGGCGACAGGTACCGGCGACTGAATTGTAGCTTGCCATACCTTGATGTTGACTAGGTGGTAGGTTGTTGTAGACGTTGTTGTAGACATTGTTGTAGGGAGATCCAGTCGCTGTTTTTACAGTGACCTGCTACGACTATGACAGTCGTCGGCAGTCGCTAGAAAAATCGCCTGTGGGACTGACCCATTAATGTGCGGGTATGTTTTCACGCTATATCTTTATACTAAACTAAACTAAAAAAACTGAAAGAATGACTGGAGCTGACTGGAGGAGAATGTCAGGGATGGGAGAGTGGTGCAGCTGGTAACGTTACTGCCTCACATCATGAGAGACCTAGGTTCGATCTTGACTGAGTAGGAATTAACGGGTCCTTTTCAGAATGGCAGGTAGTGACTAGTGGGATGCCGTAAGGCTTGGTGCTGGGACCCTAATTATTTACAATATATATTAACGATTTAGACGAGGGAATTAAATGTGACATCTCCAAGTTTGTTGATGACACAAAGCTGGCTGATCGGGACAACAAATCGGGAGATGAGTTGGGTGTTGTCTGTGAGTGTTTGCACTTTCCTTCCATGACTGCATGTGTTTCCTCCTGCTGATCAGGTTTCCTCCCACATCCCAAAGACAATTCTGGAAGTGGCAGCGTTGCCTGGCAGCTGCGGCTCACCTGCAGTCCGTCTGTTTTTTAAATTTTATTTTGTCTTTGTGTCTGTTCTTAGTGATTATTTTGGTTTATTAGGCTGTGTATGTGTGTGTGTGTGGGGGGGGGGGGGGGGGGGAGGGTGGGAGAAACAGGGTTTTAGTCTCCCTTCGGGGGGATGCGACTTTTCTTGTCATGTCCCCCATCACCGTCTCTGTCTGTGCTGAGGCCCTAATGGCGGAGCTGGCGGCCTTCCAGCTTCCAGCAGCGGTGGCATGGCTCGGAGCTTCAACGGCAACCTGGCTTTCGGGGCTGCGGTGCTCCAGTGGCGACCTGGCTGTGGGGCTGCGGTGCTTCAGCGGCAACCTTGCTTTGGAGCTCCAGCAGTGACCTGGCTGCGGGGCAGCGGTGCTCCAGCGGTGACCTGGCTGCTGGGCTGCGGGGCTCCAGCGGTGACCTGGCTGCTGGGCTGCTGGGCTGCGGGGCTGCGGTGCTCCAGCGGCGACCTGGCTTTGGAGCTCCAGCAGTAACCTGGCTGCTGGGCTGCAGGGCTGCAGTGCTCCAGCGGCGACCTGGCTTTTGAGCTTCAGCAGTGACCTGGCTGCGGGGCAGCGGTGCTCCAGCGGTGACCTGGCTGCTGGGCTGCGGGGCAGCGGTGCTCCAGCGGTGACCTGGCTTCGGAGCTTCAGCAGCGACCTGGCTATGGAGCTGCGGTGCTCCAGCGTTCCAGCGGCGGGCCCTGTGGCGGTGTTCCGGCGTTCCGGCGACGGCGGTGGCCTGGTTTCGAAGGCTTGGCCGCCGGCCTGGTAGCCAGCAACATCGGAGGCCTGGATCTCCTCAGCACAGAGGGAGAACAAGGAGGGAAGAAGACAGAGACTCTAAGACTTTTGCCTTCCACCACAGTGAGGAGGTGTTTGGTGAACTCACTGTGGTGGATGTTAAATTTGTGTTTACTGTGTGGTTTTGTTACTTTTAATATATGTATGTCTGCAGGTACGAAATTTTGTTCAGACCAAAAGGTCTGAATGACAATAAAGGTAATTCAATTCAATTCAACAATTGAGATTAATTGGCTTTTGTTAATTATCACATAATGTGGATGCGAATGTGGCATAACATAGAAAAAGTGTGAAAACAAACAGCTGATCAATGAAAACTGTGGACTCGGAACATAGAAGAGCCAATTTCCATGCTGAATCTCAAACTAAACAGGTTTAAGTAAGTAAGTAAGTAAGTTTATTGGCCAAGTATTCACATACAAGGAATTTGCCTTGGTGCTCCTCCTACAAGTAACAACATGACATACAGTGACAGTTACGAATGACTCAGAAAACACTAAACATTAATAATAAGAAAACATTAATGATAAAATACCATTGATCTTGCATGTGAACCAAAAAAATACCAGATCAAAGTGAGGCTACAGATTTTTGGCTGTTGTGTAAAGCAACGACTCGTGGATAAAAACTGTTTTTATGTCTGGCTGTGGCAGCTTTGACAGTCTGGAGTCACCTTCCAGCGGGAAGTGATTTAAAGAGTTTGTGGCCAGGGTGAGAGGGGTCGGAGACGATCTTGCCTGCTCGCTTCCTGGCCCTTGCAGTGTACTGTTCATCAATGGAGGGAAGGTTGCAGCCAATAACCTTCTCAGCTGATCAGACGATTCACTGCAGCCTCCAGGTGTCATGGTTGGTGGCTAAGCCAAACCAGACCATGATGGAGAAGGTGAGAACAGACTCTATAATGGCCGTGTAGAATTGGACGATCATTGCCTGTGGCAGATTGTGTTTCCTCAGCGGCCGTAGGAAGTACATCCTCAGTTGTGCCTTTTTGACCTGTGGAGTCGATGGTAGCCCCCCAATTAAGGTCCTTGGAGAAGATGGTTCCCAGGTACTTAAGACTCCACAGATGTGACTGTGGTGTTGTTGATGGTGAGTGGGGTGAAGGGAGGGGGAGCTCTCCTAAAGTCTACAATCAATTCCACTGGTCTTAAGAGCATTGAGCTCTAGGTTTTTGTAATGGCACCAGGATGTTGACTGTGACACTTCCTGTCTGTAGGCAGAATCCTCCCCATCCTGGATCAGTCCAATCAGGGTTGTATCATCCGCAAACTTGAGAAGCTTGACAGAGGTGTCTGTGGAGGTGCAGCCATTGTTGTAGAGAGAGTAGAGGAGACGAGAGAGTACGCAGCCTTGCGGTGCTCCTATGCTGAGCGTTTGCGCTCAGCATAGGTTTATTATTGTCACATGTACAGTGAAAAGCTTTGTTTTGCATGCTAGCCAAATAGATCAGATATACAGTATCATACAGAGATGCAAACTAAACGATTACACTCTGATTTTCTGTTGCATGCAACACAAATTAACAGAGTAATAACATGCCCAAACTATACACAACATGATGAAAGAGAAGCAATGAAACATCCAATTAATAAAGTATTGGAAAACTTTCTGCCTATAGACTAGGCATTCATTCCTACTGTTAGCACAGGTAATTTCATAATAATTTCTCATTGAAATCCATGTCAAAGGAGTTATTGAAAATCAATGTCTAATTGGAATTGTTGGAAATGTTCAATTGTTGGAAATCCTGGAATACATTTCCATGGACTGTCAACACTCAGAGGGAATAGTAAGATTGAACGAGAACTTGCCAATTCGAAGGTTGATCTTTATTTTATGAGGAGTCGAAGTGAGAGATTTCGTGAAGAGCCCGCCGGCGCGCATGCTCGACATACTTCAAAGTAGCGGCGTGGAATCACAGAAACCAACAATAGAAATGACTTTGCATAGTAAGATTGAAGTGACTAAGATTACCAGATGAAGGTGACTGAGGGTTGGGCGAGGAGGGCACGAAATCCCTCACTTCGACTCCTCATAAAATAAAGATCAACCTTCGAACTGGCAAGTTCTCGTTCAATCTTACTATTTCATTTCGGAGTCACGTGAGTGACTTCGTGAAGACTTCAAAGCTTCTGTGATTACACGCCCTGGACCACGTCCATGCTGACACACCACTACCAGGGATGGATGGGAGGAACAAACTTGCTCAATAGTTCATACTGCAAAACAAGAGCATATTTATTAATAACAAATCAAAAACCCCTCATGCGGGGACATCTCCACGCTCTGAACCTGCATTCAGCACGGCTTCTGCGAACTGTAGAGGAGCAGCAACAGGCTTGTTATAAAAACGCTGGAACACAGCTTCATTAGCCCATCCTGCTGTGGCGAGAATTTGGTCCATGGGCACCTCCATGACCCTCGCCGTTGACGTCGATGCAGCCCTGGTGGAATGAGACTTGAACACATTAGTGTCGATACCTGACTTACCCAAGACGACTCGAAGCCACCTGGATATCGTCTGGACTGTCACTCGATGATGAGGTCTCTTATGAGTGACAAGCAGGTATCTCTCCATTCCTTTGATGCGTGCCGTCACCTTGACATAGTGGCGGATATGTGAGGCTAAACATAGCCTAGCATCTGCGGGGTATGCCGGGAACTTCAGCTGCAGCCCTGTGCACCCAGGTCTATGCTGCTTTAGTAGCTCGTCAATGAAAAAGACTACTTCTGTAGGGGTAGAAGTCATTCTGTCGACACGAAGTTTGTGTAGTGTCTGTACCCTCTGAGCTGAAGTCAGCGCTAGTAACATCACCAGCTTCATGGTGAGTTGGTCCAGTTGGAGCCCTTCCATGGGAGACCACGTCCTGAGCAGGGTTAATACGTCCCTGACATCCCAGGTGATATTATAGCGTGGTGTAGGCGGATTCATATTGAATATACCCTGCATGAGTCTGGACACTAGCCTGTTGGATCCTACCCCAATATTGAGGTAGAATGATAGCGCACTTCTGGCGCTGTTGATGGCACTGTAACTTAAGTGTTCATCATGGTGCAACCCCGCGAGGAATTCCAGGACGTCGGTTATTGTCACGTCATCGTACGTGATGCGAGAGCGGCTGCAGTAGGCTTCCCACTTCTTAATATGCGAGCGGTATCTTCGCCTTGTGGACTCTCGACACGACGCCCCGATGGTATCCATGGTCCGAGCCGAGAGGCCGTATTGGACTAACGGCCTGTTCAGAACCTGCAAGCCAACAAATTTAAATAGCCATGGCAGGGATGTGGCTCCCCTGAGACAG
The DNA here is from genome assembly GCA_963514005.1 of Raja brachyura. The sequence goes on along the minus strand of OY740789.1, from coordinate 38,805,081 downwards.
GGTGAGTAACCAATTGTGGGCAACCCTTCAAAAGGACCCAAGGTTCGTTGAGCATGTCAAAGACCACCGGATACCAAGGCTGTGTGGGCCAGTCGGGTATAATAAGGATGCCCTTGGCAGCATCTGCCTGAATCTTTCGCAATACCCGACTGATGAGGCAAAACGGGGGGGAAGGCATAGAAAAACCAATTCCCCCAGTCCAGCGAGAATGCATCTAGCGCTATTGCCCCAGGATCTGGTTCTCATGAAACGTAGGTTGGTACCTGATGGTTCAACCGTGACGCAAAAAGGTCAATGTCCGGTTTACCAAATTTGGCTGTGACTTTAGAAAAAATCTCAGGATGCAACATCCATTCAATATTGTCATTAAATTTGCATGACCTGGTGTCCGCCACAGTATTAAGCTCACCTGGCAAATAGGTAGCTGAAATCCAAATGTCTCTTTGAACACACCAGAGCCAAATTGAGTTAGCCAATTTGTCACACGAAACTGACCTGGTACCACCCATATGGTTTAAGTATGCCACTGCTGTGGTGTTGTCTATTTGGAGACGGACATGTGCTCCAACAAGCTTGGAACAATACGCACGAAGTCCGTGGAATGCTGCCAGCAACTCCAAATAGTTAATCCCTTGAGTCAACAACATCGTTGATTCAAGGGTGTCCCATCTGCCCCCACAACTAGAGCAATTATCCGTGGCTCCCCAGCCATTGGAGCTTGCATCAGTCTGCAAATATACCACCGGATTAGCCTCCCTGATAGGCTTGAATGAGCTGCTGATGTGACACACCCACCATTGCAACTCATTTATCGCTTCGGGCGGCAGCTGCATGGACCGATCATAATGACCAGCGTTCTGTTTTAACGCAGCAATTTTAGCTCTTTGCAAATTCTGATAATGCAAAGGTCCATATCGCGCTGCCGGAAACAAAGCTACAAGCTTCCCAATTATTGTAGCTGAATGCCGAATCGATGGTATATTGGTGCGGATTAAATCTTGACACACCTGGGTAACCTCCTCAATCTTGTTAATTGGAATGGTAACCCTCATGCTCATAGAGTTCACCGTGAACCATAGGTAATTAATCACCTGGGCAGGGCAGAACTTTGATTTCTCTGGATGGACAATAAACCCTAATTGTTGAAATATATTGACAGCAGCTGCAACACCCTGTTCAGCCAATTCCAGGGTGTGGCCACAATTAAGATATCATCTAAGTAGGCCATAACTATATGGTGTCGTTGTCTCAAATAAGCCATAATTGGTTTCACTAATTTAGTGAACAATCTAGGGGCTGTGGTGAGCCCATTAGGCAAAGCCTTGTACTGTCAGAGTTGCCCCATCCAGATGAATTTCAAAAACCTTCTGTCGTATTTCTGGATGGATACTGAATAATATGCGTCTTCCAAATCGATGCATGCCATAAAGCAACCATGAGAAATCAATGATTTGGTTGTTTCAAACGTATCCATTTTAAAATGAGTATATGTTACAAAAGTATTCAAACGGGTTAGATCAATAATGACAGGACAACCTCCATCCTTCTTAGGTCTGGTGAATATATTCGAAACAAATTCAACTGGCTCATGCACCGCTCTCTCAATCACTCCCTTCTGCTCAAGACTTAAAAGTTCCTTGTAGCCTGCTGCCTGTTCTGCAGCAGATAATTTAAACGTTCGAGCGGGCATGTGCTGGGATGGAGGAATGTCGCCATTAATAAACTCAATTTTATGCCCCTGAATATTCTGCAACACATACTCGTCACCAGTAAAATTACCCCATGCACCCAAAAACAACCGAAGGCGACCACCAACATGTGAAGTTAAACAAAGAGAAAAGAGAGAACCAGACCCCCTCACCTCCGTGGTTACCGGTGGTCCTTGACACGCGTGGGTGGACGTGGAGGTGCTGGGTTGGCTTGAGGGCGCGGCGTCTTCGTTTTCCACCAGGGTCTCTGCCGACCCTGTCCTAAAAAAGACCCCTGGTGCTGGGTCTGATGTTGCTGTCGTTGTGGAGCTTGAGGGTGGGTCCTCGTCGAGGTACTAGCAGACCCTCGTGATCGAATGTATGGAGACTTTGAGCCTGACGGTGCGGGGGCACTCTGAGAGCGCATGATCCCCACCGTTTTGGCTTGTTCGTCAAGCTCTTTGACTTTCTTCGAGAGGTCCTCCCCAAAGAGCTGACGGGGCGGGGGCGGCGGCGGTGGTTTGCACAATCCTGCAAACTTCGGATTGAGCGCTGGGCGGATGCTGGTTTTGCGAAACCCGTTGATTTCGTGCTGGGTCACGCACAGGAGGGCCAGAGCATCTTCCTGGTCCAAATTCAGTTCGTCCCCGTCCACCGACCGCGCAAAGGCGGTAATACCGGCCGTGAGGAGCTTCAGGATCCGCTGCAATTTTACCTCTTGTTGACGGATAGCCGCACTGATGTTGCCCCATATCGGCGTATTGACCACAGGCACGTTGAGGGAGTTGCAATTGGATGGAGCCTTGTGACGGCTCATTGCCTGAATGAGGACTTCTTCCTGTAGTTGCTGGTTGTTAAGAAAGTCCACAGTGGCTGCCAGCTTTGCGTTTAAAGGAAGTCCAGATGAATGTGGGGCCGCAAATTTGGTCGCCACATCCAGAAGATCCTCCGCTGGCACCTCCAACGGAGATTGTATGGGATCCACCAAAACCTCCTCCTCCTGCTGCTCCAGGCTGATGGTAGAGGCTGGTGACGACGCCCTGTGCCTGTTGCTGCCCTGCTGTTGTTGACTTTGAAGCAGGAGCTCCAGCAACCGCTCCATACGGTCAATACGCCCTTCACCCTGAACACTCAGGTGGTCGGAGTCCTCCGGCTCTGAAAAGAAAACCGGGCTCCTATCATCGGCCCGCACCTCATCGAGGCCCTGCCGGTGTCGGTAGTTGGCGCTAACAGCCGCCGAGGCGAAACTGCGCGATTCCCGCGCGGGCGTGTTCAACCGCCTCCGTTTAGTGGGAGCTGAAGCCGCTGCCACTAAGGGCACGTGCGGCGTGGTGTCGGCACCAGCCGAAGCATGGCTGCCTGAAGCCCGCGCAGGCTTGCCGGCTGCCCACATCGTGGACCTTGCCGACGCATGGTCTCGCCCACCCATCCATGGGGGGCTCGGCGACCGTGACGAGACCCGACTCAACCGACCCGTCCCGGCGTCGAGAGTCGGGGTGTGCCGGCTGGACCTCACAGCCGCCCCGGGTCTCACCCTGGAACCTGACCGCTCCTCCGTGTCAGGCAATGCCTTAGCCCTGGTAGGGTTAGGCTTCTGGGCTCCTGCCCTTCCCCTACTCGGAGGGCTGAGTGGAACAGGCCGTGCAGCCGCACGCACCCTGCTCGAGGTCGCCAGCGAGCCCGCTGACGACCTGACTGCCATGGCAGGGTCCTCCTGCTCTGGCGGCACACCACACTCCTCCTCGTCGAACTCCTCCGAGCTGTGGTGTGCTGGCGGATCTGGACCTGTAACCACAGGGCTTACCCACATCTCCGCCTGAGTCCTGGCCTGCGTTGCAGGTACTGCCGATGGTAAAGGCCCCGGAACTGTTGACCGGCGAACTCGTCCTGACGTCCTCCGGCCCTTGGAACTCCCATCCATGTCCTTGCTGCAAGACATAACCAACAACAAGGACCACCAACTAAAGGTAGGATACTTACCTCCGTGGCCCCTTATGAAGGGCTGGCGAGGAGCGCGCTCCACCGCCAGCCGTCGCAGCAATGCGGTACGACGATATGTCGAGCATGCGCGCCGGCGGGCTCTTCACGAAGTCACTCACGTGACTCCGAAATGAAATCCAAATTAGACTGCAGCCTTTCACAATACAGACTGACTCACACAGTACAGCACAATAGAGGAGACAATGAACAACAATTACTGATCCATTCACCCAGCCCCAGATGTCTTTGCACTATGTCTCATTAATCTTTACCCCAATTCTTTCTAAACATATCCAAAGTAGAGAACTTAGCACAAAGCAGCCATCTGAGCAAAAGAGCATGGCATCTGGATACAGGGAAATAACAGGGAGCTCCAGAATCTGCGTGAGGATAATGAATAAAGGAATCAGATAGTCTAGGATGTACTATTCAGCACACCCATTAGGAAAGTAACTTGTATTGTTTGGAGGCAAGTGGATTTGCTGGTGAATTACAAGGCTTTCAGCCATAACACACTAACACATCCCCATCAAGACAACCTTATACTGTAGCTATAACGAAGATAGACTCAAAATGCTGGAGTAACTCAGTGGGTCAGGCATCATCTCTGAAGAAAAAAAAATAGCCGGTGTATATAACAACTGGAGATACCCTCAGCATGGTTCTACTTTGCCAGTATGATGTCTGCAACAGTCTTCACAGTGTAAAAGGTGCAGAGCACTGAACTTTAAAGCAGGCGAGAGGAGAGAGTGAATGCATTGCCATCAATCTTTCTGAAGCTTGTAAAAAGGTAAAGCAACAAGTGATGACATATTTAAATGTTTTTAATCATTCATCAATGATGTGTTTGTTTTCTGAAAATCTTGTTCAGGCAATGCATTGATCACCATCCTCCTTCGGCAATTCAATCATTTTATCATAGGTTCTGCAGTTTAACATCAGTCAGAGACCTCAATATAAATCAAAATGTCAAGTCAAACAAACTTTATTGTCATTTAGAAATACATTGATATATGCAGTTCCAAACGAAATTACATTGCATTTGGCTCCCTGTGCAACACAATAAATTAACAGAAGGATAGGCATGGATGAAAAGGATAAAAGGATAAATAGACAACGGTGGCAGCCCATTACATCGCATTCTGCAGCCTGGAACAAGGATATGGCGGACCAATTGAATAACTACTTTGGTTCCGTCTTCACTAAGGAAGACATAAATAATCTGCCGGAAATAGCAGGGGACCGCAGGTCAAAGGAGTACTTGAGTGAAATCCAGGTCAGTCGGGAAGTGGTGTTGGGTAAATTGAATGGATTAAAGGCCGATAAATCCCCAGGGCCAGATAGGCTGCATCCCAGAGTACTTAAGGAAGTAGCTCTGGAAATAGTGGATGCATTAGTGATAATCTTTCAAAACTCTTTAGATTCTGCAGTAGTTCCTGAGGATTGGCGGGTAGCAAACGTAACCCCTCTTTTTAAGAAGGGGGGGGAGAGAGAAAACGGGGAATTACAGACCAGTTAGTCTAACATCGGTAGTGGGGAAACTGCTAGAGTCAGTTATTAAAGATGGGATAGCAGCACATTTGGAAAGTGGTGAAATCATTGGACAAAGTCAGCATGGATTTATGAAAGGTAAATCATGTCTGACGAATCTTGTGGAATTTTTCGAGGATGTAACTAGTAGCGTGGATGGGGGAGAACCAGTGGATGTGGTGTATCTGGACTTCCAGAAGGCTTTCGACAAGGTCCCACATAAGCGATTAGTATATAAACTTAAAGCATATGGCATTGGGGGTTCAGTATTGATATGGATAGAGAACTGGCTGGCAAACAGGAAGCAAAGAGTAGGAGTTAACGGGTCGTTTTCACAATGGCAGGCAGTGACTAGTGGGGTACCACAAGGCTCAGTGCTGGGACCCCAGCTATTTACAATATACATAAATGATCTGGATGAGGGAATTGAAGGCAATATCTCCAAGTTTGCGGATGACACTAAGCTGGGTGGCAGTGTTAGCTGTGAGGAGGATGCTAGGAGAATGCAAGGTGACTTGGATAGGCTGGGTGAGTGGGTAAATGTTTGGCAGATGCAGTATAATGTGGATAAATGTGAGGTTATCCACTTTGGTGGCAAAAATAGGAAAACCGACTACTATCTAAATGGTGGCCGATTAGGAAAAGGGGAGATGCAGCGCGACCTGGGTGTCATGGTACACCAGTCATTGAAAGTAGGCATGCAGGTACAGCAGGCAGTGAAGAAAGCCAATGGTATGTTAGCTTTCATAGCAAAAGGATTTGAGTATAGGAGCAGGGAGGTTCTACTTCAGTTGTATAGGGTCTTGGTGAGGCCATACCTGGAGTATTGCGTACAGTTCTGGTCTCCAAATCTGAGGAAGGACATTATTGCCATAGAGGGAGTGCAGCGAAGGTTCACCAGACTGATTCCTGGGATGTCAGGACTGTCTTATGAACAAAGACTGCATAGACTCGGTTTATACTCTCTAGAATTTAGGAGATTGAGAGGCGATCTTATAGAAACTTACAAGATTCTTAAGGGGTTGGACAGGCTAGATGCAGGAAGATTGTTCCCGATGTTGGGGAGGTCCAGGACAAGGGGTCACAGCTTAAGGATAAGGGGGAAATCCTTTAGGACCAAGATGAGAAGGAATTTTTTCACACAGAGAGTGGTGGGTCTCTGGAACTCTCTGCCACAGAGGGTAGTTGAGGCCAGTTCATTGGATATATTTAAGAGGGAGTTAGATGTGACCCTTGTGGCTAAGGGGATTAGAGGATATGGAGAGAAGGCAGGTACGGGATACTGAGTTGGATGATCAGCCATGATCATATTGAATGGCGGTGCAGGCTCGAAGGGCCGAATGGCCTATTCCTGCACCTAATTTCTATGTTTCTATGTTTCTATTCAGGAGTCTGATGGCTCGTGGGAAGAAGCTGTTGCAGAACCTTGATGTTCTGCTCCTTATGCTGCAATATCTTTTTCCCGACGGTAGCAGAGTGAACAGACTGTGATGGAGATGTGTGGGGTCTTTTATAATACTGCTGGCCTTAGACACGCAATGTTTGGTCGCAATATCCCCGATTGAGGGGAGAGAGGTCCCGATGATTTTTTCCGCTGTCCTCACCACTCTCTGCACAGACTTCCAGTCGGAGGCTCTACAGTCCCCAAACCAGACAGAGATACAGCTGGTCAGAATACTCTCTATGGTGCCCCTGTAGAAAGTAGTGAGGATGGGATGGGGGAGATGAGCTCTTCTCATCCGGCGCAGAAAGTGCAACCGCTGCTGCGCTCTCTTAACTGTTGATGAGATGTTATTCGACCAGGTCAGACTGTTAGTGATCTGCACCCCCAGGAACTTTGTGCTACTGACCACCTCCACATCGCTGTCATTGATGTGAAGTGGTGTGGGACTGAAGTCGATGATAACCTCCTTTGTTTTTTCGACATTCAGGATCAGGTTGTTCGTATTGCACCAGTCCACCAGTTGTTTCACCTCCTCCCTGTCAGCCAGCTCATTGTCATCCCTGATGAGGCCCACCACTGTTGTGTCATCTGCGTACTTCATGATGTGGTTTGTACTAAACCTGGCACAACAGTCGTGAGTCATCAGGGTGAACAGCAGTGGACTCAGGACAGAGCCCTGAGGGGAGCCGGTGCTCAGAGAGATGGTGTTGGAGGTGTTATTTCCAACCCTGACAGACTGGGGTCTGTCAGTGAGGAAGTCCAGTAGCCAGTTACACATGGGGGTGCCGAGGCCCAATGGAACCAGTTTGCTTATCAGGTGCTGGGGGATAATGGTGTTGAATGCTGAACTGAAATCCACGAACAGCATTCGCACATAGGTGTTTTTCTCCTCTAAATGTTCCAGGCTCAGATGGAGTACGGAGGATATAGCATCCTCTGTGGAGCGGTTTGGCCTGTAAGCAAACTGGTATGGGTCGAGTGTGGAGGGGAGTCTGGAGGTAATGTGGTCCCTGACCAGCCTCTCGAAGCACTTCATCATTATGGGGGTGAGTGCTACAGGGCGGTAGTCATTGAGACATTGTATGTTGGATTTCTTTGGCAAATAATACAAATACAATGGGAATTTCAATCCTGCTGATTGTTCTCACCATTGCTTCCTGTCTGTGATGTGAATTGGGTGCTGTAACATTGTCTGAGTGAAGCAGTTAGCTTTTGGTGCAAGCTTTTCTGATGTTGCTGCAGTTTGAGCTATGCTCTATTTGTCTTTCAAGGTTGGCTTTAGCTTTAAAACTGTAACACAGAAGTTATGTTCCGAGCGGTGTCTGCTTTGTCAGTGTAACTGCAAGCAATGTATGAACCAAGCTTTAACCGACCCCTGACCAAAGCCAGAGTGATGAAGAGGGGGAATCCCTGAAGACAATTTGCCTCTGCAAATCCTTATCACACCCCAGTAACCCTCCAACATTCAATGTTCATTTGCAAGCAAGACGTTCAATAGCACTGATGCAGAAGGATCTTGAGGTCCAAGTCCATTATACCTGGAAAGTGGCTACACAAGTAGATAGTGTGGTAAAGGAGGCAGGTGTATAAAATTATGAGACACATAGAAAGGATAGACAGCATATTTTCCCCAGTATGGAAATATTAAATATTAGAGGACATAGATTTAAGATGAGAGAGGCAAAGGATGTATGTGGAGCAGGTTTATTATGCAGCAGGCTGTGTGTGCCTGGAATGTATTTCCAGGGGTGGTGTAGATACAGAGATGATGGTGTAATTTCAGAGACTGGGGATAAGCAAATGGATATGCAGGGTATTCAGTGATATGGCTTTCAATTATTCAATAACTTTCAATTTCTAAGCCCTCATGACTACGGGCATCCAGTCACTCTACATCTCCATCCGCCACCAGGAAGGTTTCAATATCCCCCTATTAACAATCTCCTCTACTTGGTAGTACGCAGAGTCATAGAGTGATACAGTGTGGAAACAGACCCTTCGGCCCAACTTGCCCACACCGGCCAACATGTCCCAGCTCTGCTAGTCCAACCTGTCTGCGTTTGGTCCATTTCCCTCCAAACCTGTCCTTTCCATGTTCCTGTCTAGCTGTTTCTTAAATGGTGGAATAGTCCCCGCCTCAACTATCTCCTCTGGCACAAAAAGCTGGAGTAACTCAGCGGCACAGGCAGCATCTCTGGAGAGAAGGAATGGGTGACTTTTCGGGTCGAGTCCCTTCTTCAGACTGGTTAGGGATAAGGGAAACAAAAGATATAGACGGTGATGTGGAGAGATAAAGAACAATGAGTGAAAGATATGCAAAAAAGTAATAATGATAAAGGAAACAGGCCATTGTAAGCTGTTAAGAGGGTGAAAATGAAGCTTGTGCGAATTGGGTGAGTGAGGGATAGAGAGAGAGGGAATGCCGGGGCTACCTGAAGCGAGAGAAATCAATATTCATACCACGGGGCTGTAAGCTGCCCAAACAAAATATGAGATGCTGATCCTCCAATATGCGTTTAGCCTCATGCTAACAATGGAAGAGACCGAGGACAGAAATGTCTGTGTAGGAATGGAAAGGAGAATTAGTGTCCTGCAACCAGGAGGTCAGGTTGGTTCACGCAGGCTGAGTGAAGGTGTTCTGCAAAACGATCGGCCAGTCTGCGGTTGGTCTCGTCAATATATAAGAGTCCACATCTTGAACAACGGATACAGTAGATGAGGTTGGCGGTGCAAATGAACCTCTGCCTAACCTGAAAGGAATGTCGGGGTTCTTGGACAGAGTCGAGGGAGGAGGTAGTGACGGGTGTTGCATTTTCTGCGGTTGCAGGGGAAGGTACCTGGGGAGGGGGTGGTTTGGGTGGGACGGGATGAGTTAAACAGGGGTTGCGGAGGGAACGTTCTCTGTGGAAGGCGGAAAGGGGTGGAGATGGGGAAACGTGGCTAGTGGTGGTATCCTATTGGAGGTGGCGGAAATTTCAGAGGATTATGTGTTATATGCGACGACTGATGGAGTGAAAGGTAAGGACTAGGGGGACTTTATCTCTGTTGCAACAAGGGGGAGAGGGAGCAAGGGCTGAGCTGCAGGGTACAAAGCAGACACGAGTGAGGGCCTCATCTATGATTGGAGAGGGGAACCCCCGTTCCCTAAATAATGAGGACACTCGGATGTCCTGGTATGGAACACCTCATCTTGGGCGCAGATGCGGCGTAGATGGAGGAATTGAGAGTAGGGGATAGAGTCTTTGCAGGACACAGGTTGGGAAGAAGTGTAGTTGAGGTAGTTGTGGCAGTCAGTGGATTTGCAATAGAAATCAGTCAATAGTCTATTTCTTGTGATGGAAACTGTGAGATTAAGAAAGGGGAGGGAGGTGTCGGAGCTGGTCCAAGTAAATTTGCTTGCAGGATGAAAATTAAGTAAAGTTGAGGACTCCTTCCCATAGAAAAAGGCATGGAGGCAGAGGCAACAGAAGAAAATTTCTACTTCGTGACGGATCTTCTCTGCCCTCTCGTTACCTCCTCTGGCAGCTTGTTCCATAAACCCACCATCTCTTGGTGAAAAAGTGACCCCTCAGATTCCTATTAAATCTTTTCCCCTTCACTTTGAACCTATGTCCTCTGGTCCTCTATTCCCCTACTCTGATCAAGAGACTCTGTACATCTTCCTGATAAATTCCTCTCAATTTTGGACACCTCCATAAGATCACCCCTCATCCTCCTGCGCTCCATGGAATAGAGACCCAGCTTACTCAACCTCGCCCTACAGCTCACACCCGCTAGTCATGGCAACATCCTCGTATATCTTTCTCAACCCTTTCAAGCTTGATACTATCTTTCCTATAACATGGTGCCCAGAACTGAACACAATATTCCAAATGCGGTCTCATCAACATCTTATATAACTGCAACATGACCTCCCAACTTTTATACTCAATACTCTGACTGATGAAGGCCCTTGCCCTCATCCTCATCAATTTACCTTTCAACTACTCTCATTTCCTCCAAGTTAAAGGTGTAGCCATGGGGACACGCATGGGGCTCAACTAGCCTGTCTTTTTGTCAGTTTTGTTGAATAGTTTCAGTTGTTCACTGGCACTATCCCCCAAACTCTTTCTGTGCAACATCGGCAACTGCAACGGGGCTGCTACTTGCACCCATGAAGAACACGTGGAGTTCATTAACCTCACCAGTAACTTCCACGCTGCCTTCAAGTTCACGTAGAGTATCTCTGACTCCTCTCTCTCCTTTCTTGATCTCCCTGTTTCCATCGCAGGGGGAAAACAATCAACTGATGCTATTACCTCTTACGTGCTGATCTGCCTCTCCCTTCTTCCAGCTTTTTTCTCCCCCACTACTAACAATCGGTCTGAAAAAAGGTCTCAACCTGAAACGTTAACTATCCATGTTTTTCAGAGATGCTGCTAGATCTGTCTGTTCTGTCCAACATTATCTGAGGGGGTTCCCATCTACCATCATAGATGAGGCCCACACTCGTGTCTCCTCTGTACCCCGCAGCTCCGCCGTTGCTTCCCCTCCCCCTATTCGCAACTGAGACAGAGTCCCCTTTGTCCTTACCTTCCACCCCATCAGCCATAGCGCACAACACATAATCCTCTGAAATTTCCGACACTTCCAACGGGATACCACCACTAGCCACATTTTCCAATCTCCACACCTTTCCACCTATCGCAAAGACCGCTCCCTCTGCAACTCCCTGGTTGACTCATCCTGTCCCTCCCCCTCCCCAGGTATCTTCCCTTGCAACCGCGGAAGATGCAACACTTGTCCCTATACCTCCTCCCTCGACTGTTCAGGGACTCCGACAGTCCTTTCAGGTTAGGCAGAGGTTCACTTGCACCTCATCTATTGTATCCATTGTTCAAGATGTGCAGTCTTTAACATCGGCGAGACCAAACGCAGACTGGGTGATCATTTTGTGGAAATGCTCAGCCCGCCTGAACCAACCTGATATCCTAGTTGCTGGACACATTAATTCTGATTCCCATTCCTATACAGACCTTTCCGTCCTAGGTCTCCTCCATTGTCAGAGTGAGGCTAAACGCAATAATAATAAATATTAAATTCGGAAGAAGGGTCTCGACCCAAAATGTCGCCCATTCCTTCTCTCCAGGATGCCGCCTGTTCCGCTGAGTTACTCCAGCTTTTTGTGTCTATCTTCAGTTTAAACCAGCATCTGCAGTTCCTTCTTACACATTATCTGTCCTTTTGCAGATAACAGTTGGTCTTGGCATCATGTTTGGCAAAGATATCATGGGCTGAAGGGCCTGATCTTGAGCTGTACTCTTTTCTGTGGTACACAAGCATTTTCTGTTGCAATCGTAACAGATTTTCTTGCAACCGATTTAACCATAAAATGAGGAACAATCGTTCAGGCTGTAGCTGGTGGACCCACAAAGAGCTTCACCCATCCACCCTTCTGAGCAGAAGTCCAGGACTGATGCAGAGCTGCTATGAATCAGCAACATGCCAGTGATTGTTTCCCCCACTGGGTTCTGCGTGCAGTTTACCTGTGGCCGGGTCTTGCTGGGATTCCCCAGCATTGGCTCTGAATTGGTTCGGAATTGCCTTTCAGAACCACTGGGTCTGAGCCTCCTATGATTTCAGTGCGGATTGAGAGACAAAGGTGATGGGGATTAATCGGGAATTAAGGTGTGGCGCAGTGATGCAGTGGTAGAGTTGCTGCCTTACAGCAAATACAGTGCAAGAGACCCGGGATTGATCCCGACTACGGAGTTTGTACATTCTCCCCGTGACCTGCGTGGGTTTTCGCTGAGATATTCAGTTTCCTCCCACACTCCAAAGATGTACAGGTAGGTAGGTTAATTGTCTTGGTAAATGTAAAAATTGTCCCTAGTGGGACAACGTTAATGTGCGGGGATGGCTGGTCAGCGCAAACCCGGTGGGCTGAAGGGCCTGTTTCCACGCTGTATCTCTAAACGAAACTAATAATTTAAAAAAACGAGAAATCTCCCATTTCTTAATATGAGATACATATTGTTTTTTAGTACTATCGCTCCGGGCCACCAAACTCACATCGATGGTCCGACTCCCTGGAACAGTCTGGTCAGAGGATACAAATCAACAGATTAATACGATCATGTAAAGGGGAACTCTCCTCCTGCCCCAGGGTGAACCAACAAGTTGCTGTAATTGTGGATAGTCATGAATGGCTGTGTCATCACTCAGAACCAATGGAAACCATGGCTGTGTGGACCAGTTAGGAACTACCAAATGCCTAAGCATAGTTGTGCTCTATTTTGGTGAGACATTGACTAATGAGGCAGAATGGGGAAAAGCGTAAGAACATACGTCCCCAACGTAGTGAGAATGTATCCTCCGCTACTGCCCCTGGATCTGGTTCCCATGAGACATATTTAGGTAACTGGTGATTTAACCCGGATGCAACAGATCTATGTCTGGCAATCCATACCGGCTGGCAATCATTTTGAAACTTTTGGATTCATCATCCATTCTGTGTTGTCATTGAATTTACGTGACCTGGTGTCTGCCACTTTCACATTATCTCTACCTGGTAGGTAGATATCTGAGACCCAAATGTTTCATGTAATGCACCAGTGCCAGATGAGGTTAGCCAGATTGTCACAGAATGATGACCTCATTCCACCCATGTGATTGATATGCAACAGCTGTGGTATTGTCAATCTGAAGCTGCACATGCAAATCATGCATTGTTGAGCAAAATGCTTTAGGCCATAGAATGCACACAGCAATTCTACGTACTTTACCCCATGCCTCTGCAGGATGAATTCCTCTTTCACATTCCATCTGCCGCCACAGCTAGACTCGATATCTGTGGCTCTCCATGCCGAAGCGCTCACATCAGTTTGTAAACTAAAGGTTATTGAGTAAGAATGTCTCGTACATCACGAGACATTAGTTACAGTTTTGGCCGTAGGACATGTTAATTGAATCAATAATGAACCCCTAATAGCCAATCATTCTAAATGGTACTAATTTGGATTTAATTAGATGGGTGAGGAACCTAACCTCTCAACAGGTGTTTGGTGGCTGAATATTATGCATCTTTCAGATCTATGGTTGCCATATAACACCCTTTTGATACCAGTTGCTATACTGAAAACCTTCATTAAAAAACGTTTATAATGGACCTAAGAGTTAAGTCTGGTTAGCCCCAGATCAACTCAACACCCACCATCGTTCTTTTGGCTGGGGAATATTGGACACAAATTGTTGAGGCTGATATGCCATCCTTTCAATGACTTTTTTTTTGGAATAAAATACCAATTTCATCACTCACCTGCAGTGTTAGTGGTATTGAAAAACCCAATACCCGACTAGGTGTATTTTGTATGGGTGGATGTACTTCCGAGATAACCTTATTCAAGACCCCCGGATACAGTCTAGTATGAATAGATCTGATGTTTATACAGCACCATGTATCATAGAACAATTGCTACCTACCCCCGACTGGTGACTGATCTCTAGAGGATATATCCTGGATTTTCAATTACCACTTCCTGTTCTGAAAGGGTAAGGGCCTGTCCCACCAGGATGCAACTCTATGCGATGAACGCGATCAAACCGGCAGCGGGGGCCGCGTGGAGGTCAGGTGATAACCTGTACAGGGCCGTTCCCACCAGCATGCGCCTGCATGCGGCAAGCGCAACTAAACCGGCAGCGAGGGCCGCGCGGAGGTTGGGTGAGTGGCACAACGCGGCGCAAAGTGAGGCGAACTTGAAGCAAGTCCAAGGTAAGTTCGCCAGGACTTAGAGGGGTACACAGAGAGGGGCACCGAGACACACACACATACAGGGCCACGGAACCACACACATACAGGGTCACGGAGGCACTTACAAATAGGTTCACGGAGGCACGATGTCCGGGCGGTGTGTAAATGTCGAGGCGACTGCGAGCCGACAAGCCGTTGCCGCGCGGGATTTTTAGACATAGTCGGTTTTTCGGAGCCCCCCGCGGTGTCGGGATGAACTCGGGACAAACTCCGCACAATTCCGCGCGGCTCCGGCGATCGATGTGGGACTGGCCCCGCGACGCCAGACGGCTCAAGCGACCACGTTAGGTCGCGCTAATCGCGTAGAGTTGCATGCTGGTGGGACAGGCCCTGTATGTTATTTGAGGTGGCATCCTGGTCTCACGATGAGTTTTGATGAGGCCGATTGTTTTTGCCTCATCGTCCAGGTCTTTCCCTGGATATTAGAGGATCTGCGCAAGGCTGTGAACCATGGGTTGAGCGTCGGCTGGATGGTTATTTGTGAATAATTCTAAAAAATGGGCATTACACAGCACATCTTGCTGTGTTTAGATAGTGGTGCCCTTGTACCATTTGCCCAAATGCCATTATTGCTGCTCCAACCAGTTTTTTTTTTAGGACTTCTGCAGCCTTAACTCATGCGCCCTCATGATGCGCTCCTTTAGAGCGATGCACAGTTAACAGGTGTTTGATATGTCTTGCAAAGTTTCCTCCATTATGGAGTCCTGGACCTGATGAGAGGCCATATAATTAAATTGCTGGCCAAATTGTCGTCCATGGCTTCACCAGTTCCCGCCGGTATGGCAAATTGCTGGCCACATCCGGCACACCTGGAGCAGAGCTCATGTGCTTTGGTGTATGCACGTAAGCAGTGGCACCAAATTTCAGGGTCAGATTCATACTGCCCTGGCTTCTCCCGGCTCCTGCTCACGGGAGGTAACATGCAGCCCTAAACAAGGTGCTGCTGTTATGGGTCCCCATGCAGACTCGTAGGCATATTATCCTTCATATGTGTACAGCTCTTTTGCTTAACGGACCTCTGCTAGAGGTTGCTACTGAAAGCTGCTAGGGACCCTGGGGTATAAACCCCAGCTGGAACACCTCCTGGTTGTTATCATTTTGGCTATGAGGTGTTCCACGTTGTCCAGACATCCCCAATGTTCATTTTTTGGAAGGGAAAAGTCTTTCTGGCCTCACTCATCAGAGTTGACAGGCCTGAACAATTTACTCTTGGCCTGCCTCCTGACGGGAGTGTCCACAGTGCTTTAAAGCACCAGAGTTGCTGCTGCTGGCTGAACTGCAGGTGGCTCTAAAGTCGGCATCTCAAAGCTGTTGTCATCCACTGACCGCAGCTACGAGTTCATCATGACGAATTTCCCCTACTATTGAGAACAAGCAAGGCTGGCAGAACTTCATCCACCACAACCTCAGCCGTAATAAATTGTTTCGTCAAAGTGCCTTGACATTACGATGACCCTGGCAAGGGTAATTACTGGATGCTGGACCTGTCCAGCGACGACTTGTTCATTGGCAGGACGACGGGCAAATTTCGCTGGCGGTTGGTCACGCCCCCGAGCAAATTTTTCAAGAGGGGACTTCGCCTTTCGATGTCTGGACTGGGCTCCTTGCACCATCCACACAACACTCTCAATTACTCCAGCGCCGCCTCCAGTTTTTTGAACCAGGCTCCCAGTTATAGCTCGAGAGTTTGGAAATAATTCTGCATAGAATGTGTGTCATTTTCTTACATTTTTACAGCAGTCTAAGTGAAATAAAATCCCTTGGTGAGCATAGAATAATACTCAGTGGTTGTGGATCCGGGGTGGAGCAGATGGCTAGTGGGGATATCTCTCACCCGTTTGTTGAGGGGACACAGTGAACCCTTGCTCTGTCAACTTGCTTTCGGGGCAAGCCAGCTACTTCTTCCCATCCTAGCATCGCACGCAGGCGGTGTAGCAGCAGAACGGACCCGGGATGCCTTCTTTCCGACCCCTATCCACCTTCCCATGCAGACTGGCCGCAGGTAGGTTTTAATTTATAGGGAACATACTCGTCTTATTTTCATTATTTTAATATTTTCCCTTTAGGAAAGTGTCCTTGCTGGCTCCTGTAACCAGCCTTACGGGACCTAGTAAACCGCACCAAGTTAAAAACACTCACCTGCGGGTGTTGTATTTACCCCTGGTGGAGCTGCACTCTCCAGCCTGTCGGTGTGCCAAACGCGTCGGACGTAATGACGCGCAGGCGCTCTGGCGGGGCTTCTACACGTAGTCAATCATGTGACTCTGAAGTAAAATGAAAATTTCTGTCCTTTACAAAATATACTTAAAAGTTAAATGTTTTAACATTTATTTGAATGTAAAAAAAACTTTGTGATGGTTTTGACAGTAAATTTAGTGTCCATCCTTAGCTTTACTTTCTAGTCAAAGGCTGGTTTGAGGGGAGAGGAGGAGGGGAGGGGGTGACTGGAATCAATAAAAGACCAAGACAAACCAGTGCCATCAACAGATGACCTCAGACATGGTAGGTGGCCTAACAGCCCAATTGTTGGCTAGGGACGGTGTGAGCTAAGAGATACATCGTTGTGAACTGTGGAACTTATTAACTGACTTCTATTGGAGAAATGGGAGGGGAGAGGGATGGTCAGGGCGAAAAAAATGAGTGGAGGGGGGAAAGGAGTGTATGTCAATAATTCTACTCCTGGGTTGTAAGCTACCCAAGCAAAATATGAGATGCTGTTCCTCCAATTTGCAATGGAGGAGGTTCAGGACAGCGAAGTCAGTATGAGAATGGGTGAGGCAGTTAAAATAGTTAACAAACGGGAGATCCAGTAGGTCTTGGCGGACCGAATGTAAGTGTTCAGCCAAATGGTGGCCAAGTTTATGCTTGATCTTGATGATGTACAGCAGCCCACATCAGGAACACCGGATGCAATAGATGCGGTTAGAAGAGGTGCACAAACCTGAGGAGGGGATGATTTGGGTGAGAAGAGATGAGTGAACCAAGGAGCTGCAGAGGGAGCATCGTCTGCAGAAGGCTAAAGGGGTGGAGATGGGAAGGTGTGATTTGTGGTGGGATCATGTTGGAAGCATTCCAGGAGCAGGGCCTCTCATTTATACTATCAGAGGCCAAGTTGCTGAACGTTTTGATGCTACTGTCTTGACTACAGGCGGCACTTAAATCAACAAGCCCACCGCCATCCCCCCTTTCTCCCCCTCCCTTCCCTGTGCCCCACTGTGTATCTCACAGTATTTTGTCTTTTCATCTCTGGCCTTTGTCCAACCATCTGCTAATCAAACCCTCCTCCACTATATCTACCGAGCACTTGCCTGGCTTGGTCACGCCCCCGCCTCTCATCCAACTATCATCCCTCACTGCAATCAGTCTGATGAAGGGTCCATACTCAAAAAAATGTTTATTCAATCCTCCAAAGATGCTGCCTGACCCGTTGAGAAGGCCCAACATTTTTGTTTTATTTTTGTAAACCAGCACCTGCAGTTCATAGAACCATAGAAAATAGGTGCAGGAGTAGGCCATTCGGCCCATTCGGCCCAGCACCTGTATTCAATATGATCATAGCTGATCATCCAACTCAGTATCCTGTACCTGCCTTCTCTCCATACCCCCTGATCCCTTTAGCCACAAGGGCCACATCTAACTCCCACTTAAATATAACCAATGAACTGGCTTCAATTACCTTCTGTGGCAGAGAATTCCACATATTCACCACTCTCTGTGTGAAAAATGATTTTCTCATCTCGGTCCTAAAAGACTTCCCCCTTATCCTTAAACTGTGACCCTTTGTTCTGGACGTCCCCAACATCAGGAACAATCTTCCTGCATCTAGCCTGTCCTACCCCATAATAATTTTGTAAGTCTCTATAAGATCCCCCCACCAATCTTCTAAATTCTAGCGTGTACAAGCCGAGTCTATCCAGTCTTTCTTCATATGAAAGTCCTGCCATCCCAGGAATCAGTCTGGTGAACCTTCTCTGACTCCCTCTATGGCAAGAATGTCTTTCCTCAGATTAGGAGACGAAAACTGTACGCAATACTCCAGCTGTTGCCTCACCAAGACCCTGTACAACTGCAGTAGATCCTCCCTGCTCTCATATTCAAATCCTTTTGCTGTGAATGCTAACATACCATTCGCTTTCTTCTCTGCCTGCTGCACCTGCATGCCTACTTTCAATGACTGGTGTACACCCAGGTCTCATTGCATCTCCCCTTTTCCTGATTGGCCACCATTCGGATAATAGTCTACTTTCCTGTTTTTACCACCGAAGTGGCTAACCTCACATTTATCCACATTATACTGCATCTGCCATGCATTTGCCCACTCACCCAACCTATCCAAGTCACCTTGCAGCCTACTAGCATCCTCCTCACAGCTAACACTGCCTCCTCCCCCCCCCCCCCCCCCCCCAAGCTTCGTGTCATCCGCAAACATGGAGATGGTGCATTCAATTTCCTCATCAAGATCATTAATATATCTTTTAAATAGCTGGGGTTCCAGCACTGAGCCTTGCAGTACCCCACTAGTCACTGCCTGCCATTCTGAATAGGACCCGTTTACTCCTACTCTTTGCTTCCTGTCTGCCATCCAGTTCTCTATCCACATCAATACTGAACCCCCAACACCGTGTGCTTTAAGTTTGTATAGTAATCTCTTATGTAGGACCTTGTCGAAAGCCTTCTGAAAGTCCAGATATAACACATCCACTGGTTTTCCCTTATCCACTCTACTAGTTACATCCTCGAAATATTCTATAAGATTCGTCAGACATGATTTACCTTTCATAAATCCATGCTGACTTTGTCCAATGATTTCACCACTTTCCAAATGTGCTGCTATCCCATCTTTAATAACTGACTGGCAGTTTCCCCACTACCGATGTTAGACTAACTGGTCTGTAATTCCCTGTTTTCACTCTCCCTCCCTTTTTAAAAAGTGGGGTTGCATTAGCTACCCTCCAATCCTCAGGAACTACTCCAGAATCTAAAGAGTTTTGAAAAATTATCACTAATGCATCCACTATTTCTGTGGCTACTTCCTTGAGTACTCTGGATACAGCCTATCTGGCCTTTAATCCATTCAATTTTCCCAACACCACTTCCCAGCTAACCTGGATTTCACACAGTTCCTCCATCTTATTTGACTCCCGGTCCACTGCTATTTCCGGCAGATTATTTATGTCTTCCTTAGTGAAGACGGAACCAAAGTAGTTATTCAATTGGTTTGCCATGTCCTTGTCATGTTCCCCATGATCAATTCACCAGTTTCTGATTGCAAGGGACCTACATTTGTTTTAACTAACCTTGTTCTCTTCACATAGTAATAAACATTTTTGCAGTCAGTTGTTATGTTCCCTGCCAGTTTTCTTTCATAATCTATTTTCCCTTTCCCAATTAAGCCCTCTGTCCTCCTCTGTTGGACTCTGAATTTCTCCCAGTCCTCTGGTAGGTTGCTTTTTTGGCTAATTTGTATGCTTCATCTTTTGTTTTGATACTATCCCTGATTTCCCTTGTTATCCACGGATGCACTATCTTCCCTGATTTATTCTTTTGCCAAACTGGGATGAACAATTGTTATAGTTCGTCCATGCAGTCTTTAAATGCCTTCCATTGCATATCCACCGTCAACCCTTTAAGAATCACTTGCCTATCTTGGCCAATTCACTTCTCATACCCTCAAAGTTACCTTTCTTTAAGACCAGAACCCTTGTTTCTGAATTACCAATGTCAATCTCCATCCTAATGAAGAACTCAATATTATGGTCACTCTTGCCCAAGGGGCCACGCACAACAAGACTGCTAACTAACCCTTCCTCATTACTCAATACCAAGTCTAGAATAGCCTGCTCGCTCGTTGGTTCCTCTACGTATTGGTTTAGAAAACTATCCCACTAACATTCCAGGAAATCCTCTTCCTCAGCACCCCTGTCAATTTGATTCACCCAATCTATATGTAGATTGAAGTCACCCATTATAACTGTTTTACCTTTGTTGCACGCATTTCTAATTTTCTGTTTGATGCCATTCCCAACTCCACTACTATTGTTAGGTGGCCTGTACACAACTCTCACTAGCATTTTCTGCCACTTAGTGTTTTGCAACTCTACCCGTATCGAGTCCACATCCTCCAAGCTAATGTCCTTCCTTTCTATTGCGTTAATCTCTCCTCTCTAACCAGCAACGCTACTCCACCTCCTTTTCCTTTCTGTCAATCCCTCCTGAATATTGAATATCTCTTGATGTTCAGCTCCCAGCCTTGGTCACCCTGGAGCCATGTCTCTGTGATCATAACTATATCATATTCATTAATAACTACCTGCACATTCAACTCATTCACCTTATTACAAATGCTCCTTGCATTGAGACACAAAGCCTTCAGGCTTGTTTTTACAACACTCTTATACATTTATGTTGAAAAGTGGCCCTATTTGATTTTTGCCTTGGCTTTTTCTGCCTACCACTTTTACTTTTCACCTTGCTACCTATTGCTTCTACCCTCATTTTACACCCCTCTGTCTCTCTGCTCATGCTCCCATCCCCCTGCCACATTAGTTTAAATCCTCCCTTACAGCACTAGCAAACACTCCCCCAAGGACATTGGTTCCATTCCAGCCCAGGTGCAGACTGTCCTGTTTGTACTGGTTCCCACCTTTCCAGAACTGGTTCCAATGCCCGAGAAATTTGAATCTCTCCCCCTTGCACCATTTTTCAAGCCACGTATTCATCTGCAATATCCTCCTATTTCTACTCTGACTAGCAAGTGGCACTGGTAGTAATCCAGAGAATATTACCTTTGAGGTCTTGCTTTTAAGTTTATCTCCTAGCTCCCTAAATTCACCTTGTAAGACCTCATCCGATTTTTTACCTATATCGTTGGTGCCAATGTGCACCACGACAGCTGGCTGTTCACCCTCCCGCTCCAGAATGTTCTGCAGCCATTCAGTGCACCAGGGAGGCAACATACCATCCTGGAGTCTCGTTTGCGGCCGCAGAAACGCCTATCTATTCCCCTTACAATTGAATCCCCTATTACTATAGCCCTTCCACTCTTTTTTTCTCCCCTCCTGTGCTGCAGAGCCACCCATGGTGCCATGAACGTGACTGCTGCTGCCTTCCCCAGATGAGCCATCTCCCCCAACAGCATCCGAAATGGTATATCTGTTTAGGAGGGAGATGACCGCAGGGGACTCCTGCACTACCTGCTGGCTAATGGCCACCCGTTCCCTTTCCGTCCGCTTAACGTTTACCTGTGGTGTGACCAACTCACTGTACGTGCTATTCACGAGTTTCTCAGCATCGTAGATGCTCCAGTATGAATCTAACCGCAGCTCCAATCATTCAATATGATCTGCCAGGATCTGCAGCTGGACACATTTCCTGCAAACGTAGTCACCAGGGACACCAACCATATCCCTGATCTCCCACATGTCGCAGGATGAGCAAAGTGTGGGTCGATCTCAACTGACATGACTTGCCTCCAAATTAAATCAACTCACACTATAAAAATCTTAATCCTTTAAACTAACGTTTACTAACAAACACTGTACCCTTAGCTCACTGTACCCTTTGCTCACTGTACCCTTAGCTCACTGAACCCTTAGCTCACTGAACCCTTAACCAGAAAGCAGAAATGCAAACCTGGGGTTGCACCCAATCAGCTGCTTCCTCCAGTCCGCTTCCACCAGAACACTTCCTTTGAAGTGTGCAACGTTACAGATTTGGGTAATCTGCCTCTTGCTCCACCGGCTCCTGGGCCTCTGTGAAGTAAAGCCCCGCGCTCGATTTATACACTCACCGCCCGGAAACTCCTCCTCTCGCTCCAACGGCTCCTGGGCCTCTGGTTCCAGTGTCTACAGACTGTGGTTATTGTTCTAAAGGATGAATCTTTGAAGCATTCCCCAGTATGGTTAACAATTCTCCATAAAAGATTGATGGAAAATTATTATCGTAGTTGTGATAAAGCCTTGAAAATTAAGTTTTGGAAAGTTCAGAGCTACATTCAGTACACATCAGAGACTAATGAGCTGTTCGCCTGCAAGCTTTGTTTGAACAGCTTGGTGATTCTTTCCTTGAAGATTTACTCCACTCTTGTCAGTCTCACACATTAACTCAATAAGCCAGATGTGCTATCAGCACAGATTTGTAAAAAACCCTGATGCAACATCCATCGCAACCTTAATAAAATTTGCTATTTTAATTATGCCCAGGCACCAGTCAATATTCTCAAGGAAAGTAATTCAATTAATCAGAGTTAATCAGCCAACTAAACACTCTTGCTGAATCTACTGAGGTTGAATGGCTGGAACTGATGAATCGTGTGATGCATGTTGAGTACATGGGATGAGCACAGCAGGTCTGTGGTTGCTAGGCACCTGCCTTATTCTATCAGCTTCCAACAATTATCCTGAAAATCACAGATGGAATTTGACATTGTGGAACTATAACAGATAGGAATGCGTAAATATGGATGGAGGGAATAACAATTTATACCCTGAGGGTCTAATGAAGGTGGGTATAAAGATCTATAAGAAATACTTTGTTCAGTGTTGTGAATTTCAGATACAGGAGTGAGTTTCACCTTCATGGAATAATTTTGCAAAAGTGTCATAATCCAGTGAAGAAGTAAAGTTTGCAAGTGTATTTGGCGAATATCCCGGATGTTTCTGCAGTTTTATTTTAAAATAGATGAAGAATTATCCTATTTTTAATATATGACTCCATATAGCAAATTTCGGAAGATCACATAAGTAATCATTTTACTACATTACTTTAGAAGGAATATATTTACATTATTCCTGTATCTCCATGAAAGTAACAAGCATACTGCCATGTAAAATGCCTGCACTCCAAGTTCAATGCAGTTATGTTATTTTAATTGAAAATAAAGTTTGTTTTTCCATTGTGCAAATCTGAACCATACTTATAAAGAGGCATAAATATATGAGGAGTTGGCAAAGGAAGCTAAACAAGTGGATGCAATTATTATTTTTGAAACGACATGTGGGCAGATATATGGATTGGAAGGGTTTAGAGCACCATGGGCCAATTGTAGGCAGATAGGACTAACCCAGTATGTCAACTTGGTCAGAATGGAGAAGATGGGCTGTAGGGCCTGATACATGCTGTACTGTTCAACCGACAGACACCCTAGCACACAATAGTGCTGGAATTGGGGGAAGAAATACACCATTGGCATTGCAGAATTGTGCCCTCTTTTTAGTACAATTTGTAACATGGAACATAGAACTGTACAGCTCAGGAACAGGTCCAACAGCCAACAATGTCCATGTTAAGCATGATGCTTGGTTGTTTCATTTTTAGTTTTGGAGATACAGTGTGGAAACAGGCCCTTCACCCCATCAGGTCCATGCCAACCATCGTTCACCCGCACACTAGTTCAATTCAGATTCAGATTCAGATTCAGATTCAATTTTAATCAGTGTACAGTACAGAGACAACGAAATGCATTCAATGTTTTCCCACTTCCGCATCGTATACACTAGGGGCAATTTACAATAGCCGATTCCAACCTGCATGTCTTTGGAATGTGGGAGGAAACTGGAGCACCTGAAGAAAACCTACATAGTCACAGGGAGAACATACAAACTCCACACAGAGAACACCTGTAGTTAGGATTGAACCCGTGTCTCTGCCACTGAGGCAGCAGTTCTATTCCTGCGCCCTTAATCACTTCAGCTTGCACATGATCCATATCCCTTTATTCCCTGCATATCCATATGCCTATCTAAAAGCCTCTTAAATTTCACTATCATATCTCTCTCCTCCACAATCCCTGGCAGCATGCTCCAGGCACCCACTATTCTCTGTGTAAAAAACATGCTCTGCTTGTTTCCTCTAAACATTCCCCTTCTCACCTTAGAGCTTTGGCTTCTGGTCTTTGACATTCCCCTCGAGAAAAATAATCTGCCTGTCTACCCTATCTGTGTCTCTCATAATTATATATATTTCTCTCAACATTCACCTCAGCCTATAACTCTCCAGAGAAAACAATCCAAGTTTGTTCCACCTCTACTTTTACAGTGGCTTGCAAAAGTTTTCATACTCCTTGAACTTTTCCACGTTTTGTCATGTTACAACCACAAACGTAAATGTATTTTATTGGGATTTTATGTGATAGACCAACACAAAGTGGCGCATAATTGTGAAGTGGAAGGAAAATGATACATGGTTTTCAAATTTTTTTACAAATAAAAAACTGAAAAGTGTGGCGTGCAAAAGAATTCAGCCCCCTTTACTCTGATACCCCTAACAAGACATGGCCGTCCACCTAAACTGACAGGCTGGGCAAGGAGAGCATTGATCAGAGAAGCAGCCAAGAGGCCCATGGTAACTCTGGAGGAGCTGCAGAGATCCACAGCTCAGGTGGGAGAATCTGTCTACAGGACAACTATTAGTCGTGCACTCCACAAATCGGGCCTTTATGGAAGAGTGGCAAGAAGAAAGCCATTGTTGAAACAAAGCCATAAGAAGTCCCATTTGCAGTTTGCCACAAGCCATGTGGGGGACACAGCAAACATGTGGAGGAAGGTGCTCTGGTCTGATGAGACCAAAATTGAAGTTTTTGGCCTAAATGTAAAATGCTATGTGTGGTGGAAAATTAACACTGCACTTCACCCTGAACACACCATCCCCACTGTGAAACATGGTGGTGGCAGCATCATGCTGTGGGGATGCTTTTCTTCAGCAGGGACAGGAAAGCTGGTCAGAGTTGATGGGAAGATGGATGGAGCCAAATACAGGGCAGTCTTGGAAGATAACCTGTTAGAGTCTGCAAAAGACTTGAGACTGGGGCGGAGGTTCACCTTCCAG
This sequence comes from Raja brachyura, assembly GCA_963514005.1. The sequence goes on along the minus strand of OY740789.1, from coordinate 38,779,826 downwards.
CAGGACAACGACCCTAAACATACAGCCAAAGCTACAATGGAATGGTTTAGATCAAAGCATATTCATGTGTTAAAATGGCCCAGTCAAAGTCCAGACCTAAATCAAATTGAGAATCTCTGGCAAGACTTGAAAATTGCTGTTCACAGACGCTCTCCATCTAATCTGACTGAGCTTGAGCTATTTTGCAAAGAAGAATGGGCAAAAATGTCAGTCTCTAGATGTGCAAAGCTGGTAGTGACATACGCCAAAAGACTTGCAGCTGTAATTGCAGCGAAATGTGGTTCTACAAAGTATGACTCAGGGGAGCTGAATACTTTTGCATGGCACACTTTTCATTTTTTTATTTCTAATAAAATATGGAAACCATATATCATTTTCCTTCCACTTCACAATTATGCACCACTTTGTGTTGGTCTATCACATAAAATCCCAATAAAATACATTTATGTTTGTGGTTGCAACGTGACAAAATGTGGAAAAGTTCAAGGGGTATGAAACCTTTTGTAAGCCACTGTAGATAATAGCCTATAATCCAGGCAACATTCTGGTTAACCTCTTCTGCACCCTCTCCAAAGCCTCCACATCCATTCTGTGTGGGAACTAGACATGTACATAATATTCCAAATGCCACCTAGCCGAAGTCCAAAAAAGCTGCAACATGACTGATTCTTTTATTCAATGCCCCTACCACTGAAGGTAAGCATACCACTTGCCTTATTTACCACTCTGTGGCATCAGCTGATACAACAACAACAATACCATTTATTGTCATTTGAACCTCATTGAGGTTCAAACAAAATTTTGTTTCTGCAGTCATACATACAAGAAGAAAAAAACCAAGACACAACACATTTTACACAAACATCCATCACAGTGAATATCCTCCTCACTGTGATGGAAGGCAAAGTCTTTTCTCTCCCCTGCACTCCCCATTCTTCTCCCGGTCAGAGTCAAAGCCCCCGGCGGGTGATAGTATATGTCCCGCGGCCATTCATGCCGCGCCGGGCAATGCAAGGCCCCGCTCCGGGTCTTGATGTTGGAGCCCCCGGCGGGCCCTAGCAAGTCCCGTGGCCATCAAAGCCGCGCGGGGTGATGTAAGGCCCCGCTCCAGGTCGTCTTCAACCCCGCAACTCGGGCGGGAGAAGTTGCTGCCGCAGGAGCTCCGAAAAGCGGTCTCCCACCAGGGACCCGCGAGCTCCCAGTGTTACCGTCCACCGGCCTGCAGCTGGAGCCTCCGAATCTCCGGGGTCGGGCAGCAGCAGCGCACCACCGCAGCTCCTCCCGTTCCCAACTCGGCCAGCTCCACGATGGTGAGTACCCGCAGCTCTGCGACTGGAGCCCCAGGTCCGGTTGGAGGCCGCTCCACGGTGCTAGGCCCCAACGACTGCGGAGACCCGACAGAGAAAAGGTCGGGTCCTCCGTACAGGGAAAATAATTAAAAAGTTTCCCCACCCCACCCCCCACACATATCCAGCTAAAAAAAAACACTAAACTAACAACACTCAAACGCGACAAAAATTTTTTAAAAAAAGACAACGGACTGCAGAGGCCACTGCGGCGAGAGTCGCGCCGAGTCTCACTTAAGAGACCACTTAAGGTCGAACCGTTGTCAGTAGTTACGAGGGCTGTCACGTGACGTCAGGAGCTAAGGGAATGTTCTGCTACATAAGCATATCTCACCTTGAGATCACCCCAGTCAACAGGTAGATGAGCTCCAGCCAACACCCTCGCTCAGCTACAGCAGCAATGACAATTATGTTAGTGGACCAAACTTACATGTAACAACTGAATAAAGCAACTGTTTATTCACCCCATTTGGTGCCGCTACAACTTTATCTACTTGTATAGCCACTTTCAGGGAGCTATGGATTTGGACCCAGAGGTTTTTTGATACATCCATACAGAGAAGGGTCTTGATATTAACTGTATATTTTCCACTTACATACGTCCTGCCAATTTGCCTATGCTAGAATTAATGCATAGAAACGGCTAGAACCACATAAGACTATAGCTTTCAATAGACCTATTTTCCAGTCTGATGACTGGTATGATTATTCAGGTTTGTTTCTTATTGTTACATGTACCGAGGTACAGTGAAACGCTTTTTTTGCATGTTATCTTAACATTTTAGATATACCATACCTGGATACAAACGGTTCAAACTCAAGTGCAGTAGATCGTGCAAAGGCGAAGATATAGAGTGCAGAATATTGTTCTCAGCATTGTAGTACATTGTAGCACATCAATTTAGCTGATGAAAGTAAGTTGGTCTGTGAGTGGAAGGTGAGACATTTTCTTCAGCATGGATATTATCTAGGATGGTTTTAATCACTCAATAAATCAAAGAGCATCTGCTGTAGTCATGTTATATCAGTTAAATGACTACAGGCAGTAGCCAAGAGGAGTATACAATACAACTAGACTTGGATATTAGGTGGTGGAATTGCACAATAAGGAAAGTATCAAATCAAGTTTGATGAATCATGAATCTAATGAAAGGTGCACCTTGGGGCACCAGTGGGTTTAAAGAAAAGCAAAAAGAAACGCAGGATGGTTGAATCAGACAAGATAGTCTCACTCCAGTAACAGCCCCAATAAAGTAGGCAATATTGGTTATCTACTTAGATCGTAATTAATCACTCATGGCGATGCTGCTCAAAGATTTAATGGGAAAATATACCATAAGGTGATTGATGAGGGCAGGGCAGTGGTTGTTATCTACATGGATTTTAGTAAGGCATTTGCTATAGTCCCCACATGGTAGGCTGATCCGGAAGATTAAAATGCACAGGATTAACAGTGACTTGGTTGTACAGATTTATAACTATTTACTGAGAGAAAACAGAGGACTATAGAGAAAGGACAATATTCAGGCTGCGATCAGTGGACTTCCACGGAGATTTGTGCTGGGGCGTCCGTTGTTTGTGATGTATATGAATGACCTGGATGCAAGTGTGGATGGGTTAGTTAGTAACTTTGCAGATGTCACCAAGGCTACTGGAGGCACAGACTCCAGAGTCAAAGGCCAAATGCCTGTTCCTGTGCTGTGCTGTCCTGTGTTCCATACAATAAAATTCTAAGGAGAATCAAAGAGGGGTGAGGTAACAGCTTGAGTTATTAGTTCACCAGTTCTTGGATAATCTTAAGCAAGATGTAGTTTTGTAGTGTGATGCATCTTAGTCTGGACTTGTAGCAACAATGATACTGACTGGACTACCTCTTGTCCATGCACCAAAATCATTAACAGTATCAGAGATTAGATTTGCACATGCTGACAAGGATTGTTCAGTTATTATTCCTAATAATTGAAGCTGTGTACATCCTGATGAAGCTTTCAAACTTGTCAAAGATGGTCATTGCTGTCACATCTGCAGGTTGTTGTCTGTTTGGGCCTCAACCCGTCTGGTTAAGCAGATCCCTTGGATATGCACCAGAGTCTTCTTTGAGATGCATGACCTTGCAAAGTTATTCCATGATTAATATTATATAGAATATAGAAGAGTCCTGCACAGCAACAGACCCTTCAGCCCACAATGGCTGCGCCAAGTACGATGCTAACTCCAACTCTTATCTGTTTCCACATAATCCATATCCCTCCATTCCATATCCATGTGTCTATCTGAAAGCCTCTTAAATGCCACTAGCATATCTGCCTCCACCACCACCCCTGGCAGAGCAATCCAGGCACTCACCAACCTCTCTGTAAAAAAATTCCCTGCACATCTCCTTCACAATTTGCCCCTTTCACCTTAAGGCTATGCCCTCTAGTATTTTATATTTCCATCCTGGGAAAAAAAAAGTGGCGTGATGTACCACAGTTTGGATTATCCGAGAACTGGTGAACTAATGACTACTACTTAAGAGGTTTAAAAAAGAACTGCAGATTCTGGAAAAATCGAAGGTGGACAAAAATGCTGGAGAAACACATCGGGTGAGGCAGTATCTAAGGAGCGAAAGAATAGGTGACGTTTCGGGTCGAGACCCTTCTTCAGACAAGTTGCTTCAGTTTTACTTCTTGGGATTCTTCCCAGAATATTTATTGTATCTTTCTTTATTAAATATTCAGAGCTTAATTGGAGGCTGCAGTGTTTAACAGCCTGACGTTTGTTATTGTATATATCTTTTCAAATCTTAGAGTAACATCGCCTTGACTGATTAATTGGGATCTAAGCAGAAAACAAAAATACAAATTCAACCTCTATGGAGGGGTATAGTGAATATTTTAAAAGATTATTGACCATGCAAACAATTGTTCTTAAATAACTGTTGAGTTACTCCGGCTTCTTGTGTCTATCTTCGGTTTAAACCAGCATCTACAGTTCCTTCTTACACATCCCAAGAAGTAACACTGAAATATCTCAAGGGATATCTGACAGGAGTCAGATGGCCCTCATACCTGATCTTCTTCTTGCATATGGCGTGCACAGCCTAACGTTGTAGGACAACTTATTCTATTTGATCTTATTTGATTGTGCACGCCGGGTTGATTGCATTCGTCGAAACAGGGAGGACCACGTGAAATTTGCAATCATACCTGATGAAAGGGTAACTAGCAGTCTCAACATCTCCTGCAACCTCTACTGAAATAGAAAGCATACTGTCGGGTACCATCACAGTTTGGTTTTGGAACAGCTCTGCATAAGATTGCTAAGTTGCGGATATATCCCAGTTCTCCACACACAGACAAGACCTCCCACCATTGACTCTACCTTGGAAAAGCAGACAACATAATCAAAGATTTTACCCATCCTGGCCATTCCATGTTCTTCCCACTTCCATTCGACAGAAGATACAGGCCGCTTGAAAGTGCACACCACCATGGAACAGCTTCTCAACAATCCTTCCATAAGCTAGGGTACAGTTCGATTCACTTATACCCCATTTCGGATATTGTACTTTGTCTCAGGAAATGGTGCGGTATAATACCGAGAACTATATTTGTATTTTGGACCTTTCAATTTATCATATCCATTGTACTTGAGTTTGCCCTGATTGTATTTATGTATAAAACCTAGAAGGCGGACATGGCAGGGTGAGTTTTCATACCTTTGCCCTGTTCTTGTGATCACATGGCCAAGTGCTGTTGACGTTCTGTGGCAGTGGGTGACCTATGACTCTCCTTGGAGTGGTGGTAGGGAGAGGGATCCTGGAGAAGAACCATTGTTACCTATAGCTCTGGTTATTAAGGGGTTTGAAACTGCAGTAAACCACACCTCTTCATATGGTCTCACTGGAAACATCTCTCTTAGATGGCTGTAGTAGATGGCAGAGACCCAAGAAGTGGTAAGCAGTGTTAACCATCAGCAAAGAAAACTCTGGTGAATATCCAGGGGACACTCCTCACAGAATGTGTCGAGGCCCCTCAGATGTGGGAGCCGCGACTGTTTATGCCAAGTTTAGAGGTCACTTCAGGACTAGTACAGCTACTGTGCTAGCAGCAACATCATCTTACAAGACTGAAGATGAAAACTATTGAGTTGTGTCCTTGGAAAGCTCAGAAGAAACTGGCATTCAGGAGGAGAGGCACAAGGGATTGAATTAACTAACAAAGTGATAATTTCTGGATGATAATCAAACACCCAGCAAGCAAAATCCAGATCAATATATTTTATGGAACGTGCGGTAAATACCACCGATCTAACATGTGAATGTACTCTGCAAGTGAAGATGTATGTTTAGCCATTAATAAAGGTACCTAATAGGTGTTCTAACTCATGTTACCATGATATGGAAGGACAACAAGCTTGGTTCAGTGCAGTATACTGACAGTGAATTTCACAAATAAAGACCCTTAAGATCAAGGATACCTGAATTTTGACCTGTCCATAGCACCAGCACACCTGATAAAAGGCCCCAACATCGCCTTGCTTGGCTTGCCTTCGGCCTTGTGGACAGCTTGAGAAACACGACCTTGCACATGAGATGCCAAGTGAAAGTAAATCCAAAGGGTTTCTACAGCTATGTTAATAGCAAAAGGATAACAAGGGATAAAATTGGTCCATTGGAGAGACCGAGTGGACAGCTATCTGCAGAGCCAAAAGAGATGGGGGAGATATTGAACAATTTATTTTCTTCGGTATTCACCAAGGAGAAGGATATTGAATTATGTGAGGTAAGGGAAACTAGTAGAGTAGCTATGGATACTATGTGTTTCAAAGTAAAAGAAGTACTGGCACTTTTGAAAAATATAAAAGTGGATAAGTCTCCAGGTCCTGACAGGATATTCCCTAGGACATTGAGGGAAGTTAGTGTAGAAATAGCCGGGGCTATGACAGAAATATTTCAAATGTCATTAGAAACTGGAATAGTCCCCGAGGATTGGCGTACTGCGCATGTTGTTCCATTGTTTAAAAAGGGTTCTAAAAGTAAACCTAGCAATTATAGACCGGTTAGTTTGACTTCAGTGGTGGGCAAATTAATGGAAAAGATACTTAGAGATAATATATATAAGTATCTGGATAAAGAGGGTCTAATTAGGAACAGTCAACATGGATTTATGCCTGGAAGGTCATGTTTGACTAATCTTCTTGAATTTTTTGAAGAGGTTACTAGGGAAATTGACGAGGGTAAAGCAGTGGATGTTGTCTATATGGACTTCAGTAAGGCCTTTGACAAGGTTCCTCATGGAAGGTTGGTTAAGAAGGTTCAACTGTTGGGTATAAATGCAGGAATAGCAAGATGGATTCAACAGTGGCTGAATGGGAGAAGCCAGAGGGTAATGGTGGATGGCTGTTTGTCGGGTTGGAGGCAGGTGACTAGTGGGGTGCCTCAGGGATCTGTGTTGGGTCCTTTGTTGTTTGTCATGTACATCAATGATCTGGATGAAGGGGTGGTAAATTGGATTAGTAAGTATGCAGATGATACCAAGATAGGGGGTGTTGTGGATAATGAAGAGGATTTCCAAAGTCTACAGAGTGATTTAGGCCAGTTGGAAAAATGGGCTGAAAGATGGCAGATGGAGTTTAATGCTGATAAATGTGAGGTGCTACACCTTGGCAGGACAAATCAAAATAGGACGTACATGGTAAACGGTAGGGAATTGAAGAATACAGTTGAACAGAGGGATCTGGGAATAACCGTGCATAGTTCCTTGAAGGTAGAATCTCATATAGATAGGGTGGTAAAGAAAGCTTTTGGTATGCTAGCCTTTATAAATCAGAGCATTGAGTATAGAAGCTGGGATGTAATGTTAAAATTGTACAAGACGTTGGTGAGACCAAATCTGGAGTATGGTGTACAATTTTGGTCGCCCAATTATAGGAAGGATGTCAACAAAATAGAGAGGGTACAGAGGAGATTTACTAGAATGTTGCCTGGGTTTCAACAGCTAAGTTACAGAGATAGGTTGAATAAGTTAGGTCTTTATTCTCTGGAGCGCAGAAGGTTAAGGGGTGACTTGATAGAGGTCTTTAAAATGATGAGAGGGATAGACAGAGTTAATGTGGACAAGCTTTTCCCTTTAAGAATAGGGAAGATTCAAACAAGAGGACATGACTTTAGAATTAAGGGACAGAGGTTTAGGGGTAACATGAGGGGGAACTTCTTTACTCAGAGAGTGGTAGCGGTGTGGAATGAGCTTCCAGTGGAAGTGGTGGCGGCAGGTTCGTTGGTATCATTTAAAAATAAATTGGATAGGCATATGGATGAGAAGGGTATGGAGGGTTATGGTATGAGTGCAGGCAGGTGGGACTAAGGGAAAAAAGTTGTTCGGCACGAACTTGAAGGGCCGAGATGGCCTGTTTCCGTGCTGTAATTGTTATATGGTTATATGGTTATATGCAAAAAAAACTTGGCATCTGCACTCACTGTGAGTGTTGCAAATAGCAGTCATCAGTTCATCAATTCTTAAGCAGGAAGGCATGATGACAGTGGAGAATATTCCTCCGAAGAAATAGCACTTGCGATTATAAATTCATAAATTCATGTTATAGGAGCAGGATTAGGCCATTTGGCCCATCAAGTCTCCTCTGCCACTCAATCATAGCTGATCTATCTTTTCCCCTCCATTCCATTATCCTGCCATTTTCCAATAACCCCTGATACCCATACTCATCAAGAATCTATCAATCTACACCTTAAAAATATCCAATGACTTGGCCTCCACAACCTTCTGTGAATTCCACAGATTCAGCACCCTCGAAGTAAAGAAATTCACCCTCATCTCCTTTCTAGAGGAACATCCTTTTATTCTGAGGCTATAGCCTTTGGTCCTAGACTCTCCCATTAGTGGAAACATCCTCTCCACATCCACTCTATTCAAGCCTTTTCACTATTCGATTATACTTATGAACTGGAAGAAACTGATTATTGCAAAACATTTCCATTTGATGATGCACTCTGCTGTCAGCTTAATCATCGGCCTGTAGTTGAGAAACAACTATGAGTTATTGTTCAATGTGGATGACCTTGGATCAAGTAAAAGGTTCATGATTATCTCAATTCAAGCTGAATTAACTGCATGAAGAAATCTAATACTAAAAGAACAACAGGCTTTAAACAAACGATGTGTCTAAGTGGAAAGATCTCACAATATATGAATCATCGAGTCTTAGAATGATAGAGCATGGTTAAAGGGCCTTTGGTCCAACTCGCCCATGCTGACCAAGATGTCCCACCTACGTAAATGGCCACATTTGCCTCATATCCCTCCAAATCTTTCCTATCCAGGTACCTGCCCAAATACCTTTTAACTGTTGCTATTGTACCTGACTCAGGTACCCCTTCTGGCAGCTCGTTCCACGTACCCTCCCATCTCTGAGTGCAAAAGTTGTCTCTCAGATTCTTATGAAACCTTTCCCCTCACCTTAAATCTACAACTTCTAGTTCTTGAATCATCTACACTTGGAAACATGCTCTGTGCATATCTCCATCTATTTCCCTCAAGACCAGACTAAATAATACTGTGCATAGTGAGGTCAATTATTTGTTTGTGTATTTGCATTGTTCCAGAGGGTTCTTGGGTCTGTCTGTGAATACAGAAAAAAAAACCCAATCCCTTTGATAAAACATAAAGTACTGGAGGAACTCAGTAGGTCAGGCAGCATCTATGGAGGGAATAGACGGATGACATTTTGTGTCAGTACCGTTCTTAGTTTACAGATAGAGATACAGCGCAAAGACAGGCCGTTCAGTGCATGAGTCCTCACCGATCAATAATCACCTCGTACACACTAGGGACAATTCATAATTTTTTCAAAGCCAATTAACCTACAGACCTGTACATCTTTGGAGTGTGGGAGGAATCTGGAGCACCTGGAGAAAACCCATGCAAACACAGAGGGAACGTACAAACCCCGTACAGACAGCAACCATAGTCAGGATTTAACCCATGTTTCAGGCGCTGTAAGGCAGCAACTCTACTTTGGAAGCAGGCCCTTTGGCCCACGGAGTCCACGCCAATCAGTAATCCCTGTACACTAGTTCTATCCTACATATAGGGACCATTTTAGAGAAGCCAATTAACCTACAAACCTGCACGTCTTTGGAATGTAGGTGGAAACCAGAGCACTCAGAGAAAACCTACATGGTTACAAGGAGAACATATAAACTCCATACAGACAGCACCTGTAGTCAGAAAAAATCTCAGGTGTCTGACGCTGTAAGGTAGCAACTCTACCAACGTGCTACTGTGCTGCCCCTTCTGAAAACTCTGAAAAAGGCCTAAGTACTGGATCTGAAGACGAGTCCTGACGCAAAACATCATCTGTCCATTCTCTCCACAGATATTGCCTGACCAATTGAGTTCCTCCAATTCTTTTTCCTTTTGCTCAAAATGCCAGCATCTGCAGTTTCTTGTGTCTCCAATTCCTTAAATATCTGGCGCACTGAATTTGATGTAGGTACTTAGGTTACATTATGTAAAATCCAATTTCTCTGTGTACTAAATTTGAACTATGCTTATACTTAAAGAGAAATCAATACACTTAGTTATAAAATAAAATCTTAGTCTCCCATAGTAACAGATGGCAGGTGCATATTATCTCTACAACATAGAATTAACTTGGATTGTAGAAATAAGTTGGTATAATTGCCAATAAGTAAGCTTCTTATTGAGAGTTTTTACTTCCCTTCTAAATATACCAGTAAACCTGTTACCCTAGGGTGCACCCCTGGCCCCAGATTTTCCTCCACCTCCTCCTCTGGCTCCTCAGTTGAACTCTGTGTTTTTAAGAGGTAATGATAGTTCTGCGTAATTCTGTGATTCTGCTGCAACCAGCTTCCCATCTTTAACAATGACAGACACAAAATGCTGGAGTAACTCAACAGGTCAGACAGCATCTCTGGGTCCTTCATCAAATGGATTCGAAACATCACCTATTCCTTTTCTCCAGAGATGCTTTCGGACCCACTGGGTTACTCCAGCATTTTGTGTCTATCTCATTGTAAACCACCATCTGCAGCTCCTTCATACTCAGTCTGTAGGAAAGAACTGCAGATGCTGGTTTAAACTGAAGATAGACACAAAATGTCTACCCAGTCCACCAAGTGGTATGAACAGCTGACGCTACAGAACATTGACCGCTCTAACTTCAAGTAAACCCTTGCTTTCCCTTTCTCTCCATCCCCCTTCCCAGTTCTTCAACCAATCTTACTGTCGCTGACTACATTTGATCTGCTTGCTTTGTTGTTACCTTCTCCCAGCTAACAATGACCTATTCTACATTTTCCTTGATCTACATTCCCTTTGTCCTATTCTCACACCTTATACCTCCTTATCTCCCCTGACTTCAGTCTGAAGAAGGGTCTCGACCCAAATAATCACCCATTCATTCTCTCCAGAGATGCTGCCGGTTCCGCTGAGTAACTCCTGCATTTTGTGTCTATCTTTGGTTTAAACCAGCATCTGCAGTTCTTTCCTACACATAAAGGAGACATGCAGACCAGGTTTTCTTTTTACAGAGGGTGCTGGGTGCCTGGAACATACTGTCAATGGTGGTGGTCAAGGCAGATATATTGGCATTTAAGCGTTGTTTAGATAGGCACATGGATATGCAGGCAATTAAGGGATATGGTACACCTGCAGGTTATTCACCCATTTTGTAATCTCTTGTGACATGGGACTCAATTAGTCTGTCTAACAGTAGGGTGATGTCCACACACAGTGAAGACCACTTTATCTTTATTCCCTACTTCACCTGCATTTTCCCTCGTTTGCCTGACAGCCTGTTATGCAGCTTTGCTGTGGCTGCACGTAGAGAATATTTTAAAGTTTCATGTACTTCCTAATGACCAGCCTGGCAATAATAAGGCAGGTGTGAGTTTCCAAGGGGCTTCTGCTGGAAACCCTCAGGTCTTGTGTGATTCCGTGCAAACACCCGTATTCTTGCCTTTAAAATATCTGTTCAATATCATTATTTTTTGCAGGGGATCTAATTGGACATTAATGATTTGAGCAGCACATTCCAGGTCCATCAAGAAAGGGTAAAGACTAATATCTGGGCATTTATCTGAAATGTCTATGAGATATAACCCTCGTGGATTTTAAAACAGGTGCATGTTTTGCAGTAATCAAGAATACTCATTAAAGTTTAAAGAGGGCTGTTGGAATAAATTCCTGACAAGAGGCTTGGAGGTAGGTTAGAATTGATTAGGAATATTACTGAAGGCACAAACTAAATTGCAAATGCACTGAATACAAATAACTGGAGTAGAAACCAACCACCTCTGATTTTGGCTGCAAAGACCTACATTTGGCCATAGGGAACACCTGCAACAGAAAGCTAAGGTAGTCTGAAATTAGTTTGGATTCCATTAATATTAATTGAACAAGCTACAGGAGGTTGTCATGCCTCCACGGACAGTTCGCCACTGGAAGAATGCAATTTGGTCTATTCATTTCACCAGTAGTTTAAAAGTATTCTTGATTGCTTGAGTGATTGATTGAAAGATGCAGCATGAAACAGGCCCTTTGTCCCACCGAGTCTGCGCAACTATCAATCACTCCCTCACACTAGTCCTTTGTTATCCCATTTTCGCATTCACTCTCTGCACACCAGGGGCAATTTCCAGAGGACAATTTGTCTGCAAATCTGCACATCTTTGTGATATGGGAGGAAACTGGAGCACCTGAAGGAAACCCACATCTTCACAGGGGGAACATGCAAACTCCACACAGACAGCACCAGACGTCAGGATTGAACTCGGGCGTATGGCGCCGTGAGGCAGGAGGTCAATAGTTCCATTCATAACCTCATGTTGCTCAAATTACTTTGCCAAACTATATTTATTGTTGTATTGCAGGTAGCGTGGAAGCAATCTCCCACCAAATAACAATTTGACAATGGGCAGTCAAACTTGCCATTGTGACTTGATTCAAGGCATTATTATTGGCCAGAACACTGGGATAACGCTAATCCTCTCCTTTCAGATACAGTCATGAAACTTTCCTATCCCCACTTGAACGGACAAACAGGACCATATATTTGTCACTTCATCCAAAGGACATCACTTTCATTTGTGCAGTGCTGCCTCAGTATTGGTGTGTCGAATATCAGAGGTGAGATTCGAACCCACAGAGATTCAGGTTGCTATTAACTGAGCTATGGCTAACATAAGTCATAGCAGCATGGTGTGGCTAGGAATGAAAATGAAAAATAAAATGCAGATGCCAGAAATGTAAAACAAAAACAGAAAATGTTGGCAATACTCAGCGGGTCTGGCTTTATCTATGGAAATAGAATAAGAGTTAAGCACCCAAGGTCACGATCATATGTACCAGGACAGGAAGAATGAAATTCTTACTTGGTGCAGCTTTACAAGCATATTAATGAAACAACACAACAAATAAACAAACAATAAATTATCTGTTATTCTATGTAAACCACATCATAACAGTCTAAATGGTGCAGCCTTGGTATTGCAAAATCCATCATAGTTTAATGCAGACATAGGGTTGCAGTTGGGTTTGTGCAGGGCAATTCCAGACCCTGATCATTGATGAGAAAAAGCTGTTCTTGAATTGGGAGATCAAGATTTTCAGGTTATTGTACCTTCTTCCCAATGGTAGCAGTGAGATGGGAGCATGGCCAGGGTGGTATGGGTCTGATGATATTCACTGTCTTCTTCGATGGTGGGGAAACCAATACCTTTTGATGGACCAGCCAATGTCCACAGCTTTCTGTACCCTCCTTAATTGTTGAGCATTTGGAATGAGCAAATCAGGCCATGATACAACCTGTTAGTATGCTCTCAAACCCTGCTTTTGTGCAACTGAGTATTCATCGGCATGTTTATGGTTCAAAATCGGAACAAGGAACGTTGTAGGTTTGTGAAGAAAATTCTTGGTCTTACTGGTGACAAAAAAATTGTGAATTATTTAATAGATATGCACATGTTACTGCAGTTTTAGAGTTATGTTTGTTTTGTTCAATGTATGTTGCCTGAATGATAGCTTGAAGGAAATAAAAGTTAGTGTTCGTCTAAATAAGTCTTAATTTCATCATTTGGCAAGTAGTAAATGCACAATATACAGTGACTATTCCAAGAAAATGTATTTATGAATAATTTCAAAAGAGAGAGAGAAAGAGAAAGAGAGAGAGATAGATGTTTTCATCAAAACAGTGTTAAGGAGCTTGAAAGAGCAGACAGGACTGCATTTTTAGAGTTTCACATGAACAATTATACCATCAACTGAGCATCTGCCAGATACAATAGTGATGTTTAAGAAGCTTTTAGATAGACATATGGATATGCGGGGAATGGAGGGATATAATTCTCTTGCAGGCAGAGGAGATTAGTTTAATGTGGCGTCATGTTCAGCAAGGATATTATGGACTAGAGGGCCTGTTCTTGTGCTGTAGCACTCTATGGAGATTGGAAACAAGGAACTGTAGATGCAGGTTTTCAAAAGAAGACATAAAGTGCTCTGTCAACAGACTCAATGGGTCAGGCAGCATATCTGGAGAATATGGATAGGTGATGTTTCGGGTTGAGACCCATCTTCAGGCTGATAGTGGTAGAGAAGGGAAGAAGGCTAAAACAGAGGAGGGGCAGGAAAAAGCCTGGCAGGTAATAGGTTGAGACAGCTAAGGAATTTTTTTTTAATAGCCAGTTGGCTGGACAAAGGCCAGAGATGAAACGCAGAAGATGTGAGAAATATTCTATGTTCTATATAAGCCTCTGTCACAGCATCATGGAACCATGTATTGCATAAGATAGGAATGATCAGTCCGAATGCATATTCAAGCTAAACATTAACTGCTGGTCACCTCGCAGCTGAGGGTCCCCCTCCTCTCCTGCATGCCTTTTACTGCCAAGTACTCTCATTGTAGTCCTACACCAGACTGTGAGCCTGAATGGTTGAGCTTTAGTCTCAGAGATGGGCCTTGAAACCACAACGCAAGCTATTTATAAACATTAGCTGCTTTTGGCCAACACAGTAACCTTTTGCGCTATAGCAAACCAATTCCATTTTTTACTATTAATAAATGCTGTGTTTCCAAATATGTGCCTCGCCCAGCAGTATGTCTCGACCCGAAACGTCACCTATCTCCTTTGAGTCTGAAGAAGGGTCTCGACCCGAAACGTCGCCTATCTCCTTCGCTCCTTAGATGCTGCTGCACCCGTTGAGTTTCTCCAGCCTTTTGTGTACCCCAGTATTTTATTATATGTTGTGGACCATACAATGGGATGTATTATTCCAGTAGATGTTGAGACAATGGCAAGCAATAAATCAGTTTGTCATTGTTTATAAGTATGGTCTCTCCAATGTCCATCAGAATGAAACACTAGAGGGCAACTATTACCCATGAAGATGCCTTCACTGCGACTAGCAAATCTAACACATGGTCAAAATTGTCTGTAAATTATATTGTGTCAATCGATGCAGTTCAATCCCTGTTCTTTGATAAAGTAGAAGCTTTGAAATACAGTTGCCATTATACCGAGAATACTTGTAACCTTGTCATTCTGTTATCCTATCTATTCCCCTCATGATCTTATACACCTCTATAACATCACTCCTCAGCCTCCTGCGCCCCAAAGAATAAAGCATAGCTTTCCCAACCTCTTCACCAGCCCATGTAAAGTTGAGACACAATGCACTGCAAATGCTAGAATCTTGAGCATAACACAACGTGCTGGAGGAATGCAGCAGGTCTGTAGAGTGAATGGACTGGCAACGCTTATGTCGTGGGTCTTCTTCAGATTCACCACACTGCCAAAGGTAGTGGTGGAGGCAGTGTGATGAATCTGAAGAAGGAAGGTGGTGCAACTGGTAGACTCAGATTCAATCCTTAACTCGGGTGCTGTCTGGATGATGAGCCAAAGGGCCTGTTTCCATGCTATATATTTAAAGTAAACTAAACTAGTGTTGTCATATGTCTCAGAGAAACCATGTTGGTCAATATGCCTGAGCAAATAACAACTTTCTCATTGCCATTTGACAGAATTTGCTCTGTTTTTGGAAAATTGGTATATTAACTTCCAACCAGGCAATTCCACGGATGAATGGGTATTAACTATAAGGAGAGGTTGGACAAACTTGGATTGCGAGGGGAGACCTGATAAAAATGCGAGAGGTATAATAGAGTAGACATAACCTTTTTCCTGGGGGGATAAGTCCAAGTCTAGAGAACATAGATTTAAGATGGGAGGAACAAAAATGGTGGTTGGTGCCTAGAATATGATGTCAGTGTGATGGTGAAAGCAGATACAATAGTGGCATTAAAGAGGCTTTCAAATTTGCATGTGAATATGCAAGGAACGGAGGGATGTGGTTGATGTGCAAGCAGAGGAGATTAGTTTAACTTGACATCAGGTTTGGCATGGACATTGTGGACCAAAGGTACTGTTCGTGTGCTGTCCTGTTCTATGTTCTATGCTTTATCAATGCTTTAGTATTGTCTGTGCCAATCATTCACTTTTGGTGATTGTCCATTTATAAGTCAACAAGATGAGTACTCAGTGATAATAAAAAATAATAACATCAATTTGAATAAATGTTATCCATGTAAGATGTTTTTCATGAAGTTACTTCACAAGGAGAACATACTAGGGCAGTTGGGTTTATAGTGAGAGGAGGAAAACTTAGAAGAGATTTACAAAGCAATTTCTGTACATGGAGAGTGGTAGATGCCTGGAACATACTGCACTTGGTGGTGATAGAAGCAGTAGTGATTGCAACATTTAATAGCAAGATTAAATGAGAACTTACCAGTTTGAAGTTTGATCTTTATTTTATGAGGAGTTACGTTGGTGATTACGTGAAGAACCCCGCCAATGTGCATGCACGTCAATCTTCAAAGCAGCGGTATGAAATCACAAATAACAATTATCGAAGTGACATAGAAAGATGAGCAACTTGAGAACTACCAGATGACCTTTGTGAGAGAGGGTTGGGCGTGGAGGGCACGTAATCACCAACATAACTCCTCATAAAATAAAGGTCATACTTCAAACTGGTAACTCATTTAATCTTACTATTTTACTTCAGAGTCACGTGGCTGATTCCGTGAAGGGTTCGAAGCTTTGTGATTTCATGCCGCATATTCATATCCGGCTTCTCACTGCATTGATGAGAAATAATGCATTAGTGTTGACATTGCATTTAAATGCAGTAACAAATTTTATTTGAAATAACAAAAACAACATTACCCCTTTAACCCAGGGGGAACTTTAAACAGAACTTAAAATAGTATTGGCAAACAGCCCCGGATCGGCGATCGGCAATCGGCCGATGGTAGAAGTTTTGAAACATCAACTCATTTGACCAGCCTGTGGCTGTCAAAATATGGTCGATGGGCACGTCCATCACCCTGGCCGCTGACGTAGCTGCTGCCCTAGTGGAATGAGATGTGAACACATCAGTGTTAATACCTGCATCAACCAAGACTACTTTAAACCACCTTGAGATAGTCTGAACTGACACTTTCTTCTGTGGCTTTTGGTAACTGATAAACAACCCTGTTTCCATGTTATGTAAGGCCCCTGTAGCTGCAATGTATTGCATCAAATGTGTCTTTACACACAGGTATGGATCCGTGGGATATGCTGAAAAAAACAATCTTGAACCCGGTTACACCTGGCCTGCTTTGTTTCAGGAGGTCATAAATGTAGAATGTAACATTGTCTGCAACTACTTCCATTCTATCTAGCTGTAGTTTTTGTATTGTCTGTACTTGCTGTGCTGATACCAATGCCATGAGCATGACCACCTTCATGGTGATTTTTGCCAAAGGCAGAGACGCGAGAGGGACCCACTGACGAAGTAGCCTGAGGACCATGCTTACATCCTAGATTATCTAGGTTTAGGGGGTCTGGAGTTAAAAATTCCTTTCATCAATCGGGCATCGAGAGGGTGAGACCCAATAGGATGTTTGTCTGACACCATCAATAAATACGATGACAAAGCACTTCTGGCTGAATTGATTGCACTATAACTCAGCCCATTATCGTAGTAGAGTGTTGACAGGAATTCTAGGAAATACCTGCTGTACAATAGTCAATATTATTTTCTACACAGATAACCTCCCCTTTTTTTAACATAAGAAATACACTGCTTTTGAGCACTCGTTCTCCAAGCTGCGGTGAGCATGTCCACAGTTCGATCAGACAATCTGCACCCCAGATATGGCCTTCTTAATATCTGCAAATTAACAAATCAATACAGTCAAATAACGGATGGCATTCAGCAGTTACCGGATGCACCAGTAAATCCCTTTGTTTGGGAACAGCCATCAGGGGTTGTGTCATCAACTGTAATATCAAAGGGTACCACAGCTGAGTGGGCCAGTCGGGTATCACCAGCACCCCTGAAGCAGCAACCTGCTTGATTTTAAGCAGACATGGATTTATGAGACAGAATGGTGGAAATGCATATAAAAACATACCACCCCAATGCAGCGAGAAAGCGCCAATTGCAACTGCCCCAGGATCTTTTTCCCATGACACATATTTAGGAAGCTGGTGGTTTAGTCTGGATGTGAACACGTCTACAATTGGCCTTCCATATTTGACAATTATATAATTGAATACATCCCGATTCAACATCCACTCTGTGTTGTCATGGAATTTCCGTGACCTGGTGTCTGCTACTATATTGAATCTACCTGGTAGATAAATAGCTGAAAGTCAAATGTTATTGTCAATACACCAGGTCCAGATTTGGTTAGCTAGTTTGTCACAAAATAGCGACTTGATATCACCCATGTGATTGACATACGCCACTACAGTAGTGTTGTCAATTTGAAGCTGAACATGCAGACTACTTGTATTAGAACAATCAGCCTTGAACCCATAAAAAGCCCCCAAAAGCTCCAAGTGGTTTATTCCCCATGTTTGCAGAAGCAATGCTTCTTCCATACTCCATCTGCCACCACAGCTTGAGATGTATCAGTGGCACCCCACCCGAGTGCACTGACATCAGTCTGTAAGACCATGGAAGGTTGTTCAAGCACCACTGTGCTGAAACTACTGGAGACATGCTGAATCCACCACCAGTAACAGCATCTGCTGATAACTGCATGTGCCTACTATAGTGGCCCAAATGTATCCTGAGTGCCTGTTCCTTTGCCCTCTGTAAGTGCTGGTAGTGCAAAGGCCCATACTGAACTGCTGGAAAAGCTGCCACTAATCTTCCGAGCAGACTGGCCACCTGTCTGATTGAAGGTTGTTGCTCTTTCAATGCAACCACCAATTAGCTCCACCCTTTTTTCCCTGGACAGAGTCAGTAACATTTTAAGTGAATCAATTGTGAAACCCAAATAGTCAATTGTTGTAAGTGGTGCCAATTTAGACTTTCCTAAATGAATGACAAACCCTAATTTTTCAAGTGTGAATTTAACAACTGCCACAGATGCTTCAACTAATTTACTTGTTTGTCCTACATTTAAGGTATTATCCAGATAAGCCACAATCTCATGGCCCTGAGCTCTATGTAGACTCAGTACTGGTTTTAACAATTTAGTGAATATTCTAGGAGCTGAAGTTAATCCATTAGGCAGTGCCTTGAATTGCCATAATTGATTAATCCAGGTAAATTATAAATACTTTCTATGCTCCAAATGAACAGACACTGAGTAATACGCATCTTTCAGGTTTATGGTTGCCATGTAACAACCTCTGGAAATCAGTTGTTTGGCAGTAACAATGTTTCCATATTGAAGTGTCCATACTATACAAAAGGATTTAGATTAATTAGATCCAAAATAATTCTACATCCTCCGTCCTTTTTTGGTCGTGGAAAAATATTTGACACAAATTGATGGACTTGATGAATCGTCCTCTCAATTACTCCTTTGTTACACAAGTTTTCAAGTTCAGCCTGAACCTCCATTACTTCTGTTTGTGAAAAAGTGAGTGTTTTGCTAGGAACATGCTGGAGAGGCAAATCCCCATTTGGATCCAACTCAATCCGAAACCCTTGAATAATGCTAATAATAAATGGATCTGAGATAAGTTGCTTCCATTCTTCATAGAATAGATGTAATCTACCCCCAATTTTTGGCTGTTCCCATGAGAACCAGGCCCACCTACCTCCTCGGTGACTGGTGTGACCTGTTATCCCGAGTTCCTGGCAGGAAACCCCATGGTTGCTCGTGATCCCACCGCAGGGCACCAACCGTGCCCCTGCGTCGATGGCCGGCTTGTTCCTGGTGTAAACCCAGAAGCTACAATGTTCCTGTAAGGATATCTCCTCTTTACAGGTTTGCCGGTCATAATTGTTTTGATCAGGCCCACTATTTTTGCCTCCTCATTCATCTCCTTGACCCATTTTGCGAGGTCTTCTCCAAAAAGTAGGTTGGGTGGCTGGACATTGGTGGGCTTGCAGAGTGCGGCGAACTTTGGATTGATGGCTGGCCTAATAGCCCTTTTTCTGAGACAGTTTATTTAAAAATGGGTGCTGCACAGCAACACTAGTGCCTCTTGGCATGTCCTTGACACATGCCCTCCATCCATCGTTCTTGCGAATGCCATGATTCCCATGCCCAATAACTTTAGAATCCTCTGCATTTTTATTTCATGGGTACGCATGCCCACTCCCATCTGACCCCATATTTTTTTGGTTTACTATTGGAACTTTTAATAAACCGCAGTTCCTTGGAGTCTCATGCTTCTTAGCGGTTTCATCCATGGTAGGCTCCTGGAGCTGATGGGACACCATGTAGTTGATTATGGAGGCCAGCTCTTCTCCCAGCAGCTCTCCTGACTCTGATGGAGCAGCAAATGGTGCTGCCAGAGGTGGAACATCTGGCAAATCTCGTTCTTCCCCTGGCTCAACCTCACCATCAGAGTCAGGGTCAGAACTAAGCTGACCCATCGCACGCACCTCATCATCCATGAGGGTGCTATCAAGCAGCCCTGTACTGGGTGCTGCTGGCGCCTCTTGTTCATGGTGGCGCTGACACTCCTCCTGCTGGAGTGTGCCCTGCTGGAGCACTGTATGCAACAGTTGCTCCATTTGGGATAGTTGTTCAAACACACTATCCAGCCCCAGTGTGGAATCTTCCCCCAACTCCATGGGCCTAGCAGACTTATGAGTTGCCTTCTGCCCGGCTGGCGCTGGCTCTGTGCTGTGTAGCACCAAGTCTGCAGTCGCTATGCTTTTTGCTGGCGACTGTACAGGGGTATGTGGCAGCCGTTCGCAGCCCGTACCCCCGTGGCTGGCTGTGGCTCACCGCTTTCCCTTCCCCGTTTTGTCCATGGTTTTAACGACAGATAGGAAAAACGGCACCACAGCAAACTGACTTTTTTTACTCCACCTAAGTTTTTTGACACTTACCTGGAGTCTAAATACTTACCGCTGGAGGAGCTCTGTTCCTCACAGCCTCCGTACGCCAATGTGGCTGACGTACTCATGCGCACTGGCGGGGTTCTTCACGGAATCACTCGCGTGGCTCCGAAGTAAAATAGGCATTTAGACAGACAAAGACAGGAACTAGAGGGATACATGTGCAGGCAGATGGGATTAATTTTGTCATGGTCGGCACAGGCATTGTGGGCCAAAGGACCTGCTCCGGTACTATACTGTTCCAGGTTGCTGTGTTTCTATATTTCTCCCTTTATGCCTGTGCTGGCTATCAAATTAGTACCTCTCACCTTTCTCTCTCCAAAGCCCTCAAATGGTTCCCTATTCGGATTTATTTTCGAAGTTACTTTTGAGGCTATTTCCACAGAATATAGAACCATACAGCATGGAAACAGTGTCTTCTGCCCACACTCTCCTTGCTGAACGTGATACCCAATTAAATTAATCTCCTCTGCCTGAATGTGATCATTATCCCTCCATTTCCTGCATAGGCATACACCTATCCAAAAGCCAGTGCATTCCAGGCACAGTTCACCCTCTGTGTAAAAAAACACATTTCATCATCATACAGTGTGGAAACAGGCCCTTCGGCCAAACTTGCCCACACTGGCCAACATGTCCCAGCTACACTAGTCCCACTTGTCAGCAATTGGTTCATATCCCTCCAAACCTGTCCTATCCATGTACCTGTCAAATTGCTTCTTAAATGTTGGAATGGTCCCTGCCTCAACGACCTCCTCTGCCAGCTCATTCCATACAACCACCAACCTTTGTGTTAATCTTTAATTACTTCTTTAATCTTTGCCCTTCCCACCTTAAATTTTGAATTTTCTTCACATTTCACTTCAATTCCCATTTGATGTTGGTATTGATGACAAAAGAAAGACATCCAATACAAAATATAAGATAGCAAAATGCATATGATTGCATTAAATGCTCTCCCACTTGCAATCCACAGTGTAATTTCAAGCCCAATGTACTTAAACAGTCAAATTCACTTTACAGGTTGTAAAGATTTAGAAACATAGAAACATAGAAAATAGGTGCAGGAGTAGGCCATTCGGCCCTTCGAGCCTGCACCGCCATTCAATGTGATCATGGCTGATCATCCAACTCAGTATCCCGTACCTGCCTTCTCTCCATACCCCCTGATCCCTTTAGCCACAAGTGCCACATCTAACGCCCTCTTAAATATAGCCAATGAACTGGCCTCAACTACCTTCTGTGGCAGAGAATTCCAGAGACTCACCACTCTCTGTGTAAAGAATGTTTTCCTCATTTCGGTCCTAAAGGAATTCCCCCTTATCCTTAGACTGTGACCCCTTGTTCTGGACTCCCCCAACATCGGGAACAATCTTCCAGCATCTAGCTTGTCCAACCCCTTAAGAATTTTGTAGGTTTCTATAAGATCCCCCCTCAATCTTCTAAATTCCATCGAGTACAAACCGAGTCTATCCAATCTTTCCTCATATGAAAGTCCTGACATCCCAGGAATCAGTCTGGTGAATCTTCTCTGTACCCCCTCTATGGCAAGGATGTCTTTCCTCAGATTTAACATGGAATTAGTGGAAAAATTGCAAATGTGTATTTTTATTTTCCATTAATTATTTTTTGAAACAGAAATCTGTTTGCTACAGTGAAAGCAAACGAATCAGCTATGATTCACCTGTAATATAAGTGAAAGTCATTGTATTAATGGTTATTTCACTTCTCAATTAGCTAATTAGCCACTTAACAGATATAACTGACGAATTCGGTAATCTGGCTGTGCATAATAGCTCCATGAAAATGGAGCAGGCATTTACCTACTATAGTAAATCTTCATGAAAAGCACATTCTGAGTCATATCTAGATTTCTTCTTGGGCAATTTTCCCTATGCACTTTTCTCCAACATTAATATAATCAGTTTGCTGCTTGTCCCACCCTGTTCGTATAGAGTCACAGTCATACAGTGTGGAAGCAGGCCCTTCGGTCCAACTCACCCACATCGACCAACATATCCCATCAACACTGGTCCCACTTGCCTGCATTTGGCACAATAGACAATAGGTGCAGGAGTAGCCCATTTGTCCCTTTGAGCCAGCACTGCCATTCAATGCGATCATGGCTGATCATTCACAATCAGTACCCCGTTCCTGCCTTCTCCCCATATCCCCTGACTCCGCTATTTTTAAGAACCCTATCTAGTTCTCTCTTGAAAGCATCCATAGAACCTGCCTCCATCTGAGGCAGAGAATTCCACAGACTCACCACTCTCTGTGAGAAAAAGTGTTTCCTCATCTCCATTCTAAATGGCTTACTCCTTATTCTTAAACTGTGGCCCCTGGTTCTGGACTCCCCCAACACCGGGCCCAAGCCCTTAACAATCTTATGTTTCAAAGAGATTCCCTCTCATCCTTCTAAACTCCAGAGTGTACATGCCCAACTGCTCCATTCTCTCAGCATATGACAGTCCTACCATCCCCGGAATTAACCTTGTAAACCTAAGGTGCACTGCCTCAATAGCAAGAATGTCCTTCCTCAAATTAGGGGACCAAAACTGCACACAATACTCCAGGTGTGGTCTCACTAGGGCACTGTACAACTGCAGAAGGACCTCTTTGCTCCTATATTCAATTCCTCTTGTTATAAACACCAACATGCCATTAGCTTTCTTCACTACCTGGTTTATTCTTAGAATAAAGGGGAGGTTCTTAGAATAAAGGGAGGTCATTTAAGACTGAGGTGAGTAAAAACTTTTTCACCCAGAGAGTTGTGAATTTATGGAATTTTACTTCGGAGTCACGTTAGTGATTCCGTGAAGAACCCCGCCCGTCCGCATGCATGTCATTACGTCTGACGCATGGCGCAGCGACCGGCTGGGAGGAGCAGTGCTTCTCCAGCGGTAAGTTTAAAAAGCCTCAGGTAAGTTCAATTCAATTCAACTTTAATGTCATTGCACAAAACAAGTATAGGTACAACAAAATGCAGTTTAGTGTCAGTTCGTTGTGAAGGCAATATAGAAAATATATACAGAATGCAGACAATGTGATTGAAGAGACTGGAGAAATCTATCGGCGGGACTCAGAGTTCAGCAGTGTGATGGTGTTATTGTATAAGCTGTTCCTCATCCCACTAGTGCGGGGCCTGAGGCTCCTGTACCGCCTCCCTGATGGTAGGAGGCCAACAGTCCATGGTTAGGGTGTGAGGGGTCCTTGATGATCTTCCCGGCCTGTTTCAGACACCGTTTTCGGTGGAGGGCATCCATGGCAGGGAGCGGGGCACCGATGATGTACTGGGCGGTTTTTATCACCAATTGTAGTGCCTTCCTATCTGCCATGGTGCAACTGCTGTACCATACCGTAAAGCAGGTGGTCAGGATGCTTTCGATGGTGCAGCGGTAAAAGTTCGTCAGGATCTGGGGGGACAGGTTGGCTTTTTTGAGCCTCCTCAGAAAGTAAAGGCGCTGCTGTGCCTTTTTGATCAGCTTGGAGGTGTTGAGGGACCAGGACAGATCCTCCGAGCTGTGTACCCCGAGGAATTTGTAGTTGGAGACCCGCTCCACCTCCGTCCCGTTTATATGGATGGGGGTGTGTCTGCCCCCTCTGTTCTTCCTAAAGTCAACAATGATTTCCTTCGTCTTCTGGGAGTTGAGGACGAGGTTATTGTTGGCACACCAGGTAGTCAGGTGCTGGACCTCCTCCCTGTAGGCTGACTTGGCATTGTCGCTGATCAGTCCTACCACCGTGGTGTCGTCGGCAAATTTTATGATGGCGTTGGATCCATACTTAGGGATGCATTCATGGATGAAGAGGGAGTAGAGGAGAGGGCTGAGCACACAGCCCTGTGGCACACCGGTGTTCAGTGTTATAGTGGAGGAGGTGAGGTTGTTGACCCTAACAGACTGTGGTCTGTTAGTGAGGAAATCCAGTGTCCAATTGCAGAGGGAGGTGGAGATGCCAAGACCGCTGAGTTTGGTGATCAAGCTAGTGGGTATGACAGTGTTAAAGGCAGAGCTGAAGTCAATAAACAGCAGCCTGATGTAGGCGTTGTTGCTGTCCAGGTGGGTCAGGGCAGAGTGTAGGGCCGCCGATATGGCGTCCTATGTAGACCTGTTTCTCCGGTAGGCAAATTGATGGGGGTCCAGTGTGGGGGGGAGGCTGGCTTTGAGGTGAGCCAAGATCAGCCGATCAGTGCCGAACATGTTGGAGGTCGTTTCTGTGCTTGTTAAATCTTGTTACAGGAGGCCAAGTCCAAGCATGGAGAAATCGTTGAGAACCAGGCAAATGCGGGTAGTGGGAGGCCGCCTAGCTCATCTACTGAGTCGCTAGTAACAAGACCAGCGACTACTGACTTGGTGTCTGAGGGCACCGTGGCTGTGCCAGAAGGGCATAAGGCCACCAGAAAGTCTGTACGGCCGATAGGGAGGGTTCTCCCTCGAGAATGGATACCATAGCACGGATATCCAGGATGGAGCTCCTATTGGAGAGGATGCTCCATCAAGATGCCGGCCTCACCAAGAGCCCACGCCAGCTACACCTACAGGGCTGCTTGTGTCTCCCTCTTGGAGGAGGAGAGCATAACGGGTCAGTACGGGTCTGACGCCGAATCTGTGAGCTTAGCATTGGAAACTGCCCCACGGGATGAAGGGCACGAGCCAGAGGTCCCATTCCTGGTGGCTAGGTATGCCATCCCATTAGTAGCAATGTTACAAAATTTTGAGATTTTAAAAATCAAGTTTGTAATTTATCCCATTCAATAAAGCATAAAAAAAAGTTTAATTTGACACCTAATTCACTTTCATATCTTCAGTATTAAGAAAGTTATGGCCATTTTCATACTCGGAAATTAGCATCTTGTTCCCCATTGCCTTTCAATTGACAACTCAAAAGCTGTGATCTAGAATCGTTAAAAGCCCATAACTTTGTTAAAAATTAAGAGAACTCAATGAAATTTCCAGTTATTATAGATTGAAGCATTCTGAAACAAATATGAAACAATCTTACTTGGATGACCTGAAATTAAAGCATATAATTAGTTAGTTATCTAATTGTAGCTAATTACAAAATTCAATGAGTAGATCTAAACATCTAACCATTTCTTAAGAAAAGATAAACTCTTTTTAAATTGCCTAAGTGTCCAAATAACATTCACACAATAATCCACAAAATAACATAATTTTTAAATCTCATTTTCATGAATTTCTGGGCCAAATGGAATGAATTTAGTGTTTAATGCCTGTAAATTAATGGCCATTTAAATCAACTAGCGAGTGAGTTTTAGTGGATTGCGGTGGATTGGAACGTTGCGGTTTGCTGTGAAGTTGGTATAAAAGATACAGCCGTTGCATACATTTTTTTTGGACCCCATTTTGCAACATGAAATATTATTAAAGCCTTAATATAAAAAGAAACTATTTACCTTTTTTCTCCCCTACGCAAAATCCTTCCCGTTGTCGGCACTCACGGCTTTTGAAGGTGATTTTTAAATTACTCTAGATAAAAAATAATCTCGCGTAATTTAAAAATACCTTCATTCATGAAATGTCGGAGAGATTTTTCTTCCGCAACGAAATCGCCCGACATGGATCGACTTGCCCAGTCTGAAGAAAATTGGCACTTTAAGCCCGTCCCCCTCTGAAAGACGCCAAAGTCGCGCACATGGGGAGCGGCAGAACTGCAGCGCTGCTTAAGGTAAGTTTTGGAACATACCTACCAATAGACTTCGGAGAGCTGCTGGGGGAAGAGCTGGCTGCCTGTATAAATTACTTGGTGTCACACCAGCTTCAGGAGCTGGCCATGGATACAATGGCCTAAAAGTATGAAATCCTGGTGAATTGTATCCTGCTTAAAGTACCGGCCGTAAACCATGCCATTTGGGGCCATATGGGTGTAGGCATCAGGGCGCAGGAGATAAAACTGCAAAGGGGGCTGAAGCTGCTCGCATCGGGCATTACGGCTTCGGTAGGTCGATGGATGGTGGGAACCTGCTGAAGTTCAACAGGTTGCCCTGGCTCTCATGTGCAATGTGCACTTTGAGATAAACTGCCTTAGGAAGAGTGCCATCCGCCCAAGGTTTGCTGCCCTGTGTAAGCCTAGTAACATCCAGCCACCGAACCTGCTGTTCAGGGAAGGCCTCGCTAAGTGGGTGAAGGAGCTAGACGACGAGGCAAAAACCGTCAAGCTCATCAAGGCGCCAGTGACCAGTAGAACCCTTTGGAGGCAGTACACCTACAAGCGGTTTGTTGAAACCGGGTCTGGTCAAGGACCAAGCCGACATTCAATGCGCGCAGCTGGCGCACTCCAGCAGGAGTATGGGCAAATAAACCTTTGCCCTCCAGAACCAGGGGAAAAAGAATTCCACCGGTAACCATGGAGCTAGGTGGGTCTGGTTCTTGATGAAACATATTGAGTGAGAATTACCTGCCAGTTGGGGGGAGGTTACACTGGTTTCTGAAAGAATGGTATGAAATAACATCAAACTTGTTTATACTGCAGAGTATACAAGAATTTTGAATTTAATTTATTTCCAATTTGTGTCCACCCACCCAGCACAAGCCAGAGCGGGCATTCATTTTCTCACAAAAAAAGAATTTGGAGATTCAAACTGAAATTGCAAAATTATATTTTAAAGGTGTAATTGAGAAGACAGTTTATCAATTTGTCAATCAGTTATCAATCAGTTTATCAAAACTCACCAATTTGTATCTAATATGTTTCCTAGACCAAAGAAAGATGGCGGGAGTCAGATTATTTTGGGCCTGACAGGACAATCTGTTTGTGCAGAATAATCATTTTAAAATGGAAATGTTTGCTACTGCCAAGCAATTGGTTTCCAGAGGGTGTTATATGGCATGTATAGATCTTCAGGATGCATATTACTCAGTGCCTGTTCATAAAGAGTATTGGAGATATTTGAAATTTAGCTGGATGGGACAATTATGGCAATTTAAAGCACTGCCTAATGGGTTAACCTCAGCCCCTAGATTATTTACAAAGTTGCTAAAACCAGTACTGGGGTTACTCCGGGCACAGGGTCATATTGTAATGGCTTATTTGGATGACATCTTAATAATTGGAAAAACTCTTGTGGCAGCTGAGTTATCAGTTTCAGCTGTTAAACTCATGGTTGAGAGATTGGGGTTCATCATCCATCCAGCTAAATCAAAATCAGTTAAAGTAATTGACTATTTGGGACTCACAGTTAATTCAACTCGCGTGTCTATGACTCTGCCCAAGGGCAAGAGATTAGATTTAATTGCATGTTGTGTCCAGCTCTTGGGGGAGCAATCACCTTCAATGGTGATCACCTTCAGGTGACCAGCTTGATTGGCAAATTGGTAGCTGCCTTTCCAGCTGTGCAATATGGACCTTTGCATTACCAAAATTTACAGAGGGCAAAGGTACAGGCACTCAGAATACATGCAGGTCATTTCAATTGGCCCATGCGATTACCATCTGAAGCCATTGCTGAAGTACAGTGGTGGATAAGAAACATTTCAAATTGTTCTAGCAAAATTCGGATGGAAGTACCTTCAGTTGTGTGGCAGACTGACGTTAGTGTCCTAGGTTAGGGTGCTACTGATACCAGGTCTAGCTGTGGAGGCAGATGGAATATGCATGAGACATTTATTCTCCAATCGCATGGAATTTAGAACTTCTAGGAACAGTTTACTGGCTCAAAGCTTACTGTACCACTAAGCATCACTAACATGTTCAGCTTCAGATTGACAACACCACGGCAAAGGCGTATGTTAATCACATGGGTGGAATCAAGTCGAAATCTTGTGATGGATTGGCTAACTTTATTTGGACTGGTGCATTAAAAAGAACATTTGGAGTTCAGCTGTCTACTTGCCAGGCAGATTCAATGTGGTGGCAGACACCAGATCATGCAAATTCAATGACAACACAGAGTGGACGTTGAACCATGATGTATTTAATGAAATTGTTGTTCGGTATGGGATGCCAGATATTGATTTGTTTGTATCCAGACTCAATCACCAGGTACTGAAGTATGTTTCATGGGAACCAGATCCAGGGGCAGTAGGGCGGAATGTTTTTATATGCATTTCCCCCCTTCTGCCTCATGTCGGTGCTTGAACAAGATCAAGCCGGACTCCGCTTCAGGAGTTTTGGTGGTACCTGACTGGCCTACACAGCCATGATTCCCTCATAATTCAGACATTATTACACAGCCTATTATGGTGGTTCCGATATGTAATGATCTATTGGTGCACCCTGTGACTGGAGATCAACACCCGTTGTATGATTGTGTTAATTTGTTGATTTGCAGATTTTAAGAAGGCCATATCTGGGTCTGGGACAATCCAATCATACCGTGGATGTCATCACATCGTCCTGGGGGGATAGTATGAACAAGCAGTACATCTCTCATGTCAGGAAATGGGAGGAGTTTATTTTACATGGGAACATTACATACCACACAGCTTCCATCCCAGATGTGCTTGAATTTCTGTCTAAGTTACATTTTGATGAAGGGTTGAGCTATAGTTCCATCAATAGTGCCAGGAGTGCCCTGTCATCGTACCTGTGCCGGTGGTTGGAACTTCAGTCTGTAGGATCTCATCCGTTAATATCCAGATTCATGAAGGGTGTGTTTAATTCCAATCTCCCCAGTCCTAGGTACTCTGAAATCTGGGTTGTGAGCATGGTACTTACACTGCTTCATCAGTGGGGTATAGCCACATCCTTGTCATTGCCAAAGATTACCCCAAAGTTGGTTATGCTCATGGCGCTGGTATCAGCGCAAAGGGTTCAGACTTTGCACAAGCTGCGTCTGGACAGGATGGTGTCATCAGGGAATGATGTAAAGTTTTCCATCTGTGACCTAATTAAACAAAGCGGACCAGGGGTGTCAGATTCAAGCTTGTAAATCCCACGGATTTATGGCTGTGTGTAGTGGGGCACTTGAGGCACTATATCGAGGTCACCAAGAGTCTCAGAGGCTCCGAAGTAGCATTGTTTATTAGCCACAAAAAGCCACATATGCAAGTGCCCATTCAGACCATTTCAAGATGGCTGAAACAAATGCTGCGTTGTGCAGGAGTTAATACTGACAATTGTAAATCTCACTCCGCCAGGGCGGCATCAACGTCAGCAGCGAGGGGAATGGACATCCCTCTAGACCATATCCTCATGGCCTCAGGATGGTCAAATGAATTGACTTTCCAGAGGTTTTATAATAAACCACTTATTGAACCCAGGGTGTTCGCCGATTCTGTTTTAAGTTCTGTTTCATAGCTTCTCCCTGGGAGAGAGGTGTTGCTATTGTGTTTATTTTGTTTATTTGTGAATTAAAGCATCAACATGTTAATCAGTACCATGTTTCAATGTATTGCTCATTATTCACTCCTCCTGAGTCAACTGATGCAGTGTGAGATGACTGGATTTGGATTGGCGTGTAATCATAGACCTTCGAAATCTACACAGAATCACTCGCGTGACTCCGAAGTAAAATAGTAAAGGGCCTGTCCCACCAGCATGCAACTCTATGCGATTAGCGAGACCTCACGTGGTTGCTTGAGCCGTCCGGCGTCGCGGGGCCGGTCCCACTTCGATCGCTGGAGCCGTGCGGAATTGTGCGGAATTCGTCCCAAGTTCGTCCCGACACCGCGCGGGGCTCCGAAAAACTGACAATGTCCAAAAATTCCGCGTGGCAACGGTTTGTCAGCTCGCAGTCGCCTCGACATTTACACACCGCCCCGACATCATGAACCTATTTGTAAGTGCCTCCGTGACCCTCTATGTGTGTGGCTCTGTGGCCCTGTGTGTGTGTGCCTCGGTGCCCCTCTCTGTGTGCCCATCTCTGTCCTGGCAAACTTACCTTAGACTTCGCTCCAAGTTTGCCTCACTTTGCGCCGCGTTGCGCCACTCACCCGACTTCCGCGTGGCCTCGACTAACTCCCTTTGTGTGAAAAAATTACCCCTCAGAATCCTATTAAATCTTCCCCCTCACCTTAAACTTATTCCATATAAAACCATATAATAACCATATAACAATTACAGCACGGAAACAGGCCATCTCGGCCCTTCAAGTCCGTGCCGAACAACTTTTTTCCCTTAGTCCCACCTACCTGCACTCATACCATAACCCTCCATACCCTTCTCATCCATATGCCTATCCAATTTATTTTTAAATGATACCAACGAACCTGCCGCCTCCACTTCCACTGGAAGCTCATTCCACACCGCTATCACTCTCTGAGTAAAGAAGTTCCCCCTCATGTTACCCCTAAACTTCTGTCCCTTAATTCTAAAGTCATGTCCTCTTGTTTGAATCTTCCCTATTCTCACAGGGAAAAGCTTGTCCACATCAACTCTGTCTATCCCTCTCATCATTTTAAAGACCTCTATCAAGTCCCCCCTTAACCTTCTGCGCTCCAGAGAATAAAGACCTAACTTATTCAACCTATCTCTGTAACTTAGCTGTTGAAACCCAGGCAACATTCTACTAAACCTCCTCTGTACCCTCTCTATTTTGTTGAAATCCTTCCTATAATTGGACAACCAAAATTGTACACCATACTCCAGATTTGGTCTCACCAATGCCTTGTACAATTTTAACATTACATTCCAGCTTCTATACTCAATGCTCTGATTTATAAAGGCTAGCACACCAAAAGCTTTCTTTATCACCCTATCTATATGAGATTCCACCTTCAAGAAACTATGCACGGTTTTTCCCAGATTCCTCTGTTCAACCTAAATCCCCAGTGAAAAGTGCAGCCAGGCTTAACGTGAATGATAACAGCAACAGTTCTCACTATACCTCACATACAATCTAATGAAGAAAGAAAATAACTGGCTACAGGTTATTCCCTCTGGTTCTCGATATCTTCTTCTCTCTGCTCCCATTCGGCAGATTGTACAGAAGCTTGAATGCAGCACCAGTCTCAGGAACAACTTCTTCCCCTCTGTTACCAGGCTTCTGAATGGAACATCCATAACCTGGGGTACTGTCCGATGCATCTCACTCTATTATGGACATTTGAGTTAGTCTATGAAACTGGCGCGCTGTATTGCTGAGAAATATATTCTGTACTCTGCATCTTCCGCTTTACCTTAACTATTGTGCTTGAGTTTGACTTTATTATATTTATGCATAGTATATCTGGTCTGTATGGACAACATGCAAAAGAAAGCTTTTCACTGTACCTCAGTGCACATGACAATTATAAACCTAAACCTAAATCCCCAGTGAAAAGTGCAGCCAGGCTTAACGTGAATGATAACAGCAACAGTTCTCACTTTTGCTCACATACAATCTAATGAAGAAAGAAAATAACTGGCTACAGGTTGGACATGCTTGGTCTAATAGAATAGCCAGTGTTTAATTGTCATATATACTGCCAACGGAACAATGAATCTCTTGCAGCACCATAACATGCCTTTAAATACAATGTAGATGGATAATATACGATAAACAAATATTCAATAAATGTTATCACAATACCAGTTCATAAATAGCAAATAATGCAAAGTCCTTTGTGGAACCAAAAGTAGTCCATAGAAGTTAATAATGTGTAGGAAGGTGCAGATGCTGGTTTAATCCAAAGGTAGACATACTGTAAAAAGCTGGAGTAACTCAACAGGTCAGACAACATCTCTTGAGAAAAGGAATATGTGCCTTTTTGAGGCAGCACCTCCTATGGATCCCTTTAAAGATGGGGAGGTCAGCACCTGCCATAGACTGGGAAATATCTGTAACCCTGAAATATCTGATTCAATAGATAATAGGTGCACGTGTAGGCCATTCGGCCCTTTGAGCCAGTAGAGCCATTCAATGTGATCATGGCTGATCATCCACAATCAGTACCCCATTCCTGCCTTCTCCCCATATCCCCTGACCCCGCTATCTTTAAGAGCTCTATCTAACTCTCTCTTGAAAGCATCCAGAGAACCGGCCTCCACCACCTTCTGAGGCAGAGAATTTCACAGACTCGCAACTCTCTGTGAAAACGTTTTTCCTCATCTCCGTTCTAAATGGCCTACCCCTTATTCTTAAACTGTGGCCCTGGTTCTGGATTCCCCCAACATCGGGAACAAGTTTCCTGCCTCCAGTATGTCCAAACCCTTAACAATCTTATATGTTTCAATAAGATTCCCTCTCATCCTTCTAAACTCCAGAGTATACAAGCCCGGCTTGTATACTCATATGTGAGTATACTTCAGTATACTCATACTTCAGCTTTGTGAAACTCATTGTATACTATATCTATCAACATATGGCAGTCCCACCATCCTGGGAATTAACCTGGTGAACCTATGCTGCACTCCCTCAATAACAAGAATGTCCTTCCTGAAATTTGGAGACCAAAACTGCACACGATACTCCAGGTGTGGCCTCAGTAGGGCCTTGTACAACTGTCCTGGGCATTTGAGTTACCAAACCACATTGTGATGCAAACAGTCAATATGTTCTCTACCATATATTTGTATATCTGGATATAATGTATGGCTGGACACCTTTCCTTTAGTATTTACAGAAGATAGACGGAGCCTATAAATTTACCCTGGCTAGGTGGCTGCCAGCCCATTTCTTCGTGCATTGCTGTCCTCTGATGTGTTGCAGTTCTTCATCAGATGCTGTAAACCATTAGTATAGCCCTGGAGACCATGAGAGGGAGCCAATGTACTATTTATGTCTTTCTATCTGGAAAAGTCAGTCTGTATTGGTGCATTTACTGAACCACAGCTGTACGTTTGGAGGTCAAACTTAACGGGTATGACAAGATCCTTAACAGCCCTGATGTACAGAGGGATCTTGGGATCCAACACCACAGCTCCCTGAAAGTGGCAACACAAGTAGATAGAGAGGTAAAGAATGTTGATGATATGTTGGCCTTCATCCATTAAGGCATTGAGAGCGAGAGTCAGGAACGCATGATGCAGCTTTGTGAAACTTTGCTGAGGCTGCATTTGGAGATTTGTGTGTATTGGGTTTCCTCATGAAAGGATGTGGAAACTTTGGAGAAGGTGCAGAAGAGGTTTACATAAATGCTTAGGAAGGAAGGAAGAAACGGATGGCTTTAAGGCCTTCCTGGTGGGGAATGGAGATGTAGTGACTGAACGTCCATAGTAAAGGTGAGGGAGGAGGAGCTCTGGAAGGTCTCGACCCAAAACATCACCCATTCCTTCTCTCCAGAGATGCTGTCTGTCCCGCTGAGTTACTTCAGCTTTTTACATAAATGCTGCGTGGATAAGAGGGTATTAGCTTTAAGAAGAGGTTGGACCTATACTTTCTCTGGACCATTGGAAGCTGAGGGGATACGTAATGGAAGAGTATAAAATTATGGAAGGCATAGATGAGTCAGGCAGTCAGAATCTTTTTCCCAGGTTGTAAATGTCAAAGACTAGTGAGCATAACTTTAAGGTGAGCGGTGCAAAGTTTGAAGTTGACGTCCGGGCCAGTTGTTTTACACGGAGATTGTCAGTGCTGGAGTGGCCAGGGGTGGTGGAAGCAGGTACAATAGTGGAATTTAAGAAGCTTTTAGAAATGCACATGAATATGCAGGGAACAGAGGGATATGGATCATGTGCAGGCAGAGTTTAAATTGGCATCATGTTCGGCATGGATATTGTGGACAAAGAGCCTGCTCCTGTGCTGTACTTTTCTATGTTCTATCTTCTAATGATCACAGCATGGAATGGTGGTGAGAGACATTAGAGACACAAACCATGTGCTTATCTATTTCATTTAATTAAATAGATGGAGAATCAGTCATCATATGTCTGAAATATTCTTGTTGGGGTTCCCAGTAAAATTATTCGTTGCTTCTTGTGCTAAAATTAGAATTAGCTGCGTAACATTTTGAGAGTTGGCATATTAACGCAACATAAAACAATCGCTGTAGTTCTGTACTGAATACATTTTAATTGTTACTCTGTCTTTTGTATCAAATATCAGATAATTTACATGCAATTCTTAGAATCCTCAACAAACGAGAAGGAAAAGAAGTCCATGAGAATTATTGATATTCAAATAGTTTGTCTAGCACCTTTAATAGTCACTAGTCAATAGTCAAATTTATTTGTCACGTGCACATTAAAGTGCAGTGAAATGAACTTGCCAGCAGCAGTACAATATAAAAGAACACACAATACACAATAAAAATTTAACACTAGAAACATCCACCACAGCATTCATCACTGTGGTGGAAGGCACAAAGTTTAATCAGTCCTCCTCCATTTTCCTCCATGGTCGGGACCACAACCCTCCGCAGTCGTGCTTCCTACCAGAGACCGCCGATTCAAGATGGTGTAGGCCGCAGGCAGGTGGTTAAAGGTCTAAAGTTCCTGCCTCGCTGCAGTTAGAAGCACCACAGACCGCGGCTTCAAAAGATTTTGTAGGTCGCGGGCCGGCGGTCGGAGCTCTTCTCCAGGGATCCCAGGCGAGGGATCCAGCTCAGCATGTTAAGTCCCCGCCACGCGCATGGTTAGAAGTAGGCCGCGGGCTGGCAGTCAGAGCTCTTCTCCGCCGGGGTCACCATCGAGGGATCCCAGGTTCCGGACGTCATGCCAGCTGGAGCTCCGCAGACCGCGGCTTCAGTCTGCTGCGGGCCAGCGATCGGAGTGCTCCCTTCTGGCGACCCCCGGCAAGGGCTCGCCCGCCCCACAATGAAAAAATCTATGCTGCACCCACTGTTGAAGCCCCGGGAAAGGCCACACCGATCCTATAAATTATGTCCATGAGGGAGGCAACATGGAAAGAAGTCGCCTCTCCGTGAAGGAGGTGACCAAAAAGGTTTCCCCCTTACCCCCCACACCACCCCCCACACAAGACACACCGGGAAACATTAAAAACACACATTGGGTTATACTAAAAAAACAAAAAGAGTAGAAAATGACTAACACTCTGCTGGCACGGCAGCCGGCTCGCTGCAACCTAGCTGAGGCCTCGAGTACACGAGGACTACTCTCGAGCATGAAGGAGAATTACAAAGACCACCAGGGACCTCGTGTTGACCATGCTGCGAGTATGAGTCGAGGGCAAACTCTTCTAGACTTGCCAATTAGGTCGCACCTGTGGGACAGATTGTTGCAGTCATATTCCTTAAAAGCACAATTCAAGCACCATAGTTTAAAAATAAAAGATTAATTTATTTAAAATATGATCTTAAGAACATATTTGGTAATAGATAATTATCAATGACTGATATTCTTGAATCAATGGTGTTTTATAGATGCAGGTACAGTAAAATTATATTTTTTGATACAGTTCAATAAAATTGTACCATACATAAGTACAATCACATCTAAGTACAAGAGTATAAAAAATAGTAAAGTACACTGAGGCAATGCACAATAGTTGCCACATTTCTGTGGAATTTTGTATCTGCCAACTTCAACATTCTTAAAAATGTAGAGTCTTAACACGGCCTTAAATGCTAGTTGAGAAACAAATATTTTGTTTTAAATTCATTGCTAATGGCATGGCAATATAATGAATCCATTTTTATGTGGATGATATTGTGATGTTATCCTTACCTTAAGGCATTGGTTCAATCAATTTGTTTCTGTATTTTATGCCGTTGACCTTTTATAAAGACAGTCGGTGATTTAAGGTAACAAAATGTTCCAAGGAACTTCACAGAATCATTATCAAACAAAAAATTGATATCAAGCAACACAAAGAGTTGTTAAGAAAGACGATGATTAGCAAAATCTTAACCACAGAGACGGGATTAGAGGGGGCATCTTAAAGAAAGCAAGAGGCAAGGGGATCTAGGAATGATTTGGTAGCTGAAGATAAGGGGGAAAGTACTGGAGCGATTAATTTATAGGATGTTTTGTAAGTCTTGTAAGTGCATAATATCACAGAGGATTGTAGGACTCAAGGCAAAAGCAGGACAGGTTTTGAAAACGAGTAGAATTTTAAAACGGAGGTTTTTTGTAACCAGAAGCCGATACGGTTCAGCAAACGAACAAGTGATAGAAGCTGTTTGTTGGTGCAAGTTGAGTAAGAACATAAGCAATAGGGTATTGTGTATTTCGGTTTCACAGTAGGGAAGAAACTCTTCTCATGCCTGGTGGTGTGCACATTCAATCTTCTGCATTGACTTCTCCTTGGGAGTGAGAAGAAGAAGATGTAATAACCGGGGTGGGACAAATCATTGATTTTGTTGGCTGCTTTTCCAAGGCAGCGTGAAGTGTAGGTGGAGTCAACAGTGGGGAGTCTAATCTGTGCGATGGACTGGCGTACATCTACAACTCTGCAATTTCTTGCGGACTTAGGCAGAGCTCTTCCCAAATCAAGTTGTGACATAACTCAACTGTATGAATTTGGGTCAGGAACCTTCTTCAGACTGATCTGGTCATGGTCGATTGTTCTGTTGAGGCATTCGAGGGGATTGGCCTTACATTTACGTATGTTTTTTGACAACCTCTCGGCTGAACAATATCATCCTCTGACAATAAAGGTCCTTGGTGAGACACTCTCAAGAGCAACCTCTCATGAAAGTGCAGATCATTGATAAAATGCACTGTTGCCTTCAGTAGGCTGGCATAGCTGTTTGTTATCAAAAAGAAAGAGTGTTTGAAGATTAAGGCCTTTGACCAAATGTAGTGGCCATGGTCTATTGGGTAGTAATAATCCCTACCCTCCTGTACACCTCTGAGTCATGAGCTACACATAATAGGTACCTGAAAGCATTCTGCAAATGTTCTTACTGTACAGCTCAAGCACAATCAATTTGCTGACATGGTTAACATTCCTAACAATGAGATGCTGATTAAACTCATCCTAGTTCACTGGTCAAGCCACACTGCTTGCATGTCAATCAACAGATTATCTATTCTGAGCTTTTATAGATACAGGGTGGAAACAGGCCCTTCAGCTGACTGAGTCCATGCCGACCAGCAATCCCCGCACACTAAAACAATCTTACACACACTAGGGACAATTTAGACTTATACCTAGCCAATTAACCTACAAACCTGTATGTCTTTGGAGTGCGGGAGGAATCAAGAGTTAGATAGAGTTCGAGGGCCCAGCGGGGTCAAAGGATATGGGGAGAAGGCAAGCACGGGTTATTGATTGTGGATGATCAGCCATGATCACAATGAATGGTGGTGTAGGCTCGATGGGCCAAATGGCCTCCCCCTGGACTTGTTTTCTATGCTTTGATGAAACTGAAGACCTTGGAGAAAACCCACACAGGTCACGGGGAGAATGTACAAACTTCATACCGACAGCACCCATTGTCAGGATTGAACCCGGGTCTCCGGCTCAATATGCACTGTAACGTAACAACTCTACCGCTGCGACACCGTCCGAGCTCTGTCAGAAGAAGAGATTATTAAGAGGGAAAAGATTCAAGGATTCACAGCCTCCTTGAAGTTTATTGATTCCACTAATTCCTTGGTGTCCTCGCCCCCTTGACTTGTCAAAATAGAGAAGGAGCATTCAGGTTGGTGTTGAGTGTGATGTGCTCCAAGCCTTTGCCACTGCTGCTCTTGAACCAGTTACTGGGTGTTTTGTGCAAGCAGCCTTGAGCTGACTCATTCAGTAACTTAGTGTTTCTCTCACTCCCTCTCTCTGGGGGACTTCACTTGATTCCTGTCAACCTAGTTGTGGGAGGGAAGTCGCACATGCTTACCTCTGGTCTTCTATGAGTTGGGGACATGTATATACTAATCCACTGAGCTGTTAATTATTAACTATAAGGTTTTACTATTGGCTAGCAGTTGGTAAGTGAATGGTGCCATTGATGTCCTGGCTGTTCCTTCCTTCTGTTTAGCATGTTCAGCAGAGACATTGTGAGCTGAAGGACCTGTTCTTGTGCTATTCTGTTCTATGCTCTATTTTCTAATGCTGAACCCATTCATTGGGTGTTGAAAGAAGCCTGGTATGAATGGAGACCCAAGGAATTGTAGATGTCAGTTTGCTAAAAATGATACAAAATACTGGAGTAACTCATCGTGTCAGACGATATCTGTGGAGAACTTGGACAGGCAACATGTTGGGTTGGGACCCTTCCTCAGACTGAATATAATAGGAAGTGAGAAAGCTGGAAGAGAGATGGGGGCATGAGTGATTGGTGGATACAGGTGAGGGGTGTGCAATTGACAAATGGTTGGGCAAAGGTCAGAGATGGAAAAAAAAAGTGTGAGAGCATGAGATAAGGATAGAAGAGGCCTGTTGACTCACTCTGGCAATGGAGGAAGGCCAGGATAGAATGGTCAGTTTTGGAATGGAAAGGGGAGTTTAAATTGTTAGCAACTGGAAGTTCCAGCAAGCCTTGTGGACCGAGCGCAAGTGTTCGGTGATATTATTTCCTAATCTACACTTGGTCTCACCAATGTAAAGGATGTCATATTAGAACATGGAGGTTTAACTCCCCCAAACTCATCTACTGCATTTGGTGTGCCCGATGCAACACTTTGTGCATTTGTTTCCCAGTATGAATGGAATAAGGAACAAACAAACCTTCTCAACTAACTACCCATATGTCCTGTCAAGCAAGCACCACCTATCTCCCCTCCAGCAGAGTTTGCATGTTACACATAGACCTCATCAGCTTTTGAAAATCTATGAAACTGATGAGGCAGCAAACCTTCCTGGATCCTATGGGATTACCCGAGAGAGGTGGGGGGGGAGGAGTGGAAGAGTCAGCTTGAAAGGTAATAAAGATAGGGATTATTTCTTGGGGTACAAACTCTGAGCGGGAGGAAGGTTTAGAACTCAAGTGTTAAGCAGGACTCTGACGTACAAGCAGCATGAATAAAATAATTGTAATAAGCTTTTGCACTGTCTGTCTGTGTCAACTACTGAATTGTGATGTGATTATATATTAACATTCAATCCCTTTTAATTAATAATGACCAATTGCTGAAACCGGGATTCACATACAATTGGTTGAATGGATATATTTGGCTAATTTAATCAATTCGTCCAAAGAAATTACTGAACATATTGACAAAGGGAATGCGGTGAATGTGTATATTTAGAATTTTTACGACAAACAATGGCACTACTGCCGACTGAGAGTAGAAAGCAATGCTGAACATCAAGATTGAAGTGGAGACAGTCTATGGTTTGGGTGTGTTCATTTAGATGACTGATTTAGATAATTTGGTGTTTGAGTGAACACTACTTGCTCTCTGAACTCCCAGAAAGGGGCAACACAAGTAGTGAGAGTTGTAAAGAAGGCATATGGAATGCTTACCATCGTTGGCTGGGGCATTGAGTACAAGAGTCAGGAAGTCATGATGCTGCTTTATAGGAC
Organism: Raja brachyura; assembly: GCA_963514005.1. The sequence continues at coordinate 38,739,851 of OY740789.1, read as the reverse complement.
TTTAGTGAGGCCCTTTGGAGGAAGGATATGGAATCTTTGGAGAAGTACAGAGGACATTTATTAGAATGATGCCTGGATTAGAGGGTGTTAGCTGCAAGGAGAGGTTGGGCAAACTATTGTTTTCTCTTGAATGTCGGAGATTAAGGGGATGTGCAATAGAAGTTTATAAAGTTACGAGAGGCATGGATTGGGTAGACAATCAGAATCTTTATGCAGGGGATGAAAATATGAAAAACTTGAGAGCATAGTTTTAATGTGAAATTCAAGAGGCAAAATTCAAAGGAGACATTTTTTTAATAGTGGGCAGTGAGTGCCTGGAGAAGAAGATCTCTCCCCCTCTCCTCTCCTTTCCCCCCCCCTCTCCCCCCCCCTCTCTCCCCCCCCTCCCCCCTCTCTCCCCCCCGCTCTGTCCCCCCCCCCTCCCTCCCCCTCTCTCTCCCTCCCACCCAGAGAGTTGTGAATGTATGGAATTCCCTGCCACAGAGAGCAGTGGAGGCCAAATCACTGGATGGATTTAAGAGAGAGTTAGATAGAGCTCTAGGGGCTAGTGGAGTCAAAGGATATGGTGAGAAGGCAGGCATGGGTTATTGATAGGGGACAATCAGCCATGTTCACAATGAATTGCGGCGCTGGCTCGAAGGGCCGAATGGCCTCCTCCTGCACCTATTTTCTCTCTCTCTCTCTCTCTCTCCCTCTCTCTCTCTCTCTCTCTTTTTTTAAATCTGGGAGGAGTTTGTGAGAACGTGGGTAGAATAAAATGGGAATACTGTAGGGTTTGTGTAATTGTGTGGTTAATATTCGGCATGGACTCAGTGGGCCGAAGGGCCTGATTTCATGCTGCATCTCACTATCTAACTCTCTCTGTCTATCATTCGATTTGTGCACACTACAATTCTTAAGTAAAATATTCAGTTATTATGCTTTATTGATGGCAGTCACTGTTTAACATGAAAACAAATTAAAAGTAGTAGCAACAGGGAACGGAATTAAATACAATTGGATTGCTGAATTGAAAATTGCTTTGGGATCGGAAAACAGGAGGTAATGATAAATGGTTAATGTTCTGTAAAAGAGATAACATTGGCTTACGTTTCCTGCATTGTGAGCTGGTACATACACAAAACAAACTGAACTATTGAAAGAAAGACACAATGTGCTGAAGTAACTCAATTGGTCAGACAGCATCTCTGGAGAATATGTAGCTGGCGTATTATATCATTTTTTTTTAAAACTACCATCTGCAGTCTCTTGTTTCTGAAGTATTGAAAGATTTTTTGAAAAATGTTATTGTTCTATTAATAGGTATCAGCCAATTTGGTGCCATACATATCTTAGTGACATATTCTTGTTAAGTATTAATGTGCTTTCAGTTGTTATTTAGATTCTTTTCAGTGATGTAGGTTTCATTAACTTTTTCACTATGGACTGTGTGCCCTGTGAACAGTAAAGTCCATGAAGTTGATTGCCTGCCCATTTACTTGACTGAGTGTGGCAGAACCAAATAGATAAGGAAAAGGAACAGAAATTTGAAAATAAGTCCCCATACATAATAGAGAATAAAACTGAGGGGAAAATGCAAAATTAACGGCCAAGAATCAAAGGATTATGCAAGAGTAACTGCTTGGTCAGATAGTTTTAGATAATTTTCAATGGCTGTTCTTGCAAAAGGTTAGTGTGATAGTTTGTCTGGTGTTCTGCAGAGACATAACATTGAAAGTAATAAATATCACACAATCCTTGCCATATTGGTGCTCTGCTGAAGAAACATGAGCCTTAGATTGTGTTCTCCAGCCCTATTATCCACAGCGGGTAGCACCATTGAGTTCTCATCTGGTCTGAATTGTCTAAAGATCAGAGTAAGATTTCATCAGTGATACGTCCTTTCAGAGAACATATCACAGCAAGGCTATTATGTGTCCTGTCAGGCCTGGTGCTGTCATTTTAACTATCTCTGCAAACTGTTGTGTTGCAAATTGGCATCTAGATAGGTCAGAATGTGTGAGAAGTTTAAGCAAAGCTCGATGTGATCCATGACTTTTGATGCCCATTAGATTTAAACGTGAAGCAGTCCAACAATTGTCCACAGACTTCCACTAGAGTGATCCGTGCGTGAGTAGTAGTGGTGATCTACATTGATCCATGAGAGGAGCAATGAGGAAATGGGGACTCTAGTTCAAGCCCTTACACCTCCAATCAATTACTCATCAACCTGATCAGAAAGTGGGTGACATGTTGCCACATCGACTATTGGTAGAGAAAGATACAAAATGCTGGAGCAACTCAGCAAGTCAGGCAGCATCTTTGGAGAGCATGGATATATGACGTTTCGGGTCAGAACCCTTCTTCAACCAGAATCGTTGCCTATCCAATGTTCTCCAAAGATGCTGCCTGACATGCTGAATTATCCAGCACTGAGTTTTTTTTTGTGAACCAGCATCTGTAGTTCCTTGTGTCCACTTACGGCAGATTTTGTTGCTGTTCTGAGGGCAGATGAGGCAGACTTTGATAAGACTCTTATGGTCCCAAACTCTGAAGGGCACCACAGGATGAAAGCATTAGGTCATTTTGAGCTGAAACATTTTGTCTGAAAGGGCAATACATCTAATAGTAACTTTAAAAAGTGAGTTTAGCTCAGAATTAAATATTCTATGCTCTCTTCATCACTCATAAAAAAATCCATGATGCTGTTTTGTTAAAGAGGAAGGACACGACCACTGAAACAGAGATCTGATCATTATCACGCCGTGTATGGTATCTAACTGGTCACAACTGGTCTCTAGTCTTCGATCTTTCCACCCTGGGAGAAAGGTTTTGCTATCAACCCTATCTATGCCTCTCATCGTTTTATGTACTTCTACGACACCTTCTCTCAGCCTCTGGTATAAGGCTTCCAACATAACTACCGTGACTGCACTTTCGAAACACCTCATTGACGATGAAATGGTGTTAGGTTAACCTTGAAGTCATTAAAGGTGCTACCTCAGATTAATATTTTTTTTTAAATTCAACGAAAAGTACAAAATAATTAAAATGTATGCTTCACCACTTCAATCGACTGTTAGAATTTAATTTAAAAATGATCATGATTGAGGTAAATTAAATATCATTTCCAATGGAAATTTGAGGATTTAATGGATCTTCCACAAAGTCTGCAGTTTTCCTTCCAGGTTCAGCTTGCCTCTGATGCATTAGCAATCAGAAAGGCTTGAACCTATGCTATTGACCTGGAGAGTACCTCTGGGGTGTTGGATCATGCACAGTACTGGTAAAACTTACTTCATCATTAATTAAAGGACAGTCCAATGTCTGAAATATATCTCAGTACGGTTCTCTTCGAGGATTACCTATGAGCCAATGATGCTTCTGCAGGCAAGTCTTTCATTGTACCTCACCGCACTTGCGTATATGACAATGAACCTGACTTGACTTAATATACATAACCATTTTGTTGCCTCTCCCTCAGGTTCCTTGTCATCTGCCTCACATACCCAGATCTGTATTGGCCCCGCACAGACCCTCCACCCATTCAGAGCCCTTAGAGAGTCATATAGCATAAAAAAGGGTCCATGATCCAACTTGTACACGCCAACCAAGATGCCCCATCAGTGCCGGATTAGATGAAGAGAGGCCCTAGGTTATTCCACTTGTGAAGCCCCTCCCAATCCCCCACCCCCGTGACTAGAGGAAGATGGAAGAGTGTATTAAATAATTTGAGTAGAGCCAAGGATGATGATGGGTATTTAAAATTCCGTAATTCGCAATTCCTTCTCTAAAGGACATAAAATGTTATTGTTAAATACTGTAGTGATTGAAAAAAAATGCATAAATGTTAGAATTAGCACTGAAACACTTTTGCTATAACTGAACTTTGTAAACATTTTGTGGAATCAGCAGGAATTTTAAGGAAACTAATGACTAATGTTGTTCTACAATGCTTAGAGTTACATTCTGTCCACTGTACCCTTCCCTTTGCTCATCCTATTATACTTGAGGCTGACAATTGTTTTTATCTATATTTTTGTCTGATCTGATTAGCCAGCATGCAAAACAAAGGTTTACACCATAAATCGGTGCATGTGACAATAATAAACCTAAGCCCAAATATATTGAAAAGTTGGCATCAGCCAGAAGATGGCTTGAAGGTCAAGTTAATGGCAGTGTTTTAAAGGCTCAGTATTGGCAGCAAGGTCATGCCAGGAGCTGTGTAAGGGTTAATGAATAAGGATCTGCTCCTTCGTCATTGTAAAGGATATTTTGTTTAATGAGAAGGTTGTTGTTGGAAAGAAGGAGGTCAATCGATCTGCAGTTGCTGATGAAGTGGCAGATTAATAGTTGGAGGGGTGTGATATAAAGCATTGCAACCCTAAGGAGAAATAGTGTCATAATCTGGGGGGTCCAGTGCCTGAGAAAGATACGTCATTAATACCTATATATGAGGCAGGTTCCCAGCGCAAGACTCGGTGCGCTGAGCCCTGCTCAAGCAGATCATTTACAAGCACTAGGATCACTTGTTTATGAGGGAATGGCCCACATCATCTGTGGGGTCACTTATGCAAGTACAACATCCCCCGAAGTGGCATCCAGTAAATGGTCTGTTCAACATAATTTTATAGATGCAACATCCCGCCAATTCCACTATTGATCAGCCGTTAACACAATGTTATTCCACACCACCCTAGCCACATTCTAACTGTTATCATGAAGAAGGGACAAGAGTATGAAAAAAATAACCATCAGGTTCAACAACTTCTTCCCAACAACCATCAGGATCATGAACACTAAAAAACAGTAATTAATCTATGAACTATGGACTGTCTTTGCATGCATTCAGAACTTTGGGTTCCCTTGCTCTTATATTTGGGTTATTAATTTATTATATTTTTGTTGTTTATTACATGTTATCTATGTGTATTGTATTTTCAGGCCTGTCATGCTGCTTCAATAAGAAATCCATTGTTCCCTTGCTATGTTTGTATCTATTTTTTTGCATTCTTATGTACTGATTTATGAGAGAGGTTATAACATTAGCGAGCTTTAGGAACAATGATCGTAATAGGCACATTTAACAGTTTTATTTAAATTTAGGAAGAATGGACTTATGGAAGCCAATAAAACAAAGAGAAAATACCTGTTACAAAATCTTTAAAGCCATTTTCAGCTGGATAAAACTGAATTAGTAATGATTGATGGATTAAGTTTGCTTATTTTTGATGATAAATCAATGTTTATTTTTGTCAATAAAATTGCTTCACAAAGACCCATCATTTATTTATTTGCCTCTGTACTCCACAATTTGAGATTTGTAATAGAAAAAAAAAATCACATGTGGTTAAAGTGCACATTGTCAGATGTTATTAAAGGGTATTTTTATACATTTTGGTTTCACCGTGTAGAAATTACAGCAGTGTTTATACATAGTCCTCCCATTTCAGGGCATCATAATGTTTGGGACACATGGCTTTACAGGTGTTTGTAATTTTTCAGGTGTGTAATGCCTCTTTAATGCAGATATAAGAGACCTCATCACCTAGTCTTTCCTCCGTCTTTCCGTCACCTTTGTAAACTTTCATTGCTGTTTATCAACATGAGGACCAAAGTTGTGCCAATGAAAGTCAAAGAAGCCATTATGAGACCAAGAAACAAGAATAAAACTGTTAGAGACATCAGCCAAACCTTAGGTTTACCAAAATCAACTGTTTGGAACATCATCAAGAAGAAAGGGAGCACTGGTGAGCTTTCTAATCGCAAAGGGACTGGCAGGCCAAGGAGGACCTCCACAGCTGATGACAGAAGAATTCTCTCTATAATAAAGAAAAATCTCCAATCAGATCAGAAACACTCTTCAGGAGTCAGATGTGGATTTGTCAATGACCACTGCCCGCAGAAGACTTCTACATGAATAGAAATACAGGGGCAAAAACGCAAACCTCAAACCATTATTGAAAGACTTCTATCAGTTAAATTTAACAGTGTTTGCTACATGAAGTGGAACATCACAGTTCAATGGGGTTGATAGGGTAGAATCAGGAGTGTCAGTTTTGTTATAATTAGCTGAGTAGCAATCTCTTGGCACAGCTATTCATAATCTGTGCGATAGTTTTGTTTAAGCTCTGCATTAGTAAGACTTTTTGTTCCCCTAGAGAACAGCTCTGCCTGCTTCCTTTTAAAATAATATAAGCCATACCTTCTGTGTGAGCAGTACTGGCTGTACACAATATTCATCCACTGAATCATATTTTTGATTCAAAAATATATTGATTTCCCACAATCTTTAGCATAAATTAATTAAACTGCAATAAATGTTTTGAAGCACAAACATACGATGGCTATTACAAAAGATATGTCAATAAGATGGAAAATCACAGAAAGATTGATTAATTGATTGAAAGATACAGCTTTGAAACAGGCCCTTTCGTGCACAGAGTCCACCCAATCACGTTAGTTCTGTGCTATTCCACTTTACATCCACTCTCCACGCAACAGGGACAATTTTACAGAGGCTGACAAAAAACGCATGTCTTTGTGATGTGGGAGGAAACAAGAATACCCGGTGGAAACCCACATGGTGATAGGGAGAATGTGCAAACTGCAGCCGAGGTCAGAATCAAACCTGGGTCTCTGGTGCTGTGAAGGAGCAACTCTACCATCTGTAATGGAATTTGCAGGGAAGAATCTTAATTCTACAGAAAGCTACCTGTGCTCTCCTGCATAGTATTACTTTGTGTTTGGAAATTCCCCTGATGAGTCTGAAGAAGGATCTCAACCCCTTTTTATGTCTACTTTGTGTTTTACACAAGATTCCAGCATCTGCCATTTCCTTGGGACTCTTATTTGGAAAAAGAGACCTGGCCTTACGTGAGAAACTGGTTGGATTACAGGTTGTTGCGAGGTGGTGCAGACAGAGAGGAAATGAGAAGGATAGAAACACAGAGGGCAGAGAGTATCAGTGCAGAGAATTTTACAGGGAGGTAAAAGTGATTGGGCGATGAAGAAGATTTGGGCATCAGTATCAGAGGGAGTTGTGAGGAGATTTTGGGGTAAAAGGAGAAGATTGAGGGTGAAAATGGCTGAAGAGGTTGGAGATATGGACCAGCTGGAGAGGTTTAGAATATGGGAAGTGGGCATTTTTTTGAAAATTGACAATCAATAAGGGTGAGATGAGAGAGGTAGAACTCTAAAAGAAGGATTGACTTGAAAGATGGAAGCTGAAACGATCTGACAACAGTTCTTTCTAGGTCAAGCTCTCTTTAATTAACATTCAGGAAATCCTGCTTCATTTGTAAGCTCCACACTGTGCAGACAGATAGATAGTAGACAATAGACAATAGTTTCAGGAGTAGGCCATTCGGCCCAGCACCGCCATTCGCTGGGATCATGGCTGATCATCCACAATCAGTACCCCATTCCTGCCATCTTCCCATATCCCCTGATTCCGCTATTGTTAAGAGCTCTATCTAACTCTCTCTTGAAAGGAGGATGGATACATTTCCCACTGGAATAGAGGAATTCTGTATGCCTCAAGCAATCACCTTTCATTCCCTAAACATAGTCTACTTATTTCTCCTCACAGGAAAGTCCCAAATTCCTGGAATTTAGTCTGACAAATAATTCCAACATACCATTTACGTTCTTAACTGCTTGTTGTCCAAGATAGTAACTTTGTAGAAAATAAACCATTACAGCACAGGAACAGGCCTTTCAGTCCACAATGTTCGTGCCAAATATGATGCCAAGTTAAACTAATCTCCTTTTCCTACAGGTGATCCATATGGCTATATTTTCTGCATATCTACGGGTCTATCTAAAAGCATCTTAAATGCCACTATTGTACCTGCCTCAATCACCAAACCTGACAGCGAGTTCCAAGCATCCACTATTATCTGCAAAAACAAAGACTCACCCCTCACTCTTCCATTAAACTTGGTCACTTTCACCTTAAGGTAGTCTTTAACAATTCCACCATGGGGTAAAAGGTTCTGACTGTCTATCCTATCTATGCCTGTCATAATTTTAGATACTTCTATCGGGTCTCCCCACAATCTCTGACACTTAAGAGAAAACAATCTGTTTGTCCAACCTTTGCATGTAGCTAATACCCTCTACTCCAGGCAACAAATGTCTTCCGCACCCTCTCTAAAGCTTCCACATCCTTCCTGCAAGAAAAGCTCGACGGTGTGGCGGACCCAGAGCTCGTTGAGGTGGGGGAGGAGGGGAGCAAAGGTGATGCTTCTGTTGAGGACAGACTGTTCTGTATCAGAGAGGGGGAGGTCAGGGGTGTAGATGATATGTGTATACCCCTTTAACAGTAGTGACGTAGCCCTTGCTAACCACTCCCCTATAATCGAGTATAACTGTGTCCTCCCCATCCTTAGCTCTCTCTCTAGTGATTGTGACAGACCACGTACAGCTAGGGCAGTGATGTGTGTTTAGTTAATAAAGTTATAGTAAAGAATTATCTGTGTACGTGCATGTTCTTTACAAGGGGGGGTGGTGAAAACTAAAGAGAGTCTAAAGCTGTCTGGGGTCCCCAAGAAGAAGTTGACCGTCATCACTGTATAATTGGTCTTTGACTCAATGGTATTCATTCATTCTCTTTAGTAGGATAATATTATGAGAGACTGAGGTGGAGACTGTGAGTTAGCATCAATTGAATGTATATTGCTCCGATATTTTATTTCTCTATCCAGAAGCTATTTCCTTTTAATATCTCTCCTTTCATTTAAATTTGAAAAGGAAATTATATTACCCACAAAGTGTTTTTCACTGCATGCACTTGGAATATCATTTCCTGTGTTGTAATGGTAAAAGCACCTGCCAATTTCAATGAGAACAGATTTAGAGGACTAGGAAATTTATAGCAAACAAAAATCTTTGTTGTAAAAGGGAAGTTTCCCTACCAATCATAGGATGAACTCAACCCATGCTGTCTGTGTGGGGTTTGCACGTTCTCCCTGTTACTATGTGTGTTTTCTCCGGACGCTCCAGTTTTCTCCCACACCCCAACATCCATGCTCCAGGCTCTGACTGTCAGAAGAAGTCTTGACCCAGAACGTCACCTATTCCTTTTATCCAGAGATGCTGCCTGATGCGTTGATTTACTCCAGCATTTTGTGGCTGTCTCCAACTGCCTCAAGTTGACTGACTCTCCTGGGTTCCACTACTTCCTCTTCCATCCAGCGAAAACAGTCTGAAGAAATGTCCTGACCTGAAACGTCAACTACCCAAGTTCTCCACAGATACTGCTTGACCTGCTGAATTACTCAAGCACTTTGTGTTTTTTTTTAGTAAACCAGCATCTGCAGTTTTTTGCGTCTATGTTTTACCAGGGTTAATCTGATTTTATTGGAGTCAACATGGTGTAGCCTATTGATGTACTGCACATCCATTCAGCATTTCTGCAGCCAGCTATTAAAGAAAGAAAGCACAACACAAAAAAACACTCTTCCAGCTATTGAACAGTTTCCACTTGATAGCTCTAATGAAAGGAGGATGAGTGATAGTGGGAAGGTGACCTGGGGTCAAATAGACCAGGACAGGTCAGTGAAAAAATGATAATAATACAATATTCAACCTCTCCTTGCAGCTAATACTCCCTAATTCAGGCATAATTCTGGTAAACCTCCTCTGCATCTTCTCCAAAACCTTCACATCCTTCCTGTATTAGGACAACCAGAACTGCATGTAATACTCCAAATGCGGCCAACACAAAGTCTTCCAAATCTGCATCATGACTTCCTGTATCTTATATTCAATGCCCTGCCAATGAAGGCAAGCATACCATATATAGATAATGTGCAGGCAGAGGAGATTATTTCACCTTGGCATTATGTTCAGCACAGACAAATGAGCTATAAATGAAGGCAGTGGAACCTAGATCGGAAGGAAGTATGACAGGTCGACAATACAGTCCTCATTTATTGCTCATCACTAAGAAATTTTCAGCTCTCTCTTTAAAGATATTGAAGATTAATGTACTGCAGCAAGCATAAATATTTAACTTACAGAATGGAAAAGTTTGCCAAGTTGATGAATAATTTACAGCAGCTCTGTACATTAACTACAGGTACTTGCCTCATGCTCACTGCACAAGACACTCTATACGTCCAGAGCACCAGTGCAGAGGGAGACATGGAGTTAGTAGTCACTGCTTCCTGATATTGGTCCTCTCGATTAACCCTAAATAGGAATTCCTGAAGCAGCATCACCACTTTTTGAAGTCTGAAGAAGGGCCTCCACCCAAAACATCACCCATTCCTGCTCTCCAGAGGTGCTGCCTGGCCCGCTGATTTCCTCCAGCTTTTTGTGTGTACCTTCACCATTTCTTGAATCCCTGAAGAGTAGTAGTCGGCTGTAGGTGAGGGCAAAATCACGCTGACATTCCCACAATACTGCAAATAGAGTTCAATGCGTATCATTAGGATTGGTTAATGAGACTTCTTGCTGACTTAGCAGGGTGCCTTCTCTGACTATTGGAAGGTCACGATCAGTTAAGTGGAACATTTTGAGTCTGTTATTTTTTGCTCTGGTTTGAAGATAATTTAAATTCCCCCTTTGAGTTTCACTAATCTTTTATTTCCATTTACTGTTGAATGCAAATTTGCTCGATTTCTTCTTGAAAGACATCAATTCGCATATCTTTGTAAATAAATTTGGATTCACTTCAACCACTCAACTGGCCGCATCTTCCTGTGATCGCCGACAATTGTTTTAACAGTTGGAAATGTTCTAATTTTAATTTTGTTTGCAAATGTAGATATGGAAACCACTTTAGGAAAAGATAGATCAATTATCTTGAGATGAAGGATGAATCCTTCCCTGATCCCCAGGGATACTAGGGGTTGGAATCTCTCCTGTCTCACAAATATTCATCAACCCCAACTTCCTGCTTGTTCTTCAGTTTAGTTTAGTTTAGCAATACAGCGTGGAAATAGGCCCTTTGGCGCACTGACTCCACAGGGACCAGCGATCCCCGCAAACTAACACTATCCTACACACACTAGGGACACCTTACATTTATTGCAACCCAATTCACCTGCAAACCTGTATGTCTTTGGAGTGTGGGATGAAACCGAAGATCTCGGAGAAAACCCATGCCGGTCACAGGGAGAACATACAAGCTCCGTACAGACAGCACCCATGGTCTGGATCGAACCCCGGGTCTCCGGAGCTACAAACACTGTAAGGTAGCAGGTCTACCGCTGCAACGCCATGCCACCCATTCTTAGTGACCCTCACTCTGCTGGTGTTGGTGATGGAGGGATATTTGCAAGCACAGCTGAAGATTGCCTCTATTATTCTTTTACTGAGATTTGTGATATTCATTTGAATTGGATTGACACTTCCTCTGAAGATTGAGTATCAGATCCACAATGAACTTGAGAACTAGGACTATCTCCCATGAGCCTAGATCCAGAGGTGAGGGATACTACTATGCTAGTCTGACTCTCATAAGCGAACACACAAACTGGCGCGTTCGTGGGTGGATGTTTCTGGATTGAGGCATTGGTGAAGTGGGCCATTTGAGGCCCTGCAACATCGTGGGCCTCATATAGTTCAGGCGCCACTCCAAGAGGCCAAGCGCACAGATAGAACATGGCCTGCAGTGATACGGAGTGGCAGAGTAGCGGTGGAGGACATCGCCAACATTGCCTGCCAAGGCAGCTCTTATCCAATGACTTTGCCAACCCAACGGGCTTTTTTAACGGGTCATTAAGACTCAACATTTTTTACACCATTGTAATTGAATCATACAAAATGGCGGCATTAACATGGCAACTCTTGCATCACTGTCTCAGTGTAATCTATTATTCCTCCACTTTTGTACTTGAGTATCATTGTGCCTACGTATAGTTAGATATTTACTGAACTCTATGTAAAAAAGTAATTTCATTGTACCAAGGTACACGTGGCAAAAAAGTAACATTGAACCATTGAACACAGAGTTCTGAACCGTTCATACTTTAAAATACAGTCCCAGGAGGCAGGCTGCACTATCCTGCACCAATCACATGGCCATGGACAGAGTGTTACATCAGTGCTGGAACTTTGTTTAAGTCATACACACAGATTAACATAATGCCAGGTTAAACAAATCTCTTCTGCCTACATGTGATCCATATCCCTCCATTCCCTGCATATTCATGTGCCTGTTTAAAAGCCTCTAAACGCTGCTATGGTATCTGCCTCCACCACCACCATCCCTAGCAGCAAGTTACAGGCACCCACCAGTTTCTGAGTATAATAACTCGCCACATATATCTCCTTCAACTGATCTACTGTCAGATTATGATCCATATCCCTCCATTCCCAACTAGGCTGTGGGCCAAGCATCGAAAAAGTGTCTAGAATTTAACTTTTGTGACCCATGTCTGGGAACTACTTGAAATTTTGCACAGATTTAGATATATAATTGAGAAGGAAGTCATAACTCGTCAGTGTCAAAAGTTGCACATTAATTAATTAAGCTAATTAGAAAACGAGATCAAAAAAGTATGTGCCATCTAGTGTTCAATGCTCATATTACTACATGGGGAGCCTAATTCCGCGCTGCGCTCTATTGAAACCATATATTATTATACCATATATATATTATATATATATATACATGAATATTTATATTACATATAATTATATTATATAAAAATAATATAATGAATGTAATTGTGAGTGCGTATTTTGAATGAGACTGCCGCAGAGGTCCCGCTCCTGAACCCGCCTAATTAATGGGCGAGAGTGACCATAATATGGTTGAGTTCTTCATTAGGATGGAGAGTGACATAATTAATTCAGAAAAAAGGGTTTGGAACTTAAAGAAAGGTAACTTTGAAGGTATGAGACGTGAATTGGCCAAGATAGACCGGCAATTGATTCTGAAAGGGTTGACAGTGGATGTGCAATGGAAGGCATTTAAAGACTGCATGGATGAACTACAACAATTGTTCATCCCAGTTTAGCAAAGGAATAAATCAGGGAAGATAGTGCATCCATGGATAACAAGGGAAATCAGGGATAGTATCAAAACAAAACTACTACTGGGATAGTATCAAAACAAAACTACAAAACCGACTACTATCTAAATGGTGGCCGATTAGGAAAAGGGGAGATGCAGCGCGACCTGGGTGTCATGGTACACCAGTCATTGAAAGTAGGCATGCAGGTACAGCAGGCAGTGAAGAAAGCCAATGGTATGTTAGCTTTCATAGCAAAAGGATTTGAGTATAGGAGCAGGGAGGTTCTACTTCAGTTGTATAGGGTCTTGGTGAGGCCACACCTGGAGTATTGCGTACAGTTCTGGTCTCCAAATCTGAGGAAGGACATTATTGCCATAGAGGGAGTGCAGCGAAGGTTCACCAGACTGATTCCTGGGATGTCAGGACTGTCTTATGAACAAAGACTGCATAGACTCGGTTTATACTCTCTAGAATTTAGGAGATTGAGAGGGGATCTTATAGAAACTTACAAGATTCTTAAGGGGTTGGACAGGCTAGATGCAGGAAGATTGTTCCCGATGTTGGGGAGGTGCAGGACAAGGGGTCACAGCTTAAGGATAAGGGGGAAATCCTTTAGGACCGAGATGAGAAGGAATCTTTTCACACAGAGAGTGGTGGGTCTCTGGAACTCTCTGCCACAGAGGGTAGTTGAGGCCAGTTCATTGGATATATTTAAGAGGGAGTTAGATGTGGCCCTTGTGGCTAAGGGGATTAGAGGGTATGGAGAGAAGGCAGGTACGGGATACTGAGTTGGATGATCAGCCATGATCATATTGAATGGCGGTGCAGGCTCGAAGGGCCGAATGGCCTATTCCTGCACCTAATTTCTATGTTTCTATGTTTCTAAAAGATGAAGCATACAAATTAGCCAGAAAAAGCAGCCTACCAGAGGACTGGGAGAAATTCAAAGTCCAGCAGAGGATAACAAAGGGCTTAATTAGGAAAGGGAAATAGATTATGAAAGAAAACTGGCAGGGAACATAAAAACTGACTGCAAAAGTTTTTATAGATATGTGAAGAGAAAAAGATTAGTTAAAACAAATGTAGTTCCCTCACTGTCAGGAACAGGTGAATTGATCCTGGGGAACATGGACATGGCAGACCAATTGAATAACCACTTTGGTTCTGTCTGCACTAAGGAAGACATAAATAATCTGCCGGAAATAGCAGGGGACCGGGGGTCAAATAAGATGGAGGAACTGAGTGAAATCCAGGTTAGCTGGGAAGTGGTGTTGGGTAAATTGAATGGATTAAAGGCCAGATAGGCTGCATCCCAGAGTACTCAAGGAAGTAGCCACAGAAATAGTGGATGCATTAGTGATAATTTTTCAAAACTCTTTGGATTCTGGAGTAGTTCCTGAGGATTGGAGGGTAGCTAATGTAGCCCCACTTTTTTAAAAAGTGAGGGAGAGTGAAAACAGGGAATTACAGACAAATTAGTCTAACATCGGTAGTGGGGAAACTGCCAGAGTCAGTTATTAAAGATGGGATAGCAGCACATTTGGAAAGTGGTGAAATAATTGGACAAAGTCAGCATGGATTTATGAAGGGGTGGTAAATTGGATTAGTAAGTATGCAGATGATACCAAGATAGGGGGTGTTGTGGATAATGAAGAGGATTTCCAAAGTCTACAGAGTGATTTAGGCCAGTTGGAAAAATGGGCTGAAAGATGGCAGATGGAGTTTAATGCTGATAAATGTGAGGTGCTACACCTTGGCAGGACAAATCAAAATAGGACGTACATGGTAAACGGTAGGGAATTGAAGAATACAGTTGAACAGAGGGATCTGGGAATAACCGTGCATAGTTCCTTGAAGGTGGAATCTCATATAGATAGGGTGGTAAAGAAAGCTTTTGGTATGCTAGCCTTTATAAATCAGAGCATTGAGTACAGAAGCTGGGATGTAATGTTAAAATTGTACAAGGCGTTGGTGAGACCAAATCTGGAGTATGGTGTACAATTTTGGTCGCCAATTATAGGAAGGATGTCAACAAAATAGAGAGGGTACAGAGGAGATTTACTAGAATGTTGCGTGGGTTTCAACAGCTAAGTTACAGAGATAGGTTGAATAAGTTAGGTCTTTATTCTCTGGAGCACAGAAGGTTAAGGGGGGACTTGATAGAGGTCTTTAAAATGATGAGAGGGATAGACAGAGTTAATGTGGACAAGCTTTTCCCTTTGAGAATAGGGAAGATTCAAACAAGAGGACATGACTTTAGAATTAAGGGACAGAGGTTTAGGGGTAACATGAGGGGGAACTTCTTTACTGAGTGGTACCGAGTGGTAGCGGTGTGGAATGAGCTTCCAGTGGAAGTGGTGGCGGCAGGTTCGTTGGTATCATTTAAAAATAAATTGGATGAGAAGGGTATGGAGGGTTATGGTATGAGTGCAGGAAGGTGGGACTAAGGGAAAAAAGTTGTTCGGCACAGACTTGAAGGGCCGATATGGCCTGTTTCCGTGCTGTAATTGTTATATGGTTATATGGTTATATGGATTTATGAAAGGTAAATCATGTCAGACGAATCTTATAGAATTTTTCGAGGATGTAACTAGTAGAATGGATAAGGGAGAACCAGTGGACGTGTTATATCTGGACTTTCAGAAGGCTTTTGACAAGGTCACACATAAGAGATTAGTATAGAAACTTAAAGTACACGGTATTGGGGTTCAGTATTGATGTGGATACAGAACTGGCTGGCAGACATGAAGCATAATAATTTGCCACATATACCTCCTTCAACTGATCTACTGTCAGATTATGATCCATATCCATCGGGTCCTTTTCAGAATGGCAGGCAATGAATAGTGGGGTACCGCAAGGCTCAGTGCTGGGACCCCAGCTATTTACAATATATATTAATGATTTGGACAAGGGAATTGAATGCAACATCTTCAAGTTTGCGGATAACACGAAGCTGGGGGGCAGTGTTAGGTGTGAGGAGGATGTTAGAAGGCTAGGTGACTTGGATAGGCTGGATGAGTGGGTAAATGCATGGCAGATGTGGATAAATGTGAGGTTATTCACTTTGGTGGCAAAAACAGGAGGATAGACTATTATCTGAATGGCGGCCGATTACGAAAAGGGGGAGATGCAACGAGATCTGGGTGTCATTATACACCAGTCATTGAAAGTAGGCGTGCAGGTGCAGCAGGCAGTGAAGAAAGCAAATGGTATGTTAGCATTCATAGCAAAAGGATTTGAGTATAGGAGCAGGGAGGTTCTACTGCAGTTGTACAGGGTTTTGGTGAGATCACACCTGGAATATTGCGTACAGTTTTGGTCTCCAAATCTGAGGAAAGACATTCTTGCCATAGAGGGGGTACAGAGAAGGTTCACCAGACTGATCACTGGGATGTCAGGACTTTCATATGAGGAAAAACTGGATAGACTCAGCTTGTACTCGATAGAATTTAGAAGATTGAGGGGGGATAGTATAGAAACTTACAAAATTCTTAAGGGGTGCAGGCTCGAAGGGCCGAATGGCCTACTCCTGCACCTATTTTCTATGTTTCTGACTTCTGGCTGACTGACTGATTGACCTGATTGACTTCTGTCTGACTTCTGGCTGACTGACTGATTGACCTGATTGACTTCTGTCTGACTGACTGACTGACTGACTACTGACTGACTACTGACTGACTAATCCTAATCCTAACTCTACTCTACATTTGTTATTTATTATTTTTGTTTAACAGTTCATATCATAACTTTACAAAGATGAATCGATTTTAAAACAAAATTATCAGCAAGGTTAGCATTACCTTTATTCCTTCAAAAAGTTGCTATTATTTTGATGTAATTAGAATGATCCCTGCCTAGCGACCCTGAAACAAAGCGCGTGATCGGTCAATTGGCGTCCGATTTCAATGTCAAACTTGCATTGATTGGACAATTACTACTCGGAAAATCTGAGGTTTTTCCTCATATTTTAAAAATATGTACAGGTTTTGTTCTTGACGAGTTTCAGGTATGATTTCAATGATATTTTTACACAATATGTAAAAAATTCAGGTAATTCCATTGAGTTGGGTCACGAACTTGAACGAAAAATCTCTTCGGCCCACATATCTAAACATATCTATGTGCCCTTCTAAAAGCATCCTCAATGCTACGATAATATCTACCTTCACCATCACCATTGGCAGCACATTCCAGGTACCCACCACTCGCCATGTAAAAAATGTGCCCTGCACATTTATTTTATCTGATCTGCTGAGGTTATTCCATTGTTTTAGTTTTTAGTTTTAATTCTAGAGATACAGCGTGGAAACAGACCCTTTGTCCCCCCTAGTCCACACTGACCAGCGATCACCCCGCACATTAGCACGATCCTACATGCTAGGGACAATTTATAATTTACAGAAGCCAATTAACCTACAAGCCGGCATGTCTTTGGCATGTGGGAGGAATCCAGAGCACCCGAAGAAAACCCACGCAGTCACAGGGTCACAAAGGGAGAATGTGCAAATTCCGCAGACAGTACCATTGTTAGGATCAAGCCTGGATCTCTGGTGCTGTACCACTGCACCGCTGTGTTGTTAAACAGGTGAATGAGCACTGCTAGGTTGTTCCCTTTCGCGTATTGTTGAAACTTTATTCATGCTTCAAAATTCTGTCTTAGTTTAATTGAAAATATTCCCAGAATATCTTATCTAATTATTAACGTTTCACCTTATGTACAACAAACCGCATCTGTTTCTAATCACCACGTGAATGATGATGTTGGGACGGTGGAACACACTCCGGAGGTCCCAATTCGGCACTCTCCTACGGGGGCCAGCGGCTTCAGGATGTCATAGGCTGCAGGCCAGCAGTCGCAGCTCTTCTCCGGCGAGGGATCCCGGGCTCCGGATGGTAAGTCCATGCCACGCCTGCGGCTAGAAGCTCCGCTGACCACAGCCCCCCGATGTCAATTTGACCAGGCCAGCGATCAGAGCACTCCCCTCTGGCGACTCCCGGCAAGGGTTCGCCCACTCCGTGATGCATCACCACGGCCCTGTACAACTTCAGTAGGATCTTCTTGCTCCTAAACTCAATTTCTCTCACAATGAAGTCCAACATGTCATTAGCTTTCTTCACTGCCTGCTTTACCTGAATATTATCAGATAATATTCTACCTTCCTGTTCTTACCACCAAAGTGGATAGCCTCACATTTATCCCCATCATACTGCATCTACCATACTGGAAGTTGGCGGTGATGGAGTGAAGCTTGTGTAAGTGAGAATGGTGGGATAACATGCTCCCTAGCATCGGTTCATTTTGTTCCACAAGTATCTCAATGACTCCACCATCATAAGCAGGGGATATTAATAAGCTCTATATACAGGGATTGTATTGTCTATTTTATTCTTCAGTCTGAGGTCAAAGAAGAAGCCACCATTAACAATGACCAAAACTCATGCCTAGATCTTTTTGAATTGATTGAAAAATACAGTGCAGAAACAGGCCCTCCAGCCACCCGAGTCTCCTTCCTCTAGTTTCCTTCCTCTGGCAAATTTATTAACCTATACTCAGCTAGTATCAACTTTTCAACAGCAGCACCAACCCCTAAAATTTCCCCTTTACATCGCCATCACAGCGAAATGTGAGGTGTTGCATTTTGGGACGTCAAAGTCAAAATCAAATTTATTCGTCACATGCACACGAAGGTTCAGTGAAATGAATTTGCCAGCAGCGATACACTTAAAAAAAGAACTCTCTCCTCCATCGTCCATTGATATAAACAGGATCAGTTCCTTGGTTTTACTGATATTGAGAGCCAAGTTGTTGTGCTGGCACCATTTGGTCAATCTCACTTCCATACTCTGACTCATCACCATCTGTAATTTGTCCAACAATGGTGGTGTCATCTGCAAACTTGATGATGGAGTTCACACTATGTCTGACTAAGCATATAGAATAGAGGGCTGTGCACGCAGACTTGAGGTGCTCCCGTACTGATTGTTATTGAGGATGGTATTTCCACCAATTCAAACAGACTGTGGTCTGTGGATGAGGAAGTTGAGGACCCAATTGTTTGGTACAGATTTTGTGAAACAAAAAGCCTGTTCTCCTGCTGTATGGTTCTATGTTCTATGTTCTATTACATATTTAAATACATTGTGCATAATGTCCAACATTGTCCAACATTTACCTCTGAACAAGTTTGAAATGCCTGTTCAAACACAGAAGCTGGCATCTATGGACCCATTGCAGGAGAAAGTGGATTAAGCAGGCAGGTGACAAGCATTCTTGCAAAGTCTGCTGCTCTGTGAAAGATCCAACAAGATTTGTAATCATTCCCCATTCATCACTGCATCTGGCGAGTATTCACTGCACACAGCCATGCTTCACCCGGGAAAATGACTGAGCTACAATTCCGTTTGTGACTTGCAGCTTGAAGACTATGATAATGATACAAGTCATGTTTAATTGATAAAGAACAAAATGAATTTGCTGAAAGGATCATCGGTCTAGCTTGATCTATTTCACTCGATACCTACAGCTACCAAAAATCTATCTTAGTGGTGAAAGCTCAAATTGTCAAGGCACCTACAACCGTTTGGAATAAACTGCATCTTGTCTATCATCAAAAATGTTATAGTCTTACAGGACAGAAATGTACCTTGTGGCCTAATCATCCATGATGGCCAAGAAGACATTGTTTGCCATTGGGTCCATATCTTGAGAGATATTGCTCTGATTATGTCATTACCATACCCTATTCATGGATGCCGCAAGCTCAAGAAATATTATTAATTACATCGAATACTATTGACATCTCAATTAGATCTCTATTTCATACTTTAACCCCCTGACCCTGCAGTGTAGAATAATGTTATAGTTTTGTTTTCAGTACATAATGGCAATTAAACACTCTTGCCTCTTGTATTATCCCCATGAAACTCTACAACACTCCTTCCAAGCCCAATACCTTCTTAAGCCAGTATGGCCAAAATTGAATATTGAATATTGGGCTCTACATAGATCTCTCAAAAGCTCCCTGTAGATGGTTTTGCATGCAACCAATAACATAGTTACCTCAGTACCACTAACCCCGCCTAGTTAACATCAATCATAACGCCTTCCCCTTCCTGGATACGGTTCACTAGAAGAATGTAGCCAGTATTTGAGGATGTATGTAATACCATGTGCCATCATCGTGGATGACATCTTAGTCTATGGGAAGGACATTGCCGAACATGACCAGAACCTCCGCCGCGTCCTGGATCGGGCGCGAAAGGCCAACCTGAAGCTGAACCCAAAGAAGTGCCGGTTTCGTGTCTCAGAAGTCACGTATGTTGGACACGTTTTCACCTCTAACGGACTAAAACCCGACCCTTTGAAGGCAGCGGCCATCTCTGAGATGGCAGCCCCCACCGACGTGCCAGGTCTACAACGTTTCTTGGGCATGGTGAACTACCTTGGGAAGTTTGTACCACATCTCAGTGAGCTGAGTGCTCCCCTGCGGCAGCTGACAAAAAAGGATATCGCCTGGGTCTGGCTCCCACAGCACCAGCAGGCGTTTGACTGTCTCAAGTCGAAACTGATTAACACTCCGACGTTGCGATTTTTTGATGCGAGTCGCCCCATCACCGTCACATGTGACGCTTCTAAGTTCGGCCTGGGCGCGGCATGCCTCCAATCTGTCGATGGATCGTTACATCCTGTCTCCTATGCCTCCCGCACCATGACGGACACCGAGCAGCGGTACGCTCAGATCGAGAAGGAGCTGCTTGCGGTGGTGTTTGCCTGCTCCAAGTTCAGAGACTTCCTGTTTGGCAGCAGATTTACAGTCGAAACCGACCACCAGCCACTGGTGACAATCCTGAACAAGCCGATTCATGCTGCCCCTGCCAGGCTGCAGCGTATGATGCTGCAGCTCCAGCGCTTTGATTTTGACATCGTCTACAAGAAAGGCACCGAGATGCACATCGCGGACACGTTATCGCGCGCCCCGCGGGCCTCCTGTGCTCGCCACCCCTACGAAACAGAGGACTTGCTCGTACTGGGCGTCAATTTTATTCCCACCAAGCAGCTGCAGCTTTTGGCCGAGCACACCGCTGCCGATCCAGTTTTGCAACGGCTTGCGTCTGTGATTAAATCAGGGTGGCCAACAAAGCGCTCCGCTGCACCGCCTGAAACACAGCCCTTCTTCCTGGTCCGTGACGAACTGGTGCTCCAGAATGGCGTTATCGTTAAGGGACATAAAGTGGTGGTCCCGTCCTCCCTGTTCGATTCTTACTACTGCGCAGCCCACAGCGGACACCCCGGGGTCGATGCAACACTCGCCCACGCTCAGTGCCAATTCTACTGGCCTGGAATGGCCAAATATATTCGAGACCGTGTTTCTGCCTGCTCCACGTGCAACAGTCTTGCTCCACATCAGCAGCGACAGCCCCTGCTGCAACAGCCCGCTCCTGCCTTGGCCTGGTCCTCGCTGGCTGCCGACATCTTCGAGTGGCGTGGTAACCACTACCTTGTCCTGGTCGACTCGTACTCAAACTGGTTCGAGGTGGATTTGCTGACATCCCTCACGTCGGAGATGGTGATCCGGAAGCTGCGGAAACACTTCTCCACGTTTGGGTCCCCTGTCAGGCTGCAGACTGACAATGGCAGGCAGTTTACCAGCCGTGAGTTCAAAAGTTTTGCTGACAAATGGAATTTTGTGCATTTCACCAGCAGCCCGGAGTACCCACAGAGCAACGGCCTTGCTGAACGGGCCGTCCGCAGCGCCAAGCTTCTGATGGAACAAGCGAGACTGTCTAACTCTGATTTGTATTTGGATCTCCTGAACCTCAGGAATGTTTCCAGAGATCCGGTCATGGGGTCCCCTGCTCAGCGTCTGATGTCCAGAACAACCAGATCTACCATCCCGATTGCCCAGCGTCGGCTGAAACCTCGGGTGCTGGAGCCTGCCTCTGTGCAGAGGCGCATTCAAGAGAAACATGACAGCCAGCGGCGTTCCCACGATCGGTCGTGCAGACCACTCGATCCTCTGTTGCCTGGACAGGTTGTTCGATTGCAAACCGCCAGTGGTCACTCCCGTCTGGCTACTGTGGTTGGGGTGGCCGACTCACCTCGTTCGTATCTGGTCGACTATGAGGGAACCATCTACCGTAGAAGCCGACAACACCTGCTTGCGGTTAATGAGCCGAAGCCGCAGGCCCCAGGCCCCTATGCCCGGCCGCTCTCATACCAGCAGCCGGCTCCTGTCCCAGCCAGCGTTCCCTGCATGCCTCGGTCCCCATATCGAGCGCCCGGTTCCCCTCTGCGCGGGTCACCTGTTGGCGGTCGCGGTTCTCCCTCTCCTGTTCCTCCAACCCCACCGCCCTTCCCTGGTTCCCCTGCTGTCTCGGGTCCCCCTGTTTTTTCTGCTCCTCCGGGGGAAGGGGGAGGCATCCGTACGCGCTCGGGCCGGATCAGCAAGCCACCTGTTCGTTATGGCGATTCTGTTTAATTCTGTTGTAGTGACAACGGTCTGTTTCTTTTAAATTTTCTAAGGGAAGGATGTAGATGGTTTTGCATGCAACCAATAACATAGTTACCTCAGTACCACTAACCCCGCCTAGTTAACATCAATCATAACGCCTTCCCCTTCCTGGATACGGTTCACTAGAAGAATGTAGCCAGTATTTGAGGATGTATGTAATACCTTGTGCTATCATTAAAATGTGTTGAACACTTTTAGAGTTTGTAAATTGCTTATTTACACTCCCCACCACCCAAGTACAGCCACCTTTCATTACTATGCCAGCCACTTTGAAGAGCCAGTGCCTCATAGTGCCAGAAGCTGTGGTTTGATCCTGATATTTGATCCATTTGATCCATTGGGTCTAGACCCGAAACGTCGCCTATCTCCTTCGCTCCTTAGATGCTGCTGCACCCGCTGAGTTTCTCCAGCTTTTTGTGTAACCCCCCATTACCTTTAATTGATTTGTTTACTTGACCTCAATAAATCAGGTGAAAGGTTCCAGGATGGCACAGATAACCTGGGATCTGTTTTTAGGTTATCATTTCTAATAGGATTGAAGGGAGAGAAGTCAGCCTGGATCATCCACAATCCAACTGGAAATAGACTATGTCTGCTTTGGTTTCCTATAAGGTGGGGGTAGTTATAACAAAATAATTCAAGCAAGCAATTAGAAGGTCTAATAGGAACTATGACTTCTTATTGACAAATCAGATTAAAGAATAACACAAGGCTTTTTATTCTTACATTAAAACAAAAGGCTAACCAGGGAGAAGGCAAGACAGCTGAAGGATAAAAGAGGAGATTTATGCTTGGAATCAAAGGTTGTATGTAGGGTACTAAATTAATACTTTATATCTACATTCACCAAGGAGATGGACATGAGGACAGTGAGATCAGCGTGAGTTATACTAATACGCTAGGACAGTTTGAAATCAAGAAGGAGGTGGTGTTGAGGCATTTGAAATGCTGTGTTGTACTGTTCTATGTTGTATGTTAATATTTTGGGTCTTTAACCAGAGAGGGATGAACTAGAATTGAAAAAAAAATATAATAATCATTGTTTTCCTCTTACCTGTGGAGAGGTTTTAGACTTTGTACTTGAGAGCTACAGCGTAGAAACAGGCATTCGGGCCCCAGAGTCCATGCTGACCAGTGATCACACAACACACTAGTTGTTTGATCCTTCTCAGTAGGGACAATTTACAATTTTACTAAAGCCAATTAACCTACAAACCTGTATGCCTTTGGAGTGTGGGAGGAAACTGGAGAGTACCCAGAGAAAACCCATGGTCACAGGAAGAACATGCAAACTCTGTACAGACAGCACCCATGGTCAGGATTGATCCTGGGTGTCTGGTGCTGTAAGGCAGCAACTCTACCACTGTTGCACCGTGCCACCCCAGTTGGCTGGCATGGAGCACGCACATCTTCTCTCCAGTTGTGATGAACAATATACCAATGTTCTCAGAAAGAGATAACACAGTCTGACGAAGAAGGCATATGCATGCTTGCCTTCAAAGGTTGTGGCATCAAGTATTAGGACTTTATGTTGCAAGTTTCCAAAACATTGATTCGACCGTTCTTGGCGTATTGCATGCATTCCTGGTTCCCATATTATAGGAAATATGTGATTGTGTTGGGTATAGTGTGCAGAGAAGTTTTGTCATGATGATTCCCAAATTGGAGAGCTTTAGTGTTCGGCTGTGCTTGTTTTCCTCTATCAGGTCACTCCTCAGGAGGCTGAGGCGTGACTGTGTGGGGCTACACAAGATTATGAGAGGCATAGATAGGATAGATAGTCTAAATCTTTCTCCCTGGTGGAGATATCAAAAGCAAGAGGACATAGTTTTAAGGTAAGAGGGAGGAGATTTGCACGGTAAGTTTTTTACTCAGTGATTGATACCTGGAACTCATTGCCATTGGAAGTGGTGGAATCAGATACAATTACTACAGTATTTTTGAGCAACATTTAGCAGGCACTTAAAAGGGCAAGCAATGTAAGATAGAATCCTAATGCAGGCAAATTAGATTAGTACAGATGTGCATATTGCACATTGATTTATCCACTTTTAGGTAAGTAACCAATACAAGACTTTCTCCATCTGCTGTCTCCTTCCTCTTATATTCCTTCTTCTGACTTCACATTTTGCACATCCCCTCTTCATAGGGAGTCATAGAGTCAGAGTGGAAACAGGCCCTTTGGTCCAAGTTTCCCACACCAACCAACATGTCCCATCTACACTAGTCCCACCTGCGTGCATTTGGCCCTTATCCCTCTAAACCTATCCTCTGCATGTACCTGTCTAAATATTTCTTAAATGTTGCATTACTACCTGCTTCAACTACCTCTTGCAGCAGCTTGTTCCATACACGCATCACCCTTTGCGTGAAAAACGAATCCCTCAGGATCCTATGAAATCGTTCCTCCCTTACCTTAAACCTATGCTCTCTGGTTTTCAATTCCCCAACTCTGGGCTAGAGACTCTGTGTGTTTATCCCATCTATTCCTCTCGTGATTTTATCCACCACAAGATCTGTATATCTCACAGTTTTTTATCTTCTTTGTCCACCTATCTTCCAATCAAAACCCTCCTCATCTGTATCCATCTATCACATGCCGAAGTTTATTCTGCTCCCACATATCTTCAAGCTTTTTCCCACCACCACAATCATCTAAAGAGGGTCCCAATCCAAAATGCCAATTATCCATGTTCGGCAGAGATGCTGCCTGACCTGCTGAGTTATTCCAGCACTTTGTGTCTTTTTTTGTAAACTATCATCTTCGGAAACCGAAGATCTCTGAGAAAACCCACGGGGTCACGGGGAGAATGGAAAACTCCGTACAGACAGTACCCGTGGTCGGGATTGCACCCGGGTGTCCGGCACTGCATGCGCTGTTATGCAGCAACTCTACTGCTGTGCCACCATGGCCGCTCACTTGTTTACTGCCCAGTTTATTGTGTCCATGTACAGTAGATGAGCATAAAGATTGGCATGGACATTGTGGGCTTCAGGGCCACTATGCAGACCCATGATTCCATGATGATTAGGTCTCAAGCGATTCTTCAATTGTTCCATTTTCCCCTAACAGTGTACAAGTACAGATGTGGGAAATGTTCAAACAGCCTGCTGCTACTGAGAAATTGTAGCTACTAAATGTGCCAAGTACATTATTAAAAGAATACTAATTCCAAAATTCACAGGGAAGGATATCTCAAGTGAACCATTGGATTTAGTATAAAATATTCAAATCCCTCACCTTCCTCATGCAATACTGTAACACTTTTATCCCCTTCACCATGATGTGATACATTTGTAGATGTCTAGTTAATATGTTTATTTCTAAATGAATGATCTAAATGATTGTGTTTTCAGGAGAAACTTATCTCCATGGAAATCAGCTTTACATTTCAATTTTTTTTTGGGACCTATAACAATATGTTCACTGCGGTAAATCTGCACTGATTGGAGTTTGGGCTCAACTTTAACAAAGTGAAGGTCAATATGTGGATTTTGTGTTTATTGCCTCAATGCTGTTTTAGGTTAATTTAGATATATAACACAGAAACAGATCCTTCAGCCCACAGAGTCCATCCTAGCTAACCATTGATCACCATTCACATTGGTTTTATGTTATCCCACTTTCTCATCTATTTGGGCTATTTTTGAAACAGTGGTCAATGTATCTACAAACCAACAACTTTTTAAGGTGGAAATTGACAGATTTGTGATTCGTAAGGGTTTCAAGGGTTATGGGGAGAAGGCAGGAGAATGGGGTTGAGAGGGAAAGATAGACCAGCCATGATTGAATGATGTAGATTTGATGAGCTGAATGGCCTAATTATGCTCCTAGAACTTATGAACTCACATGTTTTGGGGATGTGGGAGGAAAGTGGAACACCCAGAGGCAATCCATCCACAAGGACAATGTACAAACTTCACACAGACAGCATCCAACCTGGGTCTCTGGCCCAGTGAGGCAGCAGCTCTACTAGGTGCCCACTATCCACTTTTGAGAAAGGCACAGCAAAGATGGTATGACCTTCCACACAGTACAACCAAGAATAGTTTCCAAGGATCCAGGAGACTTCGGCATTGCTAAAGCAGAAGTAATTTCATGATAATTGGTGCGAGGAATATGCAGTTAAATGAAACTCCTGAAGACGTCTGGCTTGCAGTCTTGTTGCCAAATAAGCTTTTTGTCTGATGCAACTGAAACCTCGCATGCAGAATACAAGTGCTTTCATTAACTTGGTGTGATATCTGATGTGAGCAGAGCCTAATAAGTATAAAAAATAATGACATCACAACCCATGACATGATGGCATCTGATGAGGCAGGGAAACCGTAACTAGGGCAATTTGTTTAATAGTGGAATTATAAAGGCGTTAAAAGCCTTGAACATATGTTGCAAAATTATTTTCTCATCTAAATTTGGAATTTGCTAATTGCTGCACTGTGCCAGAAGAATAATATGATACCAGTTGTATTGCGCAGCAGAGGTAAGGGAGGTTAAATTGTAGTGTCTGAAATCAGGCATGAGAATCACGATACATAATTAACTCATGCCCATTGCTTCCAATGCAGAGAGATGGCAATGGGATGTTGCCTACTCATTTGCATGACTGCTGCATTCTGCCTCATCTAATTTTCTATTCATTAACGTGTGTATCAGCTAGTATTTTGAGTGGATAGCACCATTTAACGTTGACCCGAATTACTAAAAGTCAACTTAAACAATGTAAAGGAAAAATATCTTGTGTCAGCTGTCATTAACACCATAACACTTTTGTTGAGGCAAATTATTGAACGTGTTCTTGAAGTCCACATACATCTTTTTGTTCATCTCTATTCATTTTGATATAATACCTGATTTTAGACACAATTAATATAATCTCCCTGATCCCTGACTATGGGTGCTGTCTGTACAAAGTTTCTACGTTCTTCCTGTGACCTGCGTGGGTTTGCTCCGGATGCTCCGGTTTCCTCCCACACTCCAAAGATGTACAGGTTTAAAGGCTTTGGCTTAGGTAAATTTGTAAATTCTCCCTAGTGTGTATAAGATGATGCTAGGGATCGCAGGTCGGCATGGACTCAGTGGGCCAATGGGCCTATTTCCACGCTGTATCTCTAAGCTAAACTAGTCCATTCCATACTGGTTCCAAACTAAATACCTTTGTTTAACTTAAACTCTTTTTAAGTTATTTTTTTTAAACTCTCAAGAGATTTTTTTAAACTCTCAAATGCAACAATCTATCATACAATATCCACTTCTTCCCAGGACATCTTTGATTCTGAGATAATTTATTAGTGCCTCATTACCCATAGCCAAATCTAAGATAACCTGTCCCTGGATTGGTTCATGATGCATTGCTTAACAAAACGTTCCTGAATACACTCAGTGAGTTTGTTCCCATAGCCATCCTCTCCCGTCTGATTAACCCAATCTTCCTAAAGTTTGAAATTGCCATGAATGATTGGGCTGTTATTTTTAAATGCCCATATTATGGCATGATTTATGCCCCTTCCTACAAAGTTGCTGTTGTGACCGGTTTACACTCTGCTTCAACCAATTATATTTTTTGTTACCTCTATCCAAATGTAATCAGCATCTTCTGAATCTGGAGTATCTCCCACAACTAGTTATTTCATCTTTTATTAACCTTTAATTAACCTTACTACCATTCTTTCCTGCCTAGATTCATTTAGTTAGTTTTATCTGTTTAGGTTCCATTCCCCTGCTAGTTTAGCTTAAACCCTCTCCTGGCAAATAGCCCACAAATGCATTGGTTTCAGTCCTGCAAGTTAAATATCCATGAGTATTTAAGCTCTGATTCTTTTATACACGCATACTGTATCCATTGTTGTTATCAGATCGTATCTGTTCACCTCCATGCATGCTTTTGGTATATTGACCTAATTATCAATGCTTTGCGCATTAAGATATAAAGCCTTTTGGCTATCTAATCATTTTTAATCATCTTACCATTATTTGCCTCTGCTTTGAGATTTCCCTTTTATTGGTGTGCAGTTTACAGTTCTTTCCATGATTTCTATCCTGTTTCTCTCCCTCTTATCGTCTACTTATCTTTCCCCTGCCAGTCTATTTTAAACTCTCATAGACACAAGGAATTACAGAGGCTGGTTTACAAAAAAAAAAGGTACCGAGTGCTGGAATGACTCAGCGGGTTAGGCAGCATCTGGGAGTCAAGTCAAGGTCAAAAGTCAAGTCAATAGTTCATTGTCATGTGTCCCTGACAGGACAATGAAATTCTTCCTTTGCATAGCACAACAGAACATAGTAAGCATTGACAACAATTATATACATAAACACATAAATTGATAAAGTGCAAATAACAGATGGAGGGGTATTAATGTTCAGAGTTTTGTCCAAGCCAAGTTTAATAGCCTGATGGCTATGGGGAGATCATGGATAGTTCAAAAGAGAAGTTGTTGAGGGTGAAGACAAGTTCTGCCAGGCAGAGGAGTGTTAGTAGAGGGAAACTGATGGGGTCTCTGCTCAAGGAGCAAAAGATAAGTTGTTGAGAGTGAGGAAAAGTTCCATGATCTTCAGAGATGTAACCTAACCAGTTGACTTATTCCAGTGCTTTGTGTCTTTCTTTAGTTTTAACCCTCTGCTGACAATTATCCCACGAGCACGTCGGTTTCACTTCTGTGGTATGTAACTGGTTGCAAAGGTCAAACATACCCCCAGAATCAACCCCAGTATCGAAGGAACCCAAAGACTCTCTCTTGCATCGTCGCTTTAGCCAAACATTCACCTGGCCTCTTAAATTCATATATTCACCAACCATGTGCCGATAATCCTGGGATTACTACCTTTAGTGTCCTCATTTCTAATTTATCTTCTGTATTGGTAAACATTCCAGTTGTTGCTGTCTGGGTCAGCAGTTAAGCCCCAAGATCTTGAAAGATTAACAAGGACTAACAGTTAGTTAATCTATCATTGCATAGACAGTTAGTTAATCTATCGTTCCACTAGCCTCATTTATAGCTCCAAAAGTTTCAGATCCTGCGAGCAGGCCATTATCAATCAATACATCTAAACTCTAATCAAACAGCAATAGATTCATGTTCCTGGTCACTCCTCCAACTGGTACTGCTGCAAAGTATACATTCACACCTCTCAGTCTACACACACTGCTGTCTCACCACTCCAAAGACCTGGGCTCGATCCCGACCTCAGGTGTTATCTGTGTGCAGTTTGCACATTCTTCCTATGACTGGGTGGGTTTCCTCCGGGTGCTGCAATTTCCTCCCACATGCCAAAGATGTGTAGGTTTGTAGGCTAAATGGCCTCAGTAGAATTACCCCTGGTTTGTTGAGAGTGGATGCAAATTTGTGATATTGCTGAACTAGTGTGAAAGGATGAACGATGGTCAGTGATACTCGGTGGACTGAAGGGCCTGGCTCCATGCTATACCACTAAACTGTCACAGCACTCACAGATATTGCATAATAATCACAGATACATACCTGACTTTTTGCAAATAACTCGGCATCTCCCTGGCTCTCCAAAGGCAGTTATTAGTATATATATATAAACCAAGCCATCTTATCTGCATCTCATCCCAGGTTGCATTAACTTGGGTGTCTGGAGGCTGCAGGGCTTGTAGATACTGGTCTTTGCAATGCCAAGATTATGGTTCATGAGGGGAATAGATAGGGTGAATGCACCATATTTTACCCATGGGTAGGGAAATCAAAAACCAGAGGATAGATGTTTAAAATAAAAAGGGCAAGATTTATTATGAACCTGAGGGGCAATATTTTCACTCCGAAGGTAGTGTGTATGTGGAATGATTTGCCAGAGAAGGTAATTGAAACAAACACTTTAACAGCATTTGAAATATACTTGCACAGATGCATGTTTAAGAAAGAACTGCAGATGCTGGAAAAAATCGAAGGTAGACAAAAATGCTGGAGAAACTCAGCGGGTGAGGCAGCATGTATTGAGCGAAGGAATAGGTGACGTTTCGGGTCAAGACCCTTCTTCAGAAGATACATGGATAGGAACAGTTTAGAGGGATTTGGGCCAAATGCGGGAAATTGAACTAGCTTCATTGGGGCATCTTGGTTAACACGGACAAGTTGGGCTGGAGGGCCAGTTTACATTCTGTATGATTATAATTCTATGATTCTAGTTGCAAGAAACTACAAACGCTGGAATCTAGAGCAAAATAGACTAAGTTCGGGAGTAACCCAGCTGGTCAGGAAGCATCTCTGGAGAGCATAGATTGGTGACATTTCAGGTTGGGATCCTTCTTCACACCTATTGTGGTATGGGGGAGAAAGCTGGAAGAGAGATGTGGGCAAGACAAAGCCTAGCAAGTAATAGGTGGATACAAGTGAGGGGGTTAGATTGGCTGATGGCTGGACCGGAGATGAAAAGGAGCCAAAAGGCTGTGAAATAAGACAGAACATGGTCAAAAAACAGGAGAGCAGCATGAATCACAGAGGGGGAGAAATGAGGGAATGTCTCACAGAATGTCCAGAGAGAATAGGTGAATTTCTTCAACACAGTCATGCCTTGAGGAGAGTTAGCAGTGGAGCAGTAAAATTTGTCACAAAGAAATGCATATGCTGTATTTATGAGCAGAAAGTACAAAGTGCTGGTGTAACTCTGGAGTGTGAATATGAATGTACGTAGAGCTCTTTACCTGCAGACAGCATAAGTTCTGCAACTGTGGAAATGATGGCACAGTGCAATTGTTTGAGAAAGTCTACTTTGCCTGAGACCTGAAAAATTACCATTATTTGAATGAGGTGGTGAAAGGAAACACTCCTCCCCATTGTAGTATTGCTGTTTCGTATGGGTTGGGTTCTGAAGAAGTGTGCCGACCCACAATATCATCCATGTTCTTCAGCGATGCTGCCTGACCTGCTGAGTTACTTCAGCACTTCGTGTCAGGTTCACATTAGTTCTATGTTATCCCACATTTGCATCTCTTCCATTCATACTATGGGCAATTTACAGAGGCCAATTAACCTGCAAACCTACACGTCCTTGGGATGTGGGAGGAAACCAGAGCACCAGGAAGAAACCCACCCGGTTACAGGGAGAATAGGGAGGAAACCAGAGCTCCCGAAGGGAACCCATGATTCCACAGGGAGAACGTGTAAACTCCACACAAATAGCACCCAAGGTCAGGATCAAAATCTGACGCTGTGAAACAGCAGGTTTCGTACGCCTCTCATGTTCACACTTATTTAGAGAGCCATCTAGAAAGATTCTAGGTAGATAGGTAGATTGGGAATATTCCATGGAAAGTTTTTGTTTCCTTATTTAAGAATTGAAAATGGATAGAAACAGAAAGATTTTCAATAAGCTGCTTTTGTTTTCTTTGCAGTTTTCAGCGATCTTTGGACTTAATCCCACAAGTAGGCAATTTGAAATTCATCACACTCCATGTCTGGGCTGTAAGATGAACAGCTGTAATGGAAGAGTGACAAGATGTGGCAGTTGCTGGTTCTGTCAGAGATAGAATGCTTGTGCCAGCTGACTATAGAGTGAGCTGCTGCTCAGATTGTAATGCAAATCGAAAACTATGAAACATCCAGGAGATGGACTGAAAGGAGAAGCAGGCTGTGATAATCGCAGCCATTACAGTTTCCCATAACCAAAACATTTATTCACATCCACAATTGCAATAATGATTTGCCTAATACCATGTATCAATAATAAGAATGCAATAACATTCTAAGCTGCATATCACACAACTACATAATCCCTCCATCCTGCACATAGCTGAATTGTCATTCCCTGTTTATCTTTTAAAGGACCAAAGCCTCCCGATGAATTAAATATGCTCAGAAAAGGCAATGCACGCAATTGTAATATTAATAGTTTTAATTCTGGTCGCGGTTGCCAACAGGAAGAAATCTCCTGCAAGCAGTCGACAAATAAAGTTTGACAAATTTCTGCAATCATCCTGCACGTCCTTGGATGCCCAATAAATGCATGCCTGATTTAATTCACTACTGGAGGCTTTAGAATTACACGTGGATTTTTTGTTTGCAATATTGAAAATACAAAGCAGTGCTCAACTACATAATCCCTCCACCCTGCACATAACCTAATTGTTAAATGAACACAAGGTCAAAACATGATGGCAAAATAATGGTGATGCCTTTGGCAAAATGTATATGAAGGAACTGCAGAGGCTAGTTTACACCGAAGATATACACGCAAAGCTGGAGTTACTCAACAGGTCAGGCAGCATCTCTGGAGAAAAGGAATAGGTGATATTTTAGGTCAAGACCTGTATACCCCATACTACAATCAGCATGAAGTAGGTTCCTGACAAAATACCTCGCCTATCCATTCCTTCCATAGATGAGGCCTGACCTGCTGAGTTACTCCAGCACTTTGTGGTTTGCTCAAGATTTCAGCATCTGCCATTCCTTGTGTCTCCAGCCACATTGAATCTACAGCATGTAGCAAGAAAACCAACGTGACAGATCAACCTCTTTGACCTGTCCTCTCTTATCAATCTGTTTCGGATACAATTATCTGTGACAGTACTGGTGCGAGAGATCACAACACAGTCCCTTTGCAGGTCACATTTCAACACTGATGCTCACAAGGATGTGTTCTCGCTCACCTACTATAAACTTTATACACTCATGATTGTGTAGCCAAACTCAAGTTTGCAGATGACACAACTGCAGTGGGCCAAATCATAAACAATAATGAGATGGAGTACAGCACAGAGGGCGGCACGGTGTTGCAGAGTTAGAGTTACTGCCTTAAGCGCCAGAGACCTGGGTTCATTCCTGACTACAGGTGCTAGCTCTACGGAGTTTTACGTTCTCGCTGTAACCTGCGAGATCTACAGTTTCCTCCCACATTCCAAAGACATACAGGTTTATTGGTTAATAGGCTTGGTATAAATGTAAACTGTCCCTAGTGTGTGTAGGATAGTGTTAGTGTGCAGGGATCGCTTGCCGGTGCGGACTCGGTGGGCCGAAGAACCTGTTTCAGCTCTGTATCTCTAAACTAAACAGAACAAAAGTACATGGAGGAGATATAGAACTTGGTAAAATGGTGTCAGGGCAACAACAACTCCCACAATATCATCAAGATCAAGGCGATACTGTAGCTATTGGAAGTATGGTGAAATAGATGGCCCAACAGTCCTTCACTCAAACATTTTCAACAAGACAGAGGTTAAAAACAATAGTTGGTGCAAGATTGAACACAGAATGACATAGCACAAGAATTAGCCCTTCAGCCCACAACGTCTGTGCCTAATATGATGTCAGGTTAAACTAACTTGCTTTGCCCACATGTTATCCATATCCCTTCATACCCATGTGCAGTTTACAAATGCTACTTTTTTGATATTAATTATTTGTTCCCATCCTCACATATTTCCCTTCAACCTGCTCTGTCAAACATGCCCATTAACACCAATCTGGTTCTGGGGGCAACTTCCACTCAACAATTGGCATACCAAACTGCATGACTATGGGATTGGGAGGAACCCAGAGCATCAGGAAGAATGTGTAGATTCCATGCAGATGGAACCAGAGTTTAGAGTTCAGAATGGAACCTGGGTCAGTGGAGCTGCATCACTTTGTTTATAGGTCTTAAGGAGGCAGCCATGCTGAATTATTCATGGGGCATCTGGCTGAAGATGGTTACAAACCAAATGTTGCAATTTTGTCTTTTTTTTAAACTTGCACATTGGTCTTAACTATCGTTAATCATGGTGATGTTCCTGGGATTTCTGCTCCTGGGAATTGTTTATCTACTGTGCATTGACATGGCCACTTTGCCAAGCATCGATCAGATTTGTTTCATCACCAATCATTTGGCTTTGTCGAATGTTTGCTGTTTACTTATTGATGCATAGAAACACCAATCTCTCATTTGAAGAGATGATTGCTGCTACTCCTGGGATTCTCTATGCACAGGCAGTCGGAACCTTTCACCGCAGGGAGGAAATGTTAGAGACTAGAGGGCACAGTTTTAAGGTGAGAAGGGAAAAGTTTAAAAAGAGATGTGTGAGGCAAGTTTTTTACACGGAGAGTACAGGGTTTCTGGAAGGCACTGCCAGAGCTGGTGGTGGAGGCAAATAGAATAGTGGCATTTAAGAGTCTTTTAGATAGATTCATGGATATTCAAGGAATGGAGGGATATGGATCACATGCAGGACATGCAGGAAGAGGAGACCAATTTAACTTGGCATCATGTTCGGAACGGGGATTGTGGGCCGAAGGGCCTGGTCCAGTGCTGTGCTGCTCTATGTTATTCCTTTAAAGTAGGTTATTTGTAAAATGTTGTGTGAGATGTTGGAATTAAAAATGAAATTAGAAACAAGATCTAGTTTTCTTTAGATAATTTAATTCTGACCGAATTATATATTTTACTCAGCAAATAAATAAACTTATGCTTTCTAAATAAGAAAATTGTTGATGTAAATTAAGTATGATGAATGATTGCAAAATACAACTGCTGCATATTTATTCAACAATCTAAAATTGTGCTATAAACTGTAAATAGTGTATTTGTTGATGTAAAAGAACTCCTCAATCATTTGCAAATTTTATGTCAAAACACCCATTGAAACGTTGGATTTAATGACCAGGAAGAATAAATGAACGCATATGGATGGGAAGTATTAATTTTATATTTGTAGCTTCACATGCTGGATTTAAAGTGAAATGTATTTGAAAGACAGGAGAATGGCCTCCACCCAAAATGTCACCCATTCCTTCTATCCAGAGATGCTGCCTGCCCACTGAGTTACTCCAGCATTTAGTGTCTACGGTGTAAACCAGCATCTGCGGTTCCTTCCTACAGAATTGTTCTGATTGATTACTTCCTGCATTTGTCCATCCTCAATCTACATCTGAGGTACTTATTAATAGCGTTCAATGCTCTGCCTTCCGAATTCCACACAGATTAGTGATATATCTAAAACAAATTATCTCAGCGAAGTGATTTTAATTAGAGCACAATGCAAGAGGGAGCTATTTAATGGAACAAACAGCATATTATATGATAATGGGTTGCATGGCAAATGTGATGAGTTAATTTCAATGGGCTAATTATAGAGCTCAGGTGTGCAGGTATTGTTTATCCAAAAAGTAGCAGGACTTTAGACTAATTTTGTATAGTTTGTTGGAAAGAAATAAGATTTGGTACTGGAAACCCAGCCTTGTATTGGTTCTGCCATGTGAGGTCACACAAGTCATGTTGATTATTTTTTTTAAAGATACAATATAGAAACGTGCGTTCAGCCCACTGAATCAACACCATCCATCAATCACCTCTTCACACTAGTTCTATGTTGATCCACATTTGCATGCATTCCCTACACACTAAGGGCAACTTACAGAGGCCAATTAATTTACAAATCCGCACATGAGTCGTAATGGGATGTAGAAGGAAACCAGAGCATGCAGTGGAAACCCACACAGATTCAAGGAGAAGAGCAAACTCCACACAGACAGCACCCGAGTTCAGGATTAAACTCAGGTCTCTGGCATTGTGAGGCAACAGTTCTATCAGCTGCACCACGGTAAGAGGATTTTAGGCTGAGAGTCTAATATACTTTCAATATACTTTGTCTGTTCTGGAGCCAGCAATCTGATGGATTTCTATCCCAAGCATTTCAATTTATTTTTCTATTGACTAACAACCAAAATATTGATCTCATTCAAGTCTCAAGCTAACTTACCAACAAATGAAATAAGAAACTGAGGGATGTCATTGTGCATTTTATTTGGATGATACCAATTTTTCTTTCAGAGAATGTGAATAAGATTTGGTGCCCAGAGAGTCAGGGTTCACTTCTGTAAACCAATGTTCCTTATCCTGATACTAATGAACTGCTTCTACCCAGTTTCGTGTCAGTTTAGTTTATAAACACAGCATTGGAAACAGACCATTCGGCCCACCAATTGTATGTTGGCCATCAACCACCCTTTCACACTAGTTCTGTGTTATTCGACTATCTCATCCACTCCTGACACTTAGGGGCAATTAACTGAGGCAATTAACCTGAAATCCTGCATGTCTTTGGGATGTGAGAGGAATTCAGAAAGCTTGGAGGAAACCAACAAGGTCACAGGAAGAACATACAAAATCCACACTGCGATCAGAATCGAACCTGGGCGTCCAGTGCTCCAAGGCAGCAGCTCTACCAGCTGTGCCACTGTGCCGCCCCAGGATATATGCGCTAAACACTTGCTTACTGTTGGCACAGCTTTTACTTTGTTTGCTGATATGCAAAAGAGTGCAGTGATTACTTGCTGGAAAGAGATTATGTTTTGGAGGAGATAACTATTCATCAATTTGTAGCCATATAATTAATCAGTATAATTTCAGAAGGTGGTAGTTTCTGAAATTATACTGCAATGTTCCAACAGGAATGGAACATTGCAGCCCATATGTCAGTGAACTTGTTGCGATAGAATTAATACCGTCAAAGCTTAGTCAGAGAGTCATAGAGTCATGCAGCACATAAACAAGCCTTCCAGCCCAACTCATCCATGCCGATCAGCTGTATCTAACCAAGTCCCATTTACATGTCTTTAACCCATATCCGTCAAAACCATTCCTATCCATGTACCTATCCATTTATTTTAAATTGTGTTATAGTACCTGTCTCAACTATCTCCATTGGCAGCTCATTACAGATACCCACCACCCTCTCAGCCTGCCTCTTAGGATGACATTTTTTTGTTGATGACAGTACCTTCATGGAATTTCTTCTTCTCAATGCTGAAATTATTTTTTATCTGTGTGATGCCTGACGCCACCTGTGGGGAAATGCAAGAAACCGCCAGCTATGATTACCCCATCTTCACTTCATTTGTTTGTCATAGAGCCACAGTGTGAGAATGTCTTCCTTTCACTGATAAATCTCCCTGCACCATTCATTCAACTGAAGTACCCCCACTTAGAAAAACTCTTGGGGAATTCCTAGAACACTTGGTTTTGTATTCTGCCACCAATGTTCTTAAGTTTATAAGTTCATAAATTATAGGAGCAAAGTTAGGCCATTCAGCCCATCAAGACTACTCTGCCATTCAATCATGGGGGATCTACCTTTTCCTCTCAACCCTCTACTCGCCATAACCCCTGATACCCATACTAACCACCAATCTGTCAATATGTACCTTAAAAATATCCATTGACTTTGCCTCCACAGCCTTCTGTGGCAACGAATCCCAATGGATTACCAGGGCGGCATGGTGTCGCAGCAATAGAGTTGCTGTCTTACAGCGCTTGCAGTGCCGAGACCCAGGTCCGATCTCGACTATGGATGCTGTCTGCACAGATTTTGTACTTTGTGGGTTTTCACCAAGATATTTGGTTTCCCCCCACACGCCAAAGATGTACGGGCTTGTAGGTTAATTGGCTTGGTATACAGTGCCCTCCATAATGTTTAGGACAAAGACTCATCATTTATTTGCCTCATAACTCCATAATTTGTGATCCATGATAGATAAAGTCACATGTGGTTAAAGTGCACATTGGCAGATTTTAACAAAGGCCATTTTTCTACATTTTGGTTTCACCATGTAGAAATTACAGCAGGGTTTATACATAGTCCCCCCATTTCAGGGCACCATAGTGTTTGGGACACAGGAATGTCATGGAAATTAAAATAGTCATGTTTAGTATTTTGTTGCATATCCTTTGCATGCAATGACTGCTTGAAGTCTGCAATTCATGAACATCACCAGTTGCTGGGTGTCTTCTCTGGTGATGCTCTGCGAGGCCCTGTATTACAGCCATCTTTAGCTTATGCTTGTTTTGGGGGCTAGTCCACTTCCATTTTCTCTTCAGCATCTAAAAGGTATGCTCAATTGGGTTCAGATCAGGCGATTGACTTGGCCACTAAAGAATTGACCATTTTTTGGCTTTGAAAAACTCCTTTGTTGCTTTAGCAGTATGTTTGGGATCATTGTCTTGCTGCAGAATCAACAGCCGGCCAATGAGTTTTGAGGCATTTGTTAGCACTTGAGCAGATAGGATGTGTCTACATTATGCTTGTACCATCAACAGTTGTATCATCAATGAAGATAAGTAAGCCAGTACCTTCAGCAGCCATACATGCCCAGGCCACCATCGGGTTTCACAGATGAGGTGGTATGCTTTGGATCTTGGGCAGCACCTTCTCTCCTTCACACTTTGCTCTTGCCAACACTCAGATATAAGTTAATCTTCATGTCCACAACACCTTTTTCCAGAACTGTGGTTGCTCTTTTAAGTACTTCTTGGCAAACTGTGACCTGGCCATCCTATTTTTGCGGCTAACCAGTGGTTTGCATCTTGCAGTATAGCCTCTGTATTTCTGTTCATTATGTCTTCTGCAGACAGTGGTCATTGACAAAGCCACACCTGACTCCTGAAGAGCGTTTCTATTCTGTCAGGCTGTTTGTGAGACTATTCTGTCAAACTGCTTACAGCAGTATGAAATCACAAATAACAATTACCAAAGTGACATAGTAAGATGCGTGACTCGAGAACCACCAGATGAACTTTATGAGAGAGGGTTGGGCGTGGAGGGCACGTAATCACCAATGTAACTTCTCATAAAATCAAGATCAAACTTCAAACTGGTAAGTTCTCATTTAATCTTACTATTTTACTTTGGAGTCCCGTGAGTGAAGGGTTCGAAGGTTTGTGATTTCATGCCGCAGATCCAAATCTCGGCGTCTCACTGCATTGATTGACTCAGGATGAGTGAATAATCAAAAAATGCATTAAGCATAATATTCATTCAAATGTATTAATGGTTTACGTTAATAAAGAAATCAATAGCTACCCCTGTATCTCAGTGGAGGCTAAAGTGGACGCTAAACAGAATGGGCAAAAACACCAGGTAAGTAACCGGCCTATGGTTAAAAAAAAATTAAAAATCAATTCAGTTGACCATCCTGCGGTCGTGAGATTATGGTCGATGGGAATGTCCATTGCCCTGGCTACTGACGTTGATGCTGCCCTGATGCACTGAAGTATACAATCGTCAGTGTTAATACCTGCATAAACCAGAACCTGCAGCCACCTTGAAAAAGTCAGAAACAACCTTCCCTTGTGTGGCTGTTTGTCGATTAATAAACAATGCTGATTCCACACTTTTTAGGATTCTGGTGGCCTTGATATAATATAGCAAGCCTGCCCTCCCACATAGACGCGAGTCTGTGGGGTATCCGAAAAATGATCTTAAATCCTGCCACCCCTGATCTGCTCTGCTTGTGTAGATCAGAATGTAAAATGTAATGGCACCTGCAGCCAATTCCATTTTATCTAGCCACAGCATTTGCAATGTTTGCCCTCGTTGTGCTGATATTAATGCCATGACTAAGGATGAAGCTGGAACCCCCTGGTGAAGCAATGTTAACGCATTTTCAATATCCAAACTGCATATTCTTGTAGTGGGAGAACTTGTGTCAAGATCTCTTTTACAACTCGATATCCGGGGTTGAACCCGACAGAGTGGTTCCCGTTTGTTGCAGCTGTAGTGGCTCTATAACTGAATTATTGTCAAATACCATTTAAGAATGAACTGGAAGACATCAGTAATCTGTACCGTATTAAATGTAACATTAACATTTAACAAAACCGCTTTGATCCCCTCAATAGGAATGCACTGCTTTTTTGGATGCTATCCCTGCACTCTGTAGTGAGCACGTCCATGGCTTGTTGTGTCAACCTGAGTGTAAGTCAATACATTCAGAATGTGTAAGTCAATAATTGTTTTATTATGCAGAGGTCGGTTTCCTGAACCACAGTTTGAACCAGCAACGTTTTCGTTTTTTAGAATAACTGTATACCATTGTATTATTATGCCTGATGAAAACAGGCAACATGGCTGCTTAGCCAGTCCGACAGTATGAAACCCAAAGCGAGGTCTTGCTGACTGTTATAAGACCCAACTAATGAGGCAAAATGGAGGAAGACATAAAAGAACATTCCTCCTTTTGTAGTGAGAATATATTTCTCTGCACTGTTGTGCCACATATTTTTGCAATCAGTGAATAAACATGAAACCAACATGTTGATATTCGATGTAGCATTGAACCATACTTTCATTATACTTTGAGATCCAATACCTATTCTGTGTTGTCATCGATCTGAACTGGACGATACACCAGTGGCAAAGGAGATTAGGTAAATTATTACAGGATACTTTTACTTGATTGCCATGTCACTAACATATGCCACCACTGTAGTGTAGCAACTTGAAGTTGAGCATGTAGAATATGTATATTCGCTCAATAGCCCCTTACCCATGGGTTGCATCTAGTGTATAGATATAGTTGATACCAACAACTGACGAATTGGTAACTCATGCAAATCTCCACTACCGCCAACTAAAGATGGTATTCAGAACTTCTCACCTTAGAGCCCTTAGCATCAGTTTGTAATAACTGAATTCGACCGACCAAACTACTGGAGCAATGCTGAATACTGTTTGTTCATCATTGTGACTGAGGTAGCTTCAGCTGATAATAGCACAAGGTTGTTAACAATTGTCTACATTTCCTTTGAGAGGTTGCTACTTTGCACAATATATAACCATATAACCATATAACCATATAACAATTACAGCACGGAAACAGGCCATCTCGGCCCTTGAAGTCCGTGCCGAACAACTTTTTTCCCTTAGACCCACCTGCCTGCACTCATACCATAACCCTCCATACCCTTCTCATCCATATGCCTATCCAATTTATTTTTAAATGATACCAAAGAACCTGCCGCCACCACTTCCACTGGAAGCTCATTCCACACTGCTACCACTCTCTGAGTAAAGAAGTTATCCCTCATGTTACCCCTAAATTTCTGTCCCTTAATTCTAAAGTCATGTCCTCTTGTTTGAATCTTCCCTATTCTCAAAGGGAAAAGCTTGTCCACATCAACTCTGTCTATCCCTCTCATCATTTTAAACACCTCTATCAAGTCCCCCCTTAACCTTCTGCACTCCAGAGAATAAAGACCTAACTTATTCAACCTATCTCTGTAACTTAGCTGTTGAAACCCAGGTAACATTCTAGTAAATCTCCTCTGTACCCTCTCTCTTTTGTTGACATCCTTCCTATAATTGGGCGACCAAAATCGTACACCATACTCCAGATTTGGTCTCACCAATGCCTCGTACAATTTTAACATTACATCCCAGCTCTATACTCAATGCTCTGATTTATAAAGGCTAGCATACCAAAAGCTTTCCTTACCACCCTATCTATATGAGATTCCACCTTCAAGGAACTATGCACGGTTATTCCCAGATCCCTCTGTTCAACTGTATTCTTCAATTCCCTACCGTTTACC
Organism: Raja brachyura; assembly: GCA_963514005.1. Next base: position 38,698,086 of record OY740789.1, on the reverse strand, counting down.
ATGTACGTCCTATTTTGATTTGTCCTGCCAAGGTGTAGCACCTCACATTTATCAGCATTAAACTCCATCTGCCATCTTTCAGCCCATTTTTCTAACTGGCCTAAATCACTCTGTAGACTTTGGAAATCCTCTTCATTATCCACAACACCCCCTAGCTTGGTATCATCTGCATACTTACTAATCCAATTTACTACCCCTTCATCCAGATCATTGATGTACATGACAAACAACAAAGGACCAAACACAGATCCCTGAGGCACCCCACTAGTCACCTGCCTCCAACCCGACAAGCAGCCATCCACCATTACCCTCTGGCTTCTCCCATTCAGCCACTGTTGAATCCATCTTGCTATTCCTGCATTTATACCCAACAATTGAACCTCTTTAACCAACGTTCCATGAGGAACCTTGTCAAAGACCTTACTAAAGTCCACATAGACAACATCCACTGCTTTACCCTTGTCAATTTCCCCAGTAACCTCTTCAAAAAATTCAAGAAGATTAGTCAAACATGACCTTTCAGGCATAAATCCATGTTGACTGTTCCTAATTAGACCCTGTTTATCCAGATGCTTATATATATTACCTCTAAGTATCTTTTCCATTAATTTGCCCACCACTGAAGTCAAACTAACTGGTCTATAATTGCTAGGTTTACTCTTAGAACCCTTTTTAAACAATGGAACAACATGCGCAGTACGCCAATCCTCGGGGACTATTCCAATTTCTAATGACAGTTGAACTATTTCTGTCATAGCTCCGGCTATTTCTACACTAACTTCCCTCAATGTCCTAGGGAATATCCTGTCAGGACCTGGAGACTTATGCACTTTTATATTTTTCAAAAGTGTCAGTACTTCTTTTACTTTGAAACTCATAGTATCCATAGCTACTCTGCTAGTTTCCCTTACCTCACATAATTCAATATCCTTCTCCTAGGTGAATACCGAAAAAAAAAAAATTGTTCAATATCTCCCCCATCTCTTTTGGCCCTGCAGATAGCTGTCCACTCGGTCTCTCCAATGGACGAATTTTATCCCTTGTTATCCTTTTGCTATTAATATAGCTGTAGAAACCCTTTGGATGTACTTTCACCTTACTTGCCAAAGCAACCTCATATCTTCTTTTAGCTTTTCTAATTTATTTCTTAAGATTCTTTTTACATTCCTTTTACTCCTCAAGCACCTCATTTACTTCATGCTGCCTATAATTATTGTAGATCTCCCTCTTTTTCCGAACAAGATGTCCAATTTCCCTTGAAAACCAGGGCTCTTTCCAATTTTTACTGGTTCCTTTCAACCGAACAGGGACATAAAGATTCTGTACTCTTAAAATTTCCCCTTTAAATTTCCTCCATTTCTCTTCTACATCTTTCCCATAAAACAAACTGTCCCAGTTCACTCCTTTTAAATCATCTCGCATCTCGTTAAAGTTAGCCTTTCTCCAATCAAAAGTCTCAACCCTAGGCCCAGTTCTGTCCTTCTCCATAATTATATTGAAACTAATGGTATTGTGATCACTGGACCCGAAGTGCTCCCCAACGCATACCTCTGCCACCTGTCCCGTCTCATTTCCTAACAGGAGATCCAGCACTGCCCCTCCTCTAGTAGGCACCTCTATGTATTGCTGCAAAAACTATCCTGCGCACATTTTACAAACTCCAAACCATCCAGCCCATTTACAAAATGTGTTTCCCAGTCTATGTGTGGCAAGTTGAAATCTCCCACAATCACTACCTTGTGCTTACTACTAATATCTGCTATCTCTTTACATATTTGCTCTTCCAATTCTCATTCCCCATTTGGCGGTCTATAATAATCCCCTATAATGTTGCTACACCTTTCCCACTTCTCAGTTCCACCCAAATTGCCTCCCTAGATGAGCCCTCCAATCTATCCTGCCAAAGCACTGCTGTAATATCTTCCCTGACTAGCAATGCAACACCTCCACCTCTTGCCCCTCCAATTCTATCACACCTGAAGCAACGAAATCCTGGAATATTTAGTTTCCAATCACAGCCCTCCTGCAACCATGTTTCACTGATCGCCACAACATCATACTTCCAGGTGTCTATCCAGACTCTAAGCTCATCCACCTTTCTTACAATGCTCCTAGCATTAAAATATGCACATTTAAGAAACCCCCCATCTCTTATTCTCTGTTTATTTCCTTTTTTTTTTCATTTTCCTTAGTTATCAGTAATATCAGTTCCTTGATATGCTCAGCTGAAACACAGCTACTATATTGACAATTACGCTTGATGAAATAAACGTCAGGTTGCTATTAACTCCAATCTCTTGCCACAGGGCGGAGTCATAGGCTAATTAATAGTGAAAGGTAAATCCCGATGACCAACAAACAGTTTATCCCATTCCGCAATGTTTTACTGTTATTAGTACAGTTATATTGCCTTTGATAACGTCTGTCATGGGACCTGTATAGAATGGATCTTTGAAACCCTTATGAATCTGGTCTTAGTCAGGAAAATACGTTTTCATTTTCGGCAAGTTCATATGCCCGACACTGTCCATTTTTCATAATATACAGGCCACTCCTGCCTCATTCCATGGGTGCTTTGCATGAGAACTCTGGCCATATTTCCAAACCTTATCTTCACAGACAACCCTGGCCATAATCTAAACTTGCTTGGAATGCTAGTACTGTGCCTCTAACCTGATGTTTTATATCCTTTATGTGTTGTACAAACAAATGTAAATATTACAACTTGTGAATGGTGCACTTACCCATGTTTTGGAAGTGCCAGACCCACTTTGTTGAGTAGGGTTGGTAGAGTGCATGGAATTTCGGAGCTCTCATGCTGCCCCCAGTTCCAGTGAACCACCTACTGCCGATGAGTGCGGGGGTGCGTTCTGAAACGATGACCTTTGCCGCCCTTGGCCTTAATTGATTTGTCTGCCTGTTGAATAGGCCTACCTGAATAACAGATTCGGCGGCTGGCTCTCACATCCCCCTGGTGGCGCTGTTCACTACCGGCACATATGTGCTCCTGCATGTTTCGTCAACTTCTTTAGAGCCTGGAGTCAGTCATATCTTGACCTTTCACACTCCCCTCCTAGAGAGGGTGATTCGTACGCAGCCCTAAACAGGCGCTGCCACAGGCCGCAGGCCGCGGGATACCTATGCTGATATGAACCCATTGGACCTATACCCGAATAGAACATTCTGCTGGGATGGCAACTTCGTTGTCAGGAAAAGGTACCTCTGCCACATGCCCTTCATCCCTTGGGGTATGCCCCACAGCCATACCCTGAGACTCAGAATCAGCAGGATACTGACCCGTCTTGTTCTCTGCCTCCAAGAGGGAGACCTGTAGCAGCTCTGTCAGCTGGCGCTGTTTGTGTGGCCTGCAGAGGTGGAACATCTCTGCTCAACCTTACCATCAGAGTCAGGGTCAGAACTAAGATGACCCATGGCTCACGCCTCCTCATCCATGAGGGTGCTATTAAACAGCTCTCTACTAGGTGCTGCTGGCGCCTTTTTAGTTCAGGGTGGCGCTGACACTCCTCCTGCTGGCATGTGCCCTGCTGTAGCACTGTATGCAATAGTTGCAGTACTTGGGATAGTCATTTCAAATGCACTATCCAGCCCTGGTGAGGAATCATCCCCTGACTCCGTGGGCCTATTATTTTGCTATCCAGCCCGGCGGGGAATCTTCCGCCAATTCCGTGGGCCTAGCAGACCTATGTGTTACTTTGAGCAACCCTGTCCCAGGCGTTGCCGGTGCCGCCTCTCAAAGAGGCCAGCGCTTTTTGACATAAAACAGCCCTGTCCCAGGCGCTGCTGTCGCGGCTCTCCCGTAGGCCGGCAATGTCACAAATGAAACAGCCCTGTCCAAGGTGCTTCTGGGGCGGCACTCCCGTAGGCCAGCACTTTCATACATGAAGCAGCCCTGACAGACGCTGCTGGTGTGGCCTGTCCCATAGGCCCGCGATATTACAGTGTAGGCTCACTAAACCAATTTTTTAGTGTAGAGCTTTACCTGTGAAGGGTTAAAGCAATTTTAACCCTTCACAGCAACTTGTGCTAAGCAAGAAAAAAAATCATTGTCAGGGGCACAAGACAATAAACTTTTTTGACTTTTAACTTTGACTTTGACTTTTGACTTTAAGAAAAACACTATAACATACATGTAAACTTCATTATTAGAGAAAAATCCTTGCAGCCCGACTCAACCGTTCAATAGGGCTGAACGAGTCTTTTTTCCACCAATTTTACTCCCTGCCTGGGGACCGACATCTGTGAGCCACTGACCGCACTGTCAGCGACTCTGGCGTTACTTACTTGCCGTTCTACGGCATCCCCACAGGCTGGAAGCCATTGACTGCCTTGTCAGCGGCTGCTTATCTCACAACCCGATCTTTTGCCGGTTATCCGCTTCCGCGGTCGGACCGGAGTTTCCCCACAGTCCATGACCGGCTCACTCGTCGGGCTGTGAAACTGGCAGGAAAACCTCTGTGAAGGGAGGCTCCTGCTTGAAAATAAAAACCCTGGTAAGTAAAAACGAACATACCTTCTAGGTTTAACTTACTGCCGGCAGGAGTGTTGCCCTGCCAGTCTGGTGCTTGCGCCAATGCGGCTGACATACTGGCGCGCATGCGCACTGGCAGGGTTTTTCACGGAATCACTCACGTGACTCCGAAGTAAAATCAGTGGGACAAATGGCCTGTTTCCATGCAGTATCTTTAAACTAAATTAAACACGATTTGGCTGAAGACTAAAGTTAATTGTACATTTGGGCTGAATAACACAATTCTTTCCCATAAAGAGCAGTTTAAATAACCTTGATCATCTATGTATCCTTGAAGTCGCAGTAACCTTTCCATTTCCTCATAAATAGCTGCGTTGTTGCTTATACATTATGCATGTCTGGTTTGCAGTTAATATCAAAACAAATTTAGCAGCAGCTATACTGCCATTAACGCTGATGCCAGAAACTGGAATTCTATCTTAACTGACACTGAGATTGCTTAGTACTGTTAAACTAATCTGGTCACTGTTTGATTCAAGAGGCTTTGTATAATAATAGAAATGTCTACTTCACTACGCATTGCATTTCTCGGAACAACATCTAAAATTCAAGAAGGCCAGTGAATTCTCCATGGATAGAGCCATCCACATGTTAAATACAGTAGCTAAGCCATTTTTCTTATCTGTAAGAGTTTACACTAATGGAAATGTTGATTCCATTAACTGTCAATTTCCACCTGAATTGGTAAATTTGTAAATCTAAATGGAAAGTCAAGTATGTAAACTACAATGGCTTTTGGTTATAATAATCTGGTAGAGCCTCTGCCTCACAGTGCCAGAGACCCAGGATTTATCCTGACCATGAGTGCTGCCTGTGTGGAATTTGCACGTTCTCCCTGTGACCGTGTAAGTTTCCTCCCACATGTCAAAGACCTGTGAGTTTGTAGATAAGTGTTGGCCTCTGTAATATTATCCGTAATGTGCAGGGAGTGGATGCAAATGTGGGATAACATAGAACTAATGTAAAGGGGTTATTGATGTTTTGTGTGGAGTAATTGGGGTAAAGGGCCTGTTTCCATGCTGTACCTTTCAACCAATCAATCAAAATGAATGGACTTTACAATTTTCCTTTTTTGTCAAATAACTATTTCGCGCTGCACTTGTCCCACAATAATTCCATCAGAATTAAACCAGCTGAATAAAACTATATCTTGCTTCTTATTTCATTTTTTAAATCTTATGTCTAGCCCATATTTTTACTTTCTTGAAATGTGTAACACAGAACAGAATAGTACAGAATGGTTATTTGGAAAAAAAAAAGAAATTACATAGTCAATTACTGTTTGTGCCTAATAAAATCTAAATTCAGTAATATAAAGGCCAGAAGGCATTGTAGTTTCCTTTTGTCCAATCCAATAACCATTCGGTGACTTTAAGAAGGGCACACATTTGAAAAGAAAGCAATATGTGTTCTCATGATAAGATATAAAATTGGGTTTTTGTTTACAAATTTACAAACCCGAGTAAATTTGAGGTAATAAGATTCGGTTTACTAAGTATCGAGTTTTCCCTACTTTTATGAAGCTTGTCCCTGTTCCGCTCTGTTCAGCACGGGGCTTCTTGGTGGGCAACAACTGTAATGTGATAAAGTATTGAGCTGTGATCTCCAGATTAGTGTCATCTCATCTCCAAAACCTCTGTCATGGAGCATGCTAAGAATCAAGTGTTTAATTGTCATATGCACCAATTAAGAGTCATGCAGACATGGAAGCAAAGAAACATAGAAAATAGGTGCAGGAGTAGGTCATTTGGCCGTTCAAGCCAACACCGCCATTCAATATGATCAAGGTTGATCATCCAAAATCAGTACCGCTTTCCTGCTTTTTCGCCATATCCCTTGATTCATTTAGTCCTAAGAGCTAAATCTCTCTCTTGAAAACATCCAGTGAAGTGTATTTAATTGCCATATGTATCAATAAAGGAACAATAAACTTCTTATGTGCAGCAACGTAATAATGCTGTAAACACAGTACTCATCAATAACATATGTTAAACAAAAACAATTAATAACACCAATACTCGTGCCAAAATGTCCAACATCATTAGTGCAATCAAAGACAGTCCAAAGTTAAATGTTTAGTCATACTTTAGTTAATGTTTTGTGGTGTTCAAGAACCTGATGATTGTTGGACAGAATCTTAAGCCTGAAGGTCACAGTTTTCAAACTCCTATACTTTCTTCTGGTAAGAGTGAAATGAGAGTGTGGCCAGGGTGGTGTAGGGCTTTGATGATGCTGGCTTCCTTTTTGAGGCAATGCCTCCTAAAATTCATGAGTAAATAATGTATAATGAACAAAATAAATCTATAAATTAATAACTTCTATACTGGTGAAACAGTACTAGCTGTTTTGTCAATCAAAAGATTAAGCAGTAGAAAATTGGTGTTAGCTGTTTGCAATAATATAATTTACTAACCAAGCATGTTCAACTCTGCTTCAATGGAGAAGAATTTAAAAGAACAGATTTTAGCATTCCTCTGTTACTGCATAACACATGTAGCACATACACTTGAGGGCCTATCTCTAGTTGGAAATCATACTGCATATAATAATGCTTCTTGTTTCCCAATGAAATATGAGCAAACATTAACTCTGCTTAGTTTCAGAAAGCATATGGGACTGTGAACCAGGAAGTAATGGTAATGTGATGGACAGATCAATTCTCAGATTTTATATCAAAGTCACGTGCGTGACTACATGAGAACCCGCTAGCCCGCATGCGTGTCAATACGTCGAAACATGGCTCGAGGATCGGAGCAGTTTGAAACTGCTCCGGCAGGTAAGGGGTTCTTTTGTTACAGGACCCGGCTGCTGTGCCAAAAATAGGGGCAGTGAGCCCGGAGAAGCTGGCACAGCTTGTGCAGCTGCCACCGTGGAGGCTCCGTAAGGAGCTGGTGGGATTAATTTTTTGGCTGACGGCTCGGCCGGGACAGCGACCGCCATGGAGGCTCCTTAAAGGAGCTGGCGGCTAAAAATAGCGGCTGCCGGCTAGGTCGGGACAGGGGCCGCCGTGGAGGAATGGGCTCCACGGGAGCAGGTGACTGTTTGGAGCATCTGATGGGCGAGGCCTGTCCAGACAGCTTCTTTGGATCTCTGAAAGAGAGCCAGCCAGAGGCCTGAGGAAGCAACACCTGGTTCAGGGTTGAGTTATATTCCTGCCCTAAGAAACTCCATTGAGGCTCCAGAAGGGAGCAAGGCTGGACTCAGAGTCACTAGCAGGTGCAACCTGTCTTGTAAGTTAAAAATAAATAAATAAATAACCCAGCAAATAAATAAATAAATAAAAATAAATGGATGAATGGGCTCCTGGCTCAGGAGTCACTTACAGGCTGTGCCAGTCAGATGCCTGTGGAAGCAACACCTGGTTCAGGGTTGGGTTATGATATCTCCCGCTCAGAAGAAGGGAAGCAACACCTGGCTCAGGGTTGCGTTATAACATTCCCGCTCAGAAGAGGGGAGTGTTGGAGATTATTACATAGGTGACTCCAACTATGTGGATATCGATAAGGAATTTGAATCCTTTGAACTAATGGGGGATATGCTTCATTTTAATCATATGAAGGAGCTACCGGCTCTCATCACATATTTGCCTACCCTTTGGGGATAGGAGATTCACTGGAAGATCTGGCTAAGAGCATCAGGGATTTAACTTCCCATTAGCTAAGGAGGGGAAATGCTAGATACAACTGGGAAATATGCCAATCCAGATAACGGCCAGACTTTTGGATGTTCCATATGTCAATTTCATCAGTTGGGATATCTCAGTGATGATATGTAGGCAAAGAATTATGTCAGCGAGTCCACAAACTGCTTACTGGAGTCATTACGGGCTTTTGCAAGTCAGTAGATGGATCTCAACTCTCGGAGGTGCAGAAAGCTGCATTAACACTTCTCTGTAATACATAGTTGGGACCATTGCCTTCGCAAAAATGCTATAAGGCATGAGATAATTCCCAAAATGGCTAATTTTTACAGGGCTAGTAACATGCAGCCTGGATAGTATCTCTTTAGAGAGGACTTATGTAGCAAGTTGAAGACTTGCAGGGGGAATTTAAGGCGGCTGTGGGGGTGGACTACCATCCTATGTGGGTAATGCTCCAGTATTCCGGCGGGTTTTTCACCCCTGTATTCAAAGGGCAGGAAGCTCCGTTAAAGCTCCAGAAAGGAGCAGTCGGGAGTCACTAGCTGGCCCCGCAAGAGCAGTCTATTGAACCAGGCTTGCAGTAATGGCAGGTGTGACCTGTCCAGTGAGCCCCACTGAGGCTCTGAAGGAGCAGCTGGCCAAAGGAGCAGCCTGTCGATCCAGGCTGGGAGAAACTGGCAGTGCAATCTGCATGGTCAGCTTCAGCGAAGGTTCCAAAAAAGGCAGGAGGCCACAGGAGCAGCCTGTCGAGGCAGGCTCGGAGTAATGGCAGGCACGGCCTGTTCAGTGAGTTCTGCTAAGGCTCTGAAGGAGCAGAAGGGGTCGAAGGAGCAGCCTGTCAAACCAGGCTGAAAGTAACTGGTAGCGTGACCTGCAGAGTAAAGCTCCAGCAAGGCTCCAAAGAGGCTGTAGGCCGAAGAAGCAGTCTGTCCCATTGGGCTCAGAAATGCTGGCAGGCGTGAATTCAGGGTAGACCTACTTGGAACTGGCTGATCATATGGAACATATTGACCAGGGATGTACTGCCTCAACATCTGTGATTGAGGTTATCAGGCTGCTCAGTAGAGTGAGATAGTTTGAGGTTTCCCTCAACACATGTTTAATTCTTTCAGCTCAGCTAGTAGAGTTGCCAGTTTGTTGGAAACATCATTGCCATCCTCTCTGGGATAGGTAGCTACCAGCAGAAAGCCGGTCTGGCATGTAGCATTTTTTTATCTGACCTGCAGTTTCATTTTGTGAATAGAAAAAATATATATAATAATCTGTAGGCTCTCAATACCAGAATTCCTGATTGAGTGGCTGGTCGAAGTGAGTGTGTTGCGTACACTGGTGACTGAGACAGGTGGTTTCAGTCAGAGGTTTGCGGAGCAATTCCTGGTTCAGGGTTGCATTATGTTATTTTCTATTCTGAGGAAGGAGGCGGATTCGTGATGACTTTGATGGTGAAGAGTTGACAGGGAACTCGTATTCCCACATCAAGTGGATGTTGTGCTTCAGCTCTAGTCATAAGGATCTGATTATATGTTATGAACAAAATAAATAAATAAATAAATAATAGATAAATGTATCCTCCACGGCAAGATAAGGCAAAATTTCCATCCGTATGGTCAATTGAGGAAACAATGGTCATCCAAGTGGAAACAGAGACATCTCGCAAATGATGAGTAGTCTGCCCAAGAACAAGAGGGGTATATTTCTAATATTTTTCTCACGGTTGAAGAAAAGTGGAGCATGTCAAATCAGGTTAGGATTTGGCTAGTCTGATCATGTGTTTGTTTAACCAGTTTAAGATGAATAATTGTCTTTCATCAATTTAGCTGATTCAGAGGATTTAGGGCTTCAATCGATTTTGAAGACACATTATTTTCCATATCTATACACGAGAGGCACAGATATATCTGGTGTTTTGATGACAGAGCCAGTGGTGGAAGGTTTAGGCTCTAACTATGGGTTGTCTTCAGGCCTAGGCTATTCACAAATATTCTAGAGCTGATTCTGCCCTACTCAGATCAAAAGGGTATTGTGTCATGGAATTTATAGACAACATGCTTTTGTAGCTGATAAGACTCAGGGGTTTTATCAGTAGATGCCTCTTATTCGGCACGGACTTGAAGGGCCGAGATGGCCTGTTTCCGTGCTGTAATTGTTATATGGTTATATCATGAGGGAGAACTTCTTTACTCAGAGAGTGGTAGCGGTGTGGAATGAGCTTCCAGTGGAAGTGGTGGCGGCAGGTTCGTTGGTATAATTTAAAAATAAATTGGATAGGCATATGGATGAGAAGGGTATGGAGGGTTATGGTATGAGTGCAGGCAGGTGGGACTAAGGGAAAAAAGTTGTTCGGCACGGACTTGAAGGGCCGAGATGGCCTGTTTCCATGCTGTAATTGTTATATGGTTATATGGTTATATGATATTAAAGATGAGGCAACATTAATTTTAATAGTGCCAATTTGGCCTACTCATTCAGGGCGTCCATTGTAAAAGGCGGCTGAAAGAAGCTCCTTTGTACTCAAAGTCACGAGTGATGGCTAGTTCAGCCTATTTCTTGTGCAGCTAGCTCTGCACGGTTGTATGGGAAGTTTGTGATGAAGACACGTGTACTACTTTTAAACAGAAGTAGCAGAGGTTTGTGTTTCTTTCAGTTTGGGCTTAAGAAGCGATTATGTTATAGCACAATTGACACTGCTTGTGCTGCATTGTCATTCTCTCTAGTACCATAAGTGGGACAATGAATGATTGGTTATTCACCTACTGTTGACTAACGTTATGCAAGGTGTCTTTTATATGAACACTCTAAATCCTAGACTCATGGTGTTTTTGGAATGTGTATCAGTAAATTATTATGCAGATATTCATCAACTGTATTGCTAATGGGAGCAGTATCTTTTAAGTTGATTATGCTTTTACCAACTGATTTCAGCACAAAAAACACAGTCTTTACTCAATCTCCGACTCTGTCTCTGTGTCATAACTGCCATGAGGGTAGCTTGTTATGGAAATTATCTCATAAAGCAAAATGGGCATGGTTGGGTACAATTTGGAGTTGACAGCATGCCCACTAGTTCGGAGATTGGGAGGTATTATTATGTATACAGGTACACTGAGCTTGCTAGTACCTATGAGATGAAGGATAGTTTCTTCATTGTTATTTAATAGTTTTCTCAAGAGATTGCTGGTGCAGACCATCTCAACATGAATAGAGTGTAAGCAGCTAATAGCGAGTGTGAATTCAAATAATTTCAAGTCTCGCTCTTCCAAGGGGGCTGGTTCATTAGCAGCCAATAGAATGGATATTCCCATTTGATCATCTTCTTGCAACAGAAGGAGGCTTACATAGTGCACTTTCAGAAGTTATAACATTTGGTTGAATATGCCTGGATGATTGCAGATAGAATTCTGAACAGCGTTGCGTGAGTTATTGTCTAACTCAAAGCCAATTGGGACTGTGGTCCGATTAAGGGCAATGGCCATGTACGGAAGTTAGCATCATGTTGTTAATAACCCATGTATTTTCCACCATTTATGGTTTATCTGTTTAAGTGTTTCACACACAGATTGGTTTACTGCATTAAACCACAGAGCTTCGAAGGCTTCACACAGTCGCTCACGTGACTTTGATTTAAAATAGAAAGATTAAACGAAAACTTACTGTTTGAAGTCTGATCTTTATTTTATGATGTTGAAGTGAGGGACGAGGTGCTCTCCACTCCCAACCCTGAATCTCAAAAAGATCATTTGGTAAGTCAACGGCTATTAATCTTTCTATAGATTAAGTTCATGCAAGTGGTCTGTGGTTTCATACAGTTGCTCTGAAGATGGATGCGCATGCGGGCTGGTGGGCTCTTCACGTAGTCCCTCACTTCAACTTCTCATAAAATAAAGATCAAACTTCAAACGGTAAGTTTTTGTTTAATCTTTCTATTAAAGTAGTATATCTTCTCAATTTATTCAAACAGAGGCCAATTGTCATGCCTATGCCCAACTGTGCTGGTAGTCATTGTTCTGTTACAACATTGATTGCCAATGCAGAAATGCTATTTCAGATTAAGTCATGTGAAGTGAACCAAAGTTCTCATGTTGGGATTGCATATCCCCTTGGAAAGATATTAGTGAACTATTTAGATATAATGTAGATTAACTCTTATTAATCTATGCCATTTATAATCTGCACTACATGTATATTCATGCTACCCATTACATGGTATTACGGTACTACACTAACGAGGACATCCAGCTGACAGAAGGCAGTCTGAGCTTGGTGAGCATGGCTGTGCACTTTAAATGCTCTGTATTTCTGAATGGAATGAAGGCCTATGTTTCACCATGTATATTGTAATGGATCATTTACAAACATGGTGTCAGATTCTTTGAACCACATCTCCAACTCTTTTGCCTGAATTTATTTTAGTTTATTTTTTTACGACGGACCATCGCTCTGTTGTCATGGCCGGGTTATTTTATAAACCTGATCCTCTCATATTCGACAGTGAACTTGCCGAATGTTGGCACATCTTCGAGGTGGAATTCGGAATTTTCATTGATGCTGGCCACCCGGGTGCAGTTCCCCACGCCGTTGCATCAATGTCCTCAACGTAACGGGCACAGAAGCTGCCCTGCAGGCACATGACTTTCATTATGCCCCACAACATACCGATGCAGTAACCCATGTTGTGACCCCGGCAGAGTCTATTAGGGACCCCACCTACCTCCTCCAAAAGTTCCGTGACCTGTGCCAACTTCACACCATCGTTATCATTGAGCACCGCAAATTCTTTTCCCGCAGCCAACAGGAGGCGAGATGGTAGAATCCTACATTGATGCTGTGAAGAACATCGCTGCAAGATGCCACTTCCAGAACTGCGATGTACTCATCTGCAGCAGAGTTGTATATGGCATCCTGAATGACAAGGTGAGAAATTAACTACTCCGGGATGAGGAGCTCACACTAGCTAAAGCTGAACGTGCCTGCCGGGTTGCGGAGCTTACTGACACCCATACCAAATCACTGGGACTGGGACCCCACTCTGCCTACGATGTCCATGCCTTCTATAGGTCCCCGCAACAACCATCACCAACCCCTCGACAACCACCAACAGCCCCAGGGAGGGTAACTGACCCATTGGTCCATAACTGTGGTCATTGCGGTGGCTCACACCCAAAATCTCATGAGCAATGCCTCACTTACATCAACATTTGCCACTACTGCAAAAAGAAAAACCACTTCATTCATTTTTGCCGCGCTCGTGGTAACAGGGCCCAGCCACAACAATCTCTCTACGGGCTCGAGCCCACACTTTCCCACAAGGCACTGACTGAAATATTAGCACCAGCGGAGCCAAAACCACAACACCTGCATGAAGACAGCAAAAACATACATTCTCTAACTGACCCACTGTCCAAAAACAATGATCCCATGACAACGCTCAGTATCAACAATACCAAAGTCGCTGCAAAGATAGATACTGGGGCACGGTGTAACGTTCTATCCTTATCGAACTTCCAGAGAATTCTCAACAATGAAATTATCATGAAAACAAACTACAAGTTACACCCATTTTGTGGGGGAGGGGAGGTGCAACCGGTTGGTAAAGTCACATTACAATGCCATCTAGTGTCCCAAATTTACAAACTGGATTTTTTCATTGTTAGAGGGGAAGTGCCCCTCCTTCTGGGCATCGATGCATGGTATGATATGGGCCTAGTCACTTTGGCAAATCTGTGTACCAACTATCCACCTCTCAAAGTCCCAAATTGCACAATACAAATACCTTTTTAACAATCAGCTAGGCAAGCTTCCCACAGAATACATTATTGTAACCAACAAGGAGGTCACACCTGTCGTTCACTCTCCACACCGAATCCCGCACGCAATGAAGGACCGCTTCAAAACTGAACTAGATAGAATGGAAACACTGGGCATGATAGCCCCTGTCAATGACCCCTCCCTCTGGATCACCACCATGGTCGCAGCAATCAAGAAGGACAAAGACGAAATAAGGATTTGCATCAACCCTAAAGACTTAAACACTGCCATCAAAAGATCACACCACCTGATGCAGACAGTGGAAAAGGTCGCAGCCAACCTGGGTAAAGCCACAGCCTTCTCATATAAATCCTGCAAATAACTAATTTTGGCAAATACCTCTAGACCATACATCCTCCATGCTAACCACATTCACGACACTCTTCGGACACTACCGATACTTACGAATGCCATTTGGCATCAATTCGGCCAGTGAGGTCTTCCAACGTACTATGGAACAATTATTTACTGGCTTCCTATGCAATATAATTGTGGATGACATCCTGATCACCGGTCGCAACGCACAAGAACATGACTCAAACCTGAAGTGGGTCCTGGATCGTGCCAGGGAGGTAAACCTCAAACTCAACCCTCTCAAGTGCAGGTTTCGAGTCGACAAAGTGACTTACGTGGGCCACGTATTCACCAACAACAGCCTGAGGCCAGACCCTTCTAAAACCATTGCCATCAATGAAATACCAGCACCCACGGATGTGACAGCTCTACAGTGATTTCTAGGCATGATAAACTACCTGGGGAAATTAATCCCATACTTCAGCGAGCTGTCAGCCCCGCTGCAACAACTGACCCACATGGATACGCACTGGTCCTGGTACCAGCATCAACAGAGGGCATTTATACCCTCAAACAACGAATGCCTTGCGCCCCAACCCTCACATACTTCGATGCTGGGTTACCCGTCATCCTAACCTGTGATGCCTCCCAGTATGAACCTGCACCACCCTGCCTATGGCCAAGAAACTGTTAGAACCATGAGTTTGCGCTCCGTCAGTGATCCAATCCAGTTCCAACACCGGCGAGACACACAAAGAAAATACTATGATAAAACCAGCTCTCTGTTTCAACTGCTCAACAGGTCGTCCGATTACAGTCGCTCAGAGGCTATAACAGCTTCGGTGTCATTCTGGGGGCAACTGCGGAGCCTCGCTCTACCAACACACCCGCCAACACCTCCTCCCGGTTAATGAACCAACACCTTCCTGTCCTTATCCTGACCAGCCGTTCGGTTTCCCCCCACATTCCGCAAATGCCACTCCAGCAACTCCTCTACCGGTACCAACACCATCCCTGCCTTCCCCGGTGCCCCCATCTCCACCGGTGTCATCTCCTCTCCGTTCACCCGATAACGGGCTTGTTTCCTCAGTGAAAGATGAGGCGCACGAGGGGTATTACTGTACACGTGTAGGTCGTGTCTGCAAGCCAAACCCGCTGATTGGAAAGTTCACTGGCTATACTTGAACTGTGCATGACCCGCTTCGTTTTATGTGCTCATATATGTACAAGCATGTACAAGTAAAATAAGAAGTGCACACACCTTATACTAGTGTTTCACAATATATACTCCACTAATCACTCTTTACATGCGTAGCTTCTTTAAGAGGAAGGATGTAGATTAACCCTTATTAATCCAGGCCCGTACGAAGGTTTTCAAAAAGGGGGGTGGCACGACAGGACTCCAAAAATTTTACGTGAAATAATGTGCACGCAGCACACATCACAAGCGGGAAGCCCCTCATGTCCAGGTTCCAAAAGCTCTGGGGTTTTAGATGCTCTCTGGTGCATTCAGAGCCTTATTTTGGAGCTTTTTGCACCAAATGTATGACCAATATTTCAGAAATAACTTTGGTTGAGTCAAGAGTAATGATTGGGTGGAATGGGATGATTGGGATCATTGTTGTATACATTTTTTTTTAATTAAGAATTGTTGTCCTTGTTTTAATAATCAAGTTGTACTGTTGTAAAATGTTACATAAAATGTCATAAAGGAGCATGCAAAAAACTGCAAAAAAACCCTCTAAGTTTTTGCAATAAAGAAAACCTTTTTTTAGAAAATGTTTTGTGTGTTGATTTGATTGCCTGTTACTGTTAGACTGTTAGTGTGTGCAGTGCACATTTAATGGTCCTCCTGACCTAACAACTTCACATCACATCCACCTCAACATGGAATAGTTCCTTTTTCCGAGAATGTAACTGTGCAAACCTACTCACCACTTTGTTCATGTCATGGGCAAGGTCATAGTGAATGTGCATTAAGGCAAGTGCAGACAGCTGTCATTGCTCATGGAAGTCCTGGCGTAGTGATGCAGGCGACGGACACTCGTGTACACTGCATATATTGCCATTTACCATAAATCATGTTGTCCAGTTCCATTTTCCAAGAATGTAACTGCGCAAGCCTAGTCACGGCTTTGTCCAAGTTATGGGCAAAATCATAGTGAATGTGGATTAAGACAATTGCAGACAGCCAAGGCCAAGAACTTGAAGAGCCAGACGGCGAGGGAGTGCAAATTGGAGCCCAATGGTTTGGGCAGTTCTGCCTCCGAGGAAGGCAGGGGCAGCATGGCCAGCAGCAGCATGAAGACTTACCTGGCCTCCGGCAGCCCCCAGCAGAGCGGGCAGCTGGGGCTCCGACCTGACATTGTGCATCGCTCCAGCACCAAGAGGCAGCTCAGGCCCGACTCGCTGATCATGTACCGGCAGAAGTGTGAGTTTGTGCTGGGAGCTGCGGCCACCAGCAGCGCCAGCAGTTGCAAGGCAGCTGGCAGCCTGGTCCGTTGGCTGCTGCCCGGCTCTAGCGGCCGGGGTGGCAAGCAGCAGGGGCTGGCAATGGGAGCAGCAACGTCGTAAGGGGAGAATTAGCAGAGGGTACAGAGGCTGCAGCACCCCAGGGTGCACAAGTAACCACACCAGCAGCACTTTAGAGAGAAACAGCAGCCTCGCCAGCAACACCCCAGGGTGCACAAGTAACTACACCAGCAGCACTCAAGGGTGCACAAGTAACTACACCAGCAGCACCCAAATGGTGCACAAGTAACCACTCCAGCAGCACCCTAGGAAGCACCAGTCACCACGCCAGCAGCGTCCCAGGGTGCACAAGTAACCACGCCAGCAGTGCCAAGAGAAGCAGCAGCAGGTTGCCCCAAGGAGCTGCTCAAGCAGCAGGTTGGTGAAGGCGGATTATGGCCCTCGCACTCCGACCTCAGCTGCCGCTTCTCCCGAGCCTGCTCGGGCTTGGACAGTTTCTTTGAGCACTGCGGACTCGAGCCTGAGGTGATCGAGAACCTGGCCAGGGAGAAGTTTGCCACCAATGCCTGCTTCGAAAGCCTTGCCCTCATATTTCGCAGCGTGAAAGGCCTGTCCCACTTGGGTGACATTTTCGGCGACAGCCTGAAAAAAGGTGGTCGAGTCATGGTCGAGTCGTAACGCCGCCTGATGCGTGGTGACGGATGTAGTGACGCGTGGTGATTCCCTGTCGGGGCAACATCTGGGTGTCTCATCATGTCGGGCACCCTGTCACACGCTGACGTATGCTGTCCTGCAGGTGACGACCGGTTAGGGTTAGGGTTGGGGTTAAGGACCCCAGATGGGCTGTAAAAATTTCTTCCTTCAATGCATGGATTTTAAACATTAATATATTAAAATTAATACAATAAAATCAATTGTGCAAATGAAAAGATGTCTGTCCAGTTTTATTTACAGATGTATTGGTCCGATTCCAGATCCAATCACCATCTCTAACTTTTCACAGGGATGGATTCAGTGAGTGTAGAACTCCCTTCTCCCTCCACCCCCCACTTCCCTTATTCTATTATTTCTTTCCACTTCCAAACAAAAATGTGGTTGCATTATTCAGCATATGATCAACCTGTGTCAATACATGCTGGACCATGAAAACATATATGCTTAACCATGCACTCTACACATTGATGCAAGAATGTTTTCTGGGAAAGGACCGAAAACTATCATGACATGGCCATAGCATGGGTCGTTATTGCTATTGGCACATAAACACTCTCGCTTCCCACATAATTTATCCACAACAAAATATACAGGTTGCAAGGACATTTCTAAAGGCATTTTATGATAATAGCTGTTAAAACCGACTATACCCATCTGACAGGTTAAACATTACACTAACTGACAAGAGATGGTCAAAGGACATCAAATGCAGCAAATACTCTTTTGGAAATATGTTTAAAGGTGTCAAAAAGCCACATTACCAGACATTCAGATTAAATGAATGTGTTGTGAACAGCAATGAAGATACCCAGTTTGCACGCACCAGATAAAAAAAAAAAATATTGATAAATGCTGTTTCCAGCATTCCCACTTCAGAATTAACGTTAAAATTACAATTGAAATATCTCCAGACCAAATTTGTGATGTATATGTCCGACTGTCGAAGTGAAACCTGGATAAATCCAACGTATAGTTGTGAATGTTGCTCAATAAATAACTACAGTATTAATACTCCATATTAAGAGCATAGATTTGCCATTAAAATAAAGTCGGTAATAATGTGTCAACGGTGGCAGTGACAATCGAACACTGCGGTTTTAAGTTTCACGTGTTCACAATTTAATTAATCCATCTTTATGGCAGGGGAATTAGTGTGTGTTGGTTGGAGTAGGTAAAATTGTGAGGGGAGAGCATGGGAGATGTCGGTGGGGGAATACGGGATGGATGAATCAGTACAGAATGGAATGGGAGGGGATCACTACAGGATGAATGGGGGTGGGTCAGTACAGTGTGGATTGGGGGGGGGGGGTCTGTGCAGGATGAATGGGAGTTCAGTACAGAATGAATGGGGGGAGCAGTGCAGGATGGATGGAAAGGGGGTCAGTACAGGATGAATTGGGGGATGAGTGGAGGATGAATGTGGAGTTGGCAGGAGAATCAATGCGTGGTGGATAGGGAGATCATTGCAAGATGAATAGATGGGGGGTGGTAGATGGGGAGGGGAGCACAGGGGATGTCAGTGAGGACTGAATAGAGGGGGGAATGGGGATCAGTGTTGGGTGGAGAGGAGAGGTCGCAGGATAAGGGGGGCGGCGGAGGGAGAGAGAGAGAGAGAGAGAGAGAGAGAGAGAGAGAGAGAGAGAGAGAGAGGGGAAGGGGCAGAGGAGGTGGTGAGGAAGGAAGGTCAGCGCTCTCGGACAACACTGGCATCATCGCCCCGCAGCCTTGGCCGTCCCTGTCCAATGCCAAGTCCTACTGCCAATGGGAGAGGCAGTTGGGAACTCCCCGCCACCGTCTCCCCATCTCTGCCAGCCAACAGGAAGGTGCGGGGCCGAGTGGTGCAGGTGCTTCAGACGGCGGAAGAGGGCCTCCCCCTTCTTTCCTCACTCCCTCCCCCCTCCCAGCCTCGGCGTGCAGGAGGGGATGTTGTGAATGCGGTTGGCGTCATTGGCGGAGTGGCAAGCAGTGGCCGCTGTGAGGGCAGGCACGGTGCATGAGGAGGTGGAGCTGCTGTCGCCACTGCTGGTCCCGTCATTCACTCCGACCCTCCGTCACCTCGCACAACAGCCGCCGCCGACCAGAAACGATGGGGGGGGGGTGCGAGGGCCCGGCGGGGGGAGGTGGGAAAGGCGAGGATGGGGGACAAGGGCCTGGCGGCGGGTGGGGGGGGCGGGGTGCGAGGGCGGGTAGTGTGGACCCAGCCTGAACAGCACTGGACTGGGTTCAGATTCAGTCCTTCCCGCTTCCCGCCCGGCGACGGGAGAACGGTCTCTCCGGACCGACCGCCAGCAGCGGACGGGACCCGCTATCGAGGCTCCGATGCCGCGGATGGAGTCCATGGACCGGGCGGGCAAACATCACACCCCTTTCCCCCCCCCCCCCCCCCAGAGAAACGGGAACTCCTTTTTTTCCGAAATGATCCCGCGGGTCGGATTGGTAGTTTAACACCTCCAATATAAAACAAACGGATTCCTCTCCCCGCAACGCAATGCATTGCAATATTTCACAGTCCCACTCACCTAAACTAGGCCCGGAACATCGAGATGATGCATTGAAAATGGCGGTGATCTGATCCCGCCCACTGCGCACGCGCGGAGAGACGGCGTCATTTTGCGTCACTTCTGCGCCTTTGGTCACCAGCTTCCCCCCACTGCGCTGGCGCGGATGGTCGCAAATATATATATACATTTTTTTTCCTCTGGAGAAAAAGGGGGGCGCAGTCGCACCCAACGCACCACCCCTTCGGACGGTCATGTTAATCCATGCAGAATTTAGTTCTCAGCATTGTAGCACATCAGTTCCATAGACAAAGTCCAATGTCCACAATGAGGTAGAGGTAAATTGGACACCACATTAGCTTAGTTCTCAGCATTGTAGCACATCAGTTCCATAGACAAAGTCCAATGTCCACAATGAGGTAGAGGTAAATTGGACACCACATTAGCTTATGGAAGGGACTGTTCAGAAGCTTGAAACAGAGGGGAAGAAATTGTCCATTTCTCAACCAGTGTCTAAAACCACAGTTTTGGTCCAACTCTCTTCTTTGAAAAAACCTCTGATTGCAACAAAAGATATGCAAATATACATTAAAAAATTAATGGGGAGGGGAATACATGGGATGAACGCACAGCCTTTTACCCACCATATGGGAATCAAGAACCAGAGAACATAGGTTTCAGTTGAGAAAGGGAAGATTTAATAGGAACTAGATCAGGTGTGGACCCATTGGGCTTGTCCCCCAAGGCAATATTCCACCACTGACCCATAGCCCCCAACTGCAGCATTTTCATACAGAGCTTGGTAGGTATATGGAAAGAGCTGCCGGAGGAGATAGATGAGGCCGGTACTATAATGACATTATAAAGACTCTAGGACAGGTATGTGGGTAGGAAAGGTTTAGAGGGATATGGACCAAATCTGGACAGATGGGTCCAGGTTAGGTGGGCATCTTGGTCAGATGGATGAGTTGGACTAAAGGGCCAATTTCCTTGCTGTATGACTCCAGTACTCTCTATGACTATTGCCGGAATAAATCATTTCAAACCAATTATAACAACATGTCAAGAGTGACTCATGGAAACTGCACTGCCACAAAATTGCGCCTTTACTTCTACAAGTTAGTTTTTTTTAGTTCTTAGTTAATTAGAACATAACCACACTGATGTCCTGATGACATTTCATGGTGCAAAACTTCAAGCAAAACCATAACATGTTGCACTTCCAGCTAAAATTAGATTATCAACATCTAAAGCACCAAAAGGCATAGTTGGGATTCGGATATAACACGACATGGATATAATAATTATAACAAAATAGTTCAATCCTTTATGGAGCAGAACTATCAAAGAGATAAAAATGGTGCCAAGGGCCATATTCTGCTTAATTACAGTTTTTTTGAACAACTATAAGACTGTATGTGAGCCACACTTCTATTTTGGCAGTGACAGCTTGTGTATAATAGTCAGTATACAGTATAATCTACGAATGAAAGTTCCTTTATTTTATAGATACCAAAACTAAAAACATCACATCACTCATCCTGAACATTGACTCCAGGGCACTGACACTGCAGAGCAGGATATACAACAATAATATAGCTGTACACCTATTATACAGGGCAAGGGTCACTAATGAGTCTATTTATTTCAGGACCAGAAAATTATTGATACTGATTTCTATGCAGTGGTTGACTGAGAGATACAAAATAGACAAAGGATTGTTTCTTGAATTGATGTGGAGGATAATAGATGATAGTCTGCATCACAGCACACTTGAGCAATTATGTTATTTGACCAACAAAGTTAAATTTTTGAACATTCAGAACTCACATTATCATGTAGACGAAGGTTACTTTATTTGGATTTGGATTTGGGGATTTTTAAATTTCAATATTCATTGAAAGATCCAGCATTGAAGCAGGGAATTTGGCCCATCGAGATCATGCTGATCCGATCATCTGTTCACATAGTTATCCCATTTGCATTCACTCCCTATAAATTCAGGGCAATTTACAGCGGCCAATTAACGTACAAACCCACATGTCTTTGGGATGTGAGCGGAAAAAGAAGAACATGCAAACTCCAGACAGTACCTGAGGTTAGGATCAAAAATGGGTCTCTGGTGTTGCGAGGCAGCAGCTCTACCATTTGCACCACTGTGCTTGCACCAACTATATTTTGAGGTGTCTTATTCAAACCGTAATACCTGCACTTAAAGATGCTGCCTGCCCCGCTGAGTTATTCCAGCTTTTTGTGCCTATCTGTACTTGCTGGAGTTTAGAAGAATGAGGGGGGACCTCATTGAAACACACAGAATAGTGAAAGGCTTGGATAGAGTGAATGTGGAGAGGATGTTTCCATTAGTGGGAGAGTCTAGGATTGCAGACAAGTGACGAGAGTGCTCACTGAATGTGGGCAGTGAAAGATTGTTACTCACAACAGACCTGTCTGAGGGAGGTGTAAGCAGACACAAAAATAAAACAGAGAGAAAAATAACAATGTGGAAACTGTCACATAGAAAACACTGCAGGTTAGGCAGCATCTGTGAAGAGAGACAACTGACTGATGGGTCTGTGGCATGTCATTTATTTGATCTCACCAAACTAGCAATGCCAATTACACATGGCAACACTATAAACTAGATGCCATGGTCTGAATTGAGAATGAGTGATAAACACAATTGTCTGGCAGATGCATCTATCAATAATAACATTGGAAGAAGTGATTATTCTGCAATTGTACTCCACTCCACACTGGCAACTATCTTAGGTTTAGGTTTATGATAGTCACGTGTACAAAGGAGAGTGAAAAGATTTGTTTTATATGCTCCCCAATCAGAACAGACAACACTATACATAAATACAATCAAGTCAAACTCAAGTACATTAAATAGAGCAACGGGGGAAATACAGAATACAGAATATAGTTCTCAGAATTGTTGTGCACCAATTCCACAGAGCAATAGTCCAAAATGGGGTAAAGGTGAATCAGAGAGTACCCTAGGCTTATGAAAGGACTCTCTTAGCTTAGTTTAAAGTTACCATGCTGGAATAGGCCTTTGGCCCACCAGGTTCGCGCTCACCAGTGATGCCCGCACATAACACCATCCTACATATAGTATACAATTTACAATTTTACCGAAGCCGATTAACCCCAACAAACATCAGACACTCAGACAAAACCCCCGCAGGTCATGGGGTGAATGTGAAAACTCCGTAAAGACAGTACCTGTGGTCAGGATCGAACCCTGTTGTCTGTTAGGAAGCAACTCCACCATTGAGCCACCATGCCGCCCTTCAGAAGCCTGATAACGGAGGGGTCCATCAGGTATTGTGACACTATAGCAATGCTAAATATATACTCTCACATCCAAACTGACTGCTCAATGGACTATCAGTGGACCTAATAACAGTAAATGCATGGTCAGGGTTTAACCTGGATCACTGTCGAACACCGTGCCGCCCTACATTAACACTGGCAGCTCACCCAAGATACTGGAGTTGCTCAATACTATTCACAATATTAAAGGATACTAGACCAAGTGCAAACTCCCCCAACGCATCCATCCCCTACTCGTAGCTCCTACAGGAGGCATGGTCCTCCAACTCAAGCCATCCCAAAAGTAAGATTCCAGCACTCCCCTGCCTCCCTTGGCAGTGCCTTTAAAAAAATATTCCAATTGCACTTGCCCTGCATGTTGCAATAGCAATTCGTCCTCGCCCTGCTAGCTGAGCCATTGTGGCGTCATCAGTTGGTCGGTTTAATTTCAAAGTCTGTTGGGTTTTTTAGACTTTTAATCAGTAATGAGTCGAGAATAAGTCGAGAAATAAAGCATAAAATGTTCAGCTAAGGTGATCCTGGCCTCGAGAGGAAATCTGTCAATCAGAATATGTAAAAAGGTAATCATTACGGCGTAGTGTTTTTGCAAAGATGTAAAGACAATCACATATACACACACATAAAAACACACATATACACATGTACAAGATCAGACTTTTAATAAGTACTAGACCTAGTGCAAACCCGTTGGGTCTGTTTCCCCAACGTGGTTTTGCAAGGGGGGGGGGGCATGCTGCGTCACACACACTAACATAGAAACATAGAAACATAGAAACATAGAAAAATAGGTACAGGAGTAGGCCATTCGGCCCTTCGAGCCTGCACCGCTAATCAATACGATCATGGCTGATCATCCAACTCAGTATCCTGTACTTCTCTCCATATCCCCTGATCCCTTTAGCCACAAAAGCCACATCCAAATCCCTCTTGAATATAACCAATGAACTGGCCTCAACGACCTTCTGTGGCAGAGAATTCCAGAGACTCACCACTCTCTGTGTAAAGAATGTTTTCCTCATCTTGGTCCTAAAGGAATTCCCCCTTATCCTTAGACTGTGACCCCTTGTTCTGGACTCCCCCAACATCGGGAACAATCTTCCTGCATCCAGCTTGTCCAACCCCTTAAGAATTTTGTAAGTTTCTATAAGATCCCCCCTCAATCTTCTAAATTCCAGTGAGTACAAGCCAAGTCTATCCAGTCTTTCCTCATATGAAAGTCCCGACATCCCAGGAATCAGTCTGGTGAACCTTCTCTGAACCCCCTCTATGGCAATAATGTCTTTCCTCAGCTTTGGAAACCAAAACTGTATGCTATCTTCCAGGTGTGGTCAAAACCCTGTACAACTGCAGTAGAACCTCCCTGTCCCTATACTCAAATCCTTTCGCTATGAATGCTAACATACCATTTGCTTTCTTCACTGCCTGCTGCACCTGCATGCCTACTTTCAATGACTGGTGTACCATGGCACCCAGGTCTCGTTGCATCTCCCCTTTTCCTAATCTGCCACCATTCAGATAATAGTTTACCCTCATGTTTTTGCCACCAGTGGATAACCTCACATTTATCCACATTATACTGCATCTGCCATGCATTTGCCCATTCACTCAGCCTATCCAAATCATACTGCAGCCTCCTAGCATCCTCCTCACACCTAACTATCCCCCCCAGTTTGGTGTAATCTGCAAATTTGGAGATGTTGCATTCAATTCCCTCGTCCAAATCATTAATTTATATTGTAAATAGCTGGGGTCCTAGCACTGAGCCTTGCGGTACCCCACTAGTCACTGCCTGCCATTCTGAAAAGGACCCGTTTACTCCTACCCTTTGCTTCCTGTCTGCCAGCCAGTTCTCTATCCACATCAATATTGAACCACCAATACTCTGTGCTTTAAATTTATATACTAATCTCTTATGTGGGACCTACCACCCCCACACACACTCTAACTACCCCCACCCGTACACACACTAACTACCCCCCCTTGATATTATATTAATATTCTTAATTTGCTCCTTTTACCCCGGGACGGAGAGGGGGGAGAGGGAGGAAATAGGGGAGGAGGCAGAGAGGGGTGGGCGGGAGAGAGGGGGGGGGGGAGAAGGGAGGGGGAGAGAGGTGGGGCCGCTCCATCTATTCCCCACTCATTAACTCCACACTCCTCTCACTCTATTCCCCTCTTCCCCCGCTCTCCCTCCTCACCTCCCCCATCCCCCCACCTCTCTTTCCCTACCCCCTCTTCTCCCTCAACCCCGCCACTCTCCCTCTTCACCTCCTCAGGATCTCCCTACCCCTGGGAGCCCGGCGCGCAGGTCCAGAGCAGCAGTCGTCGGCCTCAAAGTCAGCCTCAGCTCCTAGGCATCGCATTCTTGGTGCGTACTCTCTCTACCCCCGGAGCCAGCCGGAGCCCGCCTGTCATCACAGAGGACTGATTCCTGAATGCTTCAGACCCTGAGTACAGGGGGTTGGAGTGGGCGGGCAGGAGTGGGGCCGAGTGAGGCCACGGGCCGACTGGGACCAGTTGATGCTGCCGCTGCAATGTTCAAGAAACCAAGCCAAAGCACGAGGCAACGTCTTTTGTGGGTCCAGCTACGGAAGGCGTGGCACGAGCGTACTTAGTGTTGAGCCACTTAGGCTGGGCGCTGGGCGCTGGGTGCTTGGCGGCGCTGGGCTGGGCTGCACTGTGCCAGCTGGGTGAGTACTAGTCCAGCGGGAGGCGAAAAATGACTGAGTGGGGGGGGGGGGGGGGGTGAGGGTGGTGGAAAGTACGCCTTTGTGTTGACAGCATCTGCTTTAATTGAGAGTGGGGGGCGGGGTCACGAGCAAAGGCATTGTGAGGTCAGCAGCTGGACAACCGTTATATATTTTTTTAATGTCAGATTGGTGATACATTTTAGTAAATATCTCGTAAAATATTTCACTGAATTTAAAGAGGATTTTTGAAATCATAAAGTAAATTTCTATCAGAATATGTAAAAATTTCAGCGGTCAGATTAAAAAAATGTAAGATTGGTCAACAATTTGAATAAAAAAGTCGGGGAAATAATTGATCAAATTTAAAGAGGAAAATCTCTACTGAAATATGTAAAAATGTCCCGTTTCATCGTCTGGTCTTTGACGAGATACGTTTCAAAGGCAAAATCACACACACACACACACACACACACACACACACACACACACACACACACACACACACACACACACAGAGTTTTAAAAGTATATAGATAGATATGATATATGATATGATTGTAAAAAGGTAAATGTAGACTCATAGTGTTATAGTTGCACCGCGTGAAATAGGCCCTTCAGCCCACTTTGTCCATGCTTCCCAATTTGCCATTTGGCGGTAATTCCATTTCCCTGAATTTACCCCATATTCCTCTAAACCATTTCCTATCCATATGTGGATCCAAACACCTTTTGAAAGTCCTACTGATGCAGCATAATGTTAATGTAACAGTGCCCAACTCCTTTCAAATTTAGTCAAAGCAATGATGTGATTTCCTTTGCATCTCTTTGATTTTATATCACCTACAATCTTCTCAATATGAGGGAGGATTCTGCATTGATGTTGGATAACACCGAGTCATTTTCAGATGTGATGTTATTGGCTGTTACATCAATTGGTATTGATTAGTTTCTTTTTGAATTCATATCCATTTGGATTCACTGAGAGTGGATGTTGTTTGAAAGCTTTAATGAACGACAAGTCTCCTGTGATATTTATAAACCTTGCTTTAAGTTTTCTACAGTTTCTCTTGGTTCTGCATTGCCTTGGTTATTATTGAGCTCACAGAACATCTTTGGTAGATACGTTGCACATAAATTGTGCAAGAATTAACATAATTAGCAGTGTTCTGTTTATTGAATGTGGCAACAGAGCTTTGTTTGTGTTTCCATGTAATCCCTTTGGTTCAAGCAGAACTCGTGTGAACAGGTTATAAATGGTCGGCATGGAACTCGGTGGGCCAAACAGGCCTGTTTACATGCTGTGTCTTTCCATCAATTAATCATTGAAAGGTGGGTCTATTATCTGTCCTCACTATTTACAGAATGCCAAAATAAACCAAAGGTGTGATCAGGTTTTGAGATAATCATTTTTTGCAGGTGTAAAACTGTAAATTCATACAAAGGGTAATAATCAATAGTTGGTGTTACCAAATTACAAGACAATTGTTATTTGGTCTAGATTCCTGCACCTGAAATTTCTTCTGTCTCCTTTTTATGGTTTCCATTGCAAAATCTCTTTAAAAAATGTTTGCTTCAAAGGCGTTACCAGGACTGGTGCAGCGGCATCACGGTACTGTCAAACTTTTGCTCTACCAACCTTGAATCCTTCTTTATAAACTGCAAACCCTTCTACTCTCTGAGGGAATTTAACTCCTTTATTCTCGCTGAAGTTTACATCTACACCCATGCCTGCGTACGTGAGGCGCAAACGCAACTCGCTGACCAGGAAATGAGGGTAGAGAGAGACTTCCCGCTGTACTATCCCTGTCTGCTTCAAAGTCTCCACTATTGTCCCTGTAACCAAAAAGCCAAGGATTACTGGTCTTAATGACTACAGGCCTGTCACACTGACCTCTGTAGTTATGAAGACCCTTGAAAGGCTTGTGCTGGCCAAGCGGAAACATATCACGAACCCCCTGCTGGACTCTCTGCAGTTTGTATATTAGATCTGTGGATGATGCAGTCAACCTGGGCCTGCACCTAAACCGCCAGGGGACCTATGTGAGGATTTTCCCTCCATTGACAAACTGTACACTGCAAGGGCCAGGAAGCAAGTGGGTAAGATCATCTCTGACCACTCTTACCCTGGCTACAAACTCTTTGAAACACTTCCTTCTGGGAGGCGACTCTGGACTGTCAAAGCTGCCATAGCCAGACATAAAAACAGCTTTTTTCCACTCAATAATGAGAAATCTGTAGCCTCCTTTTGCTCTGGTATTTTATTTCACATATTTAATTCACGTATTTAATAATGTTTTATTATTAATGTTTAATGTTTTATGCATCATTCTTAACTGTCACTGTATGTCATGTTATCACTTGTGGATGGCGCACCAAGGCAAATTCCTTGTATGTGAATGCTTTGCCATTCATTTATTCGTTATGTGGGCTTTTGGCTAAATGCAGGCAAATGGGACCAGTCCAGTATAGACACAAATAGCTGGAGTAACTCAGCGTGACTGTCAGCATCTCTGGAGAGAAGGAATGCATGACGTTTCAGAACAAGACCCTTCTTCAGACCAGTATGTCACCTTGGACGGCAATAATAAGGTGAGCCGAAGGGTCTGTTTCCATGCTGTATTGCTCTATGACTCTGTTACTCTGATTAGGAGCAGGAGGAAGTCATTTAGAACCAGAATCAGAATCAGATTTTATTTGGCAAGTATGTTTTGCAACATAGGAGGAATTTCACTGGCCAGGTCAGTCATACAATTAAAAGCAACAGACTAAAAATTACATTTTAACATGAACATCCACCACAGTGACTCCTACACATTCCGCACTGTGATGGAAGGCAAAATAAATTTCAAGTCCTTCCTTTTGTTCTTCCTCAGTCGCGGGCCTCGAGCCCCGCGTTGACAGGACGATCTTGACTCCCATAGTCGGCGGCGCTCGGGCCCTCCGTGTCGAGGCGTCCAGCTCCTGCATCGGGGGGTTATCAGCTCCCCCGCACCGGGCGGTCGAACCTCGTGTCGGGGATGGTTGAACCTTCTGTGGCGTTAGAGCTCCCGACTAGCCTCTCGCACGACTGTGAGCCCTTGATGGTAAGTCTGCAGGCTGCGGTGGGAGCAATCCTAGGCAAGGGACCCGCTCCGATGTTCAGCCCACGCCCCGGAGCCCACGCGGTGGAGCTCACGACAGTCCGAGGCGGCTCCCAGCTCCAGCAATGGTAGGCCGCAGAGCCCGGAGAATGTGATCGGAAAATCAATCACATCTCCGGGAAGAAATTGAAAAAACGTTTCCCCCGATCCCCAACCCCCAACTCCGCCCCTCCCCCCCTCCCCCCCACATAAAACAAACTGAAGTACATTTAAACAAACTCTTAATAGACGCTAAAAATAACAAAAGATGAAAAAACTAACGGACTGCAGGCAGGGCTGGCCATCTCCCCGGCGCCCCTGGTTGTCTGGGGAGACATCAAGCCTACACTATTCAATGAGATCATAGCCAATGTAACTGTAACCTTAACTGTGCATTAATTCCGCAAAAGCTATCCTTTCACCCCCTTGATCATTAAACATCTATCTCCCTCTGCTTTAAAAGAGCTGCTTCCATTACCCACTAAGGAAGGGGGTTTGAAAGAGTCTCAAACACGACTGAGGAAAGAAATGCTGAGTCTTTGTCTTAAATGGATTACCACATCTAAAAAAATAGTGTTTTCTGGTTTTGCATTATCACAGAAGAGGAAACATTTTACCTATCAAAATACCAAAGTCCTAAATGTGTCTATCATGTCTCCTCTCACACTTCTAAATTTTGACAATGCATACCTAGCATAGAACATTATATCCCAACATCTGTATTAATTTGGAACTGCAGATGCTGGTTTAAACTGAAGATAGACACAAAAAGCTGGAGTAACTCAGCAGGGCAGACAGCACCTCTGGAGAGAAGGAATAGGTGACGTTTTGGGTTGAGACCCTTCTTCAAAGTCTGAAGAACGATCTTGACCCGAAACGTCACCCATTAATTGTGTCTATATTAATTTCCCTGACTTGATGAACGTCATTCACACCTAATATATTCAAACTTTTTCGTAAGACAATCTGACAATCTGAGGCATTAATTAAATATTAATTCTGCTTCCAATGCTTTAAAGTATTTTCTTAATTAAGGAGAGCATTGTTATACCCAGTAACCCAAATTTGGTCTCAACCAAAGATCTTATAGTGAGCTTTTGGTCTCAACTATGGCTCGGTGCAAAAGAGATTTACCAGAATGCTGCTTTGATTGGAGGGTATTAACTATAAGTTGCTTCAGCAGCTCTCCTTGCTGAAACTGATAATGATCTTACTAACAGAGAGAGCTTGATATCTTTTTCAAGGGCTTTACATCAAAGTAGCTTTGATATGCATCCATCAATGCAATTCATCACACTCACTCAAGATCAAAGGTTTACATTTTGCAGCAAGTTGCCTGAGATATATGTACGACAGATCAATTGTTCATCATGCCAACAAGCTAACTTGCAAGTGCAGCAGACAAATAGAAAGGCAAATGGTTTGTTTGTTTGTTGGAAATTTGAGTACGAGAGTAAAACTATTTACCACAATTGTATTGGGCGGCACAGTGGGACAACTGGTAGAGCTGCTGCCTAGCATGGCCAGAGGCCTGGGTTTGATCCTGACCTTTGTGGCTGTCTGTGTGTAGTTTGCATGTTCTCCCTGTGACTGCATGGGTTTTCACTGGGTGCTTCAGTTCCCCCCTACATCCCAAAGATGTGCAAGTTATTTGGTTAATTGGCCTTTGTAAATCGACCCCCGTGTGTAGGGAGGGGATGCAAATGTAGGCTAACATACAACTTGATCACATTGAATGGCGGTGCAGGCTCGAAGGACCGAATGGCCTACTCCTGCACCTATTTTTCTATGTTTTCTATTTTTCTAACTTGTGTGAATGCGTGAGTGAAGGTCAGCATGGACTTGATGTGCTGAAGATCTTTCCATGCTTATTCTTTTAATTCAATAAAGGGCTTTGGTGAGTATTTTGTGCAATTTTTGTCCCCTTCCCACAAAAAAGATTATGTGTGCCAGAGAGCAGTGCAATGAAGATTTACTACTCTACTCCCTGGGAAGGTATAATATTCATACAAGGAGAAGATGAGTACTTTAAGGTTTTACAGTAGCCAGTTCCACACAGTCAGCTCCTGAGCTCAGGATTGAATTCGTCCCTCTTGTGCTGTGAGGCAGCAGTTCTACAAGCTGTTCCTCTGTGCTGCCTCCATTTGCTTTATTGATTAGTTTCAACAGAATTTATGAGATAATGCTGTATTTTTCTAAAAGAAAATTCATTGGCAGAGATAAAAAATATCACACAAATATGAGAGTTGCTGGGGCTAAATGCTAATTTTCACCAGAGGAGCCAATCACCCAGAGAGGATAACAAGTAGTCACTACCGTAGAACATTATAATGGCACTCTCTAATTATGAACCTCTGACCTACTATGTAATGGGCATTGGATGATGGTTCAGGGTAAATGATGATTTGTTGCTGAACTTACAGTTAAAGAAGAAACAGAAGGAGGTGGGTACCTGGAATGCGCTGCTAGGAGTGGTGGTGGACACAGATACTATAATAGTGTTTATGAAGCCTTTAGATAGGCACATGGATATGCAAGGAATGAAGGGATATGTATTACAT
This sequence comes from Raja brachyura, assembly GCA_963514005.1. The sequence goes on along the minus strand of OY740789.1, from coordinate 38,666,405 downwards.
GTAGGCATATGGCATCATATTCAGTAGGTCCAGGTTCAGGAACAGCTTCTTCTCTACAACCTTCAGGCTATTAAACTCTACAACCTCAAATAAGCTCTGAACTACAATAGACTATTATTGTTATTATTGCACTATTATTGTTTGTTTTTTGTGTGTACATATGTGTATATATATATATATATATATATATATATATATATATATATATATATATATATATGTGTGTGTGTGTATTTGTGAGTATGTGTATATATACACATGCTGAACTTTTTTTGCTCTCATTTACTATATTGTTTACAGTGTACTATGTTTACATATTCTGTTGTGCTGCTGCAAGTAAGAATTTCATTGTTCTATCTAGGACATATGACAATAAAACACTCTTGACTCTTGACTTTGTGGGCTGAAGGGCCTGTTTCTATCATGTACTGATTTATGTTCTATGTGGAATATGATGTGGACTTTTATTGTATTCTGATTTATGCCCAATTTACATTTACCCACATTCTAATGAGATCCAAAGATAATTTGAATGTAATTTAGGATCTTTAATTTGAGTTTAGGATTGGTGGAATTTCATGTTGCAAATTGCAGAATGTGGCCACGTAGAAAATTCCAGAGATTTATTGGTGAAATTAAAAACTTTTACTTGCAAAATGTCATGTTTAGAACCAATTAAAAAATAGCATCAGAAATGTGCTTGTAAGAGTTGAGTCAAAAGACCCAACAATTAGAATTATTAAAAATGTTCTATAGTACTGAGGAAAGCTCTTATAAAATGCCATTTACAATCCTATTATCATGTTAATTTATTTGAGATCTGTTTAATGAATGTGAAATTATAGCAGGATGCAATACGTAAGGAAGATGTGAACACTACTCACCAACAAAGCAGTTTTGACATTATAGCTAAATACTCATTTTCATTTTTAAAATGACCTGTGACAGAGAGAAAAAAAATTTCTCACACAAAATGTAGGACTTAATTGTCTGTAGGATTAACTAAGAAAATTCTATGAACACGTTTAGATAGCCAGTGCATGAGATTCATTAAAAACTCATCATCGATGCATCTTTTGAACTGCTGGTTATGATTTATTCTCTTGCTGTGGAAACATCCTGAGATGTTTTGATGTACTTCCTGATAATATGAACAGTTCATGTAACGGTGGATATTTTTACAAAGTGCAAGTTTGCCGAAGAGATCATTGTTTTCATCCATTGCTTTCTTTGTTCTCCACCCCCATTTGCCGAATTACTAGAAGCAGGAACAATGACTGGGATGTGCTGAGCCACAGGTGCATTTTCTGTCACGGATAGCTTGTGACACATCTCCTTCTTGATCTTCCCCTCCACATCTTGGCGCAAGAATATAAGGGCAAGGTACACAGTTGGTGACATAGACCCTAAATGGCACTGATGCGCAGAGGAATCTCGGAGTTGTGGTCCATAGTTCCGTGTAAGTAACAACACAAGTAGATGAAGTGGTAAGGAAGATTTAAATAAGCAATTCACATACTCTTGAAGTGTATAACATCCTTTAATGATAGCACACGGTGTAACACATGTCAGCAAGCACTGGTTACATTCTTCTACTGAACTATACCCAGGGAGGGGAAAGCGTTATGATTGATGTTAACTAAGGCAGGGTTAATGGTACTGAGGTAGCTATATTATTGGTTGCATGCATAAACCATCTACATCCTTCCCCTTAGAAAATCAAAACAGATTGGAAGCCATGACAACAGAATTAAACACAATCGCCATAACGAACAGGTGGCCTACTAATCTGACCCAAACGTATACGCATCTCTCCTCCTTCCCCCGAAAGATCAGAAGGAACCGGAGGCTGCGAAACAGCTGGGGAACCAGAGAAGGGCAGTGGGGTGGGAGAAGCAGGAGAGTCAGAACGTCGAGCGGCAACAGGTGACCCACGCAAAGGGGAACAGGGCGCACGAGATGGGGACCGATGCATGCAGGGAACACTGGCTGGGATGGCAGCCGGCTGTTGGTATGAGAATGGCGGGGCATAGGGGCCCGGAGGCTGCGGCTTCGGTTCGTTCACCGCAAGCAGGTGTTGACGGCTTCTTCGGTAGATAGTTCCCTCAAAGTTGACCAGTTACAAACGAGGTGAATCAGCCACCCCAACTACGGTAGCCAGACGGGAGTAACCACTGGCGGTTTGCAACCGAACAACCTGTCCAGGCAACGGAGGATCGAGTGGTCTGCACGACCGATCATGGGAACGCACTGGCTGTCATGTTTCTCCTGAATGCGCCTCTGCACGGAGGCAGGCTCCAGCACCCGAGGTTGCAGCTGGCGCTGAGCAATTGGGATAGAGGGTCAGGTTGTTCTGGACATCAGACGCTGAGCAGGGACCCCATGGCCGGATCCCTGGAAATGTTCCTGCGGTTCAGGAGATCCAAATACAAAGCAGAGTTAGACAGTCTCGCCTGTTCCATCAGAAGCTTGGCGCTGTGGACGGCCCGTTCAGCAAGGCCGTTGCTCTGCGGGTACTCTGGGCTGCTGGTGAAATGCACGAAGTTCCACTTATCGGCAAAAACCTTGAACTCTCGGCTGGTGAACTGCCTTCCATAGTCAGTCTGCAACCGAACAGGAAACCCAAAGGTGGAGAAGTGTTTTCGCAGCTTACAGATTACCATCTCCGACGTGAGGGATATCAGCAAATCCACCTCAAACCAATTTGAGTACGAGTCGACCAGGACAAGGTAACGGTTACCACGCCACTCGAAGATGTCGGCAGCCAGCGAGGACCAGGCCAAGGCAGGAGCAGGTTGTTGCAGCAGGGGCTGTCGCTGCTGGTGTGGTGCAAGACTGTTGTGGGGGGTGGGGGGGAGGGGAAAGGGGAAAAATGCTTTCGGCCGCCTCCTCCATGGAGAGGCAACTTTTTCCATGTTGCCTCCCTCACGGGCCATGGGCAGCAGGCGCAGCGTGGACTTTTCATCGCGGAGCGGGTGAACCCTTGCCGTGAGTCACCAGAGAGGAGTGCTCCGAATGCTGGCCTGGTGACTTTGACATCGTGGGGCTGTGGTCTATGGAGCTTCTAGCGTTGGGCGTGGCGTGGACTTACCAACCGGAGCCTGGAATCCCTCGCTGGGGATCGCCGAAGAACAGCTCCGACCTCTGGCCTGCGGCCTATAACACCCTGAAGGCACGGACTCCAGTAGGAAAGTGCCGATTCGGGACCATCATCGGCCTGACATCGAGGTTTAGATCATCCTGACGAGATGGCTTGTACATCGAGGGCCGTCTGTAGTAGCGACTACAGAGGGCCTATGGCCCTGACCACAGGTGAACAAGGGAGGAGGACTGGCTGAGCTTTGTTGTCTTCCACCACAGTGAAGAATGCTGTGGTGGATGTTTATGTTCATTTTTTATTATGTATTGTGCGTTCTTTTTAAGCGTATCCTTGCTGGCAAATTCATTTAACTGCATGTAATGTGCATGTGACAAATAAAATGTACTTTGACTTTGATGTTTAGGAAATAACTGCAGAAGCTGGTTTAAATCAAAGATAGACAAAAAATGCTGGAGTAACTCAGCGAGAGAGGCAGCATTTCTGGAGATAATTCATTGATGATGTTTCGGGTCGACACCCTTCTTCAGATATGCAGGATTTTCAAGTTCTTGAACTGGGCCGTTTTGCAAACTATAGGCGTACTTTCTACCATAGGTTTACAGTTCTGAGTGATGCACAAGCCTTCCCAATAACTGCAATCATCCCTAATGTAAAAGAAAATAAGATTTTACAACATGTGTTTAGCAATATGTAAAAGCACATAATTTTGTTGTTAATTATAAATTAGGATCTGCCACACATTTTAACCATGTCCGAGTCTGAATGGAAAAAATCAATCTGAATTTATGTTCAATGACCACTTCCAAAATAATTGAAACAAATTTATGTGGAATTCATTAGAGCTTTAAGTTGAAACAGGCATTTTTGGTCAGCCAATGAAATGAATATCAAACTAAGTTTTGTTGAAACTATTGCACACAATGACATCAATCCTGAAGATTTATTTTTACGGAAGACCTCTTGCTTCAGTTGTACTCAGGAAACTGGGTGTGGGTTATGTGTGACATGGCATTGGCTGAGTTACTCTTTAGTTTATGTTTTCCACATTAAAAGAAAGTAAGCACAATACAAATAATTCAATGCAGTCCGCACAGTTCCTAAGGATGTCGCCATGGACTTCGGGCCAGTTGCTTTCGGTTGGTTCACCTTTAAGAAGGTCGTTCTTCCTTCTGCAACAGTGACTGTGGGAAGAGGCACACTCGAGCCAGACAGGATGTATATCATTGCCCTTGACATAAAATGCTGGAGTAACTCAGCAGGACAGGCAGTATCTCTGGAGAGAAGGGATGGGTGATGTTTCAGGTCGAGGCCCTTCTTCGGACTGAATATCTTATATAGAATATACTTATATCATCGCCCTGTTGGTCTTCTGCTCAAAGGGAGCATAAAATGCATTAAATTCATTACGGGTGGCCTCACTTTCACCAGCATTGTTGCCTGACTTTGTTTTGTAGCCTTCAGTATTCAGACCTTGCCACAGTCAACGGGTGTCTGAGTGGTTATTCTAAGACACAAGTTTGTCCCAGTGTTTTCTCTTGGCATTGCTGAACGCTTTGAGAAGAATGTAGTGAGATCTCTTGTACCACTTGAGTAGTTTGACGTGTGTGCAGCAGTCTACGCCTTCAACTGGGAATGGACATGGTTCATCCATGGTTTATGGTTGGCGAACACTCAGATTGTCATCTTCTGCACACATTCCTCTATGTACCTACTGATGAAGTCAGTCACACAGCAACTAACTTCATCTGAGGGTAGGGGCAGCAACAGCAGAACTACAGAACACAGGAGACACAGGCAAGGGTGTCTCCTATGTGAGCAGGAGGGGAAACCAAGTTTACTAAAGGGAAAGGACATTGCAAAGGTCCTTGAATGAAAAGCCCCATCATTATGCAGAATGATTGTAAAAGGTTATGGAAAATCAAGTTAGATTTGCACACCTTATATTTGAGCTGATCAGATTTTACCTGGACATAGCAGGTGAAACATAGTGTAATCTAACTGTCCTTTAATGGACTAGATGTCCATGATAATAACATTGGTGCAGAAGCAAGCTTGAGATAGACCTCAGTCATGAATGGAGGTTGTAGGATGCAACATAAATAGTAACAGCTGTTCTATAATAAACTAGACTGCAGAAAGTCCTGGCTATTTTTCTGCGGCGTCTAATGAAGCTGATTCTCAGCAATTTACAGTTTATGATCCGCACTGGAATAATCCTTGCTGCTTGAATAGGCCATCAACTTTTCATGTGGCCAGTTCCATCTTCCAATGATTTTCACTACAATACTGAAAACATAATACAAGAGTTGACATTTCTGCACATGTACAACAAGAAAACATGTTTAAGCAGTGGCTGCCCTTCTTACTTTGAATACAGGCGTTAATATGCTCAGATATTTTATTGAGATTATCATCTATCTGTTTGCTGTATACCACTGAATGTTGAAACATCAGTGGAGAGAAACTGGAGAAAATATCACATACAGAAAAGGTAACAGCTGCTGACTCAGCTAATAAATATATATTAAAGGTTTCATGAACTGTGCTTTCTTTAATTGCTGTTCCTTATTCTAGGGCTTGAAATTAATAACAGGCACAAAATGAAACTGATCTATTTCTGAGTAATTCCAACTTTGAGATTGCTTTGTGCGACACTTCAAGCCCACACAGTCAGCAAGCCTTACATTAACTCTGCCGAAACCAATTTCAGTATCGCTACGGTGTGGTAAATATTAATTAACATTTCAAGTATGAGGGGAAGAGGTAGGATGTGTTGCCTGCAGTTCAGAAATAATATATTCCGTAAATTAAGAATTGAATTGCTAATAAAATATAGCTGAATGCTTTGTCTTTACAAATCTGTTTTAAATTTTCCATTTACATGGTAATAATTATCATTGATTCTAACTTTTAAAGTGTAATAATCTTGAAATTATTTCTTGAACACTACACAACATTAACCTCAACTATGAATCTCAATTGTTGATGCTCTAGGAATATTTGTTTTTTTGGCAAGTGTTTTGTTGGGGTTATTCATTTTCTTTTTGTTTATTTTTGTTTATATTTATATTAACAATATATAATTGTACATATAACACTACATGTGTTTTGTTATGTGTAGGAAAGAACTGCAGGTGCTGGTTTAAATTGAAGGTAGACAAAAAATGCTGGAGTAACTCAGCGGGTCAGGCAGCATCTCTGGAGAGAAGAAATGGGTGACGTTTCAGGTCGAAACCCTACTTGTTTGTTTGTTATTTGTTATTATAGGCTTGTTATGCTGTTGTCATTGTTTTCTTGGTGGTACATTTGACTATTAAACAGTCTTGACTCTCCCTTGACTCATGAGATTTAAATATATCTATTGTCATCCAGAGCTACATTAAAACATATATATTTTCAGCAGTATTTGATTGTACAATAGCCAATTCAGTGTAGCACTGAGGGTACTAAATGCGCAGTAGTGCTGTCATACTGAATGGACAGTTGTCAGAGGTCATGGGGAGAAGGCAGGAGAATGGGGTTAGGAAGGAGAGATAGATCAGCCATGATTGAATGGCAGAGTAGACTTAATGGGCTTAACTATCACATGATCTTATGATCTTGCACCATAGACTGCGAAATCCTGTGTCTTCCAGAAGAGATTAAACCAAAAAGTTATCTGTTTTCTTAGGTGGAGGTTAGAGCTTCAATTCTGATGGAGTGGAGCAGCATTAACTTTGGTCTCCAGACCAAATGTCTCCCTCAGTCAACATGACTAGAAAACAATGGCTTCCTCATAAACAAGTAGCAATGGATGTTAAATGTATATTTTGAAAACAGAGCATATGAACACACAGATACACAAGGGACTACAGATATACTGGAAACTTGAGCAAATCACAAAGCGCTGGAAGAACTCAGTGGGTCAGGCAGCAACTGTGGAGGGAATGGACAGGTAATGTTTTGGGTCGGGAACCTCTGTAATTTGGACAAGGCTCAGATGCAGGTGCTGTGAGTTATTAGGGAAGCTAACAGAATGTTGTTTATTGCTCAGAGAATTGAATAGAAAAGCATGGAGGTTATGCTTCAGTTCTATAGGCCATGAGTGAGAACATATCTGGAGAATAGTGTAAAGGATTGCTCAGTATAAAAATGGTCTCAAAACATCGTCTGTTCATTCCTTCCACAAATGCTGCCTGACATGCTGAGTTACATCAGCACTTTGTATGTGAATTAGGGGCAGGAGTAGGCTACACAGCCCCTCTGGCCTGGCCCACTATGGTTAGATCTGGGCTGAACTGAATGTCAGATCTTTCCACCTGCCTTTGGTGTAGAGAGTAATAGAGTCAGAGAGTTATAGAGTCATAAAGCATGGAAACAGTCCCTTCGGCCCAACCTGCACACACCAACCAAGGTGCCCCATCTACACTAGTCCCACATTTCTTCATTTGGACCATATCCCTCTAAACGTTTTTGTCCGTTTACCTGTTAAAATGTATTTTAAAAGTTGTTATGGTATGTGTTTCAACTACCTTCTCTGGTAGCTCGTTGCATTTGCCCACCACACTCTGTGTAAAAACATTGCCCCTAAGATTCCTATTAAATCTTTCCCCACTCACCTTAAACCTACTTTTTCTGGTTCTTCATCCCCTTGCTCTGGATAAAAGATTTGTGTATTTACCCTATCTTTTCCCCTTATACAACTCCTTAAGATCACCCTTCATCCTCACGCGTTCCATGAAATGAAGTCCCAGCCCACCCAACCTCTCCCTTTGGCTGATGCATGCAAATCCTGGCAATATCCTTGTAAATTATTGTCACAGTCTTGTGAGTGTTTTGTAGCTCAGTGGGTCCAATTGAGACCTGGTTACTGCAGCTGTCCCTCGGAGCAGTGTTGGCTAAGCACCAGTCATTGAACACTCCAGGGCTTCTCATTCATCTTCTTATCCTTTTAAAGCCTCAAGCTGTCAAGAGTCTTTCCAAATATTTCAAACAATTCTGCAGTGTTGCACGTGTTATTCTATTTATTGTGATCATTATTATGTTCACTGTTTATTCTGCGAGCTGCATTCCGTGAACAAATAATTTGACTGTGTCCTACTCGATATGACAATAAACTAATTTGATCTAATTATCTCTCATCTCTCTAAAATTATTCTAAGTGGATAGCACAGTGGCACAGCTGGTAGATCTGTTGCCTTACAGGGTCAGAGACACGGTTTAAAACCTGTGTGGAATTTGCACAGTCACCCTCTGACTGTGTGGGCTTTCTTATCCTGCTCCAGTTTCCTCCCATATTCCAAAGGTGTGTGGGTTTTTAGGTTAATTGGCCTCAGTAAAATTGCCCCGATTGTGTAGGGAGTGAATGAGAAAGTGGGATGACCTAGAACTAGTGTTGACGGGCATTCGATGGTTGGTATGGACTTCGTCAGCAAAAAAGTCAGTTTCCATTCGGTTACTCTTTTAAAAAAAACATGAGTCACAGGCTTAAGGTGAGAGTGGAGAATTTTAACAGGGACCTCAGAGCTGAGACCCTTTCCACTCTGAGTGGAGTCTGTACCTGAAATAAGCTGCCAGAAGAAGCTATAAAAACAGACATAAAATATGACTTTTAAGACATTTGAACAGAAACATGAATAGGAAGGGTTTACAGAGCTATGTGCCATATACAGTTAAATGGAAATAGCCCAATATGCCAACTTGGTCAGCATGGACAAGGTGGGCCAATGAAACTGTTTCCATGCTGTGCAGCTCTACAATAATTCAGGGACATTTAAAATACGGTTGAAATAGATCTAAATTAATTAAAACATAAATATATTTTTTAAATTGACTGAAGGGTGGTCTCAACCCGAAACGTCACATATTCCTTACATCCAGAGATGCTGCCTGTTCTGCTGAGTTACTCCTTCATTTTGTGTCTATCGTCTATTTTACTCAGACCTGAAACTCTCTTTTTGAGTTTCTGCATGCATTGGGTAGCACAATGGCACAGCTGGTAGAGCTGCTGCTAAACAGCTCCAGGAACCTGGGTTTGATCCTGACCTAGGGTGTTCTCTGTGTGCAGTTTGCACTTCCTCCTTGTGACCATGTGGGATTCCTCCAGGTGCTCTGGTTTCCTCCCACATCCCAAAGATGTGCACATTTGTAGGCTACTTGGCTTCTGTATAATTGCCCCTTAATGTGTAAGGAATGGATGAGAAAGTGAGATTAACATAGAATCCCCCCCCCCCCCTTCCCTTTCCATGTAAATTCCTTCTTCTAGCTTCATAATTTTCACTCTTCAATCCTTGTATCTACACACTCTGGCCTGTATTTTTACACAGCCATCTGCCCATCAAAAAATCATCCTCCCTTGTATCAACCTAATACCACCAAGTTTCTCCTGCCCCCTCTTCTCTTCCAGCTCCTTCCACCCCCTCCACAATTAATCCGAAGAAGGATCCTGACTCAAATTTCACCTATCCTTGATTATATCCTAACAAGCAAGAAACTCCAGCTTTCCTCTTATAAAGCCCAACATATGTTTTGAAGAAGGATACTGATCTAAAACATGGTCTGTCCATTCCCTTCACAGGTGCTGCCAGTCCTACTGAGTTCCTCCAGCACTTTGTTTTTTTTCCACACTGCACTCTCTGAATTAATTGCAGATCCCATGCATTAACATTTCACTTTTCACAAACCAGTACACGGAGATCTGAAATACACAAACATCTCCTAGTTTCATCGACATTTAAAAAAAAACTGTTTTTTTATGTTCATTTTTTCAAAGTTAATGAACTTTCCTGTGTTACACTTCTCACCCACTCACTTAACCTCTGCACAACCCTTCATGGATTCTATATAATCCTCCACCCAACTCAAATTACTATCTAACTTTGTACTGCTGGTAAACTGTGATAGATGACACTCAGATTTTTCATCCAAGTCATTAATATGCATTGTGAACAGCTGAGAGGCCTGTACTGATCCCCATGGTAACCATTTAGAATTGGTTAGCTAACCTACCAAATTAAGTGCAAAAAACAAAGTGCTTGAGAAACTCAACAAAGCGCTGGAGGAACTCAGCAAAGTTGTGGAGGAAATCAGCAATTTAGGCAGTATCATTTTTTTTAGAGATACAGCATGGAAACAGGCTCTTCGGCCCAATGAATCAGCGCCGTCCAGCTATCCCTGTGCATTAACACAATCCTACATACACTCGGGACAAATTACACATACACCAAGCCAATTAACCTACATACCTCTACGTCTTTGGAATGTGGGAGGAAACCAAAGGTCTCAGAGAAAACCCACGGAGGTCACGGGGTGAACATTCAAACTCAGTACAGATAACACCCGTTGTCACGATCTAATCCGGGTGTCTGGCGCTGCAAGTGCTGCAAGACAGCGACTCTACCGCTGCGCCACTGTGCCACCCACGTGGAGGGAATGGTCAGACAACATTTCTGGTTGGGACCCAGAGTGATATTGTTACTCATCCGTTATTCTTCTTTACATTTATTCATAAGAGGTGAACCCCATCCATCCATTCTCAAATTGAGACACTACATTGGCGGGTCTGGATTCAGAGGTGTAGTAAGCACATAATTGTTATTTTCCTGAAGGGAGTCAGTGCACCAGCTGTGGAGTTATTCGAGTGTAGAAGTTTCATAGCTGTTCTTACTTTAATTTCATAGAGCATAGAACAGGACAACACAAGAACAGGGCCCTTCGGCCAAGGTATCAGTGACATAAATATTTACTTAATTACATTAATCTAAATTTTAAAGTTGTCGTGGGATTCAAATTCATGTCATAGATCTAGGCTTATGAACGCTATTGTAATAATTCAATGCTCCCATAATTTAAAAAATAAATGGCCAGGCAATATGTTTCAGTCGTGCTAGTTGAGGAATAAATATTGGGTGGATAAATTCATGCAGACCTTTGTAAATGTTTACGTATATGAGAGGAGATGAGTAAAGATTCCGCGATCAATTTAAAATGTTTCAATTATCTTCCATTGTTTACGTTTTAAGGCATGTGGAGTGACTGAACAATAGTCTCTGAATCAGAAGAACATGGATCAGGTTCCAGGTTAGGATATAGTTCAATAAGGCAGTCAGTTCCATATTGGTACTGCAGTGTAATTCATGGAAGGATTCTGGTATTTCAGATAGACTGTTAAACTAAAGCTCTTTCTGCCATTCAGCCCCACGAGTTCCTCAAGCATTTTGATTTATTTTGCTCAACATTAATAATCAGGCTGATGTTTTGGAAGTTAATAGTAAGATTAAACGAGAACTTAGACCAACTTCAAAGTTTGATCCTTATTTTATGAGGAGTTACGTAGATGGTTTACGTGAAGAAGTTCCGCCAGGCACATGCGCGTCATACTTCAAAGCAGCAGCGTGGAAACACAGAAACACATATAGCCAAAGTAATATAGTAAGGCTTTAAGAAGACTAGAACTACCATATGATCTCTTAGATTATGAGGGTGGGAGAGGAGGGCATGTAAACCCTCAACGTAACTCCTCATAAAATAAGGATCAAACTTCGAACTTGTAAGTTCTCGTTTAATCTTACTATTTTACTTAGGAGTCACGTGAGTGATTCCGTGAAGATTTCAAAGCTCTGTGTTTACATGCTGTAGATGCACTCCATACGACAACTGCTTCGGTTTGACATAGTAGTAACAAATAATATATTGAACATTGCTTCAAAATATTCAATAACTATTTTTAATAATAATAATAACAAAACGCAGTAATGACCTCTCTATCCCAGGAGGAAATTACAAACAATGATATAAACAGAGCAAATGAATTAAACGGAACCCGAAACAGCCTGCCCAAACCGTGGCACTGTCTGTACAGGTTTATCATAAACTGTGAGAAAGTTGCTTCTCCAGACCATCCTGCGGCCGCGAGGATTTGATCTGGCGGCACGTCCTGAGACTTCGTCGCGGATGTGGAAGCCGCCCCGGTGGAGTGAGATTTAAACACATGAGTGTCGACTCCAGCACAATTGAGAACCTGTTTCAACCATCTAGAAATAGGTGTACAGACACTCTTTTATATGGCTTTTTGTGACTAATAAACAGTCCTGTCTCAGAACCCCTGAGACTCCCTGTTAACTCAAGATATTGTCTTAAATGTTTAACAACACATTACATTTGGTCAACAGAATATGCTTTAAACATCACCTTGGTTCCTGCCATACCTGGCCTGCTTTGTTTGATTAAATCACAGACATAAAAAGTAATGTCATCTACAGACGAATGCATACAATCTATTCGTAACAATTGTAATGTTTGTACACGTTGTGCTGAAACCAGCGCCATAAGCATAACACTCTCAGAGTTAATCTCTGCATAAACAATGACGTAATTGGAGCCCATTGCCGAAGCAGTGTGAGAACTGCACTGATATACCAGATTTCTGTATACCTGGGTTTAGGAGGGTTTTTGTTAAAAATTCCTCTCATGAATCGGGATACTAATGAATGAGCCCCGATAGGCTGTTGTCCTGCGGACTGCCCTCAATAAGAGGCCAAAGCACTCCTAGCACTGTTAATAGCACCATAACTCAAATGCTCATCAAAATGCAACTTAGCAAGGAACTCCAACACATCACTTATGCTTGCAGTATGATAGGATAAATTTGACTGTGCACAAAACATCTCCCATTTCTTTATATGAACCATATATTGTTTTTTAGTACTATTCCTCCATGCTGCAGTGATAACCTCCATGGTCCTGTCCGACAATCCAAGGCCTTGGAATGGCCTATTCAGAACCTGCAGACCAACAAATTGATACGGTCATGTAATGGGTGACTTTCTCCTGTAACCAGATACACCAACAAATTACTGCAGCTGGGAACCATCATGAATGGCTGAACCATCATTCTGAGTACCAATGGGAACCATGGTTGTGTTAGCCAATCTGGGACCACCAAAAATGCCTGAGGCGGAGTCAAACTCTATTTTGGTTAAACATTTTTGTAATCAGACAAAATGGAGGGAAAGCATAAAAGAATGATTGTCCCCAATGTAATGAAAAAACATCCACAGCTACTGCTCCTGGATCTGGTTCCCATGAAACATATTTAGGCAACTGGTGATTCAGTCTGGATGCAAACAGATCAATATCTGGCAATCCAAATTGAGTGACAATAGTTTGAAAACTTTAGAATTCAACATCCATTCAATATTATCATTGAATTTTCATGACCTTTGGTCTGCCACCACATTGTCTACCCCTGGCAGATAGCTGGCCAAAACCCAAATGTTTCTTGAAATACACCAATGCCATATAAGAAAGCCATGCTATCACCTGAAACTGATCTTGCTCCTCCCATATGATTGATATATGCCACTGCCGTAGTGTTATCAATCTGGAGTTGAATGTGTAAATTATTCATTGTGGAGCAATATGCCTTTAATCCATAAGATGCCCCCAGTAATTCCAAATAATTTATTCCTTGTGTGTGAAGAATCAAACTTTCTTGTTCATTCCATCTACCTCCACAACTGGACTCAATGTCCGTAGCCCCCCATCCGAGAGCACTCACATCAGTCTGTAAAATCATTGAAGGTTCCTGCACCAATATGTCATTGGTAGCTTGACTGACATTAACAATCCACCACTGCAACTCTGCCAGAGCAGTGGCTGGTAATTGCATACCCCGATCAAAAATGACCTGCATGCTCTTTTAGTGCTTGTTCTCTCTTTGCAAATGCTGATAATGCAAAGGCCCGAATTGTACTGCAGGGAAAGCTGCTACCAATTTCCCAATGACCTTAGCAACTTCTCTGATGGAGGGGTTAAGCTTCTGTGAGAGACATACACAGACCTCAGCAATATCCACAGCCTTGACTGTAGGTAATGTTACTGTCATATGAACTGAATCAATCAGAAATCCCAAATACTGAATATTGTGGGTTGGCTATAATTTGGACTTAGTTGGATGCACCAAAACCCCCCAATGATTCAAACACATTTTTGGTTATTGGAACTGATTCCTCAGCTGACTCTTTAGTGTTGCTGATAATTAAGACATCATCTAAGTAGGCCATGACAATGTGATTACAAGCCCTTAATAGCCCCAGCACAGGTTTAAGCAATTTAGTAAATAGCCTAGGTGCTGAGCTCTATCCATTAGGCAATGCTTTGTATTGCCAAAGCTGCCCCATCCAATTAAATTTCAAGTACCTGTGATAATGAGCATGAATTGGTACTGAATAATATGCATCTTGCAAATCAATGGCTGCCATATAACAACCTTGTGAGACCAGCTGTTTTGCAGTAACGAAGGCGACCATTTTGAAATGTCTATAGAGTACTGAACAATTTAAATGAGTAAGATCCAGAATTACTCTACAACCCCCATCTTTCTTAGGTCTGGGGAAAATACTAGACACAAATTGTTGTGAATGATTAATGGATTTTTCAATCACTCCTTTTTTACACAAATTCTTAATTTCTTCGTTACCCTGTTCAGTCTCTGGAGCAGAAAAACACCAACATTTTATTTGGCTTGTGCTGCTGAGGTGGATCCATCCCAGAGATAACTCAATGGTGGAACCTGACACAGTATTTAGTATAAACATATCACATGTTATACAGCACCATTCATTGTAAAACAATTGTAATCTACCTCCAATAGGAGGTTGTGCACCAGAACCTTTAAGACCAGAATCTGTCTTAGTGGGTAACCTTGTTTCCCCACTGCCTCCCCCTGCTCGGTCCAGCACTTGGATCTGACCTTCAGTACACAAACCCTGGTTTGCGATAGGTGGCCGTGATATGCTTGGCTTCATCAAACCAATTGTTTTTTGCCTCATCATCAATATCACGTATTTGTTTGACAAGGTCCATTCCAAACAGGAACTCAGGCATTTGTATATTTGTTACCTTACACAGTGCAGCAAAACTTTTGATTGAGAATTGGCCTGATGGCGATTTCTCTTATGCAATTAACTTCAAAGTATGCATTGCCTAATAGAGCCAACATATCTTCTGCGCGGGGAAACCCCAATGGATTTCTAGTCCATCGCCTTAACCACTTGGACACGACTAATGTGTTCCTTTTGAGTTTCAGTAATCATGATCTCTTTGACCATAGTGCCAAATGCAGTATTTGCTGCAGCCTCCAGTTTGAGGACGCAGTAATGCCGAAGCTCCTGTCCTCTCATAGAAGGACTCATGGGTGCCCAGATTACTGTGTTCACCGTGGGCACATTCAGTGATGCACAGTAAACAGGTGTCTTATATTTATAGGTAGTCTCTTGCATCATAAACAGCTGGAGCTGGTGAGCCACTAAATAATTGATATTGTTGGCAAGGTATACCTCCGTTGCCTCAGCAGTCCCCTCCGGAAAAGCAAACTCATTGCAATATCCGGGACACCCGGAGCGTGGCTCTTGTGCTCTGGTGCTTGCACATAAGCAGGGACACCAGACATGGGGTCAGCTGCATCCTGGCCCGCTTCTCCCAAGTCATATATTAGGGAGGCACCCTCCAGTCCTAAACAAGGCGCTGGAAGGAAATCCCCTTGCTGATAATCCACATATTCCTCTTGATATGGGCTTTATTGAACAGCTGCCTGGGGAATCACTGGGCCCTTAGACCCTTGTTTTATCAGAGTTTGGAGCATCTTCTCCATATTCTGTATCCTCCCCCACATTTGTATTATCTGGAGAGGAGTCACATTTTCTTCAGGCTCGTCTAAGAACCTGAATCTAATACATTTTCTTTTTTGCCTTTCTAAGACTGTCGGTGGCCTCAGCCTCCTGAGTAACTGGAACTGGTGTGGAAAGATCACTTTCTAATGAAACTGCTGTCGGTAAACGGCACCCGGTATCAGAACCTGTGTTGCCGTGCAAATCTCCCGACCCAATCGATTAAGTGAATCTGTGGACCCACGCTAGCGAACTTTCCTACCTGACCATACCACCAACTCCTACTGACTTCTCGAGCCAGCTCTACGGAGTTAAAAATACTCTCAGGCAAAGTTCTTAAACACACTTACCTGAGAGTTTCTACTTACCGCTGGTGGAGCTGTGCCCTCCAGCCCGTTCAGTGCGACATACGCTGACGTAATGACGCGCATGATCCTGGCGGGACTTCTTCATGGAATCACTCACGTGACTCTGAAGTAAAATTAAAATACACGTATATTACTTATTTTTGTAGAGGTACAGCATTTTTCTAGCGATCACCCATTCACACAAGGTCTGTTTACAGATGGGAGGATTTACAAAGGCACATTTACCTGCAAACCTGCATATCTTTGGGATTTGGGACGGAGCTAGAACACCCAGAGGAAACCTGCATGGTCACAGGGAGAATTTACAAACATGTAAACTCCAATTGAAAATTGTAAACTTGGTTGAAACTTAATGCTGACAGTCTTCCGAAGGCTAAAGGCAGGAGAGCCCATTGAATTCAGTTGCTTATGGCCCTGTCTCACGGTGCGAGTCCACCCAAGAGTGACCCCAAGTGAAAGAAAAAAAACGGACTCGTGGTTATGCACGAGATTCAAAGTTTATGGTCATGTGTTTAACCGAGTTCCCACGGGCATGTTATTTATGCGATGTTCCAAGGTGCTCTCCCGAGTTACCAAGTTCCTCTCCCGTTACACTTGAGCCAACCGTGAATGAAGGTATGTTTTAATAAAGCAACAATGTTAAAGAAAACGTCTCCATTCTGTGGCTTTGAGTTAAAGATAGAAATCAGCGCGGCTGCATCTATTAATATGACCTACAGAGGGAAAATGCGCATCAGATTGTTGGGAGACGGAGCTCAGGGTTTGCCTCCTGAGCTGCTATGGTGCCCAGGCGTGAGGGAGGTTGGGGAGGGTGGGGGGGGGGGGGCATCATTAATCTGTCTGGGGTGACAAGGCTCTTGGGTTAGGAGTGGTGTGCAAGGGAGTGGTGTGCAAGGGAGGCTTAATTCTCTCCGATCTCTCTGAAGCCCCGGACGAGAACAAAGGAAACCTATCTTGCCAGCGCGTACAAGCCCGCTGTAAATAAGGGTCTCGACCCGAAACGTCACCTATGTCCTTCACTCCTTCACTCCTTAGATGCTGCTGCACCCACTGAGTTTCTCCAGCCTTTTGTGTACCCCCGTTGTATATAACTTTGCTGCTGACGCGCACACCCACTATCTCTCTCTCTCTCTCTCTGCTCTCTCTCACTGCAGCTCAGAGCCCAACCTCGCCATCCTATAGTGGTAACATTCACATCGGGTCCCCTCAACACCCACACCCTCTCTCTCCGACACACACCCCCCACAAGGCAACAGGCAGCGTGAGAGACAGAGCGTTTGTAGGGTGTTAGTTTTGTATAAGGATTTATTATTAAATTATTAGCCAAGGTCGGATTTACTTATTTTAAACGAAGTTTGGAGAGCTTGACAATACTTTTTTTTTCTCTTTGCGCTCGTTTTCATAAAGGGTTCAGACCCCGCTTGGCTCGTTGCCCCCTTTGAACCAAGCCCTGCGAGAGGGAGGGAGGGAGGGAGGGAGGGAAGGTGTGAGTGATCAAGAGCGCCGAGGAGGAGAGGGAAATAGCGGGGGGTGGGGGAGTGGGTGGAGGAGAAATAGGGAAGAAATTAGTTGTTCAGATCAGAAACCTGTAGGCTGGGAGCCATAATGGTGAAGAGCACACCCAGTTCTTCTGAGGAGTGCATAAGAGACATCGATCTGAAGCAATGTTCCTCTAGAACTATAGCTGAAACCGTGTCCATATCACCTCCTCTTGGCCGGACCGCAACACCAAATCTACGCGTCAGGAAAATCCAATGTTCAATGATTCCTCCATGGTTTTTATAGCTAATTTTCCAATAAATAACTGCAGTAATCACCCCCCGAAAGGGTAGGATAGCGCTGAAGCCCAGTGTTTAGACGTTGGAATGTTTTTTTTTTAATCATTCTAATAGAATGATTTTCCAACTCCTGTGGTAATTAAACTTTTTTTCACTCCTAGTTTTTTTAACATATTTTTAGGATATACATTATATATAAAATTGTACACATGGGAAAATAAGATGAAAATGACCAAAAAACAAAGAATATTTAGTCTAGGGTGAATTAAATTTTGTGATTAAGACTCGAGCGTGAATGGCACTGAAATATTTTAAAGAGTTCCCACGGTAGACTCACGAATCACTAAGTTAAACGCATGGGCCCTACGTTCTTACAACGAGTCTAAATGTTTCAGTTTTAAACTTGAACACTAAATTTGACTTGTGGAAAAAGTCAAACATGTTTGACTTTTTTCACGAGTTCACAAATTTCGCGGGTACCTTCCGTTAGCGCCACGAGTGGACAGGTTGATCGAGCGTGGTCCGATGTTCCCGCTACGTTGGCTGTACATGATCACTACGAGTGTAAACTCGGGGTCACTCGTGGGCCAACTCGCACCGTGAGACAGGGGATTTAGTATTTATATTCCGCACGTGGTGTTACCAAGTTCACAACTTCATATGGTTATCGGCTACAGAGCGTTGAAATAGTGCCAGCAGATAATATTAAGTGTTGATGTTATGTTTTCCATAAAATATAGCTATATTGAAAATACAAGGTCCACCATTGATTTTCTGGCAACCTTGGTTTCTGGGTCTTTCTGGATTATTCATTTTGCCAGACCAACAGAGGTCATGGTCTTCAAGAGAACTTCAACAGTACCAAAATGGTCTTCCAAGGCCACATGGAAACAAAGATAATGGCCTGCAAAGTTGACCTTGGAAGTCAGCTATGGTACAGATCTTCTGGGGCTGGAGTTCCAGAGACCCGGCCGCAGGAGGCAAATTCGACCCGCCGATCGGCATGAAAATCCTGATGAGATAGAAATCATACCCAGCCTAGGCGCCACAATATCAGGGTGAATCCCACAGGGAATTTCAAGTGTTCTTTTGTAATTTTGTCTGGATTAAAGCAGGTACTGGACCAACCTTAGCTAGAAAATCAGTGGTGGACCTGTCCCACTTTCGTGACGTTTACAGGCGACCCCTGGCTACATGTCGCCGGTGACCTCTCACGACCGTAGGAGACCTCTCATGACCATACAGCCTGTATGGTCGTGAGTGGTCTCCTAGGGTCGTGAGAGGTCTCCAAAGCGTCTTTCTGGTCACCGCTGAATTTTTAACATGTTGAAAATTTTGGCGACTTGTTGCCTGTAAACGTCGCAAAAGTGGGACAGGTCCTTCACTCTATTTTGACAGACTCATGTTCTGAAGAATAATGAAAAACAGGTTGGTTGTTTGGCTTATTATTGTCACGTGCATCGATATACAATTAAAACTTTGATTTGCGTGCAATGCAGGCGAATTACGCCATTTATGGGTACAGTAGGTCGAGCATAAGTGAAAGGAAACAGAGTACAAAATATAGTGACACAAAGGATGTACTGGTAAAAAAAGTGCAAGGGTTACAGTGAGACAGATTGAATAGTGAATTCATCCCTAACCTATGAGAGGACATTCAAGAGTGTGATGGTTGTTTTATGTGATAGACTGAGGTGCATTCACAACTCTGCATTTTCTTGCAGTCTTGATCAGAACAGTTGCCAAACCAAACTGTGATATATCTGAATAGGATGTTTTCTATGGTGCAAATAGAACTGTAGTGTTTGTAGAAATTGGATGAATCATTGTTGAATTTCTTTAATTTAATTTCTTGAATTTTCTATAAACTTTTAACCAATATATTTAAGTGTATTGTTATACCTTGTTGGGTATACTTACCTCAGCCAGATTATTGATGTTGAGCAAAACAGAAAGTGCTGGAGGAACGCAATGGGTCAGGCAGCATTTTTGAGGGGAATGGACAGATGACTTTTTGGGTCGGGATCCTTCTTCAAACTGATTAGTATTGATATGAGTTTTGGACAATGATTAATACAGAGGTATTTAACATCTGGCACATCTAGTGGCAAACCTAGCTACTAAATGTTTGCTACTATTCTCCAGGGATGCTGTCCGACCCACTGAGTTACTCTAGCACTTTGAGTTTTTTTTTTTTTGTAAACCAGCATCTGCAGTTCCTTGTTTGCACACCACAAGTACAATGTACTTTACATGCACCTTGGATTTGACACGAGTGGATGTGTGAACCAGCCCTAGAAACTTTGAGTCACCAGTTTTACACGTTCAGCTGTTCACTATTGTAAAGCCTATATAACAAGGCAAAGTAATAAAATGTGTAATTCTGTTTTCTGAAAACACAAGCTAAATCTCTGCTACTGTTTTGATCAGTGTCGACTTGAAACACATCTGCCTGACAGCACTGTTGAGCAGAACAGCTTGCCTTTAATGATCTTTAATGGGGATTATTAAAAAAATACAGATTGCTTTCCACTCTAAATTGGCAACAATACTACCTTCATTTAAATTTTATTCACTGAACCCATGATAACTTCAAATCAACAGTAATGTGTTCCTGCTGGTATATCACATTCTCAATGGTTAGTCAGAGCAACATTGATAAATCCCATATCTAACTGTTTTGGCTATCTACCAAATAATGCAATACTGTGAGCTTCTAACATGCAGGAGTGGGATTTAAAAACACAATGTTAAGGTTCCGATAACCTGATTCAACCTATTCATGTTTTATTTTCAACTTATTTTGGCTGACAACAGCCATTGAAGTTCCTGACCTAACAATCCTGACAGTTTTCTCGAAGTTTCCAGTCATCACGAGAGTCCAGGGATGTTGACAACCTGCTCTTCCTCCTTCATTGAATTTTGCAGGTTCACTAAATACTGGTGTCGAAAATAATTCATTTCAGCTGGTGTGAAATGTTTATAACCCCTATGTAAAAAAATGTCAAGCTCATTTCTGCCTCATTGTTATTTTGAACAAACTCTGTTTTTTTCTCGTCGCTACTTATTGCCTAATGAATTATCCCATGAATTAATCAGGCAGCACAGTGGCACAGCTGGTACAGCTGCTGCCTCTAGGCCCTGGAGACCCAGGTCTGATCCTGACCTCAGAAGCTGCTTGTGTGGGGTTTGTATGTTCTCCCTGTGACTGCGTGGGTTTCCTCCGGGTACTCCTGCGTGTGTTTCCTCCGACATCCAAAAGACATGCCTTTTTTGGAAGTTAATTGGCCTCTATAAATTGCTCATGTTATGTAGGGAGTGGATATGAAAGTAGAATAACATAGAACTAGTATGAATGGGTGATCGATGATCAGTGTGGACTCAGTGGGCTGAAATGCCTGTTTCCATGCTGTATTTATCAATCAATCAAACATCTCATACTTTCAATCCCTTTACCCTTAGATGTAATCAGGTTCACATATCCAACTTATTTTTATGGTTGCAAGTTTATTGACACGACTTAAATATCTCAATGCTGATTTTGTAGATGTTTGGAGTGACAATAGGTTGTCATTTTGGTTGCCGTTTGGGGCTAAGTACAGCAAAAGGCTACAAGGACATTCACCAACTAAAGTGCTGTGGGCTCGTACACCAGAACTAGCCATGTACTTAGCCAACTGTTGCAGTCAGCAATAAAAAAGTGATGTCCACACAACAGAGTGAAAACATACTCTGTATCTACAAAAAGTAACATGGTTCAAATCCAGCCACATACTCTCCTGTTAAGGGCCTGTCCCACTTAAGCGTCTGTTCCACTTCCGCGACCTTTTTGGCGACTTCCGGCACCCATCATAGGTAGCCGAAAATTTAAACCGTTAAAAATTCAGCGGCGACTAGATAGACTCTTTGGGGGACTAGGAGACCTCTCACGACCATACAGGCAACCCCGGTGACATGTTGCGGATGTCGTAGGGTGTCACCAGGGGGCATGTCGCCAGGGGATCGCCTGTATGGTCATGAGAGGTTGCCAGGGGGTCGCCTGTATGGTCGTGAGAGGTCTCCTACTCACCCAAAGAGTCGTAGCGTCTTTCTGGTCGCTGCTGAATTTTCGGCAACAGTCGACAACAGCGTACCTTGACTTCACCTGATGAAGGTGCTGCCGTAGGTTGTCACCAGGTGATGTAGGTTGTCGCTGGTGCTGACCGGTGAATTCCATTGGTGACTACCTATGTCAACCAACGTCAACCGGCGACAGATACCGGCGACTGAATTGTCTTCAGTTGTCGCCGACAGGGTCATTGCTTGTTGTAGCTTGTCGCAGGTGGATGTACGTTGACTTTGGTTGTCGTAGGTTGTGGCCTGTGTGGTCGTAGGTTGTCGTAGGTTTGGTCATAGGTGGACGACCTAATGGGTCGCTGGTTGTCAGTAGCTTGCTGTAGCTTGACGTCGACTAGATGGTAGGTTGTTGTAGACATTGTCGTGGGGGGGGGGGGGGGGTCCGGTTGCCGCTTTTCGGTGACCTGCTATGACTATGACAGTTGCTGGCCCCTAATGCTCAGTTTGGGATTCACCACTTTGGTTCGGTTCTCAATGCAGACTGGGGCATAGGTTTTAGCGCAGAAGCAGGCCCTTGGGCCCACTGGGTCCGCAGCAACCAGCGTTCCCTGCATATTCATACTACCCTTCACACACTAGGGACAATTTACACTTATACCAAGCCAATCAACCTACAAACCTGTACATCTTTGGAGTTTGGAAGGAAACCGAAGAGCGCGGTCACGGAGAGAACGTAGTTTGGATCAAACTCAGGTCTCCGGAGCTGCAAGCGCTGTAAGGCAGCAACTCTACCGCTGCGCCACTGTGCTGCCCACTAAGGTCATAAGATTGTAAGTGATAGGAGAAGAATTAGGTCATTCGTCCCATCAAGTCTACTCCGCCATTCAATCATGGCTGATTTATCTCTCCCTCCTAACCCCATTCTCCTGGCTTCTTCTCACACCTGACACCAGTATTAATCAAGAATCTACCTATCTATGCCTTTGGATTATCATGGACCATTTATTCGTTTTCAGGATGTGGGCATCACTGAAAAGGACAATATTTTTTGGCCAGCCTTAATTGTCCTTGAGAAGGTCATGGTAGTCTACTTTTTTCGCCTACAATCCACATGAAACCTTCCATCACATAGACCAGGCTCCCCACCGATGATGCCCTCTACACCTCATGCTCTCTCAGGAAAGCAACCAATATAATCAAGGACCTTTTTCACCCTAATTATTCCCTCTTCTACCATTTCCCATCAGGCTGAGATACAAAAGTTTGTAAACATGTAGCATCAGATTCAGGAACAACTACTTTCCTGCTGTTATCAGCGTACTGAATGGTCCTCCCTTAAGCTAGGTTCCGATCTTCCAACCTACCTCATTTTGGACATTGGAATTTTTCTCCAGAGCTGTAACATGACAACTTTGTAAATCTATGTTCTGCACTCTGGTATTTTTCTCTGTGCACTTCTAAGTTATGTAGGGCTTAATAGCATTCATGTGTGACTGGTATGATCTGATTTAATTGGATAGCAAGCAAACACAAGCTTTCACTGTAACGGTGTATGTGACAATAATAGTTTTAGTATTAGTTTTTTGTTTTAGTGATATAACGCGGAAACAGACCCTTCGACCCACCAAGTCCACACCAAACAGTGATCCCCATATATTAACACTATCCTACGCACACGGGTCAATTTTCATTTGTATACAAAGCCAATTAACCTGCAAAACCGTCTTTGGAGTGTGGGAGGAAACCGAGGATCTTGGAGAAAACCCACGCGGTCACGGGGAGAACTTACAAACTCTGTATACACAGCACCCGTAGTCGGGATCAAACCAGGGTCTCTGGCGCTGAGAGCGCTATAAGGCAGCAACTCTACTGCTGCTCCACCATGCTAACCAATATTATTCTGATAATCCAGGGGGAAAACCTTAACTGCTTGTCCAAGTCAGGCTCAAAAATGTACTGCACTGTATCGGGTCTTGCTGATAACTTGGGAACTGGTTTCTCAGCAATCGCTCTCAGCTAGCGATCCACTTCATGTGACAATGTGTTTTGTGGGCAGGAACTGATGGACAGCTTACTGATATAGTTTATACTGCTACTGCTCTCTATGAATAATGCAAAACCCAGTACCAGCAAAAGCCAGGAATTCCTTTTGATTCAAAACTGACAATTTTAAAATGATATCCTGGAGATTCAGGAATTAAAAACTAATTGGCCTTGCTACAATGTTTTCTTTGTATTATTTAGTTTATTTGTTATAAATATATTGAAGATTCCAAAGACAAGACTGTGGCAGCCAAGATTTATCCAACGGTATTTCTTCATTTTACAACTGGCATCACTCGGAATATTTGTTTAATTCAACCAAAGCAAAGAGTGTTGGAGCAAGACTGTATGAATAGGATTGTATGATAAATCTCCCAAGGCGACACAGTAGTGCACGTGGTAGAGCTGCTGCCTCATTGTGTCAGAAATCTGGGTTTGCACATTCTCCCTGTGACCACGTGGGTTTCCTTCAGGCGCTCCGGATTCCTTCCGCAGCCCAAAGACATGCAGGTTTGTCGGTTAATTGACCACTGTAAATTTCACCTAATGTGTCGGATGTGGATGAGAAAGTGGGATAACATAGAACTGGTGTGAACGGGTGGTCGATGGTCAGTGTCGACTGGATGAGCCGAGATGCCTGTTTCCAAGATGAATCTTTCAGTCAATCAGTCAACAATCCAACCAGAACTGTCAATCCTTTGGAGTATGCCAATTAACAGTCTTGTGTGGCCAAAACGTGTGCAATATATTCTAGTTTACCCTTTTTTTAATCACATGCTTCTATACCATGATGATTTTTTAATACAGGTGCAAGCAATTTTTATTTGTAAAGTATGAAGTGGGTACCTCAAAAGAATAAAAACCACAAACATTTAGGCAATTCAGCTAAATAGTTGTTAAACCGCGAACAATTGCCGCAAAAATTAATCCTGATTCCACTGAAGCGGTCAGCATCATTAATAAAATACAAAATGCAGCCGACATAATGAAAACTTACAGGAAAACAAATAGAGTTAACGAGATGAAAGCATAAAATTAAAATATATGCTTTAGAGCAACTTATTTATAGGAAACTGATTGCATTAAATGGTATGTTTAAAGTAGACAAGAACAGGAGACAAAAAAAAGGAGGCAGGATCGATTTTAACATTTAAAAGTAAAGTGGATAGGTATATGGACGGGAAGGGAATGGAGGGGTATGGTCTGAGTGCAGTTAGATGGGACTAGGGGAAAATAAATGGTCGGCACGAACTGGAAGGGCCGAGAAGGCCTGTTTCCGTGCTGTAATTGTTATATGGTTATATGGTTAACAGTCACAAAGGGGTATTGGTCACATACTACAACTTTTCAAAGGCATTTGGACAGATAGGAAGTGTAGAAGCCATGGGCCAAATAC
Source organism: Raja brachyura (assembly GCA_963514005.1). Next base: position 38,641,017 of record OY740789.1, on the reverse strand, counting down.
AGGAAAATGAGACTCACCCAGGATTCCAACATAGTTGGCATGGACAATGTGGGCTGACGGGCCTGATTTCATGCTGTGCAGTTGTATGGCTCAATGACTAGAGGTCTACGAAGTTGGCAAAATATAGGAACATAGAAAATAGGCCATTTAGCCTTCGAGCCAGCATTGCTATTCAATATGATCATGGCTGACTATATCTAAGATTTTCAAAGAAAAAACAGACAATAGCACTTTGTTTTATGGAACACAAAAACTAGAAAGTTATTCAATTTCAATTCAATTCAATTCAATTCAATTCAATTCAAGTTTAATGTCATTGCACAAATACAAGTATAGGTACAACGAAATGCAGTTTAGCGTCGTTCGTAGTGATAGCGATATAGAAAAATAAATACAGAGTGCAGTGATAGCAATATGGAAAACAAATACAGGGTGCAGACAAATCTATCACCGAGTTCCGCAGTCTGATGGTGTAGTTGTAGAAGCTGTTCCTCGTCCTACTGGTGCGGGACCTGAGGCTCCTGTACTGCCTCCCTGATGGTAGGAGGGCAAACAGTCCATGGTTAGGGTGTGAGAGGTCCTTGATGATCTTCCCGGCCCGCTTCAGGCACCGTTTCCGGTGGAGGGCATCCATGGCAGGGAGTGGGGCACCGATGATGTACTGGGCGGTTTTCACCACCCGTTGTAGCGCCTTCCTGTCTGCCACGGTGCAACTGCTGTACCATACCGTAAAGCAGGTGGTCAGGATGCTTTCGATGGTGCAGCGGTAAAAGTTCGTCAGGATCTGGGGGGACAGGTGGGCTTTTTTGAGCCTCCTCAGAAAGTAAAGGCGCTGCTGTGCCTTTTTGATCAGCTTTGAGGTGTTGAGGGACCAGGACAGATGTTTATATCAAATGTTTAAAACTATTTACTGAATGTTAGCTGGGCTGTTGGTTCAACTATTCCAGAAAAACCTATTGAATTTTATGTGGAACACAAACATAAACTTTCTGAATTTCTCGACAACTGTTCACAATATTTTTCATAACTATACGCATGATGTTGCTTTGCTGGCTTCCCCCACAGTGGGAACCATTGTGGGGGGATGTTTTCATGTTTTATGTTTTTTGTTAAATACTCTAGTGTTGTGTATTATCTTTATTCATGTGCTGCATTGGCAAGTCAAATTTCACTACACCAATTGGTGTATGTGATAATAAATGTCCTTTGTCCTTTTGTCCTTTGATGTTGGGAGATTTTCATCATTCATTTCACTGGAAGAGGACACCACAGGTTTAAGGTGAGAGGGGAAAGAATTAATAGGAACCTGAAAGACAATTTTCGACACAGAGGGTGGTGGGAATACAGAACGAGCTGCCTGAGGAGGTAGTTGAGGCAGGAACTATAGCAACATTTTAACAACATTTGGACAGGTATAATGATAGGAAAGGTTTAGAGGAATATGGGCCAAATGCTGGGCAGGTGAGTTTAGTACAGATCTTGGTCAGCATGGGCAAGTTGGGCCAATGGGCCTGTTTCCTGCTCTAACACTCCATAAGGAATTAGAGATTAAATTAGGTCTTGGTAATATTTTATTTCCTTGATGGATTTTATTTGAATTCTTGGAAATAAAAGCAGAGAACAGCTCAGCAAGTCAAGTAAGATCTGTGCTGAGAGCATCATAGATCCGGAAGTGGCGGCGTTGCCTGGCAGTTGCAGCTCGCCTGCAGTCCGTCTGTTATTTTTATTTTATTTTTGTTTTCTTGTGTCTATTTTAGTTAAATTTTAGTTTCAGCATTCCAGCGGCGGCGGGGGCCTGGCTTCAGAGCTGTGGTGCTCCAGCGTTCCAGCGGCGGACCCAGCTTCAGAGCTGTGGTGCTCCAGCGGCGTTCCAGCGGTGGCGTTCCAGCAGCGACCCCGCTTCAGAGCTGTGGTGCTCCAGCATTCCAGCGGCGACCCGGCTTCAGAGCTGTGGTGCTCCAGCGGCGTTCCAGCGGCGGACCCAGCTTCAGAGCTGTGGTGCTCCAGCAGCGCTCCAGCGGTGGCGTTCCAGCGGCAACCCCGCTTCAGAGCTGTGGTGCTCCAGCGTTCCAGCGTTCCAGCGTTCCAGCGGCGGACCCTGCTTTAGAGCTGTGGTGGTGTTCTAACATGCCGCCGACAGTGGTGGCAGCAGCCCGGCTTCGGAGGCTCGGCCGTGGGCCTAGTGGATGACAACATCGGAGGCCTGGATCGCCTCAGCGCAGAGGGAGAACAAGGTGGGAAGAAGACAAAGACTTTAAGACTTTTGCCTTCCACCACAGTGAGGAGATGCCTGGTGAACTCACTGTGGTGGATGTTAAATAAGTGTTTATTGTGTGTTTCTTTTTATTATATGTGTGACTGCAAGGCAACAAAATTTCATTCAGACCAAAAGGTCTGAATGGCAATAAAGGATACTTTGACTTTGACTTTGAATTGACAAAGAAAAGTACAGCACAGAAACAGGCTTCCAGACCACAATGTCTGGGCTGAAAACAATGCCAAGTTAAAATAATCTCCTCTGCCTGCACTTGATCAATATCCATCCATTCCCTGCATATCCACGTGCATATCTAAAAACCTCTTAATTGCCCCTATTTTCTCTGGCTCCACCATTACCCCTGGCAGTGTTCCAGGCACATCTCCTTCAAACTGTCTACCCTATCTATGCATGTTTTATGTATTTTATGAAATAATCTTATGTATTTCTATCGGGTCTCCTCTCATCCACTGACACTTCAGAGAAAACAAGCCCAATTTGTCTAACCTGTCGTAGTAGCTAATACCCTCCAATCCGTGTAGCAACCTGGTAAATCTCTTCTGCACCCTCTCAAATGCCGCCATATCCTTCCTGCAATTGGTGGCCTTCGTGAGATTGCATGTCCTCCACCACCATCGCTTGTCAAAACTCCTTCATGGTGTCATAACAGACATTTGCAGTTTATCTGTCTAAAATATGTAACTGTTTTAAGAATTGCTCCCTTAAATGTATTAATTTTTCTAGTGATTTAATAATTTGATTAATTTGTAATACTTATGTAATATTTTGAGTTTTTCTGATTCCATGTTATTGTTGATGATTTTATTAGCCACAAGGGTGATCAATGGTCGACATGGACTTAGTGGGCTGAAGGTTATGTTTCCATGCAGTATCTTTCAATGAATACAGCGAGGAAACATGCCCACCGGCCCACACCAACCATCGAATACCTGTTCATATTAGTTATAAGATATTGCAATTTTTCATCAATTTACAATCCACTAAGAGCAATTGAGAGAGGCCAATTAGCATTGACATTATCCAGTTCTAATCTAATTAGTAATTGTGTCTACTGCAATGCAGTCCATGATACATGATGTTCCCAATTTCTAGTTGTGCTTTGTGGTGGTGAGGGCCATGAAAATTGTTTTTTAGCTTTGTTCCAGAGGGACAGGTTTTGGAGTCAACTATCATGAGGTAAAATGTGTGTGAGAGACATGGTCACAAGAGATCAGTCCCAAAATTAGAGACATCACACGCTCTAGATGGCACTGGCTTTGAATCTAATAAAGGGTGAAATTGGTGCAGATTACAGTTTCCCACATGTTGCCATGGCAGCCCTGTGACAGAACTAATAAATGATCTTCCAGCTAAATGTATCATGGTCCAATTAGAGTAACTTGTTAGCTTTTGACACCCATCCTTTGGGGAAAAAAACAGCATGCCATTTTTTTTGTCACAAGTTAATTTTCTACTGTCTTTTTCAGAAAAGGGATGTTTTTAATCATATTGATCAAGCTTCCTGTGTCATTGGCCAGTATATTAACAAGGAGCAATAAAATATCCAATCCTACATCTTTTATGAAAGCTTACCAAGTTGCTGAACATGTTGCAATTTAGATTGTAGGAATTGGTTTTGGCATTCAAATAGAAATATGTCAAAAATACCTACATTTATTTTTTACAGAAAATAAGCATATATAGATAATAATTATGTTTCAATCTTTATATATTATTGGATCAAAGGTTATTCACTGGAGTGAAGAATACAACAAAAATACTAAGTTGGAAAATAACCGTGTGATTAAAAGCAGGAGCAACATTGAAACTAGAACATATTAAATATGCTTTGAAAATTGCCTGTATTAAGCATGTGCATAGTGCTATCACGCAATAAAATTGCATGTACGTCCTGGATGTAAATGAGATAATCCCTACAGCAGTTCCATTGATGAGGCCAAGGTTGTGTTCATTCCATTCCCCTTTTTCATAGGCCAGTATAAGCTTTAAAACCAGATACAATTGTGACTATTTAAAATGCATTTGGACAGATATGTGAATAGGAAGGGTTTAAATGGATATAGGCGAAATGCAGACAAATGGGACTAGCCAAATGTGCCAACTTAGTCAGCATGGACAAGGTGGATCGAAGAGTTCTTTCCAGGCTATATAACTCCATGACTATGTTGGAGTGCATTGTATGTTTAACCTGTACCTTAAATCTGGCTTTCACGTGAGGCTCAGTCGCCCCTTCAATTACGGCTTGGATCCAGACAGCACCCAAAGAAAATCTCATATAACAGTGGTGAGTTTTTCAAAGTCGTTTTATTCATAGCCTTAACTGTATATACTGGGAAACATCTGAGAGAACCCAAAGTGCTCCACGATTCACAGCACTTAAGGGCCTGTCCCACTTGTGCATTATTTGCGTGTCATTTACGCGACATAATTTACGCGTCATGACACACAACACGTCGTGACGCGTATGTGACGCGCACATGGTGTGCATTATGTGCACATGACGCGTGGTGAGACGTGGTGGCATAGGCATGTGATGCGCGGTCTCGCACCGTGCCCCAGGATTTGCGATTCATGAAATCTTCACGCGCCACCTGTGTGACGTGCAAATGATGCCCAAGTGGAACAGGCCCTTTACAGGCTATTTATATTCTCTGACACAATGGTCAGAGAATATGGATTTTTCAGTTTGGAAATAATTTATCAGTGATCTTCAACTTTCTATTTCCTCTTAAAAAGAAAACTATTTTTCCATTTGTCTTGCAAATGGGTGTCAAAAAGTGACTTTTTTTTATCTCATGATCAGTTTTATTGCCCTCAGCCTGGTTTATAACCTATGTTTATCGTTACTGCAGTGTGCTCTGCCATGTAATCTAAACAGCTTCATATATCAGTATCTCCAACTCCTTTTCTATCAATCCAAAGATTAACTCATCTGTGTTGTCCGTGTGGTGTTTGCACATTCTCACTGCAACCACAAGGGTTCCCTCAGGATGCTCCAGTTTTCTCCCAGATCCCAAAGTGGGTTTGTAGGTTGTTGGCTTCTGCAAATTGTTCCTTGTGTGCAGGGGATAACAGAGAACTAGTGTGAACAGATAATTGATGGTCAGTAAGGACTGGGTGGGCTGAACGACCTTTTTCCATGCTGATTCTTAAAATAAAAAGGAAGCATTTCAATACAAATCGACAAAAGAAATCCCATCAGATTGTTTAACATGATCTGAATATAAAGAAGAAAGTTCGGGAAAAACTCAGCAAGTTAGACTGCATCTATTTAAAGGCAATTAGAGTTAACATTACAGGAGTGAAACCCTTCATCAGATTTACAGAGAGAGATCAACCGATCATCTTTGTGGTTATGCTCTCATTTCACTCCCACCATCAGGAAGAAGGCACAGGAGCCTGAAAACCGTGGCCACCAGGATCAAGAACAATTTCCTCCCAGCAATGATCAGGCTCTTGATCACTGCACAACACTAACCTCCGTTACGACAATGGCATTTCCATGTCGACACAAGAAACGGCAGTTGCTGGTTTGCCAAAAGTATACAAAGTGCTGAAGTAACTCAGCGGGTCAGGCAGCATCCCTCGATTGCATGGATGTGCAATGTTTTGGGTTATGAACCTTCTTCAGGCTAAGGAGTCTGGCGATGAGTCCTGAATGGCAGCATCTCTAGATAGAAGGAATGGGTGACATTACAGGTGGAGACCCTTCTTCAGACCTTAAATCTTCAGTTTAAACCAGCATCCTACCTACAGCATTTATTGCAGAAGTGTTGTGGATTTTATTTTATTGTATTTAATATCTGTAATCTATGACTATTGTGCTTACACAACTGTTAAGCTGTAGCAGGTAAGAATTACATTGTTCCATTGTCAGTACACATGACAATTAAATACTCTTGACTCTCGAGCATATCCGTAGTGGCTGTCTTTCACGCATGCTCTTCCTTGAGTCTATGGTTGGTAGAATGCAGAGACCTTGCACTGGAGAAGGGTTGCAATTGATGTTGGAGGTCAAACCACAAGCACTCAGATGCCAACACAAGGTCTAGTATGTTCCCTTCTCGGGTTGGACTATCCACACATTGTTTCAAATAACTTTCTTTAATACATTTTGCAAGTTCTGTCCCGTCTAAGTATTTGTCACTGAGCAAACCCCAGTCAAAAAGCACTGCCCATATAGCCTCAATGGATGAACCCACCAGTCTGTCTTCTCTGAGTGCCGCCATGACAATCTCCCAGATTAATAGCATAACTTCTCCACCTCCTTTGTCTCCATCCCGATCGTGTCTGAAACATCAAAACACTAGACATTGAGCTGCCCTTCATGTCCCTCTCACAAACAGGTTTCCACAATGGCCAAAACATCATAGTTCCAAGCACTAATCCATGCTTGAAGTTCCCCTGTTTTCTCCACAATACCCCATGCACCAAAATAAACACACTTCAGCCCATCAGCATCACCATATTCCTTGGCCTTTCCCTGCCTGGCCTTCCTTTTAGACTTACTGGCCTTAAACGCTGCCTTCCGATCACTCCTACAAATTTCTGACTTACAACTCTGGTTGCCACAACCCCTGCCTCTCAAATTTAAACCCTCCCAAGTACCACTCGTGACACGAAGCTGTGGAAGCAATGTGCGTGGGGTAGCTGTGAATGTTGGTATGAAATGTGGTTGATAGAGATTGTTGGTTGCTCTTAGATACTGGTGTGGTTGATAGGTTGGCATATTTGAAGGCACAATCACTGACAAACATTCACGTGAGATCATCAGGTTGCTGTGATGCTGCGCATTGATTCTTTGGGCCCGACGTATTGCATTGTCCTCTCTGGCCGTCAGTTCCCACTGCCTTTTGAATGCGAACCTGAAGGTCATCCAGACAATTGATAAAAGACAGCCCTCCCACTTCCCTCCTCCTCCTCTCCCGAAGCCTTTGAAGCTACAATGGAAAACCTTGGAGCTGCTCTCCCCCTTATGTCCAGCATCTTCAGTTCTTTCTTACACACTCCCTCTATGATGCCCTGCTCTATTTTACAGAAGAATATCTGACAGCCAACACTTGTTCCAGCCACAGTGTACTTAGTCTCTTAGGGACACAGGTTACCTTTAACAGGTGACTCTAGTTGGAGAAATTAAGCTCTCTGGTGATGTGCAAAGCCATTTAATATCGCTGTACATAAAAGCCATTATAATAAACCTGTGCCACAAGGTTGGCTTTCAATCAAAGGGCATGGTTTAATCATGCTTCGCATTTCCTGCACCTGTTTCCAGCCTGTCTAGTTTAGTGCTGTTTCTGCCTCGCAGGTCAGAACTTGACATTATCAGCTTCTAATCCAATTAGTAATTTTCCCTCTTTTCTTTGTCAGATGTTTGTCGATATGTGATTGAAATAGTACTCAGACAGAAATTTACATTCCAGTATTATGTTTGCAATCTCATTGATACCGAGCAGTTAATCCTCATTTAAGTGGTTGCTATGTGCTAAAGAATCTTGACTTGAAGCTTTCTGCTTTTGTATTAAAGCCATTTGTTAAATAAATCATTATTTTTCATTAGACCTGACTCTGGTACCTTTTGCCTCAGTGCAGGTAATTTGTTTTAATTCGACTGAAAGAATTGAAAGCTGTGTGTGAGGCGCTCCAATGTCAAACACTATCAATTATGTAACGCTAACGCTGCAAGAATAAATAAAAGGGATCCATTAACATTAATCAAAATAGTTCTCCATTCTTTGTTATCTTTCAATATATTGTGCTGTCATTAAAACTAGAAAATAAATTGGTAACTCATAGGTACTTATTAAAACTGACTCTCCCGTTACAGTGCACTGGAAGCAGATAATTAAAAGCAGAATTTTTATTTGGGATAATTCTGGAGAGGCCAACCCCATTATTTATTTTACTTTTATCTTTGTTTGCATGATTAAATCCATTATTACTTTTATCACAGGAAAACACTAAAAGTGCTGGAGAAACTAAGTAGTCAGGCAACATTTGTGGAGGGATATATTTTTTTAAATTTCAAAATTAAATTTTATTCAGAATAACAAATATGTACAAAAAAAACTGTGCAGAAACTCTTCATACATTATCAGAGTCTATACACTCAATAGTGTTACCCTAAGCAGGTATTTAGACAAAAAACCTATCAGGCCCACATGGAGTGATATTACATAGTACTCTAGTTCATATAATACCCAAAATACTCTAAATCTCCCTTGTGTGAGAGAATGGACGTGATGTTTTGGGTTGGAACTTTTCTTCTGACTGATTGTAATAGGGGGCAGAATGCTGGAAAAGAGAGAAATGAGGCAGGCCAATGCCTGTCTAGTAATAGGTGGAAGGTAGACACAAAATGCTGGAGTAACTCAGCAGGACAGGCAGCATCTTTGGAGAGAAGAAATGGATGATCTTTTGGGTCGAGACCCTTCAAGTGATAGGTGGATGCAGCTGAAGGGGGGCGGGGGGGGTGGATTAATCAGCGGATTAAGTAGTATAAATGACAGAGACAGAGAAGAGTAGGAAACAAAAGCATGCCAGATAAGGGGAGGAGATGAGCAGTGAAATGTAAAGGGATATACAGTAGGTGGAAGGGAGCAGGTGGAAGGGCAAGAGGAGGGATACAAAGGAAATCTGGGACTCATGGATGGAAGATTAGAGTTTGAAAAGGGCAAAGTAACTGGGAGGGGGGTGGTGGGAGATGGTGGAAGAAATGGGTGGGGAGGGTGCAAAAAAGAGAGTGGAAGTAGGGGGATATTACTTGAATTTGGAGAATACAATGTTCAGACTGCTGTGTTGTAAGCTATCCTAGTGGATATGAGGTGCTGTTCCGACAGTTTGCGTGTGGCAATGGAGGAGGATCAGAACAGTAAGGCCGGTGTGGGAATAGGAAAAGGGAGTTAAAATGGTTAGCAACATGGAGATCCAGCAGTATGTGTATATGACAATAAACTTGACTTGTCATATACACCTTTGTTTGATACTGTGTTGTGATGGGAGTACACCTAATTGAACATTTTCTGTCATGTTTATTGCTCAGCAATAAACTGCCTGAAACATTATGCATCCTTTCTTTTCATCTTCAGATCTAAACAGAAAAAGTTGAAAAACAATCCCTTTATTGACAGTTCTTACATTTGCAAATCGTTCACTGGCAAAGGGCAATTTTGAAGATGATAAATTTTGACAACCAATTAAATGGTTCAAAAGTGCATATTATAAATCTAATTAAATTTGGAATTAAGAAAGTAATATTTAGTAACCTGGCCAGTTCCTTTGTTGCAAAAACAGATAAAGCAAAAAAATGGTATAATGCTAGAAAATTAATGGACTTTAAATCCAGCTTTTCACTGATATAACAAACTTTATGGAAACACTACAGATGCGGGTATTTAGAGCAAAATACAAGTGCTGGAGGAACTTAGCCAGTCAAGCATTATCTGTGGAGCAAATGGACAGACAATGTTTCAGGTCGGGACTTCACCTTAGTAATGGTTATTAAAAATGTCATTTGCAAGGATCATCAGTATTTTTGATAAACAGGGAAGAAGAAAATCCAGTAAGAGATAGTAAGATGAAATGAGAACTTACCAGTTTGAAGTTTGATCTATATTTTATGAGGAGTTAAGATGAGCGATTATGTGAAGAAGGCCGTCAACCCGCATGCGTGTCAATCTTCAAAGCTTCACTGTAGTTGAACTGAACATGGTAAGATTAGAGAAGAGTAGAACTACCAGATGACCTTTATGATACGAGAGTTGGGAGCGGAGGGCATGTAATCACTCATCGTAACTTCTCATAAAATAAAGATCAAACTTCAAACTGGTAAGTTCTCGTTTAATCTTACTATTTTACTTCGGAGTCACGTGAGTGACTATGTGAAGATTTCAATGCTCTGTGATTTCATGCCGTGTAAATGAGTCCATGCGTCACACACTGCATCAGTTGAACTTGATGAGTGAAATATAAATAATGCATTCAGACATGCCATAAATTTAAACATGCTGATGCTTTAATGAGCAAATGAAAATAATAGTGACCCTTCTCATCCAAGGAGAAACTATAAAACAGAATCTAAAATAGAGTTGGCAAATACCCCCGGTCTGGCAATGGGTTACTATAAAATGTTTGGAAAGTATATTCGTTTGACCATCCTGCAGCTGCTAGGATGTGGTCCAGCGGAATGTACATAACCCTTGGTGCTGGTGTAGTAGTAGCCCTGGTGGAGTGAGAGTTCAAAATATTAGTATCTTCTCATGCATTAGCCAGAACCCCGTTTTGACCACCTGGAGATGGTCTGAACTAATACCTTCTTATGAGGTTATTTGTAGCTAACAAACATTGCTAGTTTAAGGCTCTTGGTGACCTTGACATATTGTTGTAAATGTGTGACCACACATTACCGAAGGTCATTGGGCTATGCCATGAAAACTAGTTTGAGACCTGACACCCGTGGTTTGTTCTGCTTAACTAAATCATAAGCATAAAATATAATGTTATTTGCAGATGTAACCATCCTGTCCAGTCCCAATTTATGTAGTGACTGGACCCATTGCACTGACACCAACGCCATGAGGATAACTACCTTATGAGAGCTGGCTAAAGATAAGGATGAAGCTGGAGCCCCCTGGTGTAGTAGTAACGTCAATGTCCCATACTTCAGTGTAACTGGGCCTGGGATAACGTGTTAAAGATATCCTTTATAATTCTGGATATCAGAGGGTGACACCCGACAATGTGGGTTCCACTTGCTGCAGCAAATATGACGAGGAGGCATGTTGGCACAGTTAATGGCACTATATCTTAATTATTGTCAAAGACCCATTTGAAAATGAACTCAGTTATCCGTGCTGTATAATATGTAACATGTATTTAAACAAAAACCCTTCCCATCTCCTGAAGAGGAAATGTACTGCTTTTTTTGGTGCTATCCTTGCACTCCACAGTGAGCACATACATGGCTCGGACTGACAACCCGAGCTGCAGGAATAGTCGTCTCAAGTCTGCAAGTCAATTAATTGATTTTATCATGCAGAGGCTGGTTTCCCGAGTCATAGGCTGAACCAGCAAAGTTTTATGTTTAGAATAACCATATAAGGTTCTATTATTATTCCCAACATTAGTGGGAACCATGGCTGCATAGGCCAGTCAGGCAGTTCGAAAAGCCTGAGGCGGAATCTTGCTGGATTTATTGGAAGATCCGCCTGATGAGGCAGAATGTGGGGAGACATGAAAGAACATTCCTCTGCAGTGTGGCGAGAATGTACCTCTTGCCACTGGATGCCACATATTTTCCAACTGGTGAATGAGCCTGGATGTAAACATATCGATATTCGGTGTTCCATCGAGCCATAATGTTCTTGATCTCTGAGCAGCCCAAGCACCAGTTTTAGTAATTTGATAAATAATCTGGGAGCTGAATTTAGCCCATTTTTCAACGCTTTAACTGTTATCATTGCCCCATCCAGATAAATTTCAAATATCTCCGGTAATCCCTGTGAATGGGAACTGATTAGCATGCATCTTTCAGATTGATGCATGCCATAAAGATCCTATGGAAATCAATTGTTAGACAGTAATGAAGTTTCCTATTCTGAAAGTCTATACTGCACATACGAGTTAAATCACGGATGAAGTAACATACTCCATCTTTCATAATGAACTAGCCACGCCTGCCATAATTCTGTGCCTGCCTCGAATGACAACTCTGAACAGATTTCTGAGCCTGTCTTGAGAGGCAATCCTGGCCATCATACTGAGCCTGCCTCGAAAGACAACTCTGGCCATAATTTTGAGCCTGCCTCGAAAGACAACCCTGGCCATATTTCTGAGCCTGTTTTGAAAGGCAATCCTGGGCATAATACTGGGCCTGCCTCGAAAGACAACTGGCCCCAATTGCAAGCCTGCTTGGAACCCTTGTATGCTGTGCAGTATAAATTAATCACATGTTATCATTAGTTTATAAACAGATCTGAATCTCATGTTACCATTGTCACTTGTACAAAAAACAAGTGTAAATATTACCAACTTGTAAATGGTCCACAACCCATGTTTCGGGAGAACCAGACTCACCTACCTCCATGGCTACCAGTAAGCCCAAAGGCCCCTGATGCAGGTTTGTTTCCCTGCTTGATTGGAGAGTAGGACTGGTAGGGTGCATGGATTCTATATTTTTCCTGAAATATATTCCTGCTGCCTTGGCCTGAAAGACCTCTGCCCAGCTTTCAAGCTGCCACTGTCTTCAGTGAACTGCTTACCGCCGATGGAGGCGTGGGGTGTGTCGTCGCCTAACGATGAAGCTTTGCTCGTCGTCGGTACCTTGCTTGGTCTGACAGCTTTTTGCTTCCTCATCCAGGTCTTACCTGTTGGATAAGTCTTACCTGAAGAGAAAATTCGGCGGCTGGTTTCATTTCCTGGATTTCGTGCCCCTCCAATGTCACCCTGATAGTGCTGTTCACTGCTGGCACTTATAGCGTGAGGGGAACTGGCCCCTTCTGGGTATTCTGCCAATGGCTGGAGACCAACTCTTCCAGCAGCAACACCTTCGTTTGCGAGGGTTCCCTTGAAGCCATATGCATGTGCTCCAGTATGTTCCACGGACATACTTTCAATTTTGAAGTCAGTTACACGCTGACCACTTGCACTCCCCTCCACAGAGAGGGAGATTCGTAGGCAGCCCTGAAACAGGTGCTGCCGCAGGCCCCTTAGGATACCTGCACTGATATGGCCCCTCCTTCGGAACTATATCAGGTTTGAGCATCACATTTGTGGGATAAACACCCGAGGGCGCTATCCATGCTCCATCTGGGTTAAATGTCCGAGGATGTACCCGGGTATGTCGGAGGGGAACCCTCCTGGCCTGACTCCCCTAGTCCACAGGCCTAACCAACTTACTGTTGGTTGCACCCCATTCTGGGGAACTACAGCGGTCTGGATGCAGCTGACCCCTGTATGTCGGAGGGGTCCCTCCTGGCCTGACTTCCACAGACCTTACCAGCTTACTGTTGGTTTTACCTCCTTTCTGGGGAACCACAGCCAGTCGGAAGCCACTGACTATTGTCAGTGACTTGGGTAGCGAACCCAACGGCCGCCAGCTACCCGCACCTCCGTGGTCTCTGTAGCTGGTTCCCTCTGGTCCCGGTTTCCGTGGTCCGAGACCAGGATTCCCCGCGGACCATAACCGGTTTTGCGGCCCGTCCGAACTTCGCCCCGAATTAGTTCCAGCAGGAAAACCTCTGTAACAGAGATTCCTGCAGGGAAAAAAAAAACAGAACCTGGGAATAAATTGAAAAACTTAGAAATAGAAAGGCAGAAATTTTAGATGAATGTCTAAATAAACACCCAAATACAGAAAAATTGATATCATATATTTATAATAATTTATTGGAAAACGACGTACCAATGACAGAAACATATAGGCAATCATGGGAAAACGAATTAGGTCAAATAATTAGACCAGAAATATGTTTACAACATATACACCACTGTTTGTTAAATGCTCGACACTCTTTGATACAATTTAAAATATTACATAGATTACATTATTGAAAATCGAACTTATATAGAATTTTTTCAAATATATCTGCCATATGCGATAAATGTAAACACTCCGAAGCTAATTTAATGCAGTCATTCACAAACTATAAAAATTACTAACTTTTGGACAGAAATTTTTAAGATAATTTCGAATGTTGTTAATACGAATTTGGTTCCTGACTCAAAATTAATAATATTAGGAATATTAGAAACAGATCAATTAATAACAATGAATCAAAGAATTTTTATCGATTACTGTTTAATAATTGGGCAAAAACTAATATTGAAATTTTGGAAAGGTCCTACATTCCCCACAATCAAAATGTGGATCACTGGAATGTCGGAGACACTTCATCTGGAAAGATTAAGACTTGTCCTTCTGGGCAAGTTGAATCATTTCAGAGGGATATGGTCTCCATTTATTGAATATTTAAAGGGTCAAAATGGTTCGGTGCGAGAACCTGACTGAAGCCTGAATGAAGGAATAGATGAAGAATTACACATAATAATCCATGGATATATCTCCAATGATGTATAAACTTCTTAATACTTCATTCATCTTTTTGAATTTCTATTTTTACTTTATTTTTCTCTTTTATTTCCTACCTATATCAAAAATAAAAAATGCATACAAGTACAAATTAGAAATAATTGTTAATATTAATAATATTAAGAATGTATGTGACATGTATATTCTTCCTTTGGTATGTACTTACTTCTAATAAAAATATTTAACAAAAAATAAATACAATTGAAAAACTTACCTTCAGGTTTAAACTTACCGCTGGAAGGGACAATGCGTCCGCCAATTAGCCGTTGCGCAATGCATGCGGGCTGATGGCCTTCTTCACACAGTCACTCACGTGACTCCGAAGTAAAATAAATAGTAGAAGATGTTTAAAAAATATTCACTCTCATTTGATCGGGGCATGAATACAGATCATAAAGCAGAATATGTACAGCACAAGAACAGGCCCTTCAGCCCACATTGTCTGTGCTCAGCACAATGCCGACCAATTGTTAACAAGCTGCACATTATCCAGAACTCTCCATTCTTTGCATATCCATGTGCTTATCCAAATGTATCTTAGATGCCACTGACATATCTGCCTCAATCACTTCCCCTAACAGCCCATTTCAGCAGCACTCACACTCCTCTGTGTAAAAAACTTGTCCCGCACATCTTCTTTAAACTTTCCCCATCTCACCTGAGTATGACCCCCAGTATTTGATTTTTCCATCTTGAAAAAGGTTCTGACTGACTACCTTATCTATGTCTTTCCTCTATCTATCTATCTATCTATCTATCTATCTATCTATCTATCTATCTATCTATCTATCTATCTATCTATCTATCTATCTATCTATCTATCTATCTATCTATCTATCTATCTATCTATCTATCTATCTATCTATCTATCTATCTATCTATCTATCTATCTATCTATCTACCTACCTACCTACCTACCTACCTACCTACCTACCTACCTACCTACCTACCTACCTATCTATCTATCTATCTATCTATCTATCTATCTATCTCTCTTACTAAAACTCTGATCTTGACCGCTTTTGGCTTGCTGTGCTGTGATTTCCGAGAGAACGCCGTCACCTACGGCCATCATTTTTGGCCACCTTGCTCAGAGCCTCCCTCCGCCTTCCTGGACCAGAGGATCTTTCCCATCGATTAAAAATCAGAGAGATAGTAAT
The DNA here is from genome assembly GCA_963514005.1 of Raja brachyura. The sequence continues at coordinate 38,625,494 of OY740789.1, read as the reverse complement.
GTTTTTTTTTGTATTGCCATTCTCTCTGCTGCCCCTGCTTGTGGGAGGGGAGAGGGACTATAAAACCTGGAAGTGGTGTGCCTCACTCAGTCTCTGCAAGATGGAAGAAGCCAGATGGTCACATCTCTCTGAGCTCTGAATAACACTGAACACATGTCTACTCAACAGTGAGTGCCCTTAATGTGATTTGAAAATGAAAATATGGTTGGTTTGAAGTAAAAAGGTACTGCCTGCAAATGGTTGTTTGGGGGGTTTGGGTTGAAGTAAAAAGGCACTACTGCAAATGGTGGTTTGGGTGCTTTGGGTTGAAGTTAGGCACTACTGAAAATGGTGGTTTGGGTGCTTTGGGTAACTTCCTGTTTGCACTGTATATTGACTTTAGATAAAATGCTACCACTTACGGCTGTGATTTTTGACCATCTTACTCAGTCCCCGTCCACTCAGCAGGTGCAGACCCTCAGCAGGCTCAGTCTCTGCATGATGGGGGAGGGGGAGGTCACGACTCTGTCTGAGCTGTGAATCAACTGAACACACTGAATGTCTACTGAACTGAGTTTGGTGTTTTGTGTGGTTTTATGGTGGTTTCACCCTACTTGAAATGGTAAGAAAGTGCATTTGAATGTGGTGGCCTTGCACCCTGCATGAAATGGTATGAAACTGCATTTGAATGTGGTGGTATTGCACCCTGCATGAAATGGTATGAAGCTGCATTTGAATTTGCTGGCCTTGCACCCTGCTTGAAATGGTATGAAACTGCACTTGAATTCAGTGGCCTTGCACCCTGCTTGAAGTGGTTGGAAACTGCACTTGAATTTGGTGGCCCTGCACCCTGCTTGACGTGGTAGGAAACTGCACTTGAATTCAGTGGCCTTGCACCCTGCTTGAAGTGATAGGAATCTGCACTTGAATTGGTTGCCTTGCACCCTGCTTGAAGTGGTACGAAACTGCACTTGAATTCAGTGGCCTTGCACCCTGCTTGAAGTGGTTGGAAACTGCACTTGAATTCGGTGGCCCTGCACCCTGCTTGACGTGGTAGGAAACTGCACTTGAATTCAGTGGCCTTGCACCCTGCTTGAAGTGATAGGAAACTGCACTTGAATTTGGTGGCCTGGCACCCTGCTTGAAATGGGTAGGAAAATTGATTTGAATTTTGTAGCCTTGCACCCTGCTTGAAATTGAATTTCAAGGAATAGCCATGAATCAACTGCCAGCCCACCAACCCTGAGTGAGCTGCCAGCACATCAGGCTTGAGGGACTGAGCTGCCACCCCAAGAACCAGTACCAGCGCTCCAGAACCCCCCCCCCCCCCCCCCCTCTTCCACTGGCCACCAATATTGGAATTGGTGGAGAGGTGAAATATTGCATTGGGGGACAAGCCCTCCCATGTGAACATGGGACCCAATGGATCCCACTTAATCTAGTAATTTTATATACTTCTACCAGGTGTCTGGGCAACCTCCGGCATTCTAGAGAAAACAGTTCAAGTCTGTCCAACCTCTCCTTCTAACTGATGCCCCCTAATCCAGGCATCATCTGGCAAAAGTCCTCTGCACCTTTTCCATTCCTTTTCAGAACTACATGCAGTACCATAAGTGTGCCCTAACCAAAGTCCTATATATTGCTTTAATTCCATCCCCCATGTCATGTAATTAACGGTGGTGCAGCAGATAGAGCTGCTGCTTCACAGCTCCAGAGACCAGGGTTTAATCTATGTGGAATGCTCGCTGTGATCATGTGGGTTTCCCCCAGGTACTCCAATTTCCTCCGACATCTCAAAAATGTGCGAGTTTATAGGATCATTAGTCTCTGTAAATTGCCTCAGTTGTGTGTGGAATGGATGGGAAAATGGTTTAACATAGACCTAATGTGAACAGGTGATCGATGGTTGGCATAGAATCAGTGAGCAGAAAAGCTTGTTTCCATGCTGTATCTCTAATAAACTGTGATAGAAATGCAACAATAAAACATTCTAGTTCTGGTTGGAAGAAAGAAGAAGGATGAGAATATTGGAAGGTACTTAATCTCTTTATTAATGAAGTACCACAACTGAATCCATAACTATTTCCTGTGTCTTAGAGAGTGAATGAAAGAGATACTGATGTATGGTAATTGATTAAAGTGATGAAAATTATATGCTCTGTTTAAATCAGTAAACTAAATAAAATATAACTTTTTTCTTAATTGTGGTAAGACATGAATGTGCAGCAAAAGCAAATGAACTGCGAGGCTCAACTGAAAGAAAAAAAGATTAAAACCAGACAAGCCATAGCTCTTCCACAAAATAAATTTGTCTCAAGCATGGGGAGAATGGAAGAAAGAGCTTACAAGTACAATTTGAGCTAGGTATGGTAAATAAACGAGAACAGATGAAAGTTAAAAATGTGAGTGTATCTCAATGCCACAAGGGGAAAAAATCACACAAAACCATGAAGCCTTTGAATCAGACCATGGAGAATGAATTAGAAGCATTACAAGCACAGTGCAACCTGTGTAGACATGGTCGTTTTTTTTTTTAACTTGCAATCAGGAACAAGGAGAATCCTTTGATACTCTTAATGGAGCCTAGATTGTGTGCAGAAACCTTTTCACAGACAGGAAGGCCTCACACATCAGAGGATGTTTTTTTGTGATCCATGCATCTAATTGAGAAAACATAAGACAGGGATAAATAAAAATGTGTATACAGATGTGCAAAGTTGCAAAGTTATCTAAAGTTAAACCCCTGTCTCACGGTGCGAGTTGTCCCACGAGGTACACTGAGTTTTCACTCATGGTAATCCCGTACAATCAACGTACGGGATTACCATGAGTGAAATGGTAATCCCGTACAATCAACGTACGGGATTACGGAACTCGCGCGAGCAACTTCGCGACTCGTGGTGCTAACGGCAGGTACCCATGAAACTTGTTAACTCGAGAAAAAAATCAAACATGTTTGATATTTTTCACGAGTCAAATTTACTGTTCAAGTTAAAAATTGAAACATTTAAACTCGTTGTAATAACGTAGTGGCCCATGCGCTTACCTTAGTGATTTGTGAGTCTACAGTGGCACCGTCAATGCAAACTTTTCATTTCCCAGGTGGGAATGGAGTTACCCAAGGTCAGACTCCAATAGTAGCAGCATTGAAAGTGACAACAGAAGGCGGGAGCAGGAACCATCATTTGAATTTGCACTGAGGTTAAATGGATTGTCATCCTTGATCATAAAAAGTCGCATATTGGATGTAGTGGGTTTATTAACGGGTGACTGTGGCTACCGATGACTGTGACTGTGATCCGGGAGGGGGGACACACTATTCACTTTCCCACAAGCATTTACCATGATTGTCTAATATTTTGTTCACCTCATGTACATGCTTTCAATATTCATTTTACACCACATATTGCGACTTTGTTCAGACCCTTCTGGAAGTCCGTATTCAGGTTGTTAAGGTTTGCCCTCAGCATTCATTGCTTTCAGAAAGATGCTTGCTACCGACCAACTCGCTACGACGATGCACAAGTACCCGATACAAACAACATTCGGTTTAGATTTATTACTTTAATGTGTAAAGTTATGTTTTGCATGCTATCCAGTCAAATCAGATAATACTATACATAAATAGAAGTAAACTAAATTCAAGTACATAGATCGGAACAGAAACAAAATGCAGATCTTGTTGTTCTCAATATTTTAGCGCTGAATTCCAAAGACAAAGTCCAATGGCCACAATGAGGTAGAGGAGAATCGGACGGTCCCCCAACTTATGGAAGGACCATTCAGAAGCCTGATAACAGAGGGAAAGAATGCATTCCTGATTCTACTGATGCGCGCTTTTAAGCTTGGAAGAACCACTTCTTCCGATGGGAGTGGGGAGAGGAAGGAATGGCCCGGGTAGGAAAGGTCTTTAGTTAAGTTGGCTGCTTTCCTGAAGCAGCATGAAATGCACTTGTAGTCAATGGTGGGGAGTTTGGTCTGTGTGGTGAGACGAAGAGATGTAGAGTGGGGGTAGAGTTGGGGAAGTACCACTAGTTCCACACACATACAGCCTCTGCTCCTGTCCCTCTGCCCCTGTTCTGCCTGTGCTTCCTACACACCCTGGCTCTTCTGTACTGTTCTGTTTTCATTATTGCTTCATACTGAACAGAAACAGGCCCTTCAGTTTGGGAACTACAGTTAGTTTGGAAATTAGCAAGCAGACAAGAATGCTTCCATGTAGCCTTCCAGCAGTGACGAGACACCATGATCTCATGATCAACCCGATCACTGGAGCCCAACTATGGGTTTAACAACCATAGAAATTGACAAACAATCGCTTCCTTTGATATTTGAACAATGAAACTCTATTAAACAATGTAACACACAACCTTTAGTATTTTATCTTGCAGTAACATAAATAAACTTATAGTTATTCAAAAGGCCACAGGAAAATAACTTGATTACTGCAAGCGTGAAACACCTTTTCCCCATTGCTATGATTTTCTATTAAAAAAACGACATTACTTTGCAAAGCAACGATATTAATGTCCTCATTTAATAAAAAACAGAAATGAATGACAGAGAGAGCTCGAAGAAGACAGACAATTGTATTGTATTGGTATTATTCTGGCTGGCCTGTAACAGTGGAGCTCTGCAGAAATCTATGCTGGGACCTCTGTTGTTTTTGATATGTACAAACAACTTGGAATAAATATAGATGGGTTTGTCAGTATGTTTGCGGATGACACCAAAATTGGTGATAGTGAGGAAGACTGTGAAAATATACAGTGGGATATAGATCAACTACAGAAGTGGATGGAGAAATAGTAGATGTTGCACTGTGGGAGGTCAAATGTAAGGAGAAAATATAGTTTTAAAGAAGGAACTGGAGAATCGAGGGTTACACAAAATGCTAGAGAAACTCAGCGGGTGCAGCAGCAACTAAGGAGCGAAGGAGATAGGCGACGTTTCGGGTTGAGACCCTTCTTCAGACTGGTCAGTGATCAGGGAAACGAGAGATATAGACAGTGATGTGGAGAGATAAAGAACAATGAATGAAAGATATGAAAAAATGTATTGATGATAAAGGAAACGGGCATTGTAAGCTGTTTGTAGTGTGAAAATGCGAAGCTAGTGCGACTTGGGTGGGGGGGGGGAGATGGAGAAGGAATGTCAGGGTCCGAGGGCTGAGGGAGAGGTGGGGAGGGGGATGAGGCAGTCTGGGTTAACAGAATTGAGAAAATTCAATCTTTAAGCCCAGAGGATGCAGACTCCCCAAGCGGAATATGAGGTGCTGTTGCTCCAACTTGCGGTGTTGCTCACTCTGGCCGTGGAGGAGGCCCAGGACCGAGAGGTCGGATACGGAATGGGAGTTGAAGTGCTGAGCCACCGGGAGGTCGGGTTGGTTATTGCGGACCGAGCGGAGGTGTTCGGCGAAACGATCGCCCAGCCTCCGCTTGGTCTCACCGATGTAGATCAGCTGGCATCTGGAGCAATGGATGCAGTAGATGAGGTTGGAGGAGGTGCAGGTGAACCTCTGTTGGACTTGGAAGGACTGCTTGGGTCCCTGAAAGGAGTGGATGGGGGAGGTGAAGGGACAAGTGTAGCATCTCTTGCGGTTGCAAGGGAAAGTGCCTGGGGAAGGGGTGGAGCGGGAGGGAAGGGAAGAATTGACAAGGGAGTTGCAGATGGAGCGGTCTTTGCGGAAGGCCGACAGGGGAGGAGATGGGAAGATGTGGCGAGTGGAAGGGTCACGCTGGAGGTGGCGAAACTGCCGGATGACTATCTGTTGTATGCGCTGGCTGGTGGGGTGAAAGGTGAGGACCAGGGGGACTCTACCCTTGTTGTGAGTGGGGGAATGGGGAGAGAGGGCAGTGTTGCGGGGTATGGAGGAGACCCTGGTGCGAGCCTCATCTATAGTGGGGGAGGGGAAGCCCCGTTCTCTGAAGAACGAGGACATTTGTGATGACCTGGTGTGGAACACCTCATCCTGGGAGCAGATGCGGCGTAAACGGAAGAATTGGGAATAGGGGATGGAGTCCTTACAGGAAGCAGGGTGGGAGGAAGAGTAGTCCAGGTAGCTGTGGGAGTCAGTTGGTTTGTAGTGGATGTCGGTCAGGAGTGTATCACCTGCAATAGAGATGGTGAGGTCAAGGAATGGTAGGGAAATGTCGGAAATGGTCCAAGTGTATTTGAGTGCCGGATGGAAGTTGGTGGTGAAATGGATGAAGTCAGTCAGTTGTGTGTGGGTGCAGGAGATGACACCAAAGCAGTCGTCGATGTAACGGAGGTAACGAATGTAACGAAAATATAGTTAGTGGTAAGACCTTCAAAATATTGTTGTAGAGGGAGATCTTGGAGTCCAAGGTCAATGTTTCCTGAAAGTGGCAATGCAAGTAGACAGATTGGTAAAGAAGGTGTATGGTATTATTTTCTTCATTGGTCAGGGCATTGAGTAGAGATCAAGAGAGTTCAAGAGAGTTTTATTGTCATGTGTCCCTGATAGGATATTGAAATTCTTGCTTTGCTTTAGCACACCAGAACATAGTAGGCACGAATACTGAACAGATCAGTGTGTCCATATACCATTGCATAAATATACACACACGAATAATTAAACTGATAAAGTGAATATAAACAGATTATTGGCTATTAATGTTCAGAGTTTTGTCCGAGCTGAGTTTAATAGCTGGGTTTAGTTTAAGTGTTAGTAAATTATGGTACAGCTCTATAGGACTGGTCGCTCCATGATAGGAAAGATATGGAGGCTGTGGAGAGGGTGCAAATTTGATTTGATTTTATTTTATTTTATTACTTGTCATTCGAACCTCAGAGAGGCTCGAACAAAACTCTGTTTCTACAAGCCATACAAACAAAACAATTCATAAAAAAACACACAACAATTCAATTCACACAAACATCCATCGCAGTGAATCTCCTCCTCACTGTGATGGAAGGCAAAGTCTTCTCTCTCCCCCGCACCATTTCTCTCCCGAGGTCGAAGCCCCGGGCGGGCGGTATTAAGTCCCATGGCCATTGAGGCAGTGCCGGGCGATGTACAGCCCCGCTCTAGGCCCAACAGTCACAATTGGAGCTCCCGGCGGGCACTGGAATGTCCCGTGGCCATTAAAGCCGCGCCGGGCGATGTATGGCCCCGCTCCGGGTCGCACCAACCCCGCGACATGGCTGGAGAAGCTGTGTTGCAGGAGCTCCGGAGAGTTGTCTCCCACCCGGACCCGCGAGCTCCCGATATCCCGACAGTCCACCGGTCCGCAGCTGGAGCTGGAGCTCCGGAGTCGGGCCGCAGCAACGAGCCATCACTGCTCCCTACGCTCTGAGGCCGGCCAGCCCCATGATGGTAAGTCCACAGGCTCAGTGACTGGAGCCCCCAGGTCGTCCCAGTCGGAGGCTGTTCCACGGTGCTAGGCCCCAATGACAATGGAGACCCGACAGGGAAAAGGTCGTGTCTCCCGTGCATGGTGCCTGGATTAGAGGGTAATAGATATAAGGAAAGCTGGATAAAATCACACAGAGAGTGGCGGGTACCTGGAATGTACTGCCAGGGGTGGTGGTGAAGGCAGACACGAGAATTTGAAACAATCCATATTTTAGTTTGTTCCATTCTCTTATCAATGATATACCATATTGAGGAGCTGTGAACCCAGATGATACAATGCACCTTATGAAGCAAGTGCTAGTTAGTTTAAAACTGCACCTGTCTCAGATCACAGTTCCATACGAAAGATGAGATTCAAAAGCAAAAGGATAATTGTTGAAATTTATCATTTTGACAAATTGTCTGATCAGGACACAAGGAACAGCAGATGTTGATTTACCAAAAAAAGCTGGAGTAACTCAACAGGTCAGGCAGCATCTCTGGAAAACATGGATAGGTAATGTTTTGCGTAAGGACCCATCATAAGACTGATTATAATAGGGGGAGATATTTAGAAAGGAGGAAGAGCAGGATAAAGCATGGTAAGAGATAGGTGGATACAGGTGAGAGTTTGGATACAGGTGAGGAAAAAAGTCTGAGATAAGAATAGAAGAAAATATAACAAAATGGTGAAGCCAGAGAATGGAATCGAGGTGGAAGAGGATGGGGGAGGAAAGAAAAGTGCAAATCCAGGTGGGACCCTGGGAAGAGAGCGACAAATGGGTGGTAGAAGAAGGGTGAGGGTTTGTTTTTATGATATGATATGTTACAATATGACAGAATTTAATTTTTCCCAGGAGGGAAATTGATCTGCCAACAGTCATAAAAGACAAAATACTCAACACGAAATACTTGAAACATTAAATTAAAGTGACGAGTGGAAAGGCTTGAGGGATGTGAAAAGATTGGGGGGGGGGGGGGGGGGGGCGTGGGGCGGTCAGTTAGTTTCCTAAATATGGAGAAATCACTGTTCATACTGTTAGGTTATAAGGTACCCAAGCAGAATATGTGGTGTTGTTTCTCCAGTTTGTGTGTGATCTCAGTCCAGCAATGGAGAAGACTCAGGACAGAAAAGAAAATTGTCCCATTCTTCATAGGGAGTAGATAGATCCATCTATACAGTAAATCCCCTCTCTCCACAGAGACAGCACAGCAGGGGGGCCCGGAGAGCCGCAACCAATTAAAAACAAATGTGGATGGAGAGTCTAACATCCCAAATACAGTGCTGACGAAATGCCACCGTAAATTGCATAAAAGGGACAAAAAGTGCTTGATTAACTCAGCGGGTCAGGCCGCAACTCTGGTCAACATGGATGGGCAACGTTTCAGGATGGGTGAAGAAAGGTCCAGGCCCAGTGTTATCTATCCATGTTCTCCAGATATGCTGCCTGACCCACTGAGTTACTCCAAAACGTTGTGTCCCTTTTTTATAAATCAGTTACTTGTGTCAGTTACAAAAACTGGATTATATGATTTTTTTTTCTCTGTTTCAATATTGAAAGAGACATATAACATTTATGTCAGATGTTGGTCTGTGCGTAACAACTATTTCTCAACTGTTTGTTCTTGATTAGTACAGGTGTCGGGGAGAATGCAGGAGAATGGGGTTAGGAAGGAAATATAGAGCAGCCACGATTGAATGGCGGTGGACCTGGTGGGCTGATTGGCCTAATTCTGCTCCTATCTCTTTTGATCTTATGAACTGTTAAGCATTTTACTACTTTCCTAATCTTCTTCTCTGTTGTTACAGAAGTATCTAGAGGAACTCTGGAAAAAAGTCATAGGAAGAAATGTTGTTACACATCCTAAGCTCTTTTGTATGTTATATTCCGGATGGCAGAATGAATAACAATTTACACACTGGTTGCCTGGATCACGAGAGAGAGATTTATTACCCAGCGTTCCCTGTTTATATTGAACACTAACTCAATATGTATGAATACATTATACTGCTCTCCTTTTTTAAAGTATTAAATCTAAGTACTCAGTTACAATTTTGTTGTTGTGATACGTGATTTAAACCAGTATTTATTTTACATATCAACACATTTTTGTTTTACTTGTGCAGTGAGTTATTTAACTTACAATCCTAACCTGACTACTGGTTTATGAATCCTTCCTGATCGACTAACGGTAACAGGTGTAACAGGTTTAGGTGTTGACTCAACTGTAGGCTTGTTTGACTCTGTTTTAGTACCAGAGGAATCTGTTTCTTTGTCTATACTAACTGAACTTTATGTTTCAATCACAGTGGTCTCTTCCAACTCACTTTCAGATAAAAACTCAGGGATTAAGACTTCATGCACAGTTTTTGGTTTATCTTTGGCTGGAATCATTTGATCAACATGAACACTTTTGATCCTATCTCCAACTAAGTATCTTTTTGTTCCACCCACTTCCACTATTTTCCCAACATTCCATTTGTCTCGACAGGACTTGTTGGGAGGACTGAGAACACGAACCTGCTCATCTGGCTTAAAGTACCTCTACTTTTTGTGGGAGTCAAAATTATGTTTTTGATTAACTGTTTTTTCTCAACTCTCAAGGCCAAATTGGGTTGAACTAGACTTAAGGCCCTGTCTCAAGGTGCGAGTCATCCCATGAGTGACCCCAACTGAAGGAAAAAAAACAGACTTGTGGTTGTGTACGAGATTTCAAGTTTATGATCAAGTGTTTAACCGAGTTCCCACGGGTATGTAATTGCTGCAATGTTCCAACTTCCTCTCCCGAGTCAACAAGTTCCTCTCCCGTTACTCTTGAGCCAACTGTGAATGAAGGTAAGTGTGTGAGAAGTCCATGCCGGGTGCCGGCCGGCCACAGCTGCTGTTCTTTCACATCAGTTGCACATCAGATTGTTGGGAGATGGAGCTCAGGGTTCGCCTCTTGAGCTGCTTTGGTGCCCAGGCGTAAGTTGAAGTGGAGGGCGGTTGGGGGGGGGGGGGGGGGGGGTGACAGACAAGGCTCTTGGGTGCTGGGATCATTCTCTGCAGGATGATCTTAGTGTGGGAGACATGTGTAGGAGAGGTGTACTGACTGTGGGCAGACACTTTGGTAGTGGTTGCCCACCAGTCTCAAAAGCCGCTGTGTCTCCCTGTCCCTATGATAACAGGGGGCAATCAAGCATCACAATAGCCCCCTCACCCTCCACGCCAACACAAAGGGCAACAATCACAAGGTTTTAGGGGCAGAAACAGCGGGCAGGCGCAATCACCCGCCATAATGTGAGAGATATAATGCGCTAATGTAGGTCTCCTTTGCACGTTGGTGTTTCTGTATTTCTCCATCTCACTGTTGGCCCTGGCTGTCACCAACCCCACACCTACCCCTCTGCTTCCCGGCCATGTGTGTGCCCCCTTCCCTCTCCTTTCCAGCTCCCCGCCCATTGCACCGGGCGCGGGGGCTTTGCACCATCTTCATGTCGGCGACGATCCCTAGGCTTTAGACGGAAGGCAGACGCAACAAGCTGGAGTAACAACGCGGGCCAGGTAACATCTCTGGAGAACGTGGATAGGTGACGTTTCGGATAAGGACTCGTCTTCTCGACCTGCTGAATTACTCCAGCAGTGTTAAAGAAGGAACTGCAGATGCAGGAAAATCGTGGGTACACAAAATTCTGGAGAAACTCAGCGGGTGCAGCAGCATCTATGGAGCGAAGGGATGGGTGACAGAAGGGTCTCGACCTGCTGAATTTCTCCAGCATTGGGATCTAAACATCACCCATTCTTTTTCTCCAGAGATGCTGCCTGTCCCACTGAGTTACTCCAGCTTTTTTGTGTCTATCGTTGAATGGGTGACGTTTCGGGTCAAGACCCTTCTTTGGACTGAAAATAAAACTTGCCTCGCGTGAAGCGGCTTGTAAATTAAAACATAAAAACAAGAAATGTTCAAGGTTGACTCATTTATGTGCTGCTATTCATTCACCTGGCCTGTTGCTGTCCTCCCTCATCCACCGTAAGCGCTAGACAACTCCGCTGGGGTGCAAAACTCCACTGCATCCTGGGCGGAGGGCAATGATCACCGGACTGACCGGCAAGTAGAGGCGGCGGGTCGGCCAAGCCCGGCTCACTGCCACCGGGATAGACACCAACTACTGGAGTAAACTCAGCGGGATGTATGGAGAAGTCTGAAGTAGGGTCTCGACCCAAAATCTCACCCATCCCATCTCTCCAGAGATGCTGCCTGTCCCTCGGAGTTACTCCAGCATTGTGTGTGTCTATCTGCGGTGTAAACCAGCATCTGCAGTTCCTTCCCAATCCCACACTCTTGGCCCCAGGGGGTGGAGGGAGCATCACACGTGGACTCATCCAACCCACCGCCCCACACTTGCCCCACCAGCAGGTCTTTAACCGTGTCCTAAAGCCGTTCATTGAGACAGTGATGAATACAAAGTCACGGGGCAGGCACCTCAGTAATAAAGGACAAGTGGCAGATCATCGCAGAAAAGCTGAAGATAGACACAAAATGCTGGAGTAACTCGGCGGGACAGGCCGCATCTCTGGAGAGAAGGAATGGGTGGCGTTTCGGGTAAGTCTGAAGAAGGGTCTCGACTCCATTCCTTCTCTCCAGAGATGCTGCCTGGTCCGCTGAGTTACTCCAGCATTTTGTGTCTATCTTTGGTTCAGTCTTTACTCGAGCGAACAAACAGATTATAAGAAAGTTCCCACGGTAGACTCACGAGTCACTAAGGTAAACGCACAGGCCATTACGTTATTACAACGAGTTTAAATGTTTCCATTTTTAACTTGAACAGTTAATTTGACTCGTGGAAAAAATCAAACATGTTTGATTTTTTTCATGAGTTAACAAGTTTCCCCAAGTACCTGCCATTAGTGCCACGAGTCGATAAGTTGCTCGTGCGAGTTCCGAGGTTCCCGCTACGTGATCACCATGAGTGAAAAATCAGGGTCACTCGTGGGCCAACTCGCACCGTGGGACAGGGGTTTTAGGCGTATCCTTAGCCTTTTCTTCATCAACAGTTCTGCAGGTGAGTAGCCCGTTGTGTGTTGTGTGGTTCTGTACTTCAGCAAGAAACTAGCCAAATGATGTTTCATGCTGAGTTTTGAACTACCCTGCAAAAGCTGTTTCTTGAGAGCATCTTTGACAATTTTAACAGACCTTTCCACCGCCCCATTGGAGGTTGGATGGTATGGAGGAACAAGTGTGTGTTTTACACCGTTCCGCTGCATGAACTCTTTGAGCCGTTCTGAATGAAACTGAGACCAGTTATCAGAAACTAGTTCTTCCGGTAAACCTTGGCATGTAAAAATTTATCTCAACTCATCTATGGTAGACTCAGTAGTAATGCTTGACCCCATATGCTTAACTTTAATACATTTGGAATGACTATCTACTAGTACCAGAAAGTGATCATTACCCTTTTCACAAAAATCTCCATGAACTCTCTGAAAAGGTCTAATTGGCCATGACCAGGGTTGCAGTGGTGTTTTTGGCGGTTTACAATTTTGGCAGACGCTACATTTGCTCACCAGTGACACGATGTCACTGTCAATACCAGGCCAATACACAAAACTTCTGGCAATTGACTTCATGCTTACTATGCCAGGATGTTTGGCATGAAGTTCATTCATAATTTTGTTTCTCAAAGACTCTGGTACAACCACTCTGTAACCCCACTTAATGCATTCCTGCTCACATGATAATTCATGACGTCTATTATGGAACGTCTTCAGCTCTGATTTCAGAACTAAATTAAATCCAATATCGATTTCAGTCCAACCATTCAATGTCTGTTCACGTCCATCATATACCCACTTCAGCACAGTGTCTTTCTTTGTTTCTGCTGCAATTTCTGTTGCAGTCAACAACTTGCAGTGTGTAGATTGAGTTCTCACTTCCCACGTCAGAGTTCTCATGGGGCAACCGGAACATCGCATCTGCAACTGCGTTGCACTTGGAGCTTCTGTACTCAACCTTGTAGTCATACTGGGACAGCAGAATTGCCCAGCGCTGCATCCTTGATGTCGCCATGGAAATTATAGCTGATTTGGGACCAAGTATCACTACTAGTGGCTTGTGATCAGTCACTAGGGTGAATGGTCCACCGAGAAGAAACTGATAGAATTTCTTGATTCCGGACACGATACTGAGTGCTTCTTTTTCTGTCTGTGCATAATTGCGTTCACTCAGTGATAGGGTGCAAAAGCAATAGGCTTTTCCTGTCCATCATTCATTACATTGGAGAACACTGCACCTCCACCATAGCTTGAAGCATCACAAGCAAGTTTCATCTCACTTGTCATGTCGTAATGAACAAGGAGTTAGTCACTTGTCAAGTTTTCCTTGCAAATGTCATATGCACATTGCTGTTCCTTTCCCCACATCAATTTTACATTTTATTGTAGCTAAATCTGGAAGGAATCTGGAAGAAATTGTGCATAGAACTGCACCATCCCAAGGAATGATCGTAGCTCTGACACATTGTTGGGTTTTGGAGCTTTACTATTGCTTCCACTTTCACCTTCACAGGGCGAAGTCTGTTGGCGTCTACTTTGAGACCAAGGTAGTAGACCTGCACCGACTGCAAAAATGCACATTTACTTTGTCGCAGTTTGACATTGTGGCAGTTCAGTTGTGTGAGAAATTTCTAGAGGATTTCCAGATGTTCTACCATGCCCTCTTTGAATATCAGTAGGTCATCCTCGTTGCACACACAGTGCGGAATGCCTTGTAACATTTTGTCCATGACAGACTGAAACATTTTAGGGGAGGATTTCACACCATAAGGCAGCTTTGTACATCAATACAAGCCCATACACGTGTTGATAGTCAAGTACTGCTGAGTTTCCTTGTCGACATTGAGTTGACATTAAACTGGATTTGTCTCACGCTTATCTGTTAAATTCTGCGTACAGATTTTGTGAGGGTCATAACGGATATTGTTTATCATCAACGGCTTTCTTGATTGTGACTTTGTAGTCACCACATAGTCAAACAGTTTTGTCAGCCTTGGGTACGGCCACAATTGGCATTGCTCAGATACTCTAGTCTGTCTTCACGAGTACTCCATTCCGCTCTAACCTGTCAAGTTCTTCCTCCACTTGTTGCTTTAGCGCATATGGCACAGGTCTTGGTCGACAATATACATGTTTCACATCTTGCTTAAGTCGAATGTGTGCAGACTACCCTGTTATTCCGTGTAACTGTCGGCAAAAATTTCTGCATGTTTGCTTATGAAGTTTTCAAGATGTGATTTAGACAAATTGATGCTGAAAATGTTCTTCCAGTCTAATTCTATTCTACTCAGGTTTATTTCTTTAGCTGGCCACTATGATGGGTAGTGTTACTGACTGACCATTATGCAGAACTTTACAGTTCATTTGTCCACATGTCTCCAAAACTTTGCCCCAGTAGATTCTCAGCTTTTCCTTCCCATCAAACAATGGTATCTGTGGGAATGTTGTTTCCTACAGGTCTTTGCTCATGACTGAATCTGCTGTGGTGTTAATACACATATTGATTAACTGTTCATTAATCAATAGTTTTGATCGAAAGTCCTTGCCTTGGCTGGTTGTAGGCTTATCAATGTTGGTTGCATAAATGGTGTACAACCCAAGTTCATTCCCATCTGGGTTAATCTCCAAGTTGTGAACTCCTTTCTGGTGTTGTCGCTTGTTTCCCGCAGATTGTTGGTTTCCTGTTTTAAGCTTAACCCGACATGCTGAGGTGATATGGCCTTTCTTCAGGCAATTGGAGCACTTGGCCATTTTGAACTGACAAAATTGGGATGAGTGATTACCATTGCAATGATAACAACTAGCTGAACTTGGCTCCTCACCATACTTTGGTTTTGGTTTAGTGCCTCCTGATTTGGCCATAGGCACTGTAAACAGCCACTGCAGACTGAGGTGGATGAAACTCGCGAGCATTCTTTGATGCCATCTTCATTGTGGTAGCAATCTTGCAAGCTTTCTTGAATGTAAGATCTGGAGTGTTCATGAGTTTGGACTGATAGTACGTATCTGCCGTGTAGTGTGCCTTCGAGAAAGGTTCCTAAGTATCAGTGCAAAGTTACGTTTTTCAAGGCAACAGTGTACTCATTGATTGTCTCATTCTGCTTCATGGCCAGAGGGAGCCACCTTAGCTCTCAAAGACTGTTTTGACTGCACAGACTGAACCGTTTTTAGGGAGTCTGCCACTACCAACCATCATGCGAACTTGATGGAATACACTGAATCTGTAACTGGATATATATTCAAATGCATGGAAAATGTGACCATCATCAAAAACATCACCACAAGGGCCAACAACAAACCCTGGTTCACCAGGGCAGTAGGTGATTTCCTGAGAGCGCGGAATGATACTTTCAAGTCCAGGGCCAAAGGCGCCTTTAGTACTGCTAGGGCCAACTTGAACCGGGGTGTGAGAACAGCCAAGCATGTCTATGGACAGAAAATTCAAGCACACTTCACAAACACTAAGGACCCCAAGCGCCTGTGGCAAGGCATCCAGTCTGTCACTGGCTATAGGCCAACACCCCTACTGTGCGAGGACAACACAAACTTCCTCAACACACTTAATACCTTCTTCAACCGGTTTGACGAAGACAAAACCACCACACCAACAAAAGACCCTTCCTGCCCAGACCATGAAACACTTCACTTGGACCCAGCTGATGTGCGGAGGACCCTACTCAAGGTGAACCCCAGAAAAGCTGCAGGTCCTGACAACATACCGGGGCATGTGCTCAGAGAGTGTGCTGACCAATTCACAGATGTTCTCACGGACATCTTCAACACCTCTCTGAGCCAAGCCATCATACCAGCATGCTTCAAAGCCACCACCATCATACCGTTACCTAAGAAATCTCCAGAATCAGAATGCCTTTTATTGTCACTATACACATGTACAATGAGATTAAAAAGCTGCTCCTACTCAGTGCAAAAACAAAACAAAAATGGGGGGGGGGGGGGGGAAATAAGGTGCACAGTTTCTGCAGCGCTATATACATATCGATAAAAAGACAATGGATAAATAGAATGGATAATAGGATTCCTATATCCAGTATGGGTTATTGCACATATTGGAAATTACAGTTACAGTACAAATTACAGTAGGTGGATAGATGAAAGTCCGGGGGTTAGGCTGTGAAGTCAATGCATGTGTGAGTTCAGGGAGATAATGGATTTTGGAAAGAAACTGTTCTTGAGTCTATTTGTCCTTGTGCTGATGCACCTATAGCGCCTCCCTGAGGGTAGCAGGTTGAACAGGCCAAATGCAGGATGGGAGCTGTCCTTGATAATGTTCTTCACCCTGCTGAGGCAGCGGGAGGTGTAAATGTCCATCAGAGAGGGGAGAGGGCAGCCGATTATCTTCTGTGCTGCCCTGACTACCCTCTGAAGCCTCTCCCCGTCTGCCATGGTGCAGCTGCCGTACCATGCTGTAATGCAGTATGTCAACAGGCTCTCAATGGACAAGCGGTAGAAGGTCAGCAGCAGGTTGGAGTCCAGGTTGTGCTTCCTGAGGACCCTCAGGAAGTGCAGCCGCTGCTGAGCCTTCTTGATGACCGCTGTGATGTTGTTTGTCCAGGAGATGTCAGCGGAGATGAGGACGCCGAGAAACCGGAAGGTGTGGACCCTCTCCACACACTCGCCGTTGATGTATAAGGGGGCTAAGTCGGTGCTGTGCTTCCTGAAGTCGACAATGAGCTCTTTGGTTTTCTTGGTGTTCAGAGCCAGGTTGTTTTCTGAGCACCAGGCTGTCAACTTCAGGACTTCCTCTTGTTAGGCTGCCTCATCTCCCCTTGAGATGAGTCCGACTACTGTAGTGTCGTCAGCAAACTTGACGATTCGGTTGTTGTTGCGGGCCGGACTACAGTCGTGGGTGTAGAGACGGTATAGGAGGGGGCTTAGCACACAGCCCTGCGGGGAGCCGGTACTCAACCTGCAAGTGGAGGAGAGGTGGGGGCCGAGTCTCACAGTCTGGGGCCGGTTGGTGAGGAAGTCCTTTATCCAGGCACATGTGAGAGTGGGGAGGCCTAGAGTGACCAGTTTGTCGATGAGAATGTCCGGAATGATAGTATTGAAAGCTGAGCTGTAATCCACAAAGAGCATCCGAACGTAGCTCTGCCCCTGCTCCAGGTGGCTCAGCACAGAGTGGAGAGCTACGGTGATGGCATCTTCTGTGGACCTGTTTGGGCGATAGGCGAACTGGCCTCAAGCCTCAACACTAAATGATTACCGGCCCATAGCACTCGCGTCCATCATGATGAAGTGCTTTGAAAAGTTGGTCAAGGCCCACATAACATCCAGTCTCCCCTCTACACCTGACCCATTACAGTTTGCATATTGTCCCAACAGTTCCACTGATGATGCCATAGCAACAGCACTCCACCTAAGCCGGGCTCATCTGGAAAGCAATAACAGTTACGTGCGGATGCTGTTTATCGACTTCAGCTCCACCTTCAACACAGTCATCCCCCAACACCTGGTGAATAAACTCGGCGAAATAGGCATTAGCACCCCACTATGCAACTGGCTACTGGACTTCCTTACTGACAGACCACAGACAGTAAGAGTTGGCAAAAACTCATCAGAGACCACCATCATGAACACAGGGGTTCCACAGGGATGTGTGCTGAGCCCTCTGTTGTTCACACTGATGACACATGACTGTTGTGCCAAACACAATTCAAACCACATCATCAAGTTCACAGATGACATTACAGTGGTGGGCCTCACCAGCCACGATGATGACTCAGCCTACAGAGAGGAAGTTAAACAACTCATCAAGTGGTGTGACATCAATAACCTTCAACTCAATGTCAATAAAACAAAATAAATAACTGTGGACTTCAGGAAGAAACAGACAGTACACACCCCACTCACCATCAATGGCAGCGCAGTGGAGTCTGTGAAAAGCACCAAGTTCCTGGGAGTGCACAGCACAGATGATCAGACATGGTCCACCAACAACATCTCCCTAGTCAAGAAAGCACAGCAACGCCTCCACTTCCTTCGACGGTTGAGGAGAGCCGACCTCCCCCCTTCTGCCCTCACCACCTTTTACAGGGGTGGCATTGAGAGCATTCTTACCAGCAGTCTCCAGTCTGGTATGGCAGTTGCTCTGCTGCTGACCAGAAGGCCCTACAGAGAGTGGTGAGGACAGCGGAGAAGATCACCAGATCACCCCAACCAGCAATCCAGGACTTATACCCATCTCGCTGTTGCAAGAGAGCAACCAATATCATCAAAGACACCACCCATCCAGCACACAAATTGTTCACCCTCCTTCCATCCGGCAAGCGCTACCGCAGCATGCAGTGCAAAAACACCAGATTCAAAAACAGCTTTTTCCCTCAGGCCATCAGACTACTCAACTCACTCAAGAAAATTCCATGAACATTACCCAAACAAAGATCAACTGACTGTCAAATAACTTTAACTCAATGTCTGCAGTATGCTATTTGCACTTTAATAACATACCTCAAAATGTTACTAGACTCTGGCACACTGTGAATTTTTTTATATAATGTCTATTTTAATGGTATATTTTTTAAGGGTATTTTTAATGGTATATTGTCTGTCTGTGTTAAGACTTTCAAAGGCTGGTTCCTCAGAGTCGCGTAACAAATCAAAACCAGGGTCAAGTTTATATTAAAAAAAGTCTTTAATTGTAACACTAAACAAAACCCGAACCTGATTTTAAAGAACACGGTCAGGGACCAGAATTGGCTATAGAAACATAGAAACATAGAAAATAGGTGCAGGAGTAGGCCATTCGGCCCTTCGAGCCTGCACCGCCATTCAATGTGATCATGGCTGATCATCCAACTCAGTATCCCGTACCTTCCTTCTCTCCATACCCCCTGATCCCTTTAGCCACAAGTGCCACATCTAACGCCCTCTTAAATATAGCCAATGAACTGGCCTCAACTACCTTCTGTGGCAGAGAATTCCAGAGACTCACCACTCTCTGTGTAAAGAATGTTTTCCTCATTTCGGTCCTAAAGGAATTCCCCCTTATACTTAGACTGTGACCCCTTGTTCTGGACTCCCCCAACATCGGGAACAATCTTCCTGCATCTAGCTTGTCCAACCCCTTAAGAATTTTGTAAGCTTCTATAAGATCCCCCCTCAATCTTCTAAATTCCAGCGAGTACAAGCCAAGTCTATCCAATCTTTCCTCATATGAAAGTCCTGACATCCCAGGAATCAGTCTGGTGAATCTTCTCTGTACCCCCTCTATGGCAAGGATGTCTTTCCTCAGATTTGGAGACCAAAACTGTACGCAATACTCCAGGTGTGGCCTCACCAAAACCCTGTACAACTGCAGTAGAACCTCCCTGCTCCTATACTCAAATCCTTTCGCTATGAATGCTAACATACCATTTGCTTTCTTCACTGCCTGCTGCACCTGCATGCCTACTTTCAATGACTGGTGTACCATGACACCCAGGTCTCATTGCATCTCCCCCTTTCCTAATCTGCCACCATTCAGATAATAGTCTACCCTCATGTTTTTGCCACCAAAGTGGATAACCTCACATGTATCCACATTATACTGCATCTGCCATGCATCTTCCCATTCACTCAGCCTATCCAAATCACCCTGCAGCCTCCAAGCATCCTCCTCACACCTAACTATACCCCCCAGCTTGGTATCATCTGCAAATTTGGAGATGTTGCATTGAATTCCCTCGTCCAAATCATTAATATATATTGTAAATAGCTGGGGTCCCAGCACTGAGCCTTGCGGCACCCCACTAGTCACTGCCTGCCATTCTGAAAAGGACCCGTTTACTCCTACCCTTTGCCTCCTGTCTGCTAGCCAGTTCTCTATCCACATCAATACTGAACCCCCAATACCGTGTGCTTTAAGTTTGTATGCTAATCTCTTATGTGGGACCTTGTCGAAAGCCTTCTGAAAGTCTAGATATAACACATCCACTGGTTCTCCCTTATCCACTCTACTAGTTACATCCTCGAAAAATTCTATCAGATTTGTCAGACATGATTTACCTTTTATAAATCCATGCTGACTTTGTCCAATGATTTCACCACTTTCCAAATGCGCTGCTATCCCATCTTTAATAACTGACTCTAGCAGTTTCCCCACTACCGATGTTAGACTAACTGGTCTGTAATTCCCCGCTTTCTCTCTCCCTCCTTTTTTAAAAAGTGGGGTTACATTAGCTACCCTCCAATCCTCAGGAACTACTCCAGAATCCAGAATTATAAAATAATATATAATGGTGCTCCATCCAGCCTTTAATGGACCGTCGGACTGAAGACTCTAAACTGCCTATATAGCCCTAACTCTACAACCAAAAATGCCCGAAAACTCTCAGGTCATCCCTTCCGTCCCAATAGAACATTAATTTACAAAAGTATATCACAAATATACAAAGTGCAGTGCCATGCGGCCAGGCCTCATGCAGCTCAGCCCGGCACCTCTTCTTCCAGAGATCTCTCTTGAAGAGAAAGAGAATTCTGGGAGCTTCTGCCTTTTAAAGCTCCCGATGGGTCATCTGATGTTGCTGGGCCAATCGGGTACAGAAGCTGTTAACCCCTCGATTCCTGGCTCCCAGCCACGGCCTGCAGAGAAAAAGACAGGTAAGTACAGTATTCAACAGGGGGGGGGGAGTACCTAACACCCCCACCCAAAGATACTGTATAAGCTTCTGAAGAAATTATTCAGTCTTAAAACTCTATTGGCACGACAAGGCATCAGCCAAGATATTATCCTTGCCCCTGATGTGTCTGAACTCGAGGTTGTATTCTTGGAGCTGCCAATTCCAGCTCATTAACCTCCGGTTTTTATTTTTCATGCTCTGTAAAAAAAACAAAGGGTTATGATCCGTGAATATGACGACTGGACATTCGAGGAGCCCACATAAACCTCAAAATGATTCAGAGACAATAACACAGCAAGGGTTTCTTTATCAATGGTGGAGTACCACCTCTGATGGGGATTAAACTTCTTAGAGAAGTACGAAACTGGATGCTCCACCCCATCTGAATCATCCTGTATAAGAACCCCACCAACCCCACGATCACTGCCAGCTTAAATGGACGCTCAAAATTAGGTGCTGCAAGCACAGGTGCGCGCACCAGAAGACCTTTAGTATGATCAAAGGCTTGTTGACACTCAGTGGGCCACACAAAAGCTACCTTCGGACTCAGCAAATCCGTCAAAGGAGCAGCCACTGCAGAGAAGTTTGGACAGAACCCCCTATAGTACCCAACCATAGCCAGATACCTACGGAGTTCAGTCCTAGATGTGGGAACAGGAAATGCGACAATATGTCCCACCTTGTCCTCGAGAGCATGAACCCGACCTCGGCCCACCATTTTACCTAGATACGTCACCGTGGCCTGGCCAAACTCACACTTTCCCAGATTGATCGTTAGGTTTGCCTCCACTAGATGATAAAATACCTCCTTCAGATGACCGATGTGTTCGATCCAAGACCTGGAGCACACAACTAAATCATCAAGGTATGCTTCACAGAAGGACAAACCAGACAATAGCATGTTCACTAACCGTTGGAAGGTTGCTGGTGCATTAAGCATTCCAAATGCCATCACCATGTACTGAAGAAAGTTATCAGGCGTAACGAACGCTGAGATCTCCCTCCCGCCTAGTCAAAGGAACTTGCCAATACCCTTTTAGCAAGTCCAACTTAGACACAAAAGATGCACTTCCCACATGATCCACGCAATCCTCCATCCGTGGAAGAGGATAGCAATCCGGCTTAGTTACAGCATTCACCTTCCGAAAGTCCGTGCAAAACCTGTCCTCCCCATTAGCCTTCGTAGCCAGTAGACACGGAGAACTCCACGGACTACAACTAGGTTCAGCAATTGCATGCTGCAGCATATAGTCAACCTGACATCTTAGGTGCTGACGCTTGTCAGGATTGACCTGATATGGATGCTGTTTAATTGGCGCAGCACCGGCCACGACAATGTCATGCTGCAGCAAAGATGTCTGAGAAGGCACATCCCAGAACAGTGACCCATTTGACCCCACCAAAGCAAGCAGATCATCCCGCTGACTCTCAGACAAATGAGACAACCACAAGGGAAGTGACTCCAAAGCTTCAGAGTTGCACAGCTTTCCCTGCGTCAGTGCCACAGGCAACCATGCCTCACCCACATCACTACCCGTGTCAGGGGGCAGCACTGTTACAGCCAAAACTGGCTTAGGCAAAATCAAAGGACATAGCTCCTCCCCATCAACCCGTACATGCTCCTGCTCATGGTACTGCTTCAGCATGTTGACATGACAGAGCCGAGTCTTACGCCTCCGATCAGGGGTACCAATAACGTAATCCCTTGCACCAACCTTTTTAACCACCTGATAGGGACCACTATACCGAGCCTGCAGACTGGAACCAGGAATAGGCTACACCACCAGGACCTTGTCACCTGGAGAAAAATTCCGACTAGAAGCCTTCTTGTCGAACCAGCCCTTCATCCTAGACTGAGCAGTGGCAAGATTACTCATTGCCAGTTCACATGCCCTCCACAGTCTAGACCTAAAAGTACAGACGTGGTCTAAAATACTACATTTTGAATTCTCCTGCAACCATTTCTCCTTCAGGACCCTTAACGGACCACGAACCGTATGCGCGAACACCAGGTCAGCAGGACTGAACCCTAAAGACTCCTGCACGACCTCATGCACCGCAAACATAACTAGATGAACCCCCTCATCCCAGTCTTTTTCAAACTGCAGGCAGTAAGTCCTCAACATAGATTTCAAAGTCTGGTGAAAGCGCTCGAGAGCTCCCTGGCTCTCAGGATGATATGCCCTGGAGTAACAATGCTCAATATCCAACAACTTCATTACCTGACCAAAAACCTTTGACATGAACCTTGGTCGCTCTGCACCACCTTGGGCAAACCAAACAACGAAAAAAACTTAGTGAGAGACTTCACAATGGCATGGGCAGTAATGTTACGCAAAGGGACCACCTCCGGAAAGCGGGTAGACGCGCACATAATTGTCAATAAAAACTTGTTGCCTCTTCTTGTCCGAGGTAGGGGACCCACACAATTAACTAGAATCCGTTCAAATGGTTCCCCGACCACAGGGATTGGATATATAGGCGCTGGAACAATTGATTGGTTTGGCTTACCTGCCACCTGGCAAATGTGACAACACCTGCAGTGCTGCTTCACGTCCTTTTTCAACCGTGGCCAAAAAAAGATTCCGTAAGATACGGTCATACGTCTTATTGACCCCCAAATGTCCACCCAGAGGTCCATCATGAGCCAAACTGAGTATCTCGTCCCTATACTGACGAGGTATCACAATCTGATCAACCACGCTCCAATCATCATGCCCTAACATAGCCAAGGGAGACCACTTTCGCATCAGCAAGCCATTCCTCAGAAAATACCCCTTTGCTGTGGAATCCATATCCCCCTCAGGCACAGCGCAGTCGAACAGATCCGATAAACCTGGATCATTCTTTTGCTCCTCAACCAGCCAGTCACGTGACAGCGACACTGGCACATTTTCAGACAAGACCCCATCATGAGATGTAGAAACATTATTCACAACACAGGGTCCATCATCATGATCCCCAAAAATGCTCTCACTCAGGTCCACTACATCTTCAAACTTTGCCTGGCTCTTAGCCATAGCCCTCGTGACAGCACTAGCTGTGAAGACCTTCGGATGCTGCATAGCCAATCTATCAGGCCTTTGCACCACCGGAACAGCCGTCACCTCAGGAGTAATGAAAACTCTACCTCCTGCCAAGTCATTCCCCAAAATCACCGAAACTCCCGCAACGGGAAAACGCGGCCGTAACCCAACAGTTACCCGGCGTGAAACCAACTCAGACTCGAGATTCACGGTATGCAAAGGCACTACCATGTCTTCCAACCCGAATCCTACCACAGAGACACTGGACCCAACCGATGACTCCCCAGAAAACGGCAGTACACTATCCAATATAAAGGACTTAGTAGCACCAATGTCACGCAAGATCGATACTGGAACTCTATGACCCCCATTTTCTAGAGAAACAAAAGCTTTTGTGATGAACGCAGCGTAATTACTACATTCATCTGACGCAGACATCCCAGGAACCACAGGTGCTTTTTGTGAACCAACCAAAACCACAGGCTTTGCATTTTTCTTGACCAGGACGGGACACAACCTTACGATGTTCCCGTTCTCTTTACAATAGTAGCACACAGGACCTTCCTTAGTCCTGAGACCTCCGACAACCTTATCAGCTTGGACCTCCCCCTATATCACTGTGCTGCCACTTGCAGGCACAGAGCCAGCTTTGACACTGCCACCTGCGACACCACCACGATTAACCGGCCGTGCACCAAAACTACTGGATCGCCCAACAAACTCTGTTTTATGAGTCAATACATACTCATCTGCTAACACCGCAACCTTAGACACCTCTGTCACCTTCTGCTCTTTAAGGTAAGTAGCAACCCTCTCAGGGAGACAGTTCTTAAAGTCTTCCATAATCATCAAGGCCCGCAGCAGCTTAAAATCCTTCACTCCTTGAGAAGTGCACCACCTGTCAAAAGGTGCCTCCTTCTCCCAAGCAAACTCCACATAAGTCTGACTATCAAACTTCCTAAAGTGCCGGAACTTCTCCCGGTACGTCCCTGGAACTAATTCATAAGCCCTTAATACCGTAGACTTCACACACTCATAGTCCCGACTGCTGTCAACAAATAAAGACAAGTACACCTCCCTTGCTTTACCCACAAGGACACACTGTAATAGCAAGGACCACATGTCCCTAGGCCACTTCAAGGACGAAGCCACCCATTCAAACACTGCAAAATATTTGTCCACATCCTTCTCATTAAATGGGGGAACCAGTCGGATGTTCTTGCTCATATCAAATTCCCTTTCCCCAGATGAAACTCGGGAGGCATTCAATTCCATCTCCCGTAACTCAAGGCGTTTCATTTCCAGCATGAGCTCTTTCAATCTTAAGGCGAACTCCTTCAATCGAATGAGGTCCTCCATTTTCTGACCAGGCTGTGTAGAAGCTAGAGGACTTTCTTCCTCAGCAGGCAATACCCCACTCTTTTTCAACTCAGACCATAACACCGACTTTATAGCCTGTTTCCTCGAATGCTTATCAACAGACACCTGATAGCTGTCTGCCAGCAATAACAACTGCTCCTTTGTTCATTTGTCGAACAACTCCCGACTAGGAGCCTCAGTAAAGTCCTCCACTTTAAACTCCATATCAAATGTCAGGACCAAAAAAACCAGCCAAACCCTGGGCACAAAGGTCACAACAAATGGAAAAGAAAAATAAAATCCCCTCACAACACAGACTTCCTCAGACAACAGAAGCCTACCAAAAAAAAACCCCAAACTGTCTATGGTCCTCAAAGCTTAGGACGACCTCCCATTTTGTTACGACTCCCAAAGGCTGGTTCCTCAGAGTCGCGTAACAAATCAAAACCAGGGTCAAGTTTATATAAAAAACAGTCTTTAATTGTAACACTAAACAAAACCCGAACCTGATTTTAAAGAACACGGTCAGGGACCAGAATTGGCTATAAAATAATATATAATGGTGCTCCAGCCAGCCCTTAATGGACCGTCGGACTGAAGACTCTAAACTGCCTATATAGCCCTAACTCTACAACCAAAAATACCCGAAAACTCTCAGGCATCCCTTCCGTCCCAATAGAACATTAATTTACAAAAGTATATCACAAATATACAAAGTGCAGTGCCATGCGGCCAGGCCTCATGCAGCTCAGCCCGGCACCTCTTCCTCCAGAGATCTATCTTGAAGAGAGAGAGAATTCTGGGAGCTTCTGCCTTTTAAAGCTCCCAATGGGTCATCTAATGTTGCTGGGCCAATCGGGTACAGAAGCTGTTAACCCCTTGATTCCTGGCTCCCAGCAGAGAAACAGACAGGTAAATACAGTATTCAACAGGAGGGGGGGGGGGGGGGGTGGGGGGGGGGGGAGGGGGGAAGTACCTAACAGTCTGTGTTATAAATAAATATTACTTGCACATTTGGAATATGGGGAAATGCAATTCCAATCCTCTGTGTAACTTCTTGTTGCATTCTTTGAATTGACAATAAAGTTTACTTTGAACTTTGGTTTCGAGTGCTGAATTTATAGCTTTCTGCAATTTCCAGAGTGTTTGGGTTGAAGTGCTCCTCCATTTCATCATAATGTCATTGAATGGCACATCTTTTGACTTTATGGGCGCAAGGAGATTCACGAGTGTGCCGTACACTTCAGGACCGATCTCTGTGAGCAGATTCGCTTTCATGCGTTCGCAAACGGCCTTATTTGTTTCAGTCACTACCACTCTGTCACTGCTTATCTCCATTATATTGTTAGCCATGAAAAACATGTTTGCTTTCTCCAAATAGGAGCTGAACGGTTCTCTATTCTTGTCAAAAGTGCCAAGGTTTCAGATGTAGCCTGTGGACATCGCCATCATGTTGTTCTCTTTTTCCTTAAAGTCCGTTCAAAAACCCTGATTTCCTGTCTGTTCTGGTGTAACAATTCACCTAAAACTTAGCTGTACAAAGATTATACAGCTTGAGGAACTTGACAAAGAAAACCTCAGTCTAAAATCCTATACAATCCCAAGGATGGCATCTTGCCATGTAGACACAACACAGAGATCAGGTGACAAACACTCGACGATTTGTACAGATGCTGTTTTGAACTATAGTCCCCTGCATAGAAGGATCTGTGGCCTATTGTGTCCAGCTCGCAAACAACTGCGACACAGCTCTGAATTTGCTGTTTAAAATGTTAAACAATACTGCATGTTTCAAAACAGTCCTGCACTGTATTTAAAGGATGCGTTCACAAACTCTAACCCATCCTCATCGCCAATTTTGTTATATTCCGGATGGCAGAATGAATAACAACTTACACACTGGCTGCCTGGATCACGAGCGTGAGATTTTTTACCCAACATTCCCTGCTTATATTGAACACCAACTCATTTACATATACATGAAAATGTATGAATACATTACAGTATCCTGTCAGTCCGTTAAATTATCAAATATTCCAGTATCTCAGAGAGTGAATAAGGAAGCTACCGAGACATTTAACACCTCTGGAAATTTCAGAATAACAGATTTAGACCCAAGTAATGTCAGTCGGGTAGTATGTCATTGTTGCATTAATACTTTGAAAAACATTTGTAATTGTTACTGATTGTTATGACTTTGTCTCTGTAGTATCTGTGAAAGTACATTTTAAGAATTATTATTATAATATTAAAATAATGATATTCAAATATTACAATAACGCATTCTAATATTCGTTAGAATTGTTGTCCATTTATTACAGTAATGGGCCTTTCCCACTTACGCAACTTTTTCGGCGACTGCTGGCACCCATCATAGGTCGTCGCAGGTCGCCGAAAAATTTCAATATGTTGAAAATTCAGCGGCAACCAGAAAGACGCTACGACTCTTTGGGCGACTGAGAAGACTACTCATGACCATACAGGCGACACGTCGCGGGGTGAAGCCTGTATGTTCGTGATTAGTTGCCCAAAGAGTCGTACCTTGTTCTGGTCGCTGCTGGATTTTCGACATGTTGAACATTTTCAGTGATCTGCTGCTACTACGTTGGGTGCCGGCAAGTCACCAAAAAAATTGCGTAAGTGCGGCAGGCCCATTATTAATCTAATCAGAATTTGTCCACATAGTTGCCAGTGTACAGGGAGTATTGTAGTGGCTGAGGAAGCATCCTTGCGGGACACTGGTGTTGGGAATTATTGCTACAAGTCTCCTATGACTCTTACCAACTTCTACCAATGTACTGTTAAAAGCACACTATTGGCTTACGTCACAGCTTGGCTTGGAAACAGCTCTGCCCAAGAACTCAAGGAATTGCAGAGCATTGTAGATATAACCCAGTTCCACACGCAGACTAGTTTCCCCACCATTGTCTCCATCTACACTTCAGGGTGTAGTCCCAATCTTCCAACCTACCTCATTGCAGACATTGGACGTTTTCTCTGGAACTGATAGGCTACAATGCTGACATTTGTTTTCTCTTTGCTCTACCTGTAGTACTTGCGTTTGGTTTAATTAGATTTGTGATCTGATTTAATTGGATAGAAAGCAACCAACAAAGCTTTTCACTGTATCTCGGTACACATGACAATAATAAATCAATACCAATACCAAGTATACTTGAATTACTTACTGACTGTGCTAAAAGTATTTTCTTCGCAACAAAATTATTGCCTTCCATATGCCCACTTCAAATGTAAGTGCCAAAAGCACATAAGGGATAGTTCTTTACATCCTCACATTTCAAGGTTCTGCAACAGCTTCTTCCCACCAGCCATCAGACTCCTGAGTGCCATGTAATGGGCTGCCACCATTGTCTATTTATCCTTTTTATCCATTTTATCCATGTTTATCCTTCTGTTAATTATCGTGTTGCACAGGGAGCCAAATGCAACGGAATTTCATTTGGAACTGCATATATCAATGTATTTCTAAATGACAATAAAGTTTGTTTGACTTGACAGGGGATGTTGAGAAGAATACGTTCATCTACAGATTTTGTCCCTGGCATTTTGATATATTCTTAGCCTTCAACACTTGTATTTTCTGCAGGATCATTTAAAAATCCAAAACCTCATGCACAATTAGACTGTGTTGTTTGCAATGTGTGCAGAAAGTGGAAATATTCCAATTATAAACCATCATCTTCCACATCATCTTAGGATGTCGTTTGGCCACTACTTGTCATAAGGATCAATTGGAAAATGATCACATGATGTGTCAATGATTGGCCCTGCTAACAAGTACTCTAAAATCTCACCAGAAATGACAGGTCACTTCAATAGCTGCTGAGGATGTTACATGTTCAGGTTGCATTCTCCTGTCCACTATTTTAATGACATTTTTAGATGGTTTGTTTTAATATGTTGGTGGCTTTGTCAAAAGAACATATGGCAAAACAACACAAATGCATCAGTATGATGTCACAATCCACTGTCAGAAATTATGAACAATTAATTTTTTTAATCAGATTTGCCAATGTTCCACAATTGTGCTAGATTTCCATTACATGTAATTCCCAAAGGCACTATTCTGACAGTTAAGTTCCATTAAATTAATAATTGAAATATGGAATCTAATTTATTTGAAAATAGGAATATTATGTAAATTTCCATATTGCATTTTCAATTTGATTATAAAAAGGAAGCAATTCTTACACATTTTGTAAATAAGATAATGGTTATATTTAGCTGTGTTTAGAAGCCTTCACAGCATAAATGAGTTATAATTTACTTTATACTTTCAGAAAACCACCAACTTATTTGTCCTGTTATAACCATAGATTTTGCTGAATCTTCACCAGGATATTTTTGGAATAGTGAAAGGCCTGGATAGAGTGGATGTGGAGAAGATGTTTCCAATAGTGGGAGAGTCTAGGACCAGAGGTCATACCCTCAGAATTTAAGGACATTCCTTTAGGAAGGAGAGGAGGAATTTCGTTAGTCAGAGAGTGATGAATCTGTGGAATTTATTGCCACAGAAGGGTGCGGAGGCCAAATCAATGGATATTTTTAATGCATAAATAGATATATTCCTGTATAACGAGACCAGGCAGGTTGAGTTGAGTAATTTTTATTACCAACAAAAGTTGTGTAACACGCGTGCCTGACTAGCTAACACAAAACAGCCCCTGTTGCTGGGAGGAGCGCTGACGACTAACTGAAAAGCCCACAAACGAACCCTCGTGGTCACGTGATTGAGCCAACTAAGACAAGAGTTCTGACCTCCCAAAAACCACCACTAGGTGCTGCTACAGAACCCCCCCCACCCCCCCAGAACCAGAGGAAAGGAACCGAGCAGGAGGCCGAATGAGGCGACCAGACCGAGTGGAGACAGGAGGAACAGGCACAGCCAGCGTTACAGGATGAACAGGCGGAACAGGGCTAGCAGGCCGAACAGTAACAGGTGGAAGAGGCACAACAGGTGTAACTGGTGCAAGGGGTACGGCCAGCGGACAACCTCTAGGCCGGGGTTGAGCCACCACCACCAGGTTAACGACGTCCAGATGGGCGGGCTTGAGGCAGGCCACCGAAACGAGCTCCTAACGACATCCAACCTCCAACAGAAAAGTCACAACACCGGACTGGAACACCCGGAAAGGTCCTTCATAAGGCTGCTGCAGTGCGAGTCCCGGCGAACGAAAACAAAAAGGCAGTCCTTGAGCTCTGGCGGAACGTAGACAGGAGCAACCCCATGACGAGAGGACAGAACAGGAGCCAGGCCGCCCACTTTCTCCCACAGGTTCACCATCACAGATGAAGTGGGCTCCTGCAGCCCCCGACCTGCAGGAAGGAAATCACCAGGTATCCATACGGGGAGCCATACACCAGCTCTGCAGATGACTTGTCCAAATCCGCTTGCGGGGCCTTGCGG
The DNA here is from genome assembly GCA_963514005.1 of Raja brachyura. The sequence continues at coordinate 38,594,694 of OY740789.1, read as the reverse complement.
ATCCCCAGCAACACCCATGACAACTGGAACACCAAATCTGGGCCCGTGAACCGCACCTTCAGCGCAGACTTCAGATGCTGATAGAACCGCTCCACCAACCCTTTGGCCTGAGGGTGGTGCGCGGTGGTGTGATGCAGCTGCGTCCCGTACAGCTGTGCCACAGCCGACCACAGGGCAGAGGGAAACTTGGCACCGCTGTCGGTGGAGATGTCCCAGGCACACCAAAACGCACCACTCAGTGGGCCGCAAGGGCCCGAGCACAAGTGGCGGCAGAAGTGTCAGATAGCAGAATGGACTCAGGCCACCTCGTGAAGTTATCCACAATGGTGAGCAGGTGCGTGGCACCACGAGACGTCAGTAGCGGACCTACCAAATCAACATGGATGTGCTCGAACCTGTGAGGGGAACCACAAAATCGTGGAGCGGCACCCGCACATGCCGCTGGAACTTTAACGTCTGGCAGCGAATGAGGCCGCAACATACTTGCGAAGCTCCTGCCAGACAAACTTGTCTGCCACCAACGCAGATGTCGCCCGGATGGAAGGGTGGGCCAGACCGAGAGCAGAGTCAAACACATGCCACCGCCAACCCGCAGGGACGATGGGGCATGGCCGTTCGGTGGAGACATCGCATAGGACCATTACACTGGCAGTACCGAACGGAACATCGGCCAACACCAACCCCGACAAAGCGGTCCAATAGACAACCTCATCGCCCTCACGCTGCGCAACAGCCAGCCCAGAATAATCCATGCCCAGGTCCACGGACAAAACGGCCTGGACTGCAGGGCGAGATAAAGCTTCCGCGACCTGGTTCAGTTTGCCCATCACATGCTGGACATCAGTGGTGTATTCTAAGACAAATGCCAGGTGCCGCTGTTGCAGAGCGGACCAGGGGTCGGACACCTTTGCAAATGCAAACATCAGGGGCTTGTGGTCTGTGTCCATGAAGAGCCTGCCCTCTAGAAAATAGTGGAAATGACGGGCCGCCAAATAAAGAGCCAGGTGATCCAAAACAAACGCACCATAGCTCCACTCCGGAGCCCGCAGGTGCCGGCTGAAAAAGGCAAGCGGTTGCCAGCGTCCGTTAATAAACTGCTCCAGGACCCCCCCAACAGCAGCATCCATGGCATCCACGGTGAGGGTGGTCAAAGAAGCAACCCGTGGGTGCACCAGCATGGTGGCCTTGGCCAGCCCTTCCCGCACTGTCAAAAGTGGCCACAGTCTCGGCATCCTACATGAGGTCCCGTGGCTTACCGACCAGGCACTGGAACAAGGGCTGCATGATCCTGGCTGCCGCTGGCACAAAACAGTGATAAAAGTGCAACATGTCGAAAAACTGCTGCAGCCCCTTGACGGTGAGTGGCTGAGGAAACTGCCGAATCGCCTACACCTTACCGGGAATAGCCGCAGAACCCTGCGGGGTGACATGGTGTCCCAGGAAGGAAATAGAGCTGAGCCCGAACTGGCATTTGTCAGCGTTAATAACCAGCCCGTGGTCCTGGAGCCACTGGAACAGCACCCAAAGGTGCGCACAGAGTTCCTGGTGGGAGTGGCTGGCAACCAGAATATCATCCAGGTACACAAAAACAAAATCCAACCCTCGACCAACCATGTGCATCAACTGCTGAAAAGCCTGCACAGCATTCTTCAACCCAAACGGCATCCGCAGCCATTCAAACAGACCAAACGGGGTAATGCTGGCAGTCTTGGGCACATCATCGGGGTGGACGGGAATCTGGTGGAAGCCGCGCACCAGGTCCACCTTGGAAAAGATGGTAGCACCGTCCAATTGGGCCATGAAGTCCTGGATGTGCGGGACTGGGTAGCGATCAGCTGTCGTGACGGTGTTCAGGCAGCGGTAGCTCCACATGGTCTCCACCCCCCAGACGATTTGGGAATCATATGTAATGGGGAAGCCCACGGGCTGTTGGATTGCCACACAATCCCCACGACCTCCATTTTTCAGAACTCCGCCTTGGCTAAACGTAGCTTGTCGGGCGGAAGCCTGCGTGCCCGTGCAAGCAGTGGGGGGCCGGCAGTGAGAATATGATGTGCCTTCCCGTGCTTAGGGCTGGCAGAGTGAAAGTGAGGGGTCAGGAGCTCCGGGAATTCGGCCAGGATGGAAGTATATGCCCCACCCACATCCGTAACAGATCTGAGGTGCGGGCCAGAGGTAACCACGGGCCACAGCTTGTCTGCCCATTCAGCGAGCTGCAGGGGGTCGGCGAAATCGGACTCGCGATGAGCAGGCGGATGTCGTCGGGCATCTGCTCCAGGAAAGCCTGCTCGTACAGCAGGCAGGGCTGGTAGCCATCCATGATCAACGCAGATGGCTTATGATCGCCGAGACCGTCCACACCCGAGGCGAACCACACCTGAGGCTGGACCGCCCAGAAAACGGGCAATTTCAGGGCAACCGCATTTTGCTGGGCATCGAGGTTTTCGGTGGCGTTCAAGTTGAAGATTCAGATTGTCAGGGTCACCACTATAACCAGACCAGGTAGGTCGAGTTGAGTAATTTTTATTACCAATAAAAACTAAAATAAAACTCGTGTAACACGCGTGCCTGACTAGCTAACACAAAACAGCTCCTGTTGCTGGAGAGGAGTGCTGACAACTAACTGAAAAGCCTGCGAACAAACCCCCACGGTCACATGATTGAGCCAACCAATGACAAGGGTTCTGACGTCCCCAAACCACCACTAGGTGCTGCTACACTTGATTAGTACGGTGTCAGGGGTTATGGGAAGAAGGCAGGAGAATGGGGTTAAGAGGGAAAGATACATCAGCTATGATTAAGTGGCGGAGTAGACTTAATGGGCTGAATGGCCTAATTCTGCTCCTATCACATGAACATGAAACCGCTCTGAAAGAATGTGTGCTTAACTATAAATACAAAATTAAAATTATGAGAGGCATAGATAGAGTAGACAGTCATAATCTTTCTCCCCAGGTGGAAATGTTAAAGACTAGAGGGCATAGCTAAAAGGTGAAAAAGGGAAAGTTTAAAGGAGATGTGTATGGGTAATTATTTTTAAACAGAACATTATGGGTGCCTGGAGGGGCTGCCAGGGCTAGTGGTGGAGAAATATACAATAGTGGCATTTAAGAGACTTTCAGATAGGCACATGGATGTGTAGAAAATGGAGGGATATGATTCATGTGCAGGCAGAGGTGATAATTTTAACATCATGTGTGACATTGTCATTGGGGGGGACCTGTTCCAGGGATGTAGTGTTCGATAATTCTAGCCTGGCTGGCTCCAGAAAGAAATAGTGCAGTAAACTCATTTTAATGAACCTCTTTATAACAGATTTTGGTTTTCGCGAACCAAATCTATTGTAGACTGTTTGTTGTTTCATGGGATGACCACTGGGTGGATAGAGCAAATGGTGCTTTTGAACCATTTTAGCTTAGTTTAAATTAGATATGCAGCATTGAAACACAGAGTCCGTGCCAACCAGCGATTGCCTTTACACTAGTTCTATCCTACACACTAGGGACAATTCATAGTGCATAGCATAGAAGTAGCAGTTCTATTTTGCCTCCCACATTACAAAGACAAAGACATGGTGACAGCTGCCACAGGGAGCACCCAAAATAAAGATATTCATCTTCTAGTAGGACAACTTGTTCTATTTGATCTTATTTGATAGTGCACACCAAGTTGATTGCATTTGTCAAAACAGGTTGAACCACATGAAGGTTGCATTCTCCCACCCCAAGGTAAGGATCAATCTCTGGTCTCTAGCACTATAAGGTTGCATATTGGCCGTTTATCCAAATAGTACTGTACATATTTAACCCCCTTATTCAGTTACAGCTGGCAATCTGTAATAACAGACACCATCTCCCTCCCCCCCCCCCCCACATGTGGTCTATTATAGTGAGGGTTTACTGTAATTTTCTAGTCTTGTGTGAGCCTCACTATCTTACTTCAGCTATTGGTTGTGCGTTTTTCACGCTGCTGCTATGAAGTATGCGGAGCATGCGCCTGGCGGGGCTTCTTCACGTAATCCCTCATCGTAACGCCTCATAAAATAAAGATCAAACCTCAAACAGGTAAGTTCTCATTTAATCTTACTATTTTACTTTAGAGTCATGCGAGTGACTACGTGAAGATTTTGAAGCTCTGTGATTTTCATGCCATAGATTCATTCCATACGGCACGCTGCTTCAGTTGACAGTAGTGAGTAAATATTATTAAACATTGCTTGAATAATGCAATAAGTATTTTAATAATAATAATAATAATAGAAAGAAAAGTAATACCCCTCTATCAATGGGGAAATTACAACAAAAGATATGAATCATTACATAAAAGAAAACAAATAATCTAACAGAACCCAACATTGCATGTCCAAACTCTGGCACCGTGATAACAGGTTTATTGTAAAACTTGGAAAAAGTTTCTTCTTTACACCATCCTGCGGCCTCTGAAATTTGGTCGAGCAGCATGTCCTGTGCCATCGCCATGGACGTGGATGCTGCCCTGCTGGAGTGAGATTTAAACACATCAGTGTCTACTGCAGCTAAATCCAAAACCTGTTTTTAACCATCTAGAAATAGTTTGTACTGACACTTTTTTGTATGGTTTTTATGGGCAATAAGCATTGTTGTCTCACAACTTCGGAGACTCTTGGTTACTTCAATATATTGAGTCAGATGCTTAACCACACCCAATGTTTGGTCGACAGGATATGCTCTTAAGATTACCGTGGTTCCAGACTTCCCCGGTCTACTTTGTTTGATTAGATCATAAACATAAAAAGTAATGTTATCTGCAGACAAATGCATACAACCTAAACATAACATTTGCAATGTTTGTACTCTTTGTGCTGACACTAATGCCATAAGCTACTTTACTACTTTAAATGTTAATTTCTGAAAAGACAATGACGTAATTAGAGCCCATTGCCAAAGCAATGTGAGAACTATACTAACCCCCCAAATTTCTGTATATCTGGGTTTGGGAAGATTTTTATTAAAAATCCCTCTCATAAATCGGGATATTAATGTATGAAACCCGATAGATAGATGTTCTGAAAATTGTCATAAATAGAAAGACAAAGCACTACGAGCACTATTAATGGCACTATAACTAAGGTGCTCATCACAATGCAACATAGCAAGGAACTCCAATACATCCAATATGTTTGCAGTATGATAAGATATATCTGACTGAATACAAAAAGCTTCCCATTTCTTTATGCGAGACATATATTGTTTCTTAGTGCTATCTCTCCAAGCTGAAGTTATGACATCCCTGCTCCTATCCGACAGTCCAAGCCCTTGCAATGGTCTGGTCAGAACCTGCAAATTAACAAATTCATATGATCATGCAATGGATGAACTTGTTCTGTCACTGGTTGTACCAACAAATCCCTGGTAATGCATCCAATGCTACAGCTCCTGGGTCAGGCTCCAATCCTCTTGGACAGTCCATCTACCACCACACCTGGTGTAATTGTCTGTAGCCCCCCCATCTGAGAGCACTAACATCAGCTTGCGATACCACTGTAGGTTGCTGAATAACAATGTTTTTAGTAGCTTGTGCAACATTCCCAATCCACCACTGTAATTCAGCCAAAGATTTTGTTGGCAACTGCATGGGTCTGTCAAAATGACCTGCACGTTCTTTTAGTACTTGTGCTTTTTCCCTTTGAAGATTTTGATAATGAAAAGCACCAAACTCAACAGCGGGAAATGCTGTTACTATCTTACCAATAACCCTAGCTACTTCTCCGATGGAGGGATAAGGTTTGTCAGCAAGGCAACTACACGCATTTGTAATATCCACAACTTTATCTGTTGGCAAAGTTACTGACATGGCAACTGAATTAATGACTAACCCCAAATACTCAATTGTTTGCAACGGCTGTAGCTTAGATTTCGTTGGATGGATCCTGGAATTCTCTGCCACAGAAGGTAGTTGAGGCCAGTTCATTGGCTATATTTAAGAAGGCATTAGATGTGGCACTTGTGGCTAAAGGGATCAGGAGGTATGGAGAGAAGGCAGGTAGGCAGGTACGGGATACGGAGTTGAATGATCAGCCATGGTCACATTGAATGGCAGTGCAGGCTCGAAGGGCCGACTCCTGCACCTATTTTTCTATGTTTCTATTGAGAAAACACAGGCCTTTTGAACAGGCTTATAGTTGCTGAAACTGAATCTTCAACTGATTCCTGAGCGGCATTAACAATTACAATATCATCAAGATAAGCCATGACAATGTGACTTTGAGCCCTTAACAATGCAAGTGCTGGTTTCAATAATTTTGTGAACAGCCTGGGTGCTGAACTTAACCCATTAGATAATGCTTTATATTGCCACAGCTGACCCATCCAATTAAACTTCAAGTACCTATGATAATGGTGATGAATTTGCACTGAATAATATGCATCTTTTAAGTCTACAGTAGCCATGTAACACCCTGAGGACAACAACTCCTTTGCAGTGTTGAAGGTGTCCATTTTGAAATGTCTATACTGGACATGAATTCAATTTTGTGAGATCCAGAATGACTCTACAACCCCCATCTTTCTTTGCCCTGGGGAAAATATTGGACACAAATTATTGCGGATGATTCCCCGTACTTTCAATTACCCATTTTTTAAATACATTTTTTACTTCTTCTTTTACCTGAGAATTTTTAAGGTGCAGAACACACCAAAACCCGATTAGGTTTATCCTGTACAGGTGGATCAACTCCTTCCATAAATTCTATAATAGCACCTGACACAGTATCTAATATAAACCGATCAGATGTTATACAGTACCATTCATCATAAAACAATTGCAATCTACCACCAACCGGAGGTTCCACAACAGTTTCCTCTGTGATAGAATAAATATTTTGTACCTCAGCAACTGACCGTGACGGTCTCCATCTCCCAATATATGGATTGACATTGGGCTGTGATGGGTAATAATACCTTCTCACCATACCCCTGCCTCTGCTTGTTCCTGCTCCTGAATCAAACCACCTTCTCATCCAGCTAGATTGTCTCCTTTGACCAAATATAAAAAGTTTCATGAGGCTGATAGTCTGCCTCCTCATCAATATCTATAATTTGTTTAGGCACGTTTTCTCTGAATAAATTATCTGGAGCTTGAACATTGCTTGATATACACAAACCAGCAAATCTTAGGTGCAGGATGGGTCGAATGGCGATTTTCTCATACAATAAATCTCAAAATAAGAGTTACAAAACAATGCCAACATGTCTTTTTGGATTTTGGACATAGCATGCCCTTCCAACTGCCTCCCAAAAGCAGTAATGCCAGCTGCAATGAGCTTGAGGACCCTCTGGAATCGTATCTCTTGTCCTCGCTTTGTTGAAGTCATGGGTGTCCAAATAGCTGGATTCCCCATCGGCACCTTCAGTGATGCACAATTAACAGGTGTTTTATAGAGGTCTGCTGTCTCAATCATGACAGTCCCCTGAAGCTGGTGAGAAACCAAATAATTAATGTTGGCCACCAGGTTTTCTTCCATGACCTCACCGCTCCCCTCTGGCAAAGGATTGTGCTACATCTGGTACACCTGTAGTTTGACTTTTGTGCTGTGGTGGGTATTCAAGACCTCAAACACCACCTTCAGGGTCACTCTCCTGCCGCCCTGGTACTCCTGAGACTTGCTCAAAGGAGACTTCTTCCAGACCTAAACAAGGCTCTGGAGGTTCACATTCCCATGGTGTAAAGGCACCATATTCATGATATGGAACCCCTCATGGGCTGCCTGGGAATACTTTGGGTCTTTTGACCCTTAGTTAATAATTGTTTGAAGCATTTTCTCCAATTGGTCCATCCTGAGCCACAGGGCTCATCTGCCTGGCCCTGCCTCTTCTTCATCAGATTAATCTGATATTACAGGCCAAGCAGACTTCCTTTTATTTTTCCTTTCCACTGGAGTACTCTCCGTGGCCTGTGGCTGTGGAGCGTCTAGAGGCTGAACTATGGCAGGGTCAACGGCTACCGGTGTCAGAACCGGCTCTGTACTAATCTGTGGTCCCGATCTTAACTGTGTTTCCACCCGGGACGCACACTTTCCCCGCGCCGATTTTTTCAGTGTGTCCATTTTTTAAAAACTTCCCAAACTTCTCCTGGCTATTCCAGCCAGCGTCATGGAGTTTCTACCCCGGAAGTAATTTCAACCCACTTACCTGCGGGCCTATTACTCACCACTGGTGGAGCTGTGGCCTGCAGCCCGTTCCTTACCGACATGCGTCGACGTAATGCCAAGCATGTGCCTGGCGGGGCTTCTTCACGTAGTCACTCACTTGACTCCGAAGTAAAATCTAAAATAGAGTTGGCAAATACCCCTGGTCTGGCAATGGAGTAAAATAAAATGTTGGACACCTCGTCCGTTAGACCATCCTGCAGTTGACAGGATGTGGTCCAGAAGACTGCACATAACCCTTGCTGCTGTTGTTGTAGCAACCCTGGTGGAGTGATTTTAGAAATTACTATCTACGCCTGTATAAGCCAAAACCACGCATAACCATCTGGAGATGGTCTGAACTGACACCTTCTTATGAGTTTTTTGTTGTTGTAACTAACAAACATAGCTAGTATCTGAGCCTCTAAGGCTCTAGATTACCTTGACGTAATTTTGTAAATGTGTGACCACACGTATCCGAAGGTGCATGGGGTATGTAAACATGAATTATTATATAGCAGGTGTAACGATCCTGTCCATTCACAATTTTTGTAATGACTGGACCCATGTGCTGAGGGCAGCACCAGGGAATAAACTACCTATGAGGGCCGAACCAAAGATAGAGAGATAGCTGGAGCCCCATGGTGAATAACTGTTAACACAATGTCAATATCCCATACTTCCATGAACTTGGGTCTGGGAGAACTTGTGTTAATGATATCCTTAATAACTGGATACCAGAGGGTAAAACCCGAGAGAGCGGGTCCCACTTGCTGCAGCAACTATGAAGAGAAGCATGTTGGGCACAGTTAATGGGACTATAACTTAATTTATTGTCAAAGACCCATAGAAAATGAACTCTAAGACGTCAGTGTCCATGCTGTATTATATGTAAGATAACATTTAAACAGAAAAACGCTTCCCATCTCCTGAAGAGGCAAAGTACTCCTTTTTTGGTGCTATCCCTGTACTCTGCAGTGAGCACATACTTGGATCAATCTGACAGCCCGAGCCACAGGAGCGGTCTTCTCAGATTCTGTAAAGCAATGAATTGATTAATCATTTAGAGGCTGGTTCCCCAAATCCCAGGCTGAACCAGCAAAGTTTTATGTTTAGAACACCATATAAGGTTCGATTATTATTCCCAACATTTGCGGGAAACCATGGCTGCGTAGGCCAGTCAGACAGTACGAGAACCCTGAATGTGGGATCTTGCTGAATTATTGCAAGACCCGACTGAGGAGGCAAAATGGAGAAACCACATAAAAGAACATTCCTCCCCCATGTAGCAAGAATGAGCCTATATGCAAATATATCGATATTGGGTGCCATCGAGCCATAGATCCTAAAATACTTTGTGATACAACATCCATACTGTGTTGTCATTGATTTTGCATGATGATACACCAGCACCAAAAAAGGTTGGGTAAATTATGACAGGATACTTTATTGCATCCACGTGACTAACATATGCCACCACCACTTGGAACTGATCATGCATATTTTGCATATTCGCACAATAACCCTTTAACACATAGTATGCACCTAGTGTCTATAGGTAGTTGATGCTTCTATTGATTCCAATCTGTTGCCCCAGGGCGGAGTCACAGATAAATTAATAGTTAAAGGTAAATCCGTTAAACAATAACTTAACTTTGACTGGATGGCTGAGGAACATCAATTCCTCAAATATAGTTTTAGCTGAAACAGTTGATTTAAGCAAAAAACACAGCGTTAGAAATATCCTCCAGATCAATTTCAAATATCTTTGGTGATCTCCTGTTAATGGGACCCAAATAGAATGCATCTTTGAGATTGATGCACGCCATAAAGATCCTAAGGAAATCAGTAGTTAGACAGTAGAGAAATTCCATATACTGAAGAGCTATGTTGCACATGGGAGTTAAAAGGATTATGAACCAACATCCTCCATCTTTCACAATGAAAAGGCCACGCCTGCCATAATTCCATGCCTGCCTTGAATGCAACTCCAGCCATACTAATGGCCTGCCCTAAAACTGCTCCGGCCTGCCTCGAAAGACAACTCTGGTCATATTACCAAGCTTGTCGCGGAAGGCAATACTGGCCGTAATCCTGAGCCTGCTTCGAAAGACAACTCTAGCCCCAATTCCAAGCCATGCTTGGTACCCTTGTATACTGTGTAATAATAACCCACCACATGTTATCATTTTCATTTGTACAAAACAAGAACTTACCGGCACTTGTAGCGTGAGGTTAATCTGGCCCCTTCCATGTTTTCTGCCTCTTCCCTTGTGAGTATATCCTCGCACTCCCCTCCACCGAGAGGGAGACTCATAGACAGCCCTGAGACAGGTGTTGCCGCAGGCCCCTGAGGATACCTGCGCTGACATGGCCCCTCAGACCTATATCAGGACATGACTCTGGGCCAGAGTGAAACTGACCCCTGATGCTCCCCTCCTCAGTGAGGGAGACATTGTGCAGCCCTGGGACTGGTGCTGCTGCCAGTGGGTTTTCCATAATACCCGGGCTCAGATAGCTCTCTTCTGGAGCATATCTCTCTGGAGCAACCTCTCCATCAGGTGCTCCAGGTGGGTTTTAGGCGTTCACAGATGCCAGTCCCAAGGCCTGGCCGGCTTCCTCGTGGTTTAACCCCTTTCCTGGGGGAACCATGCGGTCTGTGAGTTGCTGACCCAATAGTGAGTGACTGGGTATTGAGACCAGCTTACTACCAGTTTCCCCCTTATTTTGGGGAGACCTTAGCAGTCTGGGAGCTGCTGACACCATTGTCAGTGACTGGGGTAGCGAGACCGGCTTACTGGCAGTCTGACCACTTTATCTGGGAAGACCCAAGTGGTCTGGGGGTTGCTGACCCCATTGTCCGAACTGGGGTAGCGAGACCGGCTTACTGCCAGTCTAACCGCTTTATCTTGGAAGACCTAAGCGGTCTGGGGGTTGCTGACCCCATTGTCCGCGACTAGGGTAGCGAGACCGACCTACTGCCTGTCTAACCCCTATTTCTGGGGAACCATTGCGGTGTGGGAGCTGTGGACCCCATGGTGAGTGACTGGGGTAGCAAGACCGGCTAACTACAGTCTAACCCCTTTCTCTGGGGGGACCATTGCTGTCTGGGAGCCCATACTGAGAGAAAAACCCCACTCGCATTCCCCTCCTGGGTGTCGCTGACCTACTTGTGAGCGAATTGGGAGCAAACCCAATGGCCGCTGGCTACCCGCGCTTCCGCGGTCCGGACCAGGAATACCCCACAGTCAATAACCGGTTTCCTGTAGCCCGTCCAACTTCACCCCGAATCCAGCAGGCAAACTCTATGAGGAGCTTCCTGCAAAACAAAAAACATCCCTCGAAATAAGTTTAAACTTACCTTCCAGGTTTAAAACTTACCGCAGCGCGCCTGCCAGTCAGCCGGTGAGCAATGCGCCAGACATAATGACGCGCATGCGGGCTGACGGCCTTCTTCACGTAGTCACTCACGTGACTCCAAAGTAAAATACAATAACAGAATAATTGAATGATGTAGAGTTAAACGTTAAGAGTAGAGTTAATATCGCAGCACCTCTTGGAAGTGGTGTGAAAGGGAGTTTAATAGTCTGACAGCAGTGGGGAAGAAGCTGTTCATAAGTCTGGATATCTGGGCTTTCAAAATCCTATATCATCTACCAAAAGGTAGAAAAGAGAAAAGGGAATTGTCAGGATGGTGATAGTTCCAACCTTCCTGATTCAATACATGGTGAAGATGGTCTGGATGGAAGGAAGTGACAGAGCTATGATGCACTGGACTGTGTTCAGGCATTCAAAAGCAGAGCAGTTCTCATACCGGGCTATCCAATCTTTCCTCATATGAAAGTCCTGACATCCCAGGAATCAGTCTGGTGAATCTTCTCTGTACCCCTCTATGGCAAGGATGTCTTTCCTCAGATTTGGAGACCAAAACTATACGCAATACTCCAGGTGTGGCCTCACCAAAACCCTGTACAACTGCAGTAGAACCTCCCTGCTCCTATACTCAAATCATTTCGCTATGAATGCTAACATACCATTTGCTTTCTTCACTGCCTGCTGCACCTGCATGCCTACTTTCAATGACTGGTGTACCATGACACCCAGGTCTCGTTGCATCTCCCCTTTTCCTAATCTGCCACCATTCAGATAATAGGCTACCCTCATGTTTTTGCCACCAAAGTGGATAACCTCACATTTATCCACATTATACTGCATCTGCCATGCATCTGCCCATTCACTCAGCCTATCCAAATCACCCTGCAGCCTCCAAGCATCCTCCTCACACCTAACTATACCCCCCAGCTTGGTGTCATCTGCAAATTTGGAGATGTTGCATTGAATTCCCTCGTCCAAATCATTAATATATATTGTAAATAGCTGGGGTCCCAGCACTGAGCCTTGCGGTACCCCACTAGTCACTGCCTGCCATTCTGAAAAGGACCCGTTTACTCCTACCCTTTGCCTCCTGTCTGCTAGCCAGTTCTCTATGCACATCAATACTGAACCCCCAATACCGTGTGCTTTAAGTTTGTATGCTAATCTCTTATGCGGGACCTTGTCGAAAGCCTTCTGAAAGTCTAGATATAACACATCCACTGGTTCTCCCTTATCCACTCTACTAGTTACATCCTCGAAAAATTCTATCAGATTTGTCAGACATGATTTACCTTTTGTAACTAAATACGCCTCTGTGCTTTTTTGATCATTGCATCAATATGATGGGACCAGATCAGGTTGCCGGTGATATGGATGCCTAACATCATAATCTTGGCTTCTTTCCTGTAAATATTTCTGTAGCCACTCTCTATATTGTAATCTGTGGTCTGCTGAGTCAAATCAATGTTTCCTTCCTGAGCAATCAAATAGTTTCTCTTGCACTTATTGTTATCCACTTTGCTGTTGTATCCTTTCAGCTGCTCTTTGTTTTCATCCAATTTTCCATTCTAATTTTTCACATTGACCGCTTCAGCCTCAATCACCGACTCGAAATAGGAGTTTGACAACCACGCTACTCTGCAGGTCCCCCGCTCCCTATTCTAAATCTTTCGGTATTCTTCAAGTGTGTGGGATTGAATAACATATCCTGGATTGATTATTAGCTCACAGACACAGTGCAACTTAATAGCACAGCTAGAAGAGCTGCTGCCTCAAAAAGCCAGAGACCCGGGTTTGAACCTGACCTCAGGTGCTCTCAGTGGGAAGATTGCATGCTCACCCTGTAAACATGTGGGACTGCTCTGGGTATTCCAGCTTCCTCCCACATCCCAAAGATGTGCGGGTTTGTCGGCTAATCTATAAATTGCCCCTCTTGTGCAGGAAGAGGATGAGAAAGGTGGATAACATAGAACCAATGTGAGCAGGTCAACATGGTCTCAATGGGTCAAAGGGCCTATTTCCAAATCGTTATTTCTAAAACTAAAAATAAGAAAGCAATAATGCCATTTTCAGGATGGCAGATTGTAACTTGTTCAGTACTTGCAGCATTATTGCCTGGGCCTCAGGTGTAGCTCTGATGAGGGGACGGAGTGCAGAATGCACAGCTACACTGTAGGTAGGAGGCACAAGGGACTGAAGATGCAGGAATTTGTAGCAAAAAAAGGAGAGCATGGCAGAACCCAATGAGTCAGCCAGCATTTGTGGGGGGAAATGGACAGTCGACGTTTTGCATCAAGACCCATCATTGAGACTGAAAAAGGAGAGAAGATGTAAGAGGGAGGAGGAGAGGTTTCAGGGTCAGTTATGGGTGAGAAGCAGCATTTATTGAAAGGTAGGTGGGCCTTGAGTTAACAATGGAGCTGCAGAGGACTATAGATCAACAACAGTGAAAGCAAGAAGCAAAGATTTTGGTCCAACTGTCAGGTCTGCTCTTGGTTACAGTTCTATCTCTGCTGTTTTCCAACAGTTCTGAGAGCCAGTTTCAATCTTTGACTTCAAACCTTCTCATTGCAGGAGCAGTGTAAACAAAGGGGGGGTTGTAGAATTGACATACAGTATTTGGAAAGTTTCTGAGGCAGCAACTGACAACACTGAAGATTCACAAATAAAACCAAACAAAACCTTGAAACACTCAGCGGGTCATCAGCATCTGAAGAAATAGCAACAGAATGAATGCTTCAGATGCTGCTGTTTGACGGATGCTGCCTGACCTACTGAGAGTTTCTGCCACATTTTGAGTTCACTTCAGATTTCTGGCAAACCCAGTTACTGTCAGAGATTAACATCTTAGTCAAAATGAATTCCAGTCTAAATTTTAATTACCTTGAATTTTGGAAGTGTGACATTGTTTACCATGTAATGTTTATAAATGAAAATAGATTTTTTCCCCCAACGCTAACTTGAGAGTGAAGTGTTGCTGTAAGAAGCAAGTGAATGTTGTGTCATCAGGTGGCGCAAGCAATGGCTCTCTCACCAACAGTCGGTCTGTCCCTTCCTTCTTTGTGTTTTAATAGTATGTGTTAAATGTATGTTTTTAGTGTTCTGTAGCTTGTTTGGTGTGAGGGGTTGTGGAAACTATTTCTAATCTCTTACCTTAATGGAGATACAATTTTTTTCCGCATCATATCTCTGTCCGCACTGCGACGTAACACTGAGGAGTTGGCGGCCTTTGCTGGAGACCGAGTTTTGAAAGCTCCACTGTGGCTGCCTACAGGATTGACCTCGGAGCTCTAACCATGGGTGCTTGCGGACTTAATATCATGGAGCTCGCGGTCTCTGGTCAGAACCGACTTCAGGAACTCCAAGCCACAGGAGCTTTCATCGCCCCGACGTGGGAGCTTCGATCGCCCCGATGAGGGGGCTTTGACCACCGGCTGCGGGAGCTTTGATCCCCCCGACAGCAGGAGAATAAAGAGGAAGTAGAGTGGACTTTTTTGCCTTCCATCACAGTGGGGAATCCACTGTGGTGGATGTTTATGTTAACTTTTATGTAGTTGGGCATCTTGTTGGTTTTTTTTTATATTGCTGTATAGTAATTCATATAGTAATTCGCATATCACTGTACCTTAATTGTTACATGAGACAATAAAAGATATTTGAAACCTTTGAACCGTGCCACTCCTGTTATTCACCACTCTTACCCTTATAATGTGCTTTCACAATTTCTACACCATTTTCCACAGATTTTGGGGAAATATTTTTTTCTAGTTAAAATTTTGTACTTATATTTTGCTTTATGTTTTGCACAATCTTCTTTCTTTGTAAAATGTATATGCAATTTATGTAGAATTTGTTTTTGTGCATTTGTATGACTCTGTGTTTGAGATGCTGCTGCTAACAAGAATATTCACTGTACCTGTAACTCGCCACACTTGTGGATGAGACAATTATTTGAACTTAAGCTTGAAATTCAATCCCATTTTTGCAATCCAGTCACAGGCATAATGTTCAAAGAGTACTGGTATTGCTGCAATAGTGGGATTCAGAGGGGGCAGACTCTTTGAGTTTTCTGACAACTTCTGGACTTTTAATCCTCAGTTAACCATATCTCAACTTAATTAGCTGCCCCCATTCTATCAGGTTTTTTTGTGCATCGGGCTCTGTACCCCTCCCCACCAAGTTCATGATTCTTGATTAACAAGTCAACCCCAGCCCTTGTTTCATGTTCCCTCCAAACCAGGACCACGTGTCTTTCTTATGGCCTCTTCAAAAGCACAGAATATAAAATGAAGTGTGAAAGTGTCATTCAGTAGTGGACCTTGTAGTATCTTGGACCTTGGGCACTTGAGTCATAGAAAGTCATACAGCATGGAATGGGTCCTTCAGCCCAACTTGCCCATGCCCAGCAAGATCTCATTTAGGCTAGTCCCATTTGACTGTATTTGGTCAATATCCCTCTAAATCTTTTAAACTTCTGAACCTTTAATCCCCATGATTGAAATAATTGAAATGAAACACTGCAGAGTGACAGGTTAATATACCCCTAAAGGTTTGGAGGCAAATTATTTACTGCCTCAACTTAAATGATGAACACAACAATGCAATTAGTGAACTGCTGTGGCCCAATTGCCCATTAATTTAAAGGATATGCTCACAGTCATAAACAAACTAAAAACAAAATGTATTACTTGATAACTATTATTTTCATTTTTATAACAATACAAGTGGTTTTCTATTGAAGTAATTCAAGAGTTAAACAAAATAGTTGTGCATTCCTCAGGCTTATTTGGCTATTACTATTACATTTTCAGTAACCATTCTCCCTGCGGATTAGGAAACCAGTGTAGCAGAAGCAGAGGGTTGAACACTTTGAGACACAAGGAACAGCAGTTGCTGGAATCTTGAGCAAAACACAAAGTGCCAGAGGAACTCAACGGGTCAGGCAGCATCTGTGGAGGGAATGAACAGGCGATGTTTCGGGTCACAACTCTTCTTCAGACTGATTGTCAGAACATTTGGGCAGAAGAGATTGGATAGGAAAATTATGTGCTTATTGTATTACTGTAGAGCATAGATAGAAGTTGGGGTGGAAGATTGCAATCTTCACGTGGTCCACCCTGTTTCGACGAATGCAATCAACCTGGTGTGCACAATCAAATAAGATCAAATAGAACAAGTTGTCCTACAACTTTAGGCTGTGCACGCCATACGGAAAATGATAGAAGTTTATAGAATTATAAGAGGCATAGATAGGATAGACAATCAGAACCTATTTCCCATGATGTAAAAATCATATACTAGACTGCATAAGTATAAGGTGAGAAGGGTAATGTTTAAATGAGATGTGTTTTTTACATACAAATGCCAATAACCTAGAACATACATAGAACAGTATGGGAACATGTCCTTTGGCCCACAATGTCTGTGCTGAACATGATTTCAAGCTAAACTTACCTCATCTGTCTGCACATAATCCATATCCCTCCATTTCCTGCAGATGCCTATGAAAAAGCCTATTAGACGCCAAGGTGCACACTCTATAAGCACGGGGCTTCACTCACGCTGATGTAAACTGCAGCAAGGAACAACCACCAATGGTACCCAAATGGTGAGGTTTGCAACCCGCCCTCTCCTCCTGGCTCCTTCTCGGCAACTTAAAATCACCATATCTTTCTTTCCCAGTCCTGATAATGGGTCTCTAACCTGAAACATTAACTCTCTTCCTCCTCCTCGCCCTGATGTTTCCTGACTCACTGAGTGTTTCCAGCATTTTATGTTAGGTTTCAGATTTTCAGCATGTGTTGTTTCATTTTGATTTCCATAAAAATTGGGGATAAATTTAAACAAATTTAGCGTGGCAAAAATTTCACTCATGGATCAACACCAGATTTTGGACAATTTTAATGCCATAGAATGTATTTCCAATGTCCCTAACTGTTGATGACATTAACAGTGAAATGTTAGTGAAGTACATTACGTTAAATCCATACCTGGTTTATATTTTTTTATATTAAAGACTTATTTATGTAATGTGTTTCAGAAGGTAAAGATATATCAATTTGTCTTAATATCAAATGAACTACTTGAAGTGTATTTATGGCCTTAATACAGGAAGCAAAACAGCAAAATTGTGCACACCAACACCTCACGGATATGTGGATCTTGGTGGGCATGGACAAGATGGGCCGAAAGGCTTGTTTCTGTCTGTGTGGCTCTGTGACTCTACACAACAATGGTTAAATACATGGCTAGAGATTCCCCTGAACAATACCAAATATCTGTGTGGTACAATTGACTATCATTTTAATGAAGGGGACAGCAATTTTACTTGTTTCCAGTCTGTCCGTCAGGATTTTTGTTTGTCCAGTACCTACTTTTATTCTTTTGTCCATACTTTTAGTCCAGTATAAATCAACCACAATGATGTTCATAATATGAAGCAATGCACAAAATTAACTTGCAGTGAGACTGTCAAACTCAATGCATTGAAAAAAAGACAGGTCTTATTAACTCACAGAATAACCAATGAGTAATGACTCATTTTTCCTTAAAATCGCTCAGTTTAAAGATCCCACACTCAAATTACATTGTCTGTCCACATTGAGATCGCTGGTCTCCTTGTGACCTCTTATACAGTTAACACATGTGTCTCCACTGTTTTGATTCAAGAACATTTTCAGCTTCTGAGCTGTTGAATAATTCCCAGCTGGTGTTGATGCTGATCTTTGCTGCACAGAAGTTTACTGCTAACTCTCCAAACACTAGGAGACAACACTATTTCTTATCATCTATATGAACATATACCAGTTCCATCAATACTTAATGTTGCCTTGGGAAAGCAGACAACATAATCAAGTACTGTTTTCACCCCATTCATACCTTCTTCTCTCCTCGCCTAATTGAACAAAAATTGCAAATTACCACCAGATTCAAAAACAACTTCTCTCTCCGTTTAACTAGCTACTGAAAAATGTTCTCATAAGCTAGGGTATTGTCCTTATTTTCCACCTACCTCATTGCAGGCATTGGTCCTATTCTTTGTAACTGTAATGTTGTAAGGCTGAAATACCATCTTCTGCACTCCTGTTATTTTTGTCTTTGAACTACCTCTTGAACTACCTCTTGTACCTGTACATAGCTTAACTATACTTGTGAAAACTGCATTCAACTATATCTGGGTACATATGACAATAATAAACCAATGCCAATACCAATATGTAGATAGCAGTCATAGACCTACCTGCTAATATCTTGGCAGGAACACGGTAGAAGACCTGAGGGGTTTCCTCAGCTACTTATACAAAGAAGATAGCTCCTGTAGGCACTGTTCATCACCAGCCTTCCCAGGTCCTTCCAAGTACTAAAGGCATTGTCTCACTTGTCCCACCCTTTCCTCCCCTTAATCCTCAGTAGCTAGAAGTGTGTTGAATTGTGCTAGGTCTCTTTAAGAGTTGGATTCAGAAATGGTACCTGCTGTGCTAATTGCTCTAAACTATGAGAACCTGCAACACATCAACAGAAAAAAATACGCTGGAGTGTCAGTTTCAGAGCACTGTTAAACAACAATATTATTCTATGTTCTCATTCATTAATAGACTTTCACAAGCAATGTTAAACTCACCCAAAATGCTGTATTCATGGCATAGTATTGTAATTTATTTTCCAATTCTGTTTATATCGGCCAGGGTACCAAACATAATTACCTCACACTTGGGGTGGGGTGAAGGAGTGGATACAACTTTTAAGAAGCCAGAGATACACAGCTGTGACTCTCGGTGGACATTAACATTGCCGTTCGGTTATCCTTGGTTCTGAAAACTACTGTTTACATTTTTTCTTCCCAATGAGCCAATGAAATTCACCGGTCAGCACCGGCGCCAACCTACGAGAACCTACGACAACCTTCGACCTCCTGGCGACCCACTACCACTGCACCTATGTAATGTTGAAAAATCATGTTGAAAAATTAGTGGCGACCAGAATGAAGCTGCGACTAGTTACAAGAATGCAGGAACTATTCACCGCCATGCAGGTGATACCCAGGCAACCTCCAGCGAACATGTGGCAACCTTGTGGAGACCTCATGGTCTCCAGTAGTCCCTAAAAAGTCACATAACTGGGACAGGCCCATAATATTTCATTTTAATATCTCATCCACGAAACACCTTGGTCCATGTGGTGATTACTCATCACTGAAATGTCAGTTGTGAGTGAATACACACTTGAGACTCTGGAATAGGATTGGACTTCCAAATTTTTGTTTCAATCATTGATTGGATTTAAGCCAGGAAACTTATTAAGCAGCAACAAATAAAAGGAAAAATGCATCATTCATTCTGCAAAAAATCTAATTGAAACACATTACTTATTAGACTTTCAATATATTCATTATAGTCATGTGTTCTGGCGAGCACAGATAAATACCAAATGATTCATTTAGAAGTTGGAACCTTGGGTAGCTATGCATGAAGCTGCACCTAAACTGGAAAGTTTATTTTTGAAGATAAAGCTTGGATATAGGCCCTTCAGCCCACCAAGTCCATGCTGATCATTGATCACCGATTCATACTAGTTCTCTGTTATCTTTTGCATCTACTCCTGATACACTCTGGGCAATTTGCAGAAGCCAATTAACCTACAAGCACACACGTCTTTGGGATGTGGGAGTAAACCACAGCACCTGGAGGGAAAGTGTGCAAACTCCCCACAGACACAGAATCTAAGGTCAGGATCGAACCAGGGTCTCTAGTGCTGTGAGGTAGCAGCCCTAACAGCTGCACCAATGTGCTGTCAATAATAGAACACAGGGAAGACCAGGGCAGAAGCAAAATATAATTTTAAAGCTCAGGGCAGAAGCAGCAGCAGGTTATGTACTGTGATGTTGCTTTTGCTCGCTACGACTTCTGTGATATTCACCAAACAGGGTGCTGTGTCAGTGAGCCAAGAAGCAGGAAATTGATCTGAGAGTTTTGCCTGACTGGCAACATTCACAAAAAATGGTTTTGCCAATGTAAATTTACAGATATTTCACGTGGAACTAATTAGGCTACACTGCAGAGTTGAAATAAAATGCTTCATTAACACATAAAGCTCAAATCCTCTCTGTTTCTGATATCAAATAGATGCAAAACTGTTCCTTCCTGAAATAGCTTTAACACCAGTGTTCAATAGTAATTAATATGCATTACCTTACATTCTCATTAATCTATTAATACATTCATTGAAAGAGTCGTAAACAGCAGACCCACACTAATGCAAGAAAAAAACAGTGCATGCTAAAAATCCGAAATATAAAATACCTGTTAAAAATAAATCAAGTTTTGATAATCTAGTTTTAATACAAATTATAAATATTCATGCTGCAATTAACAGTTTGCATGGAAGGTTTAGCATGCAAATGAACTTGCCATGCATTGAATCATAATGTTTAAGCCTAATACAATCCAGGTAGTTTTCAGGTTTAAAGAGCAGGTCTGACAATTCCAGACACTAAGTAATTCTTTACAGGAACAATTTTTAATATCTCTATTTTAAATATTTTTCTGCATTCCACCATAAAAAGGGATTTTCATTTCCTATTAGTTGTAGTTTTATGAAGAAAACCAACAGGGAATTCAGCAAAAGGTGGCAAGAATTTCAAACATATACGGGGGGGGGGGATTTGGTGAGACGATCTCACTAAATTTAAGGGGTAGGTGGAAAAAGGGAGGGGGAAGAAGGTAATAGATGAACGCTGAAGGATATAGATGAGAGAAGATGGGAGGTGGTTTCAAAGGGGCATGGATGCAGGTGTGGTTTGGTTTAGCCAAATATCCAGTTTCTAAAGTTTTATAGGTTACCAAAAAAAAAGTTAAATTTTAACTCTGAACACTGTAATTTAATTTGCTTAGGAATTGAAGTTTTTTTTTTAAAAGCTTTTATTACAGTAGCATTTATTTATTAAGAAACAAATTTCATTCCACAGCTTGAACTGAGATCAACCTATATGCTTACGGACATGTTTTCACAGACAACATTCTTCATTGCTACAGACTCAAAACAATCCTAAGTAAAATATGTCAACTCTGTGATGTATTCAAATAAGAATCTGAATTCAAAATTATCTAGTACATTCAACTCAGCATAAATCTTTCCATTTGATTTTACACTTTGAATAAAACAGGGCTCACACATCAAGTCTTGATTGCAAATAATGTGAACGTTTTTTGTATGGGTGGAATTTTGAAATCTACACAATCCAATAAATTAATTATGAGTTAATTATTTTTATTTAGTTATAGCTTAGGACCAGGCATACAGTCTCGTAGCAGTTATATTGAAATACAAGGCCATGATCCAATGTCATTCAATTAGTTAATTTCATTTCGGAGTCACGTGAGTGACTTCGTGAAGACCCCGCCAGCACGCATGCGCGACATATTGTCGCTCGCATTTGCAGTCGACGGCTGGAGGTAAGGCGCGTCTCACCACCAGCCCTTCATAAGAGCTGCTCAGGTAGGTATAACTAACCTTGAGCTGGTTGTTTCCTGTATTAGAACTGTTTTGTTCACAGGAACTATGGATAGGACCAAGAATGCAGGTCGCAGGACTTCTGAAAGAAGTCGACGACCACTTTTTCCCAGAGCTGCATACTACAATGGCAACACCCGCTAGTCGGGCCGGGGAAAAGGCGGGAAAGTCGGGGAGCCCTGCGACTACAGGACCCAACCTACCTACACAGTTTATTTCAGACCAGCAAAGTGGGAGTACAGCACCAGAGCAGGTCAGAGAAAATCCTGACTCTTTATCTTTATCACCCCCTACAAGGGAGAGTTTGGCAGACATGAATAGACGTGTTACCCGTTCTACGGCATGGTCTTCCTCCCCAGCCACTCGGGCCACTCGAGGACGAGCTAGGGGAAGAGCTGCTCCGCAGTCGAGCCCTGCCAGGGCCGACTTTTCACCGGAACAAACCGCAAGACTGCGGACAGGTGAATTACTGAGACCAGGGTCTACTGGCATATCAACCAGGGCCAGTATTGACTCACCACCCAGCAAGGCCAGTAAAACTCGGGCAGGTGGAGTCTCTTCACAGTCATCGCACCCCCCCATCAGTGGCAGGACGTGACCGTACGTCGCCTTTGTCCCTAAGGAGGACAGGCAGCAAGCCCGCGCGGACGTCGGGTCACCATGCTGTGGCAACAGGTGCCGACTTCTCACCGCATATGTCCTTTGAGACTAGCGGGCCATTCTTGTTTGAAAGACGACGAACGAGCTGCAGGTCTGCGCGGGAGTCGCATAGCCCCGCAGCTGCGGCAGGTAGCAACTTCCTATCACGGCACCCGGATTCTTACCTCAATGAGGTACGGGCCAGTGATAGAAGCCTCAGGAGTTCCTTTAGACCTGAGGGTTCCGACCTATCGTCCGCATATGGTGGAGACGGTCGTATGGAACAAATGGAATGTAGGATGGAGCGCATCCTGCAACAAAGTCTTCAGCAGCAGGACGTGCCCAGTTCCAGAAAATTTTCAATGGGAGGTGATATATCCCCATCATCGATGGGAAGTGCAAGGCAGCCAGGGGAAGAGGAAGAGATTCTTGTTCACGAATCTGTGGCACCTGAAATCGCTCAGGAAGAACTGCTGGATGTGGTATCCAAGTTCGCACAACCCAAGTCTTCGGGTCAGCCCCTCAAACCGAAACTGGCCTCTAGTATTGATTTTCTCATCACCCATCAATTACAAGACCAGGTCCTTACTGAAGCCATGAATCGGTAGAAGGCGTTGAACAACTGCAATTCACTCAATGTGCCAATAGTGAATACACCCATATGGGGTAATATCAGCCCAGGCATCAGAGCACAAGAGATAAAATTGCAAAAGATCCTGAAGCTGCTCACATCGGGAATCACTGCATTTGCAAGGTCAGTGGATGGCACGGACATGAGCACTGAACAAGAAGATGCTCTTGCGTTACTGTGTAACACTCAGTATGAAATAAACGCATTCCGGAAAGCCACCATCAAACCGACCTTAAACCCAAAATTTGCAGGGTTGTGCAGGGCAAACCCGATGGACCTGGGACATTGGGGTAGTATTAACCCTACTCAGGACATGGTCACCCATGGTTGGACTTTCTTTGGACAGACTCACCTTGAAATTGATGATGTTATTGGCACTAACATCAGCACAACAGGTACAGACATTAGAAAAAATCAATATCGACCGAATGGTCTCTACCCTGGAGAAAGTAACTTTTTACATTGACGAGTTACTAAAGCAGCACAGGCCTGGATTTACAGGGCTGCAGCTGGTTTTTCCGGCATACCCCGCTGATGTGAGGCTCTGTTTAGCCACTCATATCCGTCATTATATAAAAGTGACGCGGACCCTAAGGGGAATGGAGAAGTATCTGCTAATAAGCCATAAGAAACCACATCACAGAGTGTCGGTACAGACGATCTCCAGGTGGCTCAGGGTCGTGTTGGATGCAGCAGGTATTGACATTAATGTCTTTAAATCCCATTCCACCAGGGCTGCATCCACGTCGGCGGCGAAGGTCATGGAGGTGCCCATGGACCATATTCTTGCCACAGCGGGCTGGGCTAGTGAAGCCACCTTTCAGCGGTTTTACAATAAACCTGTTACCGCTCCTGTTATGTTCGCGGAGGCCGTGCTGAGCGCTGGTCAGCAACATACACTTATCCCCCAGTGAGGGTTTTTTTCTTTGTTCATGAATAATAAACATTATTATTTTTCAGTACATTCAGTCTGAAACATGTTTATACTCCTATCCATCCATATTGTGGCGTGTGTGAGAGTATGGAGGTGATCCAGGGCATGAAATCACAGAGCTTTGAAATCTTCACGAAGTCACTCACGTGACTCCAAAATGAAATAGTAAGATTAAATGAAAACTTACCAGTCTTTATTTTATGAGGAATTGCGATGAGGGATTTCGTGCCCTCTGCTCTCAACCCTCTATCATAAGGTCAACTGGTATATAGAGTCTCTTCAATCTTACTATAACAAGTCATTTCCTTGTTGTTGGTTCTGTGATTCCACACCACTGCTTTGAAGAATGTCGCGCATGCGTGCTTGCGGGGTCTTCACGAAATCCCTTATCGCAACTCCTCATAAAATAAAGGTCAAACCAAACTGGTAAGTTCTCGTTTAATCTTACTATTTTTGATCATTGTCTTGTTATTCATCAGTGGAGGGTGTTCTTTATGTGATATTACTCTTTCACTCATTCTGATTTGTAAAGAGATGTTTACAAGGATGTTGCCAGGACACTAGGGCCTGCGCTAAAGGGGGAGGTTGGGCAGGCTAGGACTTTATTTCATGGACTGCAGGAGGCCGAGGGGTGATCTTCTAGAGGTGTATACATTTAAGAGAAATGTTTGGGGTCGGTGATTGCACCATCCACGTGGTCTGCCCTGTTTCGATGAATGCAATCAACCTGGCATGCACAATCAAATAAGATTTTACTTCGGAGTCACGTGAGTGACTACATGAACAAGCCCTACCAGGCGCATGCGCGTCATTACGTCCGACGCATGGCGCACCAACGGGCTGGAGAGCGCAGCTCCACCAGCAGTAAGTAGTAAACCCACAGGTAAGTCAATTTCAAACTTTCCCTGCGAATATTTAAACTCTGTAAGTCTGGCTCGGGAGCCAGCAGGAGTTAGAGGTAATGGAGGGCGTTGGAGGGTGTTGGTAAGAAAACTGTCCGGAGTAGGAGCGGAACGAGCGGGCCCGCAGTTCCAGCTCGCAGATCAGGCCGAGAGATAACGGCTGCAGTAACGCCGGCTCCGATACCGGCTGCTATTCTACCGGCAGCACAACTGCCTCCATCAGCTCCAGTGCTTCAGGGCACTGGGGCCACTCCACCAGGAAGGAAGGCCAAGATAAAAAGGTATGAGGACGGCTCAGCCAAATGGAGAGGATTTTCCAAACTCTAACTTTCAATCGGGGTCGAATGCCCCTAGGATTCCACAGGGAGCCTCACATAGAGGCCCATACGGTGAAGATTACACTGCTTATCAATATCAGTGGGAATCACCCTCTCCAGCACCTTGTTTAGGGCTGGAAGAGACCTCCCTGTAGCAAGACTCGGGAGAGCTAGGGCAGGAGGAGTCTGACCCTGAAGCTGGTGTCACTGCTTTTGAGCATACACCAGAGCACATGAGCCATGCTCCAGGTGTCCCGGACGTAGCAAGGAACTTTGCTATTCCGAAAGGTACTGGTGAGGCCATGGAAGAAAGCCTGGTGGCCAATATCAATTACATGGCCTCTCACCAGCTACAGGATACAATTGTGGAAGAAACAGCCACCAGATACAAAACACCTGTCAATTTTGCGTCGCTCAAAGTGCCCACTGTGAACTCTGCTATATGGGCACAAATGAGTGCAGCAATCCGTGGACAAGAAATCTGTTTCCAGCGGGTCCTCAAATTGGTGGGAGCAGGCATCGCTGCCTTTGGCAAAATGGTTCGAGGGTCACCAATGTCCGGCACACAGCAGGATATGCTGGCCCTGCTGTGTAACGCATATTTCGAGGCAAACTGTATAAGGAAAATAGCCATAAAACCTACGCTGAACCCGAGATTTGCAGCTTTATGTAAGTCCACCAATATCCAAGCCCCAGATTATTTATTTGGGGTGGACCTCCTCAAACAAGTCAAAGACCGGGTGGAAGAGGCCAAGACAATCGGTCTCATTAAGACATACGTCCTTTCCGCCGGGATGCCTCCTCACAGGTCGTTTTCAGCACAAAGGGGGTCAGATCTAGGGGCAGGCCCAAGCAGAGTGGGCCAGTGAGACAACGGTATTACCCACCTGTATATCCCAACTACAACACTAGTATGGCGAAAAGGACAAGAACTCCGAGGTCGACTGTAGAGGTACGGGTGATTCATTCTGTCCAGGATAAAATTTCTGGGGAACAACCTCTGGATGGGGGTAGGTTGCAGTTATTTTATGATGAATAGTGCTGCAAAACATCTGATCTGTTTATACTGGACATTGTGTCAGGATCTCGAGTAGAGTTTATGTCAGGAATTGATCCACCTGTACAAAATATGTCTAGTCGGGTATTGTTTTTTTTCTGGACCAGAAACTCAGCATGTAAAAGAAGAAATTACGGTTTTGTCCCAAAAAGAGGTAATTGAGAGGACGACATACCATCCTCAACAATTTGTGTCCAATATATTCCCCAGACAGAAAAAAGATGGGGGATGTAGAGTCATTCTGGATCTAACCCAGTTAAATTCCTATGTCCACTATAGGCACCTATACTGGACACCTTGAATACTGCGAAACAGCTGTTATCACAAGGCTGTTATATGGCAACCATACATCTGAAAGATGCATATTATTCAGTACCAATTCATCATCAGTACCAGAGATACTTTAAATTTAAAGCATTACCCAATGGGTTAACCTCAGCTCCTAGGCTGTTGAAACCAGTGCTGGTGTTACTTCGTGGCCAGAATCACATTGTGATGGCTGTCTAGATGATATTTTAATCATAAGCAACACTCAGGAGACAGCTGAGGAGTCGGTTTCAGCAACCAAACACCTGTTTGAAAGGTTAAGGTTTCTGGTCCATCCAACAAAATCCAAGTTAGAGCCATCCCAAAAAATTGATTATTTGGGGTTTGTCATTGATTCGGTTGATATGTCAGTGACTTTGCCTACAGCCAAGGTTGTGGAAATCAGGGAGGTCTGTACTAGTCTCGCTGAAAAACAACACCCCTCCATCCGGGAAGTAGCCAGTGTTATTGGCAAATTGGTGGCGGCTTTCCCAGCAGTGGAGTTTGGACCCCTGCACTATCAAAGTCTGCAATGAGCTAGAGAACAAGCACTTAAAGAACATGCAGGTCATTTTGATAGACCTATGCAGTTACCAACCAGAGCCATAGCTG
This sequence comes from Raja brachyura, assembly GCA_963514005.1. The sequence goes on along the minus strand of OY740789.1, from coordinate 38,567,248 downwards.
AATTACAATGGTGGATTATCAATATTGTACAAAGTACCAAAAACATTTTGGTTCAGCAACCTTCAGTGGTTTTAACAACAGATGTGAGTGCTCTGGGATGGGGAGCCACAGACAGCGAGTCTAGCTGTGGTGGTAGTTGGAGTGTGCAAGAGGATTTAATCCTGCACAGGCATGGTATAAATTAATTAGAATTGCTGGGTGCGTTCTATGGATTAAAAGTTTATTGTTCAACAATGAATGATTTACATGTTCAGCTCCAGATTGACAATACCACGGCTGATGCATATATCAATCACATGGGAGGAATAAGGTCAGTATCATGTGATAATCTGGCTAACCTCATGTGGCACTGGTGTATTTCCAGAAACATCTGGGTCTCAGCTATCTACCTACCAGGTAGAGATAATGTGGTGGCAGACAACAGGTCATGGAAATTTAATGACAACATAGAATGGATGTTATGATGAGGGATTACGTGCCCTGCTACTCCCGGGCCCTCATAATTGCAAAGATCATCTGGTAGTTCTAGTCTTCTGAGTTTTACTATATCACTTTGACTATAGTTTCTGTGTTTTCATGCCACTGCTTTGAAGTATGAGTCGCATGCGCCTGGCGGGGCTTCTTCACGTAATCCCTCAGCGTAACTCCTCATAAAATAAAGATCAAACTTCAAACTGGTAAGTTCTCATTTAATCTTACTATTAAATAGAACAAGTTGTACTACAACTTTAGGTTGTGCACGCCATATGCAAGAAGAAGAAGATAAATGTTGGCTTTGGAAGCAATTCCCAGATCCTGAGATTAGCTTGACATTTTCTGTCGGTCAAAAGACTTTCCACAAGATGGATGGGAGAGGATATGTAGATCAAAGCAGTCAATTTTTTTTTAATTGTAGCCCAATAGACCAATTTCTTTTGTTGGTGACAGATTGTATTACAAACAGATTAGTGCTGCAAATCCTAGCTATGCAGCATGTGTTAGTGTTTCATGACTGATTGCTCAACATATCTTCTTCCCCATTAATTCCAGTGCATTAAGAACTATTATGTATATCAGGATCAGAATCAGAATCAGAATCGTTTATTGTTATTTGAACATTTAAGTTCAAACAAAATTGCGTTTCTGCAGTCATCATCAAACAAAAAAAAAACAAAACACACAATGAACACAATTGCACACAAAACATCCATCACAGTGAATCCCCGAACACCTCCTCACTGTGATGGAAGGCAAAGTCTTATATCTTCCCTGTTCTCTGTGCCCAATCCTCTCCCACAGTCAAGCAGCCAAACTGCTGCATCAAGCCGATCGAGGCTCCTGATGTTAAGCGTTAGAGACCCCCCTGGCGGGCAATGGTAAGTTCCGCAGCCATTTAAGCCGCGCGGGGCGATGTAAGGCCACGCTCCAGGTCGATTTAAACCCCTCGATTCGGGCGGGCGAAGTTTGCCGTTGCCGCGCCAAAAAGCAACCTCCCACCAGGGACCCGTGAGCTCCCGATGTTGCCGTCCACAAGGCCTGCAGCCGGAGCCTACGAGCTCTGAAGTTAGGCCGCAACTGCACACCACCATAGCACTCCGCACTCCGAAGTTGGCCAGCTCCGCGATGGTGACACAGTTTAATCCATTTTTAGCACCTGCATGCAGAATGATGTTCCAACTTGATGCCCGAAGATTCCTCAATGCAGCACCAAAATGAAAGGCATTATCAAATTGAAGATTATACACTGTGGCTCAACTAGTAGAGACAGTGCCTCACAGCTCCAGGGACCCTGGTTCGATCCTGACTTCAGGTGATATTTGTGTGGAACCCTATTACCGCATGGGCTTCCCCTGGGTGCTCCAATTTCCTCCTATATCTGGAAACATGCAAATTCGATTAGTTAATTGTTTCCTGTAAATTACCCCTAGACTGTAAACGAGTGCCATAATCTAGGAAGAGTTGATAGGAATGTGAGGAGAATAACATGAGTTTGGTGCAAATGTGTGTTTGATGGTCGACATGCTCAAGGGACCAAAGGGCTGTTTCTATGCTGTGCAACTGCATGACTCCACATCAATGCAGAGTGGAGGTGTTTTGTTCACATTTCTCCGGTTCTGAGCCATAGGGTGCAGCCTCTAAGCTCTCCATATATCACGTTTAAAGTGATAGAGAGCAGACGTTATGTTTGATCCACCTAAAGGAGCAATCAGAGTGGGTACAGACGTGTTCCGATCACAGCAGTGAGCCTGAGTGATGGTAGCTCCAATATTTAAGCAATATTGTGAACAGAAGCTGAAGGAGCACTACATTACCCAGTGAAATCTAATGGAGTGAACCACAGCATCAGAGACCCGAGATAGATCATGACCTCGGGTGCTGTCTGTGTGGAGTCTGCACGTTCTTCCTGTGACTGCGTGGATTTCCTCCAAATGCTCGGGTTTCCTCCCACATCCCAAGATGTATGTGTTTGTAGATTAATTGGCCTCTTTAAATTGCCCCTACTGTGTGGGGAGTGGGTGTGCATGTGAGATAACATAGAACTATTGTGACTAGGTAATCAATGGTCAGAGTGGACTTGATATGCCAAAGTGACTGTGACAATGTTGTATCTCTAAACAAAGTTACACACCAGCACCTCTCTCCTACCCCTTGTGGACAATATTCCCTCGTAATACCAATTACTTCCCAATCCCTTTGCAAAATAAGGCAGAAAATGCTGGACATTAACAAACAGTCTGGCACCAACTGTAGAAATATAAAGGATTTAATTCTAATGACAAAACTTTGGACATGAAATGTTAACTCTATTTCCTTTCCACGGATGCTGCCTGACCTGCTGAGTTCTTCCAGCATTTTCTGTTTTCATTTGAGATTTCCAGCCTTTGGATTTTTCTGTACAGCACATGAACAGGCCCACTATATCTGTGCCGAACATGATACCAAGATAAACTAATCTCCACTGCCTGCAAGTGATCCATGCCACTCCATTCCATGTGCTTCTATCTGCCTATCCAAAAGCCTCTTAAATGATACAATTGAATCTGCCTCCACCAGCACAATAGAGCAGCATGCTCCAAGCACCCACCACATTTTACTTCGGAGTCACGTGAGTGACTACATGAAGAAGCCCGCCTGGCACTTGATCAGCATTACGTCGACGCTGTCGGTAGGGAAAGAGCTGCAGAGTGCAGCTCCAACACAGCGGTAAGGAAATGGCCCGCAGGTAAGTAAATTATTTTTACTTCCAGGGCATTTTTAAAACTCCGTAGGCTGGTGGGTAAACCAGGAGGAGTTGAAAAATAAAATGGAGAAAGTTAAAAAATCACGGGTAAAACGTGCGTCCCAGGGTGGAGAAGAAAAATAGTCGGGACAGCAGATTATTGCGGATTTGGTTCCGATACCAGTGGCCATTGAAATACCCGTTAGTGAGCCTTTTGTTGCTCCACAAACAGAAACCACGGAGGAAAACCCAGTGCGTAAAAAAATGTAAAAGAAAATCTGAAAGGCCTGTGGGTTCTGATGAATCTAATTCTGAAAGTCCTCCACAAAGAAAAGCTTCATGGCTTAGATTGGATACAAATAGGGAAAATTCCCCAAACAATAATCAACCAAGGGTCTGAAAACCCAGAATATTCCCAGGCAGCCCCTGAGGGGGTTCCATATCATGAATACGGTGCCAGTTTAAATTGGGAATTTGAAACTCCAGAGCCTGGGATTGGGCTGGAGAAAATCCTTGAGCAAAGTCTCAGGAGTACCAGGGCTGCATGAGACTGATCCTGAAGGTGGTGGTTTCGGTCATGAGTACCCACCACAATACAAAAATATTGTTCCAGGTGTGTCTGATGTGGCACAAAGTTTTCTATACCTGGAGGAGGCAGTGAGGCCATGGAAGAAAACCTGGCGGCCAACATAAATTATTTGGTCTCTCACCAGCTTCAAGAAGCTGTTATGGTTGATACAGCAGAATTATTATACCTCACTGAAGGTACCTATGGTATATTCGGCTTTTTGGCGCCAATGTCATCAATGATGCAGGCGCATGAAATATGATTTCGGCTGGGATCAATGCTTTTGGAAAGCAAGTGGAAGATTGTGGAATGACCAAAGTTCAGAAGGATATGTTAGCATTATTCTGCAACTCAATATTTAAGACTAATTGTATGAGGGAGATTGCCATTTGGCCTATTTTACATCCAAGATTTGCAGGTTTGTGCAGAACAAGCAATGTTCAAGCTCCTGGTTATTTGTTCGGAGAAAATCTGTTTAAATTAATTAAGAAGCTGATGAAGAGGCAAAGACTATTGACCTCATGAAACCCTTCAGTTTGGCCATAGAAAGGGCCGGTCAAACAAGAAGGGGATTTTGATTTGTAGCTGGAACAAGCCGAGGCAGGAGTATGGTAAGGAAATATTACCAACCAGCACAGCCGAATGTTACCCATATGTTGGGAGAAGGAGACCACCACGTTCGGTTGGAGAGGTACAAAAACTTTACCCCATTACAGAAGAATCTTTGGATGAACCCCAGATTGGTGGTAGTCTATAAATGTTTTATGATAAATGGGACTGTATAACATCTGACCGTGTTATATTAGGTACTGTCTTAGGATCAACCATTGATTTTGTAGAAGGTATTGATCCACCAGGATAGAATAAGCCTAATTGTATTTGGTGTTTTTGTATTTGAAAAAATTCAAATTGATAATGAAGTTAAGAATTGGTGTAAAAAAGGAGTTATCGAGAAATCAAGTGAGAATCCACAACAATTTGTATCAAATATTTTCCCCAGACACAAAGAAAGATGGGGGTTGTAGAATCATATTAGACCTCACACTTTTAATACGTTGGTCCAGAAGGATGCAGATTATTCAGTACCAATTCATCATCACATTCATAGGTATTGAAATTTAATTGGATGGGACAGCTGTGGTAATACAAAGCATTACCTAATGGATTAAGGGTTACACAAAAAGCTGGAGAAACTCAGCGGGTTCAGCAGCATCTAAGGAGCGAAGGAGATAGGCGACGTTTCGGGTCGAGACCCTTAACGTCGCCTATCTCCTTCGCTCCTTAGATGCTGTTGCACCCGCTGAGTTTCTCCAGCTTTTTGTGTAACCCTCGATTCTCCAGCATCTGCAGTTCCTTCTTTAACAGCTAATGGATTAAGCTCAGCTCCTAGGTTGTTCACTAATTGTTGAAACCAGCATTTGCACTGCTCAGGGCACAAAAACACATTGTTATGGCTTAACTAGATGACATTTTAATTGTCAATGCTAATCAGGAGGCAGCTGAAAAATCAGTCTTGGTGACTACAAGCCTGTTTGTAAGGCTAGGTTTCCTGATTCATCCAACAAAATCTAAAGTTACAGCCATCCCAAACTATTGAATATTTGGGGTTTGTGATTAATTCAGTTACCATGTTAGTAACTTTACCAACAGACAAGATTGTTGATATTACAAATTTTTGTCGGTGCCTTATTGACAACCTTATCCCTCCATCCGAGAAGTTGATAATGTTATTGGGAAGTTACTTACAACATTCTCTGCAGTAGAATTTGGTCCACTGCATTACCAAAATCCCAAAAAGGGCAAAAACACAAGCTAATACGGCGAGCAGGCCATTTTGATGGGGCCCATGCAATTGCCAAAGGAAGCTTTATTAGAATTGTATTGATGGATTGAGAATGTTCCACAAGCTGTTAAAAACATTTTGGTTCAGCAGCCAGCAGTGATTTTGCAAGCTGATGAAAGTTCTCTCAGATGGGGTGCTACGGATAATGATACCAGCTGTGGGGGCAGATGGACTGTCCAAGAGGATGTATTTCTCCAAACATATGGTATAAATTATTTTGAGTTACTGGGAGCATTTTATGGATTAAAAGCTTATTGTTCTACTATGAAGGATTTGCATGTCCAATTACAAGTAGACAATACCACAGCTGTGGTATATATCAATCACATGGGTGGAGTAAGATCATTATCATGTGATCATCTGGTTAATCAGGTGTGGCATTGGTGTATTGGTAAGAATATTCGGGTTTCAGTTATTTATCTCCCAGGGGGAGACAATATTGTGGCAGACAAAAGATCATGAAAATGTAAAGACAATACAGAATGGATGTTAAATCCAAAAAAAATCAAAAATATTGTCAGTCGGTTGGAGTACCGGACATTGATCTGTTTGCACCTAGATTAAATCACCAATTGCCCAAATATGTGTCTTGGGAACACGATCCAGGGGCAGTAGCGGTGGATGATTTCTCGCTACACTGGCGGAATATGTCCTTTTATGTATTTCCCCCATTCTGTCTGATTGGGCAATGTCTCAAGAAAATAGCGCAAGATGCTGCCAAGGGCATTTTGGTGGGGCCAAATTGGCCTACACAGTCATGGTTCCCGTTGATGCTTAAAATGATTATTGAACCATGTATGATGATTCCTAGTTGCAACAATTGTTGATACAACCAGTGACAAAAGAAATTCATCCATTGCATGATCATATGAATTTGTTAATCTGCAGCTTATGACCAGACCATTGCAAGAGCTTGGACTGTCGGATAGGACCATAGATGTTATAGCTGCAACTTGGAGAAATAGCACTTAAAAAAAGAAAATATATATATATATATATATATATATATATATATATATATATATGTCGCATATAAAGAAATGGCAAGTCTTCTGTAGACAGTCAAAGATGTCTTATTATATTGCGAACATATCAAATGTATTGGAGTTCCTTGCTGGGTTGCATTTTGATGAGCACTTAAGTTATAATGCCATTAATAGTGCTCGTAGTGCTTTGTCGTCCTATTTAGGACAAATTTCTGATCGAGATTCAATTGGCTCTCACCCTTTAAATATCCCGGTTCATGAAAGGAATTTTAATAAAAATCCTCCCAAGCCCAGTGATACAGAAATTTGGGATGTTAGCATTGTTCTCACTTTGCTTAGGCAATCGACTCCAATTACTTCAATGTCTTTGCAAAGGTTAACATTCAAGGTAGTAATGTAATGGCATTAGTGTCAGCTCAAAGAGTACAAACTTTGCAATTGTTACGGTTAGATTGCATGCATGTGGCTTCAGATAACATTGTGTTTTATGTTTATGATCTGACCAAACAAAGCAGACCAGGAAAAACTGGAGTCAAGGTAATGTTTAAAGCATATCCTGTCAATGAAACATTGTGGGTAGTTAAGCATTTAACTAAATATATTGAAGTTAAGTTATCATTGTACCACTTTATCATTATACCACTGCTCACAAATTAATTCACTTGCACTTTGTATGCAATGTGACGAATAAAACCGATTGATTGATGATTGAGACAGCGTTACTGATAATGCACAAAAAACCACATACAAAAGTTGCAGTTCAAACCATTTCTAGATGGTTAGAACAGGGTTTTGATTTAGCAGGAGTGGACACTGATGTGTTTAAGTTTCACTCCACTAGGGCTGCAGCTGCATCCGCTGCGAAGGTACAGGATGTACCACTCGATAACATTTTAGAGGCCGCAGGGTGGTGTAAAAAAGAAACTTTTTCAAAGTTCTACGATAAACCTGTTGTCACGGTGCCAGTATTTGGACACACAGTGTTGGGTTCGCTTTAAATGCTTGCTTTGTTTTATATTATCGATTTATGTTATCATTTGATATCATTATCACTTTTGTTGAAATATTTTCCCCTGGGATAGAGGGGGTATTATTTAAAAAATTGTTCTTTTTATGATTAAAAGATATTACATAAATTGAAACAATATTATTTACTCACTACTGTATTGACTAAACAGAGTGTCGTATGGAATGAATCTACGACATAAAAAACACAGAGCTTTAAAATCTTCACGTAGTCACTCACGTGACTCCGAAGTAAAATAGTAAGATTAAACGAGAACTTACCTATTCGAAGTTTGATCTTTATTTTATGGGGAGTTACGATGATGGATTACGTGCCCTCCGTTCCCAACCCTCATAATATAAATGATCATCTGGTAGTTCTAGTCTATGTTGAGCCTTACTATCTTACTCCGGCTATTGGTTCTGTGTTTTTCATGCCGCTGCTTTGAAGTATGCCGATCAAGCTCCAGGCGGGCTTCTTCACGTAATCCCTCATCGTAACTCCTCATTAAATAAAGATCAAACTTCGAACAGGTAAGTTCTCGTTTAATCTTACTATTCTGTTTTAAAATCCGTGCCCAGCATATCTCCTTCAAACTTTATCCCTCTCAGCTTAAAACTATGCCCTCTAGCCCTTGACATCATGAATACTGATCTCACCAGATTGCCTGCAATTTAATGCTGCAGGCTACAGCATACTTACCACCACACCTTTCCAGGGGTGGATCTACCGTGAAACTAATGCATCGTTAACTGCAGGGCCCCTAATCCCTGAGGGGCCTCAGAAGCATATTCTCCCAATTTAAATCCCACCACGCAACCCCCCACCCCCCGGTCCCACCAGCTGTCTCGGGCAATGCTCTGGTGCCATTCGCAGCGCTCGGCCCCACCCGAGGGTAATTGGTGGGGGGGTAATAAATAGATGGAGCGCGATAGAGGTGGCGAATAGTCGAGGCGCGGATTAGGTGTGAGGTTTAGTTAAGTTGAGGTGAGGTTAAAGTGTGAGGTGGGGTTATGGTGTGAGGTGGGGTTAGGTGTGAGGTTTATTTGTGGGTCGAGGTTTAGTGAGGTATGGTTTCGTCGAGGCAAGGTTTAGTCGAGGTGAGGTTTAGATGTGTGGAGAAATTTGGTAGTGAGGTATTGTCAAGGCGAGGGGTTTAGTGAGGTGAGGGGATTAGTCGAGGTGTGGATGTGTAGGTGAGGGGAAGTGAGCGTAGGTGAGGTGAGGAGAAGTGGGTGTCTGAGCTCAGGAAGGGAGACCGACGTTTTGCTGAAGGAGACGAGACCACTGACTTCTGTGGCAGTGAATTCCACAAATTCACAACTCTGTGGTGAAAAAATTTTCTCATCTCAGTGCTCGGCAAAGAGACATTTCAGGTAACATTTTTTTTGGAAATATTTTTTTAGCTGTATGAGGCCATTTATTGAAACATATAAGATTATTAAGGGTTTGGACACGCTTGTGGCAGGAAACATGTTTCCTGGGAGAGTCCAGAATCAGGGGCCACAGTTTAAGGATAGGGGGTAGGCCATTTAGAACGGAGATGAGGAAATATTTTTTCACACAGAAAGTTGTCAATAGACAATAGACAATAGGTGCAGGAATAGGCCATTCGGCCCTTTAAGCCAGCTCTGCCATTCAATGTGATCATGGCTGATCATCAGCAATCAGTACCCCGTTCCTTCCTTCTCCCCATATCCCCTGACTCCACTATCATCAAGAGTGGATTGACAGTGGAGGCCAATTCTCTGGAGGTTTTCAAGAGAGAGATAGATAGAGCTCTTAAAGATAGCAGAGTCAAGGGATATGGGGAGAAGGCAGGAATGGGGTGCTGATTGTTGATGATCATAGAAATGTCTATTATCCATTTCATGAAATATATATCTGTTGGGAGTTATTTTACTGCTTATGTGCTCGAAAAATTCAAAGCTTCTGTTATGTAAACTACCAGCAGAAAGATTAAGAATCACTTTCAATTTATTGAAAATGCAGGAGCTTCAGGGGGCGTTGCCCACTGAAGCCCCACCCGGGCACTGCCCCTGCACTCCGCCGGGGGCCTAGCCAGCCTGTTATGGAACAACCCCATTGAAGAAGATAATAGTGGTTACCCAGACCTCGTTGATGGTTGCAAAGGGGCCCCCATAACAGTTCAAGCTTCAGGGCCCCAACAATGCAGGTCTTTCCACTACTCGGTGCACCAGTTACCTAGACTTCATCACAACTAATACAGGATCTTGTTCCAAAAATGGTGGCATTGCAGATAATGGGAGCAATATTCAGGTTATACTACCCAGAACCTTATTGCAAGACATTCAGACAGTCTAGGGATTGAAATGTATTTATTTACTCTGTAGACACAATGAGTAAAAAGAAAACTATTCCATCTTCTGCAATAAAGCCAAACAAAAAAACTTCAAATATGAGTGAGGTTTGTTCAATTTAAATTGCCTTATGCATGCATTATCTGCCTGCAAATTCCACCCCTGAGAATCCAATTTATTTCATCAGATCTTCCTGTATCAATTGTCACCTTGTGTCAGAAGGAACGGCAGATGCTGGTTTAAACCGAAGATAGACACAAAAAGCTGGAGTAACTCAACAGGTCAAACAGCATCTCTGGAGTAAAGGAATAGGTGACCTTTCAGGTTGAGACCCTTCTTCAAACTCAATTCGGGACTAGACCCGAAACCTCACCTATTCCTTTTCTCCTGGGATTGTGTCTGACCCGCTGAGTTACTCCAGCTTTTTGTGTCTATCTTCAACTGTCACTTTACTTTCTTGGTGGTAATGATGATGCCTGGATTAGGGGGAGTGGCTACTGGACGAGGCTGGACAGACATGGATTGTTCTCTCTGGAATGCCAGAGTTTGTGAGGAGACCTGATAGTTGTATATAAAGCTAAGAGAGACATAATTTTACTGGAACCTTTTTCCCAGATTGGAAAAATCAAATAAGACCATAATACCATAAGACATAGCAACAAAATTAGGCCATTTGACTAATCAACTCTGTCCTGCCATTTGAACATAGAGCTCTATATTTTGCTCAACCCCATTCTCATGCCTTCTACCAATTAAGAACCTATCAATCTCCGATTTAAAATCACCCAATGACTTGGCTGGCCTCCAAAGTCATTTGTGGCAATGATTTTCTGCAGAGTCGCCACCCTCTAGCTAAAGAAATTCCTCATCATCTATTTTCTTAAGGTACGTCCTTTTATTCTGAGGCTGAGCCCTCTGGTCCTAGACTCTCGCACTACTGGAAACATCCTCTAGGTGTCTGGTGCTGTAAGTCATCAAATGCTTCTCATACATTAACCCAATCATCCCTGGGATCATTCTTGTAAACCTCCTCTGCACCTGTGTATTAGAGGGCATAAAACAGTGGGCAGGGCAAGTTTTTTGCACAGCGTGTGTTGAATGCCTGGAATGCGCTGCTGGGGGTGGTGGTTAAGGCAGATAGGTTTACGGAATTTAAGAGACTTATGGAAAGACACGTGCAAGGAGTGGAAAGATATGGATTATGAGCAGGTAGACAAGTTGGTCTTGGCTTGTTTTGTACAGACATCATAGCTGAAGGGCCTATGCAGTACTGTTCTGAAGGATTCAAAGATAATTTTTTAAGGGATTTCAGCTGGACCTCTTAGTCTTTCTAGTCTGAGTTCTGTGGTTTTGTTATTCATTCCATTTTCCCTAGCTGGTTATGTCAGTGAAGTATGAATAGTACTTGCTGTCTCTATAAACAATCCATTGAATCAGGAATAAATAACTCTGTTTCATTTCAAATCTAATGATAGTGTGGACAAAATTACAATAGTCAATAAATTATACCACAGGCAGCTTTTGAGAAGATCATGTTTTTTTTCTGTCTGTTTTGGTACAGCTTATTTACCTTCTAACTTTAACCAAAATGCGATGATGAAAATTAATGGGGACACAGGGAGCTGCAGATGCTGGAATTTTGAGCAGCACACAAAGTGCTGGAGGATCGATGAAAGTCAGCGGGTCGTGCGGTTTCTACGGAGGGAATGGACAGATGGTGTTTCAGGTCAAAACGCTTAAGGAATAATGTCAACATTGTTCATCTTATTTTTTAAACTATAATTAAAAACACATTGTAATAGTCAGTCTCCTTACTGAATAACTAATAGAAGAAGGAATAGGTCATTCAACCCGTTTATTCCTGCTCTACCATGCAGTAAGATTGTGGCTGAACTTTAAGCTCAGCACCAATTTCCTGCACCAACCCCATGTCAATGGGTTTTCCTTCTTGAACCTCCCGCTTGTGAAGACTCAGAGAATGGGGCATATTTGCATCAACATTGAAGATTGTATTTTTAAATGTTGTATATATCAATGAGTTCACTTCACCTCTCATACTTCACAATTCTCAAGGCATGTCCACATAGTCTTCCCTCATAAGACAAGATCCCACCCCTGGACTCAAATTTGTGAACATGCATTACAGTCCCTTAAACCCACGTAGAGAGATCAGACCTGTACTTAGAGTTCCAAGTCTGGTCTCAAAGGGTCCAATGTAATTTCACTAACAACTCTTTTAAACTGCCTTACAGATTTATTGCTGTACAAGGGCACTTAGTTCCCTTTGAACACCAACATCATTCAATTTTACTTCGGAGTCATGTGAGTGACTTCGTGAAGACCCCGCCAGCACACATGCGCGACATATCCTCTGCCGGCAGCTTCAAAAAGGCCCTCAGGTAAGTTTTCACTAACCTTGAGCTGGTTAGTTTTTCTGTACTTGATTATACTTACAGGAAAATGATGGATAGAAGAACAAAAAAAGAAGGCTGCGCTGAAACATGCCTCTCAGGACCGCGGGTCTTCAGAGAGAAGTCAGCAGCCAACATCCCCGGAGATGTCCGCAGAACCGGCAGCACCTGTAACACGGGCCGGGAAAAAAGCGTGGAAGTCGGGGAGCCCCGCTCAGTCAGCAGGACTGGAGCCCCGCTCAGGTCAACTCTCCACCACAGCAGTCCAGGGATCTGCATACTGGCATGAGGACCACGCGGGAGCAGGGTGGACAAGACCCCGACTCCCTGCAGCTTCAGTCTGAACATAAACAGACCGGAGGTAAAAAAGTGCGTAAGACAGGGCCTGCCTCAATGGCACACCCCAACTCTCCACCGTTAAAGTTCGTAAGAGGGCAGACCGGTGGGAAAACCGCACCAAAGTCGCGTAGCCCCGTTGGAGCGGCTGGCACCGACTCTCCACCGCTTCAGTTCGCTAGATTGCGGACCGGTGGGATAACAACACAAAAGTCATGTAGCCCCGTAGGAGCGGCTGGCACCGACTTTGCGTCGCATCAGACCCGAAGACCCGTGACTGGCGGCAAGCCCGCGCGGATGTTGTGTAGCCCCGCTGGAGCGGCTGACACCGACTCCTCACCGCCATAGTCGCAACAGACAGACAGAAGATCCACCAGGAAGTTGTGTAGCCCTGCAGGAACGGCTGGCACCAACTCCCCACCGCTTCATTCCGGAAGACCGCGGACGAGCAGCAAATCCGTGCGGGAGTCGTGTAGCCCCGTACGTGCGGCTGGTACCGACTACCTACATCAGCCCCATAGACATCACCTTGACGAGGTGCGGACTGTCGGTAGAGGTCCCATAGGTTAATCAGAATCTGGGGAAAATGACTTGCCGTTCGCAGATAGCGGCGGCGGTCGCATAGTTCGTATGGAGTGCATGGTCGAGCAGCTGCTCGAAAGAGACCTACTCCAACAGGAGCGTGCGTCCCAAGGATCATGGAGATCCACAGCAGGCCCCTTGATAGGGCTGTCCAACATTTCTCCTTCCTCAATAGAGAGTGCAAGAAGCCAGGGACTAGCTGGCTTCGCAGAGGGGTTGGTGGAAGATCCACAGTTGCAAGAGATGCCAGAGGAGGAACTTCTGGGGATGGTATCGAAGTTCGCCCAACCATCCCAGAAAGGGCAGCCTCTTTAGCCGAGGCTAGCGGCTAGCATAAATTACCTGACGACTCACCAGCTACAAGAACAGGTAATTTCAGAGACAACCAGTAAACATATGGCTCCAGAAAATTGCATGTCGCTGAATGTCCCTACCATAAATACACCCATATGGGGTAACATCAGCCCTGGAATTAGGGCTCAGGAATTAAAAATCCAAAGGATCCTGAAATTACTGACCTCAGGCATCACGGCGTTTGCCAGGTCAATAGACGGGGTATGGACATAATGGAAAAGCAGCAGGATGCATTAGCTCTGCTATGCAATACCCAATATGACATCAACTGTTTTCGGAAAAGCTCTATCCGTCCTACATTAAGCCCCAAGTTTGCGGGTTTGTGTAAGGCCAACGTTACACCACCACCAAGACAATTGTTTGGTGATGACCTGCCTAAACAGGTAAAAGATCTGGATGAGGAAGCCAAAGCGGTTGGGTTGATAAAACCGCCTTCCTCCAGCAAACCACCAGTGTACCGTAGGCAGCATCCATATGCAACAGCGAACAGGCCTCGGGTTCAACCCGACAGAGGGACAGGAACTAACCCTAAGGTCGCGCCTTATCAACAGAGTCTTTTGTTAGGCCAAGGCCCACAGCGACCAGCCCAGAAGATGCGCCAACCCCACATCCCAGCAACACAGCAACCCAAGAAAGGCCAGAAGAACAAGCCCCACCAGTAACTATGGAGGTAAGGGGGTCTGGTTCACTTGGGAGTGCTGCATGCAAAACCTCACTAGTAGGAGGGAGATTGCGTCTGTTTGGGGATGCATGGAGTTCTATAACTTCTGACACTTTCATATTACAAAGTATTCAAGGTTACGAAACTGAATTCATAAACGGACAACTTTTCCCAGCTCAGCATGTACCTAGCCGGAAATTTGTACTTTCTCAAGAGAAAGTGGAAGGACATGCAGAACTATTAAGATTATACACCAAGGGGGTTATAGAAAAAAACGATACATGAAACTCTTGAGTTTGTATCTAACATCTTTACTAAAAGGAAAAAAGATAGTGGATGCCATATCATTATTGATTTAACCCAATTGAATACTTTTGTACAATCTACCCATTTCAAGATGGAAACATTTGAAACGACGAAGCAACTGATTTCCAGGGGGTACTTCATGGCCTGCATTGATCTAAAAGATGCATACTATTCAGTACCTATACGTAAACATCACCGTAAATACTTAAAATTTGTCTGGATGGGGCAGCTATGGCAGTATAAAGCATTACCTAATGGACTTAGAACAGTCCCCAGGTTTTTTACCAAAATATTAAAACCAGTAGTGGCGTCTCTACGAAGACAAAACCACATAGTCATGGCATATCTTGATGACATTCTGATTGTGGGAAAAACTTTGGAATTAGCTAAATCAGCTGTGACAGCTACCAAGTCACTGTTCGAAAAACTGGGGTTCGTCATCCATCCAGACAAATCAAAGTTTAAACCTTCTGTGATTATGGATACCTGGGATTCACAGTTAACACCAATCATATGATTATCACTTTCCCAGAGAACAAAGTAACAGACATTATAGAGGCATGTAATAGCTTTGCTTGCGCCAGGAAACTGACTATTAGACATGCTGCCAAGGTGATTGGAAAACTTGTAGCTACATTTCCAGCTGCACAATTTGGACCATTACATTATCAAAATTTGCAAACAGCAAAGATCTCAGCACTAAAAACAAATGCTGGAAATTTTGACAGACCTATGTAGCTACTAAACAAGGCAAAAGATGAGCTACGGTGGTGGATTAACAACATTCGTAATTGTTTGAATCCCATCATAGTTACAAACCCGTCAGTCGTGTTACAAACTGACACAAGTGCCCAGGGCTGGGGAGCTACTGACACCACTTCCAGTAGTGGCGGCAGATGGGATTTGCACAAATTTGCTTTACTCCAATCACAAGGTATAAACTATTTGGAAATGCTGGGAGCATTTCATGGACTGCGGGCTAACTGCACGATTATGCATCATACGCATGTCCGTCTACAGATAGATAATTCCACAGTGGTGGCATATTTAAACCATATGGGTGGTATCACATCGATATCTTGCGCTGAATTGGCAAATATAATTTGGCACTGGTGTATTGAAATAAATATTTGGATATCAGCTACATACCTTCCAGGTAAGCTCAATACAGTGGCGGACGCCAGGTCACGAGTATCCAATGACAACACTGAGTGGATGTTGAACCCCCAAATATTTGCTAATATTATAGCCAAGTATGGAACACCAGATATCATCCTCTTTGCGTCCAAGTTGATACCAACATATGTCTCTTGGGAACCAGATCCTGGGGCAGTAGCGATGGACGCTACATTGAGGGAAATTGTTCTTCTATGCATTTCACCCTTTCTGCCTCTTCAGTCAGGTATTGTAGAAAAGCCAGCTAGATTCTGCATCTGGTGTTCTGATAATACCCAACTAGCACACGCAACCATGGTACCCAGTGGTCCTCGACATGGTGAAGGAACCATGGGTACAGGTTCCCAAATGCCCGAATCTAGTGACTCATCCCATAACAGGGGAAAGTCATCCGTGCCATGGTCATCTGAACCTGTTGGCTTGCAGGTTCTGAAGAGACCATTACTGGGATTCGGGCTGTCAACAAGGACCATGGATATCATCACGGCATCGTGCAGAGAGTCCATGAGGAAGCAGTACCTCACCCACATAAGGAAATGGGAGGCCTTCTGTTCCTGGACCAATACCACCTACAACTATGCTACGATCACTGATGCACTGGAATTCCTTGTGGGCCTTCACTATGATGAGGGCCTTAGCTACAGTGCCATCAACAGTGCCAGAAGCACATTGTCATCCTACCTCAATATCGGAGTAGGATCCCACCAGTTGGTATCAAAACTCATGAGGGGTATTTTAAATTCTAACCCTCCCCAACCACGCTATAATATGACCTGGGACATTGGGGTTGTGTTGTCCCTACTCAGGAGGTGGTCACCAGTTTCAGATCTACCACTGGATAAACTCACCTTTAAAGTGGTGATGTTAATGGCACTGATCACAGCTCAATGGGTCCAGACCCTCCACAAACTAAAACTGGACAGGATGGTCTCGACCCCCACCAAAGTAACCTTCTTTATAGATCAGTTACTCAAACATCATAGACCTGGGACAACAGGTCTGAAATTGGAATTCCGAGCATATCCCGTTGATGTACGACTCTGCATAACCACCTATCTCCAACATTATATTAATGTCACACAAAACATCAGGAGAATGGAAATAGGTCTGTTCATCAGTTTCAAAAACCCACATCACAGGGTGACGGTAGAGACTATCTCCAGGTGGCTCAGGGTGGTATTGGGTGCAACAGGTGTAGACACTGACATTTTTAAATCTCATTCTACTAGGGCTGCATCCACATCAGCGGCGAGGACCATAGAGGTACCCATGGATCATGTCCTCGCAACAGCGGGCTGGGCCAGTGAAGGAACATTTCAACGTTTCTATAACAAACCTGTGGCCGCTCCCGCAACATTTGAGGATTCAGTTTTAAGTGCTGTTCCCTAAATGTTCCCCGAATTCAGGGGTTTTTGTTTGTATTAATAAATACATTATTATTTTTCAGCTTTGTTCAAGTCTGAAATACGTTAACATACTTCCTCCATCAGTGATTACAGCAGTGTGTGAGCATGGACGTGGTCCAGGGCATGGAATCACAGAGCTTTGAAATCTTCACAAAGTCACTCAAGTGACTCCAAGTAAAATAGTAAGATTAAACGAGAACTTACCAGTTTGCAGTTTGATTCTTATTTATGAGGAGTTACGATGAGGGATTTTGTGCCCTCCGCTCCCAACCCTCTGTCATAAGGTCAACTGGTATATTAGTGTCTCTTAATCTTACTATCTCCAGTCAGTGCTGCTCTCTGTGATTTCACACCGCTGTTTTGAAGAATGTCGCGCATGCGTGCAGGCGGGGTCTTCACAAAATCCCTCATCATAACTCCTCATAAAATAAGGATTAAACTTCAAGCTGGTAAGTTCTCGTTTAATCTTACTATTTGTTGCCATTTAAAAGTACCATTTTTAAATTAAATTATTTTACATATAATAATTTGTTCAGGTTTAACTTTTCAACATTTTAATCTGGTGAGCTAATAAATTAAAAATATTCTGCATGGTGCACAAACGATGTTGGAATAATGAAGCAAATAATACAATAAATATCCATATTCGCCACCAGACTCTTCAGATATTCTGTGTGTGAAGGAACTGCAGATGGTGGTTTAAACCAAAGATAGACACAAAATGCTGGAGTGGGACAGGCGGTATCTCTGGAGAGAAGGAATGGGTGACATTTCGATCGAGATTCGATCTTCAGATATACTCCTTCACTGTCCGAGAAATTATGGCAAATGCAGCTGCAATGGTTTTTAGTTGCCATTCTTCAGGCTAATTCATTTCCGACAATCTGCTCATAATAGGAATGACTTGTTGAGAATTACAAAACTAGCATAAAAAGCAAGCATATTGCACTGTCTTGCATTAAAAGGTACTTGGAGGTACCAATTGAGTGCACCAAAGTCAGTCCTCTTCCTCTAATGTTCCCCACTGTTCACCTGTGGTTGGGGCCTCCCCGAGCCCTCCGCAGTCGCTGCTACGGGTGGCCCGATGTACAGGCCCGCTCGCCGGGGTGATGTAAGTCCGGTATTGGGGCTGGGGGACATCCTCAGTGGCCTGGACAGAGTCAGCCCCCTTCTACCGGAGTACGTGGCTCCCAAAATCCGCAGGCCGTGCTGGGCGGAGATGCACTGCTGGCGGCCCTCGGATAGGGCCCCAGGACTCCAGGAAGTTGGTCAGCACTGCCCGCGTTGGAAGCTTTGCGAACCACAGCTTCATGGTGTTGGAGCATCGGTCCAACGCTCCGGAGCTCCAAGTAGGTATCGCCCGCTCCGCAGTGAATTCAGCGCTGCATCGCTGCTATTGTCGCTCTGGTCCGGTTCCCGGTCCCCAGCAGGAAAGGCCGCTCCAATCCAGGTGGTAGGCTGCGAGGTGGGGGGCGAGGACGTGACTTGGAGAAATAGTCGCGTCCCCGCCAGGAAGCAAGTGGGAAACCCCTTACCCTGCCCCCCTCCCCCACATAAAAAAGTTAAAGTTTCCCCCCAAAACGGACTTTAAACTAACAAAAAATGTTTTAAAAGATTGAAAGGACAAACAGGCCGTCGATGCCATACATTATGGGTGCTGTCTGTATGGTGTATGGAGTTTGCACGTTCTCTCTGTGACTTCATGGGTTTTCTCTGGGTGCTCCGGTTTCCTCCCACATTCCAAAGACATGAAGGTTTGTAGGTTAATTGGCTTCTGTAAATTGCCCCCTGTGTGTAAGATATAACTAGTGTATGGGTGACCATTGGTCGGAGCGGACTCGGTGAGCTGAAGGGCCTTTTACCACGCTGGTATCCCTAAACTAAACTATGTTAAAACTTTAGTTTGCATGCTATGCAATTAAATTAGATACTACCATAAATGAATACAAACAAGCCATACACAAGTACACCAGGTAGAGCAAAGAGAAAAATACGAGAGCACTGAGTATAGTTTTACAGAATTATAGTATTACCAGTTCCAGAAAAAAAGTCAAATTTTCACAATAAGATATGTTGGAAGCTCATGGCTGCATTCTATCTTATGAGAGAACTGTTCAGATGTCTGATAACAGAGGGGAAGACACTGTTCCTAAATTTAGTGGTACATGCTTTTGGGCTTTTGCTTGACAGGAGTGGGGAGAAGAAAGAATGATTGAGATGGAAAAGGTCCTTGATCTTGTTGGTTGCTTCCCAAGGCAGCTAGAAATGCAGACTGTCAATGGTGGGGAGTCTGGTCTGTGTGATAGGTTGTACATCCACAACTCTATACTATTTTTGTGGTCTTGGGCAGAGCTGTTCCCAAACCAAGGTGTAATGTAACCTGATGTCATGTTGTCATGAAATATTAATTATTTACCTTGTCTATTGAGTTTCAGAAAGTTTAAGATTGAGTAAATCATAGATTCATACAGCATGGAAACAGGCCCTTTGGCCCAACTTGTCCATGTTGACCAAATTGTCCCATCCAAGCTATTCCCATTTGTCTTCATTTGGCCCATATCCCACTAAATCCTTCCTATCCATGTGAGTGTCCAAGTGTGTTTAAATGTTGTTATAGTACCTACCTCAACTACTTCCTCTATCAGTTCGGTCCATATGCCCATCACCCTTGTGTCAAAAAGTTGCCCCTCAAGTTCCCTTTAAATCTTTCCACTCTCACCTTAATCCTACTCTCTTACAATAAATCACACACTCTGCATAATCTGCTTACATGGGATTGACTTCCCTTGAATGTGAAGGATAATCCTTCTGACCACTGTAGCAACATTATAAATAGACATAAAGGTACTTCTGTCAATTTGGAGCAAGGATTGCAAATTACCACTTTCATCCATTCCTTCAGTCACTTGATTTGTTCCTGATCAGTACTATTTTTTTGTGAAATTGTAGATGTTATATTAGAATTCCCAATTACAATTCTTTGCTGGCAGAGCAAAAGCAATGTCATTACTTTAGTAATTTTTCAGTTACTTCCATCTAAGAAATTGGAAAATGAAAAATAACACCTACTGTAATTGCCCGGGTTCTTTCTAACATTCAGCATTAACTATGCAGGTGATGCCTTAAGGCAAATTAACACAGCTAAATTAATAACTGTTCATTTAATGTATGTTTATCTTGACATCACGAGTGTTAGAAATTTATACCGGGTTGCAGTAAGGGTGGAAATAATTTAGCAGAGAAGATTAGTTGCATGAATCACCTGAGATTGGTCTAATTTCATTCATGAGTGAGCTTCCACTCATGCCTCAGTCTTCTCCTCTGTGAGATTCTTTGAAGCCTATTTTTGACTCCATTTGTTCATCTAAAATGTCTCAGATTTTATTCTTACTCCTGTGAGGTCTTGCACATTTTACTACACAAATTGTACTTAATTAATGTACATAGTCGTGTTCACAGCAAGGTTTCATGGTACCGTTATCCTCACCACATCAGCAAAGAATCTATGTTATGCACAATCTGTACCAATTTCCAAAAATTTCCAGGATCAGTCCTTTGTATTCTTTATAAAAGATGAGTGGTGAAAGTGGACAGTTTTACGTTCATGCCGACAAATGGGCAAATCTTCTAAGTATTGATCCTATAGCTCCTTCTCCTTCACACATCTCTATCCCACTACCTGTTCCATCATAATTCAAAACTTCTTCCACCATCATGGTGTTTTTTGAGAAGTTGATCCAGCCACCTAGACAGCCTTGATTCACTGCAATTAGCCTCCTGCCGCAACGTGCCCATGGCTGATGCCATCTGAATAACAAGGTCACCTACGTCATACTCCTATTTATTGACTATAGCTCTGCTTCTACACTCTAATTCAACCAAACTTATCTCCAAACTCCTGGACCGAGGAATCAGCAACCCACCCTGCAACAGATCTTTGATCTCCTGACCTATAGACCACGATCAGTGAGGATACTCAACAAAACATCCTCCATGATAATTCTCAACAGCAGTAGCCCACACGTCTGCATCGTCAGCCCCTCACTACACATCCTATATACTCACGGCTGGGCAGGGAGAATTTGCTCTATTTAAAAGTTTGCAAATTACGACACTCTTTCAGCATGGACATTGTGCCTGTTGCAGTATTGTTCTGTGTTTAATATTCTTTCAGTTGGAGAAAAATCAAGATCTTTGTTTGCAATCTCATTCCTTTGCTGCAGTTCTATCTGTTCTATTCTGTTTCGAACAGCTAATGCAGAGAATTGACATTTGTTTAACTCAAAACCACCAGGTTGCATCTTCATAAAACCCAATTTAACATGATTGCTTTTATTCACTAACATTTAGATCCATTTCTACTTTGTCCTGTATTGCATTTTGCAGATTTTTTTTTCTTGAATGAAATGTAACAACTAATTACTTCCTTGCTGAATTTGTAAAGTTAATTTTGTGCAATGTCCATGAAACATTTTGTGCATGTTTTATGAAACATTTAATGGCATAATGATAGTTCCATCTGATGTGGCTCCAGAGTCATGTGGTCTTTGTTCTTTGATCAAACTTTTCTTTATTGAACATTAGAGTGAAAATTTGAAGCAATTTTGTTGCATGCAACTCGATGACAATTAAAAACAACACTTGGATTGTGTTTTCTAGAGTGTCAGAGGCAGATGGGAAACCTGAGAGAAAGATATAAAATTATGAGAGACATAGATAGGGTAGACAGTTATAACCTTTTTCCTAGAGTGGAGATTTCAAAGAATAGAGGGCACAGCTTTAAGGTGAGAGGGACAAAGTTTAAGGAGTCTTAATCCCTATGTTCATGAAAAGCCATCGCAAGGATTTCATGTGATAAAGGAAATCAATTTGAAAGAAGCTCCGTGAAATGTGTATCTTGACTAGAGAACTGATAGCTAAAAACTCCTGCCATTTAAACTGTTTATGTTGGCAGAAATTGGAATCTGGACCAAAATAGGAAAGGTATAAGCATTCACATACGCCCGGGGCCAAATAAGATTTTCCTCTGCTATCTGCTGGCAAGGATTTTCATGAAAACATTGAAACAGGGCAACTCAGTTTCCACTGTTCTCACACTGCCATGTCTAACATGGGCAATCAGAACATAACACATAAAACAGTACAGCGCTGGAACAGGCCTTTCGGTCCACAATGTCCGCACCCAAACAGGACGGCACGATGGTGCAACTACAGAGTTGCTGCCTTATGCCCCTGTCCCACTTAGGAAACCTGAAGAGAAACCTCTGGAGACTTTGCGCCCCACCCAAGGTTTCCGTGCAGTTCCCAGAGGTTCCCGGAGGTTTTTGACAGGTTCCCGGAGGTTTTTTCACTTTTTTGAAATAATCGCCGGAACATAGAAGCGGAAATCACTTTCAACCATTAGGGAGACTGACAAAAACCTCCAGGAACCGCATGGAAACCTTGGGTGGGGCGAAAAGTCTCCTGAGGTTTCCGTTCAGGTTTCCTAAGTGGGACAGGGGCATTACAGCGCCAGAGACCCAGGTTCAATTCTGACTACGGGTGTTGTCTGTATGGTGTTTGTACATTTTCGCCATGTTCTTCGTGGGTTTTCTCCAGGAGCACCGGTTTCCTCCCACACTCCAAAGACATACAGGTTTGTAGGCTATTTGGCTTGGTAAAATAGTCAATTGTCCCTCGTGTGTGTAGGATATTGTTAGTGTGTGGGGATTGCGCAGACTCGGTTGACCGAAAGGCCTGCTTCCATACTGCATCTCTGAACTGAACATGATGCCAAGTGAGACTAATCTCCTCTGCCTGCACGTGATCCATACCCCTCTATTCCCTGTATATCCATGTGCCAATCCAAAAGGCTCTTAAATGCCCTATCTGCCTCCACCACCACTGCTGGAAGCGCGATCTCAGCACCCACCACTCTCTTAATTAAGGTATGTCACAAGTAATATTATTAAGAGCAGCGAATGGATTTTGAGGATATTAGTTAGAAGTATAGCAGTGTAGTTGTTAAGTTACAGATCTAACAGCTAGGTCAAGAATCTAGCAATGTAAACATGAGTACCATAGTACTATTGAATTTAAAATCAAATAACCAAATACCTTTGAAACTGACAGGAACAGAGAGATTCAGTAATGATGACCATGAAATCATTGGATTGCCAGAGATGGTTCACTGATGTATTAAGGGAAAGGAAATGTAGTCTTTGTCATATATATGAATCCGGACCACTAATGTGGTTGACTCTTAATTACATTCTAGGGTCAGCAGCAGTTAGGGATGAAGAAATAGAAATGTGGCCCTCTTTTATGACTGTGAGAGATTGAAAAGTGTTTGTGTTTGGAGGAAACTAGATATCTTTGAACATACATGACTAAAAGCTAAGATGTTTAGTTAATTTAGAAGTACAGTATGAGATAGACTCTTCAGCCCACTGTCCACACTGGCCATCGATCACCTGTTGACGCGAGTTCTATGTTATCCCTCTTTCTCATCACGAGCAAATCTTCAATAGCCAATTAACTTCCAAACCTTTTGGGACCAGGGAGGTAACCGGAGCACCCAGAGGAAACCCACGTGGTCCCAAGGAGAACATGTAAACTCCATACAGACAACACCAGAGGTCAGGATTGAATCTGGGTATCTGGCATTGTGAGGCATAAGCTCTACCAACTGCACTATTGTACTGCCCACAAGGAACTGCAGATGCCAGAATCGTGCGCAGAACATAAAAGTGCTGGAGTGCTGCAACCCTATACGATGAGTTACTCCAGTATTACCTGTTCCATGGCGTAAAATTAATGTACGCAGGCAGCTTCACTTCCGTTACTTATGAGTCTGATGAATATTGTGTGCAGGCCTGGTTGCCCTCCCTATAGAAAGATAAGGATAGAGTATGTCAGGGTTTAATAGACTGAATTCTATCATTGGAGAGGATTTTCCAATAAAGATGATGTTATGCAGACTGGCACAACAGTCTCTTCAATTTAACAGATTGTAAGGCAAGGACATGAAGGAACACAAAGTGCTGGAGGAACTCAGTAGGTCAGGCGGCATCTGTGGACCAATTCAGTCTGAAGAAGGGTCTGACCAAATACGTAATCTGCCAATTTCCTCCACAGAATGCACGGTGACCTCAATGGAACATTACAAAATTGTATGGATTTGACATGGTAGATGTAGTGATCATTGTTTTCCCTGGCTGGGTGTTGAGAAGCCAGGACCACATCTTCTGAAGAAGGATCCCAATCCAAAATGTCACCTTTAGTTTAGTATGTTTAGTTCATTGTCATGTGTACCAAGGTACAGTGAAAAGCATTTTTTTATTACATGCTATCTAGTCAATGGAAAACTGCATGGTTATAATCAAGCTACCGATAGTGTACAGATACAGTTGAAATGGAATAAAGTTTAGTGCAAGATAAAGTCCAGTGAAGTCCGATTAAAGATAATTCGAGGGTTTCCAATTAGATGGATGGTAGCTCAGGATGCTTTGTGGTGATAGGATGATTCAGTTTCCTGATAACAGCTGGGAAGAAACTGTCCCTGAATCTAGAGACAGTTGAATCTGAACCTATCCATGTTCTCTAGAGATGCAGCCTGACCAGCTGAGTTATCCCACCATATTACATCTATTTTATAAACCAACATCTGCACTTCCTCAAATTCAGGTTTCTGCCATTTATGACAAAGTTAAGATGAAACACTTCAGCAAAAACTTAGAGAATTCGACTTGAAATGTCGACTCTCTTTCTTTCTCCATAGATGTTGTCTCATCTTCTTCAGTATATTTCTTTTCATTTATTATCTTCTTGCCGTACCTACCACACAATCCCACTCTCTCCTCATGCCTTTCTTCTTTGCAGAGAGTGGGGAATATTAAGGAGAAAGTCCTCCTGTCGACCGGAATTCTCTCTCACTGAAAAAAGCTGAGAGTGCTGGAAAGATCAGACAGCATCTGTGGGGAGAAGCAGAGTTATCGGTTAGATCAATGACCTCTCATCAAAAATGCTTTTGGATTTTCTCTCACTGTGTGCAAGCTTTGCTTGTGTCATGAGAGACAGCATGCCGTTGAGTATTTCCAGGACCTGTTACAGGTATCTCTTCTATAGCCCTTGAACCATAAGCCCTTCTTTATTCGTTCAAACATTCATAGACGTATTCAGAAACTGTGAATATTTGAGAGTCTTGCCTTTTAGAAGCCACTCACTCCTGGTCCCTATTCATAATGCTTGCCTCATTTTGCTGGCCTCAAATTCTCAAATCTCTTGTAATTAAAAATGAAAGGAAATTGTAGAAAGGAAAACATACCCAAAATATAATGCTCATCACTTAAGGTGAAAGTAACCTTCCTCTTGAACATGCCTCCTGTTCTTCATTATCAGAATAGGATCATCAGCAAAACTTTCTAGTATCATCTCTCTCATCAATTATACTGCCTCCTAACGCATATACATATAACTTGCCTCCATTACTCCCTGCAGTAACAAGTTAATCCATCACAACATCTTGAGTCTCAGTGAACCTTCGGTTCGATTTCTGATAATGTCTCTGGGTTTGCTCATTCCTTCAAGTAGAAACATGACTTCTAAATCCCATTAAAGCCTTTCCCATCTTTTGAGGGCAGAACATAGAACAGCATAGCCCAGGAGCAAGGCCTTTGGTTCACAATGTCTGTGTGGAACGTGATGCCAAGACCAACTGGTATCTGCCTCTATATCCCTCAATTTCTTCCACATCTATGTGCCTATCCATCTCATGATTATTTCTAGATTATTGGCTCTGCCGATTCATATCCTTATGTTGAGCACAATCGCACTGTTGTACTTACAAATACTTTTGCTCTTCCACTTTTTGATTCTGTCCCTCCAGAAAGGCCAGTAATTTGTTGCATTTGTTGCCTTTATTGACTTGCTTCCGTACATAACCGTCCATGTAGCCGTGCATTTCAAGCCTTTTATTCCTCTGCATTATTTCAGAAAAGAGTGATGTGTATATGGAACTAGTGGCCAGAGGAAGTAATTGAGGCAGGTACAATAACAACATTTAAATTTAAAAGACACTAGACTAAGTGTATACCCATTGGAATTCCACCACCTATGCATAGCCCCCAATTGTGCACGCGCGGCTCATTTCTCCTCATCCCCCAGCACTCCCCTCCTTCTCCTCTTCACCCTCCCTCTTCTTTCCCCTCTCCTCTTCCCCTTGCCCAATACATCCTTCACCTCTCCCTCCCGCTCCTTTCCCCTACCCTCCCTCCATAACTCCTCTGCCCTTCCTACCCCCCTCCTATCCCTCTATCCCCCACTCCTCACCTCCCCCTACCCCCCCACTATCCCTCATCACCTCCCCCACTGCCCTCCTCTTCCTATATTCCCCACTCCCTACCACCCACACCCCCCCTTCCTCTCCCTCTATTTACCCTCCTCCCCACTCTCCCTCCTCACCTCCCCCACTTTCACTCCCTCTCACTCCCTACTCCCTCCTCTCCCTCACCTCCCCAGGATCTTTCCCCTCTCCTCCTCCCCTCACCCAATCCCACCCTCACTCTCCCTCCCTCTCCTTTCCCCTACCCTCAGTCACACATTCCCTCGATCCATAAAAAGCAGTGTCTGCAGTTCCTTCCTTCACAGGTCATTCATTGTTAGCTGTGGTTTAGATCCAGTTGACTTCATGATTGTGTGTATGTGTGAGTTACTTAAACTCTGTGCAAACTGCTCAGCCACCTTGCAAACCAACTCTCCCTCCCTCCCTCCCTCTGCCCACTCTGGCTCAGCCGCCACTCAGCCCATCCCCGTCCTGCCCGACCGCCCGCTGCTGTTGGTCGCCCCGTCCCTGCCCTGCTCACCTGCCTGCCTGCCTGCTCGCTGTCACCGGGGGGGGGGGGGGGGGGTGGAAATTGAGTCGGTGTTCATCACGATGGGCACCAGGAGTTTCGCCGGGATGGTGGAGAAGATCTCCTCCGAGAGGGCTGTGAGGGCGAGTTACCGCAGCGGCGGCAGCTGCGGAGGAGACGAATGGTCGTAGCCATTCACCCGGGATGATGGGTAGATGGGACCGCCATTGCCGCAGAGGGAAGGGGGGTGTTGAGAGAGAGAGAGAGAGAGAGATGGGACAAAGGCCTCTAGTAACATCCTCCCCAGCGGCTGCCACCAGTGGTGGGGGAGACGGTAGACAAGTTACTGTGAGGAGGGGAGAGAGGAGTTTGTGAGTGAGGCCAGAGAGGCTGCAGTGCAGGAATGGGCCTCGTCATCCCAGCCGTGGCATTGACTGACTGGAGAGGAGACCAACTGCGTGGCACTGACTGGAGAAGAGACCAATCTGGGTATGCACGGTTTTAAAGATTTCTAAACCTTAATAACTTTAAAATATACCATAGATTGGAACAAAACTTGTTGCACTTGCAGCACAGTAGAATGATGAGTAAGGTGGCAAAAAAACGATGTGCTATCATGTACTGTTTTTGTGCAAATAGAAAAACCATGCAAACCAGAAGAGCACAAGATCAGAGTGTAAGTTATGTATAGAAGGTAGATAGATTTGACAGGTACATCGAGAGAGACTTGGACCAAATGCAGACCAATGGGACCAGCTTAGATGGGGCATCTTGGTTGGCATGAACAACTTGGGCTGAAGGACCTGTTTCTATGCTCTAGGACTCTATGACTGTGTTAAAGTCATAGGGCGGACATGGTGGCACAGCAGTAGTGTTGCTGCCTTACAGCGTTTGCAGCGGCGGACACCCGAGTTTGATGCCAACTACTGTATGGAGTTTGTACATTCACCCCGTGACCGCGTGGGTTGTCTCCGAGATCTTCGGTTTCTTCCCACACCAAAGACATACAGGTATATAGGTTAATCGCCTGATGTACTTGTAAATTGTCCCTTGTGTGTATTGGATAGTGTTAGTGTGCGGGATCGCTGGTCGGCGTGGACTCGGTGGGCCGAAGGGCCTGTTTCTGCACTGTATCTCTGAACTAAATCACTTTGTAGACATATGTGGTCTTCTTTATGTGAACAAAATGTAATTCATTAGGTTGGAACAAGAAATTGCAGGACATAAAATAAATAAATAATTACAAGACAGAAAATAACGAGGCCCTCCAGTAGAAGTTATAATGTAGAACAGCATACACATCAGGAAATTACTGGAGAATATGACAAATTAATGCAAAGGAATCCTCTTGGAAAATGCTGCTCCTCATAGTGACTGTAAACAAAGTTAGTGAAAGAAGCTTTAAGGAGTCTGTCCAGTCCCTCTACAGATGCTGTCTGACCCGCTTGCTCCTCCAGCAATTTCCAACATATGCAGATTCCAACATATGCAGTTTTCTTGTGTGTCCATTTGAGTTCACAATCCAATCCATGGAATGATTTGAAACAGTATTATGGTACACAGTCATGGATCCAAAGAGGGGACAATGCCCATGGGGATGGTACATAGTCTCTGTGTGGTAGGCTGACGAAAGTCTTGATTGTGAGCTTTTCATCTGGATGGCCCCCATTCATGACATTGGTGCTACTGAATCGGTCTGACACAAGGGAAGCTTTCCTTTTACCCAGAGGGGTGAAGGTTCATGAACTGATCAGTACTGGTGTCAGGGGTTATGGGAAGAAGGCAGGAGAATGGGGTGAGGAGGAAGAGATAGATCTGCCATGATTGAAAGGTAGAATAGGCTTGTTGGGCCAAATGGCCTAATTCTACTCCTATCACTTATGACCTTGTGAAAGTAAGACAGAAGCTCAACCATTGGCAATCAGTGGTGAGGTACTAAATGAGAAGGATTGGCTTTACAGCTGGGGAGATGGGGAACAGTCAGATGATCAGAATATAGAATAGAATAGTTTCTTTATTGTCATTGTAACATGGACCATGTACAACGAAATTTAAAAATGTCAACCAGTCAGTGCAACATTCAAACCATAAAAGCTAACGATACATACAAGGTAAAATATTAAAAAAGGTAAACAACTAAAATAAATATGAAATATGAAAATGGTACGCATATACACCCAACCCTACATCCTTCTGTCGATTTCACAGTGTACCAACCACAGTCCCTTAGTTCCCACGTTCCTTGGCGGCTACATTTAGTGCCTTTATAGCAGTGGGGTAAAAACTGTTTTTAAACCTGTTTGTCCTTGACCTTGTAGATCTGTACCATCTGCCTGATGGCAACAGTTCAAACAGTTCAAACAGGGAAGTATGGTGGTGTTGGGTCAAGGTGCCAGAGGCCGGTAGATGCCTGGATCACGCTGTAGTAGTAAAGGCAGTAGTGGAGGCAGACATAGTCATGCCATTTTATAGTATAGGCTTTTGGATAGGTACATGAATGTGTAGGGAATGCAAAATATATGGGTTATTGGCAGGCAGATAAGAGTTGGCATTATGTTTGCCGCAACATAGTGAGCTGAAAGGCTTGGTTCTATGCTGTACTGCTACGTCCACGTCACAAACCAGGAAAATAGGAATGGGATATAAAGACAGGCAGTTCCAGGACAGACAGGCACCAACGAGAGAGCAGGCTATTTTAGACTGGGTATTGAGTAATGAGGAAGGGTTAGTTAGCAGTCTTATTGTGCGTGCCCCCTTGGGCAAGAGTGACCATAATATGGTCGAGTTCTTCATTAGGATGGAGAGTGACATTGTTAATTCAGAAACAATGGTTCTGAACTTAAGGAAAGGTAACTTTGAGGGTATGAGACGTGAATTGGCCAAGATTGACTGGCAATCAATTCTAAAAGGGTTGACGGTGGATACGCAATGGAAGACATTTAAAGACTGCATGGATGAACTACAAAAATTGTTCATCCCAATTTGGCAAAAGAATAGATCAGGGAAGGTAGTGCATCCGTGGATAACAAGGGAAATCAGGGATAGTATCAAAGCAAAGGATGATGTGTACAAAGTAGCCAGAAAAAGCAGCATACCAGAGGACTGGGAGAAATTCAGAGACCAGCAGAGAAGGACAAAGGGCTTGATTAGGAAAGGAAAAATAGATTATGAAAGAAAACTGGCAGGGAACATAAAAACTGACTGCAAAAATTTTTATAGATATGTGAAGAGAAATAGATTATTTAAAACAAATGTAGGTCCCTTGCAGTCAGAAACAGGTGAGTTGATCATGGGGAACAAGGATATGGCGGACCAATTGAATAACTACTTTGGTTCCGTCTTCACTAAGGAAGACATAAATAATCTGCCGGAAATAGCAGGGGACCGCGGGTCAAAGGAGTACATGAGTGAAATCCAGGCTAGTTGGGAAGTGGTGTTGGGTAAATTGAATGGATTAAAGGCCGATAAATCCCCAGGGCCAGATAGGCTGCATCCCAGAGTACTTAAGGAAGTAGCTCCGGAAATAGTGGATGCATTAGGGATAATCTTTCAAAACTCTTTAGATTCTGGAGTAGTTCCTGAGGATTGGTGGGTAGCAAACGTAACCCCTCTTTTTAAGAAGGGGGAGAGAGAGAAAACGGGGAATTACAGACCAGTTAGTCTAACATTGGTAGTGGGGAAACTGCTAGAGTCAGTTATTAAAAATGGGATAGCAGCACATTTGGAAAGTGGTGAAATCATTGGACAAAGTCAGCATGGATTTACGAAAGGTAAATCATGTCTGACGAATCTTGTGGAATTTTTCGAGGATGTAACTACTAGCGTGTATGGGGGAGAACCAGTGGATGTGGTGTATCTGGACTTCCAGAAGGCTTTCGACAAGGTCCCACATAAGAGATTAGTATATAAACTTAAAGCATACGGCATTGGGGGTTCAGTATTGATGTGGATAGAGAACTGGCTGGCAAACAGGAAGCAAAGAGTAGGAGTAAACGGGTCGTTTTCACAATGACAGGCAGTGACTAGTGGGGTACCGCAAAGCTCAGTGCTGGGACCCCAGCTATTTACAATATACATAAATGATCTGGATGAGGGAATTGAAGGCAATATCTCCAAGTTTGCGGATGACACTAAGCTGGGGGGCAGTGTTAGCTGTGAGGAGGATGCTAGGAGACTGCAAGGTGACTTGGATAGGCTGGGTGAGTGGGAAAATGTTTGGCAGATGCAGTATAATGTGGATAAATGTGAGGTTATCCAATTTGGTGGCAAAAATAGGAAAACGGACTATTATCTAAATGGAGGCCGATTAGGAAAAGGGGAGATGCAGCGCGACCTGGGTGTCATGGTACACCAGTCATTGAAAGTAGGCATGCAGGTACAGCAGGCAGTGAAGAAAGCAAATGGTATGTTAGCTTTCATAGCAAAAGGATTTGAGTATAGGAGCAGGGAGGTTCTACTTCAGTTGTATAGGGTCTTGGTCAGGCCACACCTGGAGTATTGCGTACAGTTCTGGTCTCCAAATCTGAGGAAGGACATTATTGCCATAGAGGGAGTGCAGCGAAGGTTCACCAGACTGATTCCTGGGATGTCAGGACTGTCTTATGAACAAAGACTGCATAGACTCGGTTTATACTCTCTAGAATTTAGGAGATTGAGAGGGGATCTTATAGAAACTTACAAAATTCTTAAGGGGTTGGACAGGCTAGATGCAGGAAGATTGTTCCCGATGTTGGGGAGGTCCAGGACAAGGGGTCACAGCTTAAGGATAAGGGGGCAATCCTTTAGGACCGAGATGAGAAGGAATTTTTTCACACAGAGAGTGGTGGGTCTCTGGAACTCTCTGCCACAGAGGGTAGTTGAGGCCAGTTCATTGGCTATATTTAAGAGGGAGTTAGATGTGGCCCTTGTGGCTAAGGGGATCAGAGGGTATGGAGAGAAGGCAGGTACGGGATACTGAGT
The DNA here is from genome assembly GCA_963514005.1 of Raja brachyura. The sequence continues at coordinate 38,535,304 of OY740789.1, read as the reverse complement.
TGGATGATCAGCCATGATCATATTGAATGGCGGTGCAGGCTCGAAGGGCCGAATGGCCTACTCCTGCACCTAATTTCTATGTTTCTATGTTTCTATGTTTCTATGTTCCTAAGGGCGAGCTGGGTGAGCAAACAACTTCAAGAACAACTTCCCTGTACCTGTTTGCTTAGCAAGATCCCCTTTCAAAAGTTGGCTGCACTTCAAGTGTGAGAATCTGCTTCAGTCACATGGTACAGCATGGAAACAGGCCTTATGACTTATCGAGTCCACAGTGACCTATGTTATCCCACTCACTCATCTATTCCCTACACATGAGAGACAATTTACAGAAGTCATTTGACTTACAAACCTGCGCGTCTTTTGCTATATGTGAGGAAATTGGAATGCCTGGGGGAAACCCACACTGTCACATGGAGAATTTGCAAAATCTACACAGGCAGCACCCAAGGTCAAGATCAAACCTGGGTCACTGGCACTGTGAGGCAGCAAATCTGCCAGCTGCACCATTGGGCCACTGAAAATTCCAGGAGAAATACAATGATGATGCCATTGATCATGGCTGTGTTCTTTCTGCTTTATGAACGACCAGGACTTATGACACATCAGTCCCCAGTTTTTATTCACTGTGAGCTTTTTTTAGAAACTGGATCATTCAATGCACGAGTGAATTGTGACTTACTTTCCATACAAAGCCACTGGATCTATGCAAATATTGAGATTTAATTCAGTAAAATAACGAGGAGAATGTGAGCTTAAAGAATAAATCTGCATATTAAGTTTGAATAGTTCTATCCAAGGCACGTTTTAAAATTCAAACAAAAGGAGAAGATTAAGATGAGGTCAATTAGGAAACTATATTAACTGGTGTGGACATTAAGCAAATTATTAAGCTATTATACATGATTAGGATTTGTGGGAATGGACCTGTGTAATATTATGTTGTAAGGAATGGTTGATGGGCAGAAAATAGTGGAAATAAATAATTATTTTTTTGGATAACAGAATTGGTATGTAGATATTGATAAGAATTGCTACTATTATTTATTTTGTAATTTACATATCACTATCGTTATTTACATATCTCTGAATTTAATGAAGGATCCAAATAAAATAAATTTATGTTTGCTAATATAAAGAAATATAGGGAATGTTCAGATAGAAATCTGGAACAATCAAATAATAAGTGGAAGGTAGCATTTGGCATTTAAGGTAAGGAAATATGAGATTGTTTCGTTGAGTCAAATCTAGTTGATCAACATATGCACAAGTACAATACAAATCTTCCCTGCTGCAGCATCAAAGGCACATGGAATCGAACAAACACATAAAAAATAATTGTATATAAATTGAATGTACACTTTAAAAGAGAAAGAAGACTGTGGAAAACAGCTCTGATATTGATCAGAGAAACAAAATTGACCATGATAGTTCAAGAGGTGCACCATGGTGTTCCACTGTCGAGGTGAGATTAGAGTGGTGCAGGTTGGTTCAAAAATGGTTCACAAGTTCACGTTATAGGAGTAGAATTAGGCCATTCGGCCCATTGAGTCTACTCCGTCATTCAATCATGGCTGATCTTTGCCTCCTAATCCTATTTTCCTGCCTTCTCCTCATAACCCTTGACACCCATTCTAATTCAAGAATTTGTCTACCTCTGCCTCCACACCCCTCTGTGGCAATGGGTTCCACAGATTAACTACCCTCTGGCTAAAGAAGTTCCACCTCACCTCCTTTCTAAACAAGCGCCCTTTAATTCTGAGGGTATGACCTCTGGTCCTAGACTCTTCCACCAGTGGAAACATCCTTTCCACATCTATAATGGTTATAGCAAAGTAGCTCTTGAACCTGGTGGTGTGAAACGTCAGGCTCCTGTACCTCCTGCCAGATGGTAACAGCAAGAAGAGGGCTTGGCCCCAATGGTGGGGATCCTTGATGATAGATGCCGCCTTCTTGAGGCAGTGCCTCATCTGGGTGCTTTTATTGATAAGGTGGACTATGCCCATCATAGATTGGGCTGCGTCCATCACTTTCTGCAGCTTCTTGTTTTCCTCTGCATTGGAATTGCTGTAGCAGGCAATTCAGGGTCATGGGAAGATAGAAAAGTGGAATATTTAATAGATGAGAAGTGGAATGTGAGAATTCTGAAGGCCTTGGTTGCTGCTCACAAATCATAATGTCCGGCACGACGTTAGATCATTAAATGAAAGCCTTATAGCAATGATATTGAGTTCTATGGTCACATCTGTGGTACAGTTGTGATATCAATATCTAAGGAAAGATTTGTTTGCTGTATTGTGCAGTTGAACATACGTTTATAGAAACCATCTGTGAAACTAATTATGGTTTGAGTCTATCACTGGAGAGAATAGAATGAGTCTTAAGGGCCTGTCACACTTGGGAGATCTCCACCGCAAGTTCTGGCGACCTTAAAAAAAAAATCTACGACTCCGATGACCTTCCTCGACTATGTGTACGGCCTCCTACGACTATGTTGAAGACCTACCTTGACTATGAAGAAGACCTCCTTCGACCTCCTTCGACCATGTTGAAGACTGGCTTCGACCGTGTACGTTTTACTCGAGAATGGTCTCTGGCAAATTGGTCCGCGAATGAGCACAACCCCCTTCCACCTCAGAGGACCACACCGAAAACCAACAACAACCAGTGGCGAGTGTCTACTGCTCAAAATGATCACCTGATAAAATTATGTCATGTCTGCATTTTTTTCTCATTAAAAAATGCCTCCCAGGTTTTTTTAATCATTCTGAACCATGCAAGCAAGGAAGGAACTAGTTTGGAGGATGTTAGTAAAAATACAACTACTGCTGTTAGCAGTAGCCCTTTTGCTTAAGCAGCCTTTTAAGAAAGGAAGCAGGGGAAGAACAAGGGTGAAGAGGAAGCACAAGAAGAGGTCTCAATGGGTGAATGGAGATGATGTGATGGACTGTCCAAGTACAGCAGATGACTGGAAGAGAGTGGCGCTGGCCTTTGACAAAAGATGGAACTTTAAGCACACATGTGGGGCAGTGGATGGCAAGCATGCCATTCTTGTCCTTATCCTTGTACCCCTCATTTTCCTTTCCGTACAGAATGGCATTCTGCCGGAACCATTCCTTAAGGTCTCCCTCCTGCTCCCTGATGAAGGTGTGCATAACCGTGCTCCAGCCCTCCCTCACCACCAATGGGGCATCTTCCTCTGATGCTGTGTCAGACACAGGAGAAAGGGCTGCTTTGCTGCCTTCAAATGAGGCAGTGAAGGATGGGGTGGTGATGGGAAGATATACTACCATTCTGGTCTCCTTCTCCAGGGGTCTCACATGCAGGGCTACCTCCTCCTGCACTATCTCCTCCTGTGGCATCACCTCCTGCCACTCCTCCACTTGGGTGGGCAACACCTGCACGACAGGTTTTTTTAGGGTTGTGTCCTTCCCCTGCACTGCTGCCTTTTTGTGCCATCTCTAAAACACAAGTCTCCTCTCTAAAAAACTCTCCACCTATGAATGAACATGCCCTTGGAGTGACTGAGGTGACGTTCTGCTGTTTAAATTACCTTTTTTTCACGCCAGTGCTACTACCTTCGACCACCTTCGGCCACCTTCGAGTACCTACGACTAGCATCACGACCTACTACAACCGACTTCGACTAGACCTACGACTAAAAAAATATCGATTTTTTCCACAGCGACCTATCTTTAGTCGCGGTCAATTTTTAACATTTTGAAAAATATGCTGCGACCTAGCTGAAGTCTCGACTATGCGGAGACCAATCTTGACCATGAAGGAGAGCGATGAAGGCCTCCTACGACCTCGTGGCGACCTTCCCGTGACTATTGGTCGCGGGCAAGGTCGCCAGAGCTCACAGTGGAGGTCGCCCAAGTGGGACAGGGGCTTAACATTCTCTGGCTGTGGTTTTAAAGAATGAGAGATAATCTCACTGAAACAATTTGAGGGCTTGGGGCATTGTGTATAAGAGTCAGCAAGTCATGTTACAGCTTTGTAAGATGTTGGTAAGGCAGCATTTGGAGTATTGTGTGCAGTTTTGTTGTTTCATTCCAGGACATTTGTGGAAGCTTTGGAGGAAGTGAAGAAGACATAGACCTGAATGCTGTCTGTATTAGAAGGCGTTAGTTATATCGAGGTTGGACAAACTTGGATTGTTTTCTCTGGGAAGTCAAAGGTTCAGAGCTGGTCTGATAAATGCATATAACATTTGAGAGGCATAGATAGGATAAATAGTCCGATCCTTTTCCCTAGGTGGTAAATGTCTAGGGCATAGCTTTTAAGGTAAGAGGGGCAAAGTTTAAAGGAGGTGTATGGGCAAATTGTTTAAAGAGAGTGCTGGGTGCTTGGAACATGTTTCCAGTGTGGTGGCAGAGGATATATGATAGTAGGTTTTAGATAGGCACATGGATATGCAGGGAATGGAGGGATATGGATTATGTGCAGGCAGAGGAGATTAGTTTAACTTGGCATCATGTTCAGCACAGTCATGTGGGCCAAAGAACCCGTTCCTGTGCTGTTCTGTTCAATGCTCTATGTTGATGCTATGTGACTGAATTTGAAAGATAGAGCAGACAATGGGCCACAAAACCTCTTTTACTGACATTATGAAGATTTGCTTGGTGGAAATCAATTTGCCAGTTAAGTGCCCATTAAAACAATTGCTTTCCTTTCACACTAAAGTGATGGTGTTAACCAAAGTGAACTCATCTTGGTGAACCCAGGACCAGGTTGACAGTGATCCTCGTTCTTCAGAGAACGGGGTTTCCCCTCCCCCACTATAGATGAGGCTCGCACCAGGGTCTCCTCCATACCCCGCAACATTGCCCTCTCTCCCCATTCCCCCACTCACAACAAGGGCCGAGTCCCCCTGGTCCTCACCTTTCACCCCACCAGCCAGCGCATACAACAGATAGTCCTCCGCCAGTTTCGCCACCTCCAACGTGACCCCTCCACTCGCCACATCTTCCCATCTCCCCCCCTGTCTGCCTTCCGCAAAGACCGCTCCCTCCGCAACTCCCTTGTCAATTCTTCCCTTCCCTCCCGCTCCACTCCTTCCCCGGGCACTTTCCCTTGCAACCGCAAGAGATGCTACACTTGTCCCTTCACCTCCCCCATCCACTCCTTTCTGGGACCCAAGCAGTCATTCCAAGTCTGACAGAGGTTCACCTGCACCTCCTCCAACCTCAGCTACTGCATCCGTTGCTCCAGATGCCAGCTGATCTACATCGGAGAGACCAAGCGGTGGCTGGGCGATCGTTTCGCCAAACACCTCCGCTCGGTCCGCAATAACCAACCCGACCTCCCGGTGGCTCAGCACTTCAACTCCCCCTCCCATTCCATATCCGACCTCTCGGTCCTGGGCCTCCTCCACGGCCAGAGTGAGCAACACCGCAAGTTGGAGCAACAGCGCCTCATATTCCGCTTGGAGAGTCTGCATCCTCTGGGCTTAAACATTGAATGTTCTCAATTCTGTTAACCCAGACTGCCCCCTCCCCCTCCCCACCTCTCCCTCAGCCCTCGGGCCCTGACATTCCTTCTCCATCTCCCCCCCCCACCCCAGTCGCACTAGCTTCTCATTTTCACACCACAAACAGCTTACAATGGCCTGTTTCCTTTATCATCAATACTTTTTTGCATATCTTTCATTCATTGTTCTTTATCTCTCCACATCACTGTCTGTATCTCTCGTTTCCCTGATCCCTGGCCAGTCTGAAGAAGAGTCTCGACCCGAAACGTCACCTATCTACTTCGATCCTTAGATGCTGCTGCACCCGCTGACTTTCTCCAGCTTTTTGTGTAACACCAGGTTGACAGAGCAGGTTGCAAATCTCTCCTTTCACCATCACACAGTTTTCCTTAACAATCGGCTGTGAATAAATCATAGATTATAGACCTCCAGAATTGGTAAGCTCTCAGTCTCTGGGCAAAAAAACACCCTTGATCTGGACAATTTGAAGCAAATTATATATTGCTCTTTAGCTTCAAGCCTATGGCAAGATATGTGTCTCCCTTTTGCAATGCATACTTGATGGAAGTCTAGATAAGAATTTAAATAATGACGCCCAGTGTTAGTAGAGGGAAATTGGCTTGTTCTGCAGTCGAGGAAGAAGAGTATCAACACGAAAAGTCACCTGTTCCTTTCCTACAGAGATGCTCTGTGACCCACTGAATCACTCCAGCTTTTTGTGTCTATTTGATGGAGGTCAGTGTGTGATGAAGCAGCACAGGAATTGCACCCATTGTCAGTTCATTGAGTTTCTATTGTAAATCATTTAAGGGACACAAGGAGGATGTCACAACCATGCCAGAAATATATTTAACAATTGAAACTGAGTAAAAGTTTATGATTTCTGAGGAAACAAATCCCCATGCCTGTACAGAAGGAATGTAAACTACATTTTATGGTTACAACCACATGCTGCCTAATAGCTGACACTCCTTGCTGTTGTACATCTTGATATTCATGGGATGAATAAGGGATTCGACCCAAAAACGTCACCCATTCCTTTTCTCCAGAGATGCTGTCTGACCCGCTGAGTTACTCCAGCTTTCTGTGTCAATCTTCAGATGAAAACAAAAGGTACGCTGACGCAATGAACTGGAGATGCTGGAATCCGTGCTGGGGTATGGAGAAGTCTCAGAGCAGAAATCCATATGAGCAGCAGCAGGCCACCCAACCCATCCAGATTGCCAAACCAATCCACAAAGTCATGGCTGAACTGCATGTAACCTCAAATCCACACATGCATTGACCCACAGTCACCTTTTAACCCTTTTTTTAAAATCTTCTTTAAAGCATTCAGTTTCAATTGCTCTGAGGATGGGAGACTAACAGCCCTCTGTGACTCATCTCTAATAGGAGATCTATTAATTCGGCAAAGAGACACATCTCATTCTAGATCCTCTCCATATTCACTCTTTAAGACTCTTCAGGATCTTTGATGCTTTCTCTCATTCTTCAATGCATTTTTTGATTGATGGATTGATTGACATGAACAGGCCACTGAGCCTACTGGGAACACGCTGACCATCGATCAACCATTTACATGAGTTATTTGTTATTCCTCTTTGTCACCTACTCACTACATGCTAAGGCAATTTACAGAGGCCATTTAACCGACAAGCTTGCCCATCTTTGGGATGTGGGAAGAAACAGAAGCACCTAAAGGAAACCTACGTGGCCACAGGGAGGACATGCAAAATTGACAGAGAGCATCTGAGGTCTGGATCTAACTAGCGTCTGGTGCTGTGAGACAGCAGCTCTACCAGCTGCATCTGCTTGTACAACCTTTTACCATGTGACAAACCTGTACCTCTAGTAGCCAGCTAGTAAACCTTCACTGAGTTGCTTCATCGTACTTGCAACCTTCCTTATACAAGCATATCAGTATGGTAAACCATCCTCCAAATGCATCACACAGCCCCCCTGAATAACTGAAGAAAAACCTCCCTGATCTTATATTTAATTTCCCCCGGGCGGCACAGCGTCAGAGACCCGGGTTCGATCCCGACTACGGGTACTGTCTGTACGGAGTTTGTATGTTCACCCCATGACCATGGTTTTCCCCAAGATCTTCGGTTTTCTCTCACACTCCAACTACGTGCAGGTTTGTAGGTGTATTGGCTTGGAATAGATGTAAATGGTTTGAAATGTGTGTAGGATAGTGCTAATATATGGGCATTCCTGGTCGGTGCGGACTTGGTGGGCCAAAGGGGCTGTTTCCGCACTGCATGTCTAAAGTAAACTAAACTAATGATAATTTGATGCTGGCTGTCCCAATGTCTTGCTGTATATGCAGGGCAGCATTTTCCATCAAAAGCCTTCCACATTTCCGCAATATTTCATCATGGAGATAATATTCCCCAGTTTATTGCCTTCTGACAAATTTCATATTTTTCATGTTATACTCATTTTACAAGATAATTCCCTATTCATTTGTTTGCTTCCATTTATATTCTGCGTACATCCTCTTTGCAACTTACTTTCCTATCAACCGTTGCAACATCAGCAAACTTACCAATCATTCCTTCAGTCATTTAATTTAAGTCATTAATATGTATGTCGTTTATGCGCAAGAAAGAACTGCAGATGCTGGTCAATACCAAAGATAGACGCAAAATTCTGGAGTAACTCATTGGGCCAGGCAGCATCTCTGGAGAAAAAGAAAACCTTTGGAAATCTTCATCAGATCCATGTTTAGTTTACTTTAGTTTTAGTTTAGATAGCATGGAACAGGCCCGTCGGCCCACAGAGTCCACACTGAGAATCGATCACCTGTTATCCCACTTCCTCATCCACTCCCTACACACTACCGGCAATTTACGGAGGCCAATTAATCAACAAACCCGCACAACTTTGGGATCGTGAGGAATCCGGGACACTTGAAGGATGTGACTAAGGGGAGAATGTGCAAAATCCACACAGAAAGCACCGGAGTTCAGGATGGAGCTGTGTCTCTAGTGCTGTGAGGCAGCAGCTCTATCTAGTACCTCACTCTGTTAACCAAGTAATTGTAAAAGATAGAGACCCCAGCACCAACTGGAGTGACGCACAGATCTTTACATCTTGCTAATGAGAATAAAATACCCATTAATACCCATTTTGGATATTAGGGTGGGGAAGGTGATCTCCCCCTTCACCCCTTGCCCCCTTCCTCCACCCTAGTCATTTTGCCAGTTCCACCGTTCTCCCCACATTTTCCTCTTGAGGTCACTCCTTCCCTAGCCAATGTGGACCTACCAGGCAGAGGTCATTTGTAGCTGGCCCTGGTTGGTCTTTTCTTGCCTCCAGCTGTTCAACCTATCCCCCCCACCCACCCCCCCCCCCCCCCCCCCCCACATACACACCCGTTACTTTCAGTCCAAAGAAGGGCCCCGACCCAAAACGTCACCTAGGCTTATTCTCCAGAGATGGTGCCTGACCCGCTGAGTTAAGGGCCTGTCCCACTGACATGTCTTTTCAGCGACTGTCTTCGACCTTCAAGCTCGTGGGCACTCGCCTGAAAAACCTCGAGCTAGATCGACCATCAGCAATGAAACCACGAGCTGGATCGACCGTCTGCACACACACACACACACAAACGCATCGCAAAGGCGGGGGCCAGGGAAAGTGGGGGAGCGCTGTCTGAAATTCACACCCGCGATGAACACGAAGGTAAAAGACGGCTGCCGCACTTCGTTAAGTCCTTTAGAGAGCTCGGGGAGAGGGGGGGGGGAGAGAGGGGGAGAGGAGGGGGTAGAAGGAGTGGAGACATTTTTGAGGTCAGACAACATTTAATAAAGTTTAGCGGGCATTTAACCTATTGGTCAGTTTTTCTTGGTCCTAAAAGACAGCTTTAGATAGCGGGGTGGGGGGGGAAGAGAGAGGGGGAGGGAAGGAGAAAGAGGGGGGGGGAGAAGGGGGGGAGAAGGGGGGGAGAAGGGGGGAAAGGGGGGGAGGGGCAGAAGAGGGGGGGAGGGGGGGAAGGGGGGGAGAAGAGGGGGAGAAGAGGGGGGGAGGGGGGTAGAAGGGGAGGGGAGAAGAGGAGGGGGGAGAAGGAGACAACGTTTAATAAAGTTTAGCAGGCATTTAACCTACAGGTCAGTTTTCCTTGGTCCTAAAAACTCCAATGAGCCAATTAAAATGCCTGGTCAGCGAAGGAGATTGCTTACGGCTGCCCTCGACTGCCTGTAACTAGATAGCAACCCCACCCCACTGCACTACGAGTTTAAAAGAACCATGACGACCAATTTTTACTCGCGGAATAATTTTCAACTTGTTGAAACATTTTCCGCGACCGAACCTAGGCCGCTAATATTCGGGAACTTCCCTCGAGCATGAAGGATAGTTCCAGTGACCTCCTAGGACCACGTGTCGACCATGCTGCGAGTTTGAGTCACGGGTAAACTCTTCTAAACTTGCAGATTAGGCATCCGCAGTGGGACAGCCCCTTTACTAAGACCTCCTGTTGACCATGCTGCGAGTATGAGTCGAGGGCAAACTTGTCTGAACTCGCAAATTAGGTCGCCACAGTGGGACAGCCCCTTTACTTCAGCACCTTGTGTCTAGCTTTACCAGAATGCTGCCTGTATTATAGGGTATCTGTTATAAGATTGGACATATTTGGATTATTTCCTCTGGAATGCATGAGGTTGATGGAAGACCCGATAGATATATATAAAATTACGAGAGGCATAGATAGGATAGACAATCGGAATATTTTTCCCAGGGTGGAAATGTCAGAAACTAGAGGGCATAGCTTTAAGGTGTGAGAGTAAAAGCTTAAAGGAGATGAGCTGGGCATGTTATTTTCATAGTGTCTTGTGTGTGCCTGGAACACACTGCCAGGGACGGTGGTGGGGGCAGGTACGATAGTGTCTTTAAGCGGCTTTCAGATAAGCGCATAGAAATGCAGGGAATGGAAGGATATGGATCACTTGCAGGCAGATGAGATTAGTTTATCGTGGCATATGTTCAGCTTGAATATTGGGGTCCGAAAGACCTGTTTCTCTGCTTTACCTGTCTATACTCTACTACTTAGGGATAACAATGATATTATTGAGTGCACACGATATTTTCAAATTCCAAGGAATAAATTTCCAGTTCCAAATATTGAATTATAAATGAATACTGTCAAAGGTACTGTCAAATACTGGAAATACTCATCTACTGAGAGGAAAAGAGTTAATATGTTGACATTTATCACAGCTGAAGAACAGAGGTATTGGGTTTTATGCAAGTAAAGTGGGAAGAGTGAAAAGAACAAATGAGATATTCAAAATTGAAAGTCAGTAGCTTAACTGAAAACAAAACTGATGATACAAAGGCATAACACCGATGAGAGATAAACAAATGGTGCCTCTGAATTATGCTGCACACATTTTCTGTTGATCTCTTAATATACAGATTTACTGGAGGAGAGGAATTGATTTTAGAATAAACTGCTTTATTTCCAGCCACCTCTTTCTATTTTCTTGAAACCAAAATCATCTAAATCATGTTAATACTTTGTATTCCAATTCTGGAAAAAAAACCTCAAATGGGAGGCAGTGAGCTGTGAACACTTTTTTTGCTATTCATACTCTCTTGGAGTCGTATAGCATGGAAACAGGCCCTATGGCCCTTCTTGGCCATTCCAACCAATGGGATTAAACCTAACTTAATCCCATTTTCCTTTGGCCCATATCCCTCTAATACTTTCCTATCCATGTACCTGTCCACATACCATTGAGCGAAAAAGATGCCACTCATGTTCCTCTTAAATCATTCTCTGCTCATCTTAAATCTGTGTGCTCTGTTATATGATTCCCAGGGTAAAGGACTGTGCAGTAATTCTATCTATTCTCCCCAGGATTTTATACACCTCTCTCTAAGGTAACCCCTCAGCGTACTGCAATCCAAGGAATAAAGTCATCGCCTGCCCAACTTCTCCCCAAAGCTCAGGTTCTCAAATCCTGGCAATATTCCAAAATAAATATTTGATCATTATTGCATTGTGTAATAAACTGGATAATATCATACCTTCAGTGTGGACTTGAATTTTTTAAAATATATTTTGAACGACCAAAGAAGTGAATGGATAAGATTTGATTCTTGAGTCCCTTGGTCTTTAAAAAATATATATATAACGATTTGTGAGGCCCAACATACAAATTATTAATTATGGCAAAATTGAAAGTAAATTTATATTATAAAACTTGATAACATGGCTCAATATGAAATGAACAGATTACTATTATCACGATGGTAAAATGAGGAATGTGAATAAAGTAGCATGACTGACAAAGATATATAAAATCAACATCAGATAAATCTATGAAGATATTACTCAAATACGTTGCATTAATAATGAAAATTAATTGAAAGGTACAGCATAGTCCACACCACATACCCGTTCACACTAGTTCTATGTTATCACACTTTTGCATTCATTCCCTACACACTGGGGCCAATGTACAAAGGACAATTAACCAACAAACCCGATCATCTTTGGGATGGGTGAGGAAACCGGAGCACCTGAAGGAAGCACTCGTGGTCACAGGGAGAATGTGCAAACTCCACACAGACAGCGCCCAAGGTCAGGATAGAACCCGGGTCCTAGGAGCTGTGTGGCAGCAACTCGTACCAGCTGCAACACTGCGCCACTGTGGAGCCTAGCTTTAGATAACTACAGAACTTTGTACATTGTATACATGTTTCTATTTATAAATGTCTTATGTTTATCAGATCAGCTGCACCACTGTTCTGTCTTAGACTTCAATTTTACAGTAACAGAAAACAACATTGAAAATCTAGATGTAATTTTGGTGCATTATATATGTATAGTTCTAGAAAATAGGTTATGGTATTGCATAAGTGAAAGCGACAGAGATTATCTGGAGTATATTTCTGCCACATAACAAGTTGGACTAATGGATGAACAGTAAATCAATCAAAGGTTCAAAGGTTCATTTATTGTCACATGCACCAATTGGTGTAGTGAAATTCAAGTTGCCATTGTAGCACATTAAAAATAATACAAACATAACAATAGTAGAGAAATTTAAAGATAAAAACATGGAATGAGAACCATGGCAAAGAGCCCATTATAATTAGTTAAATAGAAGCCATTGTGCATGGACCTGCTGTGTACAAAGCCATGGTGACTATCCCTAGTTATTCAATTCTCTTTCAAATGCAAGTAGATGTTATCCCAAGGAATCTTCTCCAATAACTCCTCAACCACTGATACTGAAGCTCACCAGCTTATAATTTCCTGGATTGGTTCTATTTCTCTTATTCAACAAAGGAACAACATTGGCTACTCTCCAGTCTTCTAGGACCTTGCTTGTGTCTAGAGAAGGTACAGAGGTCTACCCCTGCAATCATTTTGTACTGGGAAATAAATAGCAGAGGCTGGTGGAGAACTCTGTTCTTTTGAAATCCAGGCCCAATCTTGCCTAAATCTAAGTGAGCCATCTTCCTGCTGACTCATTTCTATTTCTGAAATGAAAGGCTTCATAATGCGGGCCCTGTTCCCTATACAGGGATGACCATTCAGGAATGATTTTTACAAACTTCCACAAAGCATCATAGAAAGCAGAATGTTGGGTTGCATCACAGTATGGTTTGGGAACAATTTTGCCCAAGACTACAAGAAATTGCAGAGAGTGCAGAGAGTTGTGGATGTTTCTTAGTCCATCACACTGATCAGGAACAGATCAATCATACAGACTCAATCTGCACTTCAAGATGAATTGGAAAAGCAGCCATCATAATCAAAGACCTCTCACACCGATCATTCTTTCTTCTCCTCACTCCCATTGGCAGAAGACACAGAAGCTTGAAAGCACACACCATCAGACTCAGGAACAGCTTCTTCCCCTTTGTTATCAGTTTCTGAGCGGTTCTTCCAGAAGCTAGAGTACAGTTGATTCACCTGTGCTCCATTGCGGACATTGGATTTTGTCGATGGAATGGATGCGCTAGGAAGCTGAGAACTATATTCTGCACTCTGTATCTTCCCCATTGCTCTACCTATTGTACAAGTTTGACTTGATAGTATTTTTGTTTAGTGTTATCTGATCTGATTGGATAACATACAAAACAAAGCTTTTCACTGTACCTCAGTACACATGACAATAATAAACCTAAACCTAAACCAAACCTCCAAAAAAATCTGTCCCCACCAGACTTTCAAAAATTGGAGATCTGAAATAATACAATAAATGCTGGAAAAATTCAACTATTCAGTTAGCATCGTGGAAATGCATCAGTCCAGACACGACAGCCTACAAAATATCCCTTTCTATTTATTTTCTAAAATCTTTTCTATTTCTCAGAAATAGCCTCTTCCCTGCTTTTATTAGAATACTGAATAAACTTTCCACTGTTGTTAGACCATTAAATAACCTTGTAAGCTACAGACATAGTCCCAATCTTGCAACCTATCTGGTTGTGGCCTGTGCACTTCTTGAAAATCTGTGCTTTTTCTGTAGCTGTAACATTACATTCTTCACTCGGGTTATTTTTCTCACCACACAACTTATTATAATTATGGCTTTGATGTGCTCATGTATGGCAGGGTTTGATTGGATATCACACAAAGGTTTTCACTGTTTCTGTACGAGTGACAATAATAAACCCAAACCAATATTTTTAGAGCCGAATAATTAGTTCCCCATTTCAAGCTGCTTGCATTTGTTGTACAGCATAGTGTCTCCTCTGCTTTAATTAATGTTTTGATTCTGTGATGGTAGACTGATGGTAGAGAGCCTCTTCAAAATCTGACTCATTTACATCTTTTACATTTTGGTTATTTTCCCTTGATTATCTTGATTATTAACCCATTCCCTCTTCATCCTTGAGATATATATTTATGCCGTTAAGCTCGTTTCCTACTTTAGACTTTTGTTCTTCTTCACTGTACTTATAGAAACATAGAAAGTAGGCACAGGAGTAGGCCATTCAGCCCTTCGAGCCAACACTACCATTCAATATGATCATCGCTAATCATCCAAAATCTGTACCCTGTTCCTGCTTTTTCCCCATTTCCCTTGATTCAGTTACCCCTAAGAGCTATGTCTAACTCTCTCTTGAATACATACAGTGAATTGGCAGAGAATTCCACAGATTCACAACTCTCTGGATGAAAAGGTTTTTCCTTATCTCAGTCCTAAATGGCCTACCCCTTATTCTTATACTGTGACCCCTGTGACCCCTGGTTCTGGACACCCCCTCCCCAACATCGGGAACATTTTTCCTGCATCTAGCCTGTCCAATCCCTTAAGAATTTGTCAAAGTCCACTATTTTAATCTAAAATAGGCTCGCAAACATCTCTCCAAAAGGATCAATTTTGAATGCTTTCAGCTGACATTGGCTATTTCATGAACTTTTTTCTTTTTGCCAAGTTTGTTAATGTTGTCCCCTTTGGGATTTAAGTAATAGATCAGTAACAATCTGTCCATCGATTAATTAGAGAATCTCTGTAATAGTGAGTGGAGTGTCTTTTAATGACGGATACTCTTTAATCTGAAGCAGCAGAACTCTGTTAAATATCAGCACTTAAATAACTGTGCAATAACAAAGTATTACTGAAAATAACAAAGCACTACTGAAAATTCTGATGAAGTGTAATCGACCTGGTATTTTAACTCAATTCTGTCTCTGCAGATGCTACCTGCTGAATATCTCCAACATTCAGTGCAGTGCATACAGGGGGCGCTGTCCAGTTGGTATGGCTGCCCAGCCTGCAGCTGTCTGTCTTTTAACTTCTTTTTTAAATTTTTAATGTGAAAAAATTGTGTGGTTTGGAGTCTATTCTTTTTTATGTGAGGGGTGGGGGGAGGGAAGGGGGGGGTGGGGGAAACTGCTTTTCCTGGTCCCTACGTGGTCAGAGAGGCAGCTTTTCTCCGGGCTGCATCTTTGACCCGTCCTCGCGGCCTACCTGTGGGTCTGGAGCAGCATTTCCTGAGGGGACCAGCCGGAACCTCGGCCTCGTTGGCGGCGCAGCGCTGGAGCGTTATTGCGGAGGGGAATGGGCCGTGCCTTGTCTGGGTCGCCGCGCTGGAACTCCGGTGAGCTGAAGACCGCCGACAAAAACATGACGCGAGCTGCGGGTCTGTGGAGCAGCCAGCTGCGGGCGGCGGCGCAGACTTCAACATCGCGAGACAGTGGTGGAGCTCCATCCAATGCGAGCTTGTTGGCTTTGGAGGCCGCAGTCCCCAATAAGGAAACGGCCATTCCAGGTGTCCCAAGTCGCTGAGAGGATTCTCCCGACGCCGGAGCACCATCACCCGGCGAAAATGGCCTGGAACATCGGGCCTCCGTGGAAGTGACTGCGGAGGCCTCAATGGGCCCGACTATGGGTGGACATGGGATGGGGACTGGACATTGTGCCTTCCCTCATAATGGGAACCATTGTGGGGGGATGTTTTTTATGTTTAAATCTCTTTAACATTGTTATGTCTGTATTCTTTTTTTTCTGTGCTGCATTGGCAAGAAGCATTTCGCTACATCAATTGGTGTACGTGACCAATAAAATAACCTTTGAACCTACCTTTTGAACCTTTGAGCTAATAAATAAAAGATACATTTAATGGCAAAAGGCTTGAGCTCTGAGTGGCCAGTAAGCTGAATCTTGGACAGCTTGAATCCCTTTCCAGAGTCTGACTAGAACAAGGACCAACTTCCAGACACGAGGAATTGCAGATGCTAGTTTGCCAAAAAAAAGACCCAAGGTGCTGGAGTATCTCAGCGGGTCAGGCAGCATCTCTGGAGAACATGGGTGGGTGACGTTTTGGGGTTGAGACACTTCTTCAAACTTCTTTTTGCTTCCGATCCTATGAACAAGCCATAAAGAAGATCCCTGATCCAAATCATTATTTGTTCATTTCCTTCACAGATGCTGCCTGAGTTCCTCCATCAGTTGCTCATAAAGTGCTGCCAATTCCCAGTTTACCCTATGTCCTGCCCTTCACATCTCAAATGCAGCATTTCCTTTGTAACATTATGTGAATTGTGTAGTAAATAGGTCTGAAATAGATCCTTCCTGCACTAACCTACCATGGAAAATAGTCAGCGGGGCCACAATTTTAATATTCTTCTTTTCTGGAATATTTTAGGGCCCATTTATTAATTAATTGCTAAATATCCCATATCATTCCTGATGCTTTATTCTGAACCTCTTGTGCAAGTCTCAGCTCAAGAAATCTTTTTAAATGAATTTCCTCAATGGGGTGTTAGGTGACCGTCTTGCCACCATATTAAGATTAAAGTTGATAGGAAGCAAGATCAGATGTTCTGCAAAATAAGCAGGCAACTGAACCAAATTTGTCAATTCCTCATGGGATGCATCAGGGTTAACGAATTGGAACTGTGGTAGAACTCTGATAATCTAGTATGCTGAAGACCTTGGTGATGCTGGACTGATGTTGTGGTTTCCTGGATGTTATTCCTGTTAATCCCCAATCACTCTTTCAGTTCACTTATTTTTGAGTGTTACATAGCAGTATAGTAAATGTTCCTGGTATGTCTCAAGGGAACACAGGACACAGAGTCAAGTGCGTTTGGGAGACAGGAGCCTGATGTGTTAGAGGACGCATCATATCGTATCTTGTGTGTTAAGACGGAGCACCCAGTCATAGACCCATGCAGCACAGAAACAGGCCCTTCAGCCCACCTTATCCATGCCAACCAAGATGTCCCTTTGAAGGTAGTCCCATTTGCCTGAATTTGGCTCATATCCCCCTAAACCTTTCCCATCCATATACCTGCCACTTTGGATTACCTGCCAAACATGGAGCCAGTTCTTCTTTTTTTAAACTCAAATACAAAATTATCCAAGGGTATAGCATGATACTCAAGTGTTTCTAACCAGATAAACCTACTGATGGCCCATGCTGAGGGAGGGAAAAGCATATATTATATTTCACAAAAAAAAACAATACTTAAGAATTGTTGGAACGAGGAAGTCACTAAGGAATGGATGGCTAAGATGCAAAACAAAAATGTTATGCAAGGTTGTTTTGGGTCTAAAAAAGATATATGACAAAACCTAAATCACTGACAGATCAAATGTAAAGGCAATTCTCCACATGTAAAAGCACCCAGCAAAAGAGCAAAGTCATTAGCTTACTTGTAATGCCAATATGACAAGTAATTTTGAAAACTATTGTTGCCTAAACTGAAATCCATATAGGATGATAGGATAATATAGAACTTAAATGTTCATGCCCTAAGACTTTGTGAAGCTCATGGGAATATCTCATTTTTGTGATATTGGGAGGCAGAGATATAATTTAGCTTTAGGTTTATTATTGTTGTGTGTGCTGAGGTACAGTGAAAAGCTTTAATTTATATGCTTTCCAATCAAATCAGATAATACTATACATAAATACAAACAAGCTAAACTCAAGTGCAATCGCTGGAACAAAAGGAATGATACAGAGGGCCGAATATAATTCTCAGCATTGTAGCACATCATATCAATTGACAAAGTCCAAAGTTTGCAATGAGATAGAGGAGAATCAGACTGTACCCTAGCTTATGGAAGGTCTTTCAGAAGCCTGATAATAGAGAGGGAGAAGCTGTTCTTGAATATGATGGTGTGCGGTTTCAGGATGTCTCCTGCATCTTTGTGACATATCAAATCCCTCCCCAGAGGCTTGAAGAGGTTACTCAAGTTTAGTTTAATTTAGAGATACAGCACGGAAAAAGGCCCTTCAGCCCACCGGGTCTGCGCCGACCAGTGATCCCTACATATTAACACTATCCTACACACACTAAGGACAATCTTTACATTTACCAAGCCAATTAACCTACATACCTGTCCGTCTTTGGAGTGTAGGAGGAAATCGAAGATTGCGGAGAAATCCCATGCGGTCATGGGGAGAACATACAAACTTCGTACATACAGCACCATAGTCGGGATCAAACCCGGGTCACTGGTGCTGCAAGTGCTGTAAAGCAGCAACTCTACTGCAGCACCACCTTGCCGCCCCTTCAACAAGGATGCGACAAGTCTGCGCATCATGTAACCTGACTCAACCTCAAAGGGGACAGTTCTGTCCTTTGACTGCGGAATAAGAAGGGATACTCTTAGATTGCCAGCCATCTTCAGGGAAGAACTATCAACACCCTTTTCTTTCATCACCTTTTTGTCTCATTTAGTCCCCCTTTGTCACCATTGTGTCTCCATTTCAACTATATCCTTTGTCCATCAATTTGTCAATCAACACCCGCCTCCTTTCCCTTTCTCCACCTATCATTCCAGGACAGATCAGGCTTTGTCCTGCCTGCACCTCTTTACCATTTTTCCAGTTTTCACCCCCTTGCAACAATCTGTCTAAAAAAGTGTCCTGACCCGAAACGCCTCCTCTCCATTCCTTTCACAGATGCTGCCTGACCCACTGAATTCCTCCAGCACCTTTTATTCTGGCAAGATTCAAGCATCTAAAATTCCTTGTATCTATCTGTAACTAGGTTGAATACAATTTTAATTCTATAATTATATTGAATAAAACAATAATTTCCCTATTGAACCTATACGTATAGTATTGTTTTTTTAATCACAAGTTGCTTCTAACATTGTCACCATTTCTGAACCGAGCATTTTTTAGATATAATTGAAATTAAAATGTCCCACCTTTGAACTCTGCATCATTACTCCAGGCCTGTGGATAAGTTGTTAAGTGCCAAAACTCTAACGCTCGCATACCGAAAATTACAGCAATTTAGTACCAGAGCCAAATTAATTGCATGGTCTGGTATTTGCTTTCTCATTGTTGGAAACAATTTAATTTGGAAACTTATTCACACATTGGTGAAATAATATCTTAACAAATCAAACATTACAGTGAATACCACTGAATTTATACAGGTAGATCATTTGTTAATGTGCAGTTATTTGACAAACTGTGGAACCAGGCCCTTGAGTCAAGATGATGAGCAGTGTTTTTGTTTTGATGATATATTTGACAGTTTGGCATACCAGCACCTCTGTAATTAAAAAAAAATGATTTTGAATTTGTTCTTAATTTTAAGCTGTCAGTTTTATTACAAAAAGATTGTAAAGGGCCTGTCCCACTTGGGAGACCTCCACCGCGACCTCTGGCAACCTTAAGCGACAAAAGAAAATCAAGGTCGTACGACCTCCTACGACCTTCCTCGACTATGTGTATGACCTCCTACGACTATGTCCAAGACCTACCTCGACCATGAAGAAGACCTCCTTCGACCTCTTTCGTCTATGTCGAAGACTGGCTTCGACCATGCATGTTTTTTTTACTCGAGGATGGTCTCTGGCAAATTTGTCCATGAATGAGCACGACCCCCTTCCAGCTCAGAGGACCACACCAAAAACCAACAACAACCAGTGATGAGTGTCTACAGCTCAAATGATCAACTGATAAAATGATGTCTGCATTTTTTTCTCACTAAAGAATGCCTCCCAGGTTTTTTAAAAATAATTCTGGACCATGCAAGCAAGGAAGGAACTAGTTTGGAGGATGTTAGTAAAAATACAACTATTGCTGCTTGCAGTAGACCTTTTGATTCAACAGCCTTTTAAGAAACGCAAAAGGGGAAGAGCAAGGGTGAAGCACAAGAAGAGGTCTCAATGGGTGAATGGAGATGATGTGATGGACTGTCCCATTACACCAGATGACTAGAAGAGAGTGGCGCTGGGCTTTGTCAAAAGATGGAACTTTAAGCCCACATGTGGGGCAGTGGATGGCAAGCATGCCATTCTTGTTCCTATCCCTGTACCCCTCATTTTCCTTTCCGTACAGGATGGCATTCTGTTGGAACCATTCTTCAAGGTCCCCCTCCTACTGCCTGGTGAAGGTGTAGGGCATAACCGTCCTCCAGCCCTCCCTCACCACCAATGGGGCATCTGCCTCTGATGCTGTGTCAGACACAGGAGAAAGGGCTGCTTTGCTGCGTTCAAATGAGGCAGTGAAGGATAGGGTGGTGGTGGGGACATATACTACCACCCTGGACTCCTCCTTCAGGGGTCTCACATGCAGAGCTACAATGCACTATCACCTCCTGTGGCATCACCTCCGGCCACTCCTCCTCCTAGGTGGGCAACACCTGCATGGCAGGTTTTTTTTAGGGTTGTGCCCTCCCCCTGCGCTGCTGCTTTTTGGTGCCATCTCTAAAACACAAGTCTCCTCTCCAAAAAACTATCCAGCTATGAATAGCTCAAGTTCAAGTTCAAGTGAGTTTATTGTCATGTGTCCCTGATAGGACAATGCAATTCTTGCTTTGCTTCAGCACACAGAACATAGCAGGCATTTACTACAAAACAGATCAATGTGTCCATATATCATTATATAAATACATACACACATGAATAAATAAACTGATAAAGTGCAAAGAACAGATAATGGGCTATTAATAATCAAAGTTTTGTCCAAGCCAGGTTCAATAGCCTGATGGCTGTGGGGAAGTAGCTATTCCTGAACCTGGTCGTTGCAGTCTTCAGGCTCCTTTACCTCTACCTGAAAGTTGCAGGGAGATGAGTGTGTGGCCAGGATGGTGTGGGTCCTTGATGATGCTGCCATCCTTTTTGAGGCAGTGACTGCAATAAATCCCCTCGATGGAAGGAAGGTCAGAGCTGATGATGGGCTGGGCAGTGTTTACTCATTTTTGAAGTATTTTCCTCTCCAGGGCGCTCAAGTTGCAGAACCAAGCCACGATGCAACCGGTCAGCGTGCTCTCTACTGTGCAGCTGTAGAAATTAGAGAGAGTCCTCCTTGACAAACCGACGCTTCATAATCATCTCAGGAAATAGAGGCGCTGATGTGATTTCTTGATAATTGCATCAGTTCTCGGACCAGGAAGATCTTCAGAGATGTGCACGCCCAGGAAGTTGAAGCTCTTGACCCTTTCAACCATCGACCCGTTGATATAAATGGGACTGTGGGTCTCCATCCTACTCCTTCCAAAGTCCACAATCAGTTCTTTGGTTTTGCTGGTGTTGAGGGCCAGGTTATTGTGCTGGCACCATATGGACAGTTTCTCGATCTCTCTTCTATACTCTGAGTCATCCCCATCAGTGATACGTCCCACAACAGTGGTGTCTTCAGCGAACTTTATGATGGAGTTCGCACTGTGACCGGCTATGCAGCCATGAGTATAGAGTGAGTACAGCAGGGGGCTGAGCACGCATCCATGAGGTGCTCCCGTGCTGATTGTTATCAAGGCTGACACATTTCCACCAATATGAACAGACTGTGGGCTGTGAATGAGGAAGTCGAGGATCTAATTTCAGAGGGATGCGCATAGACCCAGTTATGCGAGTTTGGTAACCAGCTTGGAGGGGATGATTGTGTTAAATGCCAAGCTGTAATCGATGAATAACAGCCTGACATATGGGTTTTTATTGTCCAAGTGATCCAGAGCAGAGTGGATGGCCAGCGATATCGCATCCACCGTTGATCTGTTGTGATGGCAAGTGAACTGCAGTGGGTCCAGGTTTTTGTCAAGGTAGGAGTTGATTTGCTCCATGATCAAACTCTCAAAGCACTTCATCACCACAGGCGTTAGTGCCACTGGTCGATAGTCATTGAGGCACGTCACCTTCCTCTTCTTGGACACTGGTATAATTGATGCCCTTTTAAAGCAGGTTTTCAGACCTCAGAAGTGAGAAGTTGAAAATGGCCGTAAAAACTCCAGCCAGTTGGTCCGTACAGGTTTTTAGCACACGACCGGGTATACCATCATGTCCAGGCGCTTTTCGAGGGTTCACCCCTCTGAAGGATTTCCTGACATCGGCCTCTGTGACTGAGACTGAAATACCATCACAGCAATGGGGGCTCGGGAAGGCGCATCAGTATTCTCCCTATCAAAGCGTGCATAAAACGCATTGAGTTCATCAGGGAGTGATGTTTCACCGACATTCGAGCTGCCTCCCGGTTTTGCCTTGTAGGAAGTGATTGCATTCAGGCCACGCCACAGCTGCCAAACATCTGTCTCATCCTCCAGTTTGGAGCAGAAGTTCCTTTTGGCCTTTTTGATGGCCCTATCAAGGTCGTATCTGGACTTCTTGTAGTCCACTGTCTCATCAGACTTGAATGCTCTGTGTCTGGACTTCAGAAGAGTGTTGATCACAAAGTTCATCCAAGGTTTCTGATTGGGAAACACTCGGAAGGTTTTTGTAGGGATACAGTCCTCCACACATTTCTTTATAAAGTCTGTAACGTCTGTGGCGTATTCGTTCAAGTCCGTTGCCGAGTCCTTGAGTCCCAGTCTACAGACTCCAAAGATTCTGGAGTTGTTCCCCTGTCCTCTCCCCCCCCCCCCCCCCCGACCAGCTCTGTACTGTCCTCACCTCTGGGGGTGCGCTCTTCAATTGCTGCCTGAAGGCAGGAAGAAGCAGCACGGCGGCATGGTCGGATATACCGAAGTGAGGGCGAGGGAGAGAATGATAGGCATTCTTGATGGTGGTGTAGCAGTGGTCGAGGGTGTTTGGTCCTCTGGTGCAGCAGGAGACATGTTGGTGGACGTTAGGGGGTGATTTCTTGAGGTTTGCCTTATTGAAGTCCCCAGCAATGGTGGTAAATGCCTCGAGGTAAGGCCTCTGGTGTTTGTTGACCACGGCGTGTAGCTCCTCCAGTGCCAGACGGACGGCTGCCTGGTGTAGGATGTAGACCGCGGTCAGGATGATGGAGGTGAATTCCCTCGGAAGGTAGAAGGGACGGCACTTCACTGCCAGATGTTCGAGGTGTGGTGAGCAGGAGTTGGACAGGACTGCCACGTCTGAGCACCACACAGAGTTGACCATGAGGCAGACGCCCCCTCCTCTCCCTTTCCCAGATGCCAGTGTATGGTCCATACGGTGGATGGAGAACTCTTCTGGCTGGACCGCTGAGTCTGGGGAGCTGGGGGTGAGCCATGTCTCTGTGGAACAAAACACAGAGCATTCCCTCAGCTCCCTTTGATAGAGCAGTCTTGCCCTTAAGTCCTCCACTTTGTTTTCAAGGGCCAGTGGGATAGTAGGGAGAGGGGACCTGAAGTCCTGCCATTTGGCCACGTTTCCGGACACTATGGAGGCCTCCCCTTTGTTTTCAGATACTGTGTTTACTGTACCTGCTGTTTCTGCGGACCTGCGCTGGAACTGGGATTCCCTCTCAGATGGCAGCTCCAGCTCCATAACGAATGGGGGTTCCCCCAAAGTCGGCGGCTCCAGCTTCATTGTTTCTGGGAGATTCAGCCCGTCGGCTCTGGAGGTCATCCTGGGGTATCCAGGTACTGTACCTGGGATCCTCAGTCGGGTTGTGAGTTTCACAGCCAGCATGGGAAGATTTAAAGTCCGGGGCTCCCGCAGCTGCGGAAGATCGTGAAATTGCTAGTGCCTTCAGCTGCCTAAGCAGCTTGTCTGAAACGGCACTGATTACTGCCGTTTCCCTGATGCAGGTGAGTTGAAGTTGTAGGTAAATCTTTTCTGTTCTGATGCTCTGCAAAAGTCGCCGCAGGCAGGCGCCATCTTGGGTCTGTAATGCCAATAAACATGCCTTGGAGTGAAAGAGGTGACGTTCTGCTGTTTAAACTACCTTTTTTTCTACAGACATTTTTTTCACCCCAGAGCTATTACCTTCGACTACGTTCAACCACCTTTGACTACCTATGACTAGCATCATGACCTACTACGACCGGCTTCGACTAGACCTACGGTTAAAAAATATTGATTTTTCTATGTCAACCTATTTTTAGTCATGGTCAAATACGCCGCGACCTAGCTGAAGGCTCGACTACGCGGAGACCACTCGTAACCTTGAAGGAGAGTGACGAAGACCTCCTACGATCTCGTGGCGACCTTGCCGCGACTATGGGTCGCAGGCAAACTCACCAGAGGTCGTGGTGGAGGTCGCCCAAGTGGGGCAGGGGCTTAAGAATGTTGAGCTTAGAAAAATACAGGAATAGGAATATTAAGGACACACAGCAAGAGGTTCTACAGCCCATATTGTCTATGCCAAACATAATGATAAGTTAAACTAATAACTGGGAGGCCTACAAATGATCCATATCCTTCCATTTCCTGCATATCTAAGAGGCTAGCTAAGAGCCTCGTAAATGCCAATATTGTTTCTGCCACCACCACCACTCCTGTCAGAACGTTCCAGGTGCCCACCACCCTATATGTGAAAAAAAAACTTGTCCCCACATCTCCTTTATTATGCCTCTCTTAATTTTATATACATCTTTTGGGTCTTTCCTCAACTTCCCAACTTCCAGAGAAAACAATCCAAGTTTGTCCAAACTCAAGGGTCAAGACTGTTTAATTGTAATTTGTACCAACAATGCAACAATAACATTTTCAATTGCAGCAGCATAATAGATCTGGAAACGTAATACACATAGATGATATATAATAGACAGTAAAGTAATTATCCATATACTAATGCACGTCCTCATCGCGAAATCTCCTTACTGCTGCTACCTACAAACTCAGCAAACATTCTGGTAAATATAAGTTATGTAATTTTAATATATAATATAAGCAATAAGTTAATAATCCCAATACTAGTACAAACAAAACTCTGAAGTCCTTAGTGCAAAGTCTCCATGTAGC
This sequence comes from Raja brachyura, assembly GCA_963514005.1. Next base: position 38,510,266 of record OY740789.1, on the reverse strand, counting down.
AATTATCACCTAACATAGACAGCATTCTTTTACACCTAATGGGCCTGTCCCACTTCGGTGACATTTTAGGCCACTACAGGAGACTATGCACTCACCACATGGTCGCCACATGTTCACGGGTGGTTACTGGGGAGTCATTCTGGGAACTAGTAGCGGCCTCATTATGGTTGTCGCAAATTTTTCAACATGTTGAAAAATTAGCGACGACTAGAATGAAGCCGCCATGGAGAGTAGCAAGAATTCTTGTGCTGTAGGTGGGTGGCCAGGAGGTCCTAGTGGGTTGCCAGGAGGTCAAAGGTTCTCGTAGGTTCTCGTAGGTTCTCGTAGGTTGCAGCCGGTGCTAACCGGTAAATTTCATTGGCTCATTGGGGGAAAAAAATGTAAGCAGTAGTTTTCAGAACCAAGGATAACCAACCGGTATTTTTTTTTTTAATATATTTTTTTATTGGTTAGTATTTCTGCTTTCCGGTTAAAGGTACAGTGGGTTAGTAAAGGTACAGTGTTTTAGTAAAGGTACAGTGAGTTAGTAAAGGTGCAGTGGGTTAGTAAAGGTACAGTGTTTTAGTAAAGGTACAGTGGATTAGTAAAGGTACAATGGGTTAGTAAAGGTACAGTGGGTTAGTAAAGGTACAGTGCTTTTGGTTTGTATAATAAAGGTGTAGGTTAAAGGTCAAGAGGGAGCAGCTGTTTGAGTCATATACCTGCTGATTTCTCACAGCAGTTTCCATTATACTGGTATCGGATCCAGGGTAAGGCGAGAGAATGTCAACCAGAGCAGTGAACTGTACTGCATGTCAGATGTGGGAGGTCATGGTCTCGGATGGCCCTCTTGACGTCCACATCTGCACCAGGTGCAGAGAGATTGGGCTCCTAAGGGACCGTATTAGGATCCTGGAGCAGCAGCTCGATGACCTCTGCCTGGTCAGGTAGAGTGAAAAGGTGATAGAGGAGAGTTATAGGGAGGTGGCCACTCCAAAACCACAGGAGAGAGACATGTGGGTCACGCTAAGGAAGGGCAAGGGGCAGAGGCATGAACGAGTGAGTACTCCAATGTCAGTACACCTGGCAAATAAGTACTCCTGTTTGAGTACGGATGGGGGTGACAGCCTACCCGAGGGTAACGACAGCGGATGGGCCTTCAGCACAGAGACCGGCCCTGTTGCTCCGAAAGGTAGGGAAAAAAAGAGGAGGGCAATAGTAATTGGGGACTCTATTGTTAGCGGGTCGGATAGGCGATTCTGTGGATGCAGTCGGGAGACCTGGATGGTGGTCTGCCTCCCTGGTGCCAAGGTCTTGGACGTGTCTAAACGTGTCCAAGATATCCTCAAATCAGAGGGAGAGGAGCCTGAGGTCGTGGTACATATAGGTACCAATGACATAGGTAAAAAAAGGGAAGAGGTCCCGAAGGGAGGATTTAAGGACTTGGGAGGAGAGTTGAGGAAAAGGACCAAAAAGGTAACAATCTCAAGATTACTGCCTGGGCCACGTGACAGTGAGAGTAGAAATGGAGCAAGGTGGAGGATAAATGCTTGACTGAAAGACTGGTGCAGAGGGCAGGGAATCAAGTTTCTGGATCATTGGGACTTCTTTTGGGGTAGGTGGGACATGTACAGAAAGGATGGGTTGCACTTGAACCCGAGGGGGACCAATATCCTGGCGGGGAAATTTGCAAAGGCCACTGGGGAGACTTTAAACTAGAATGGTTGGGGCGAGGGATGCAAATAGCAAAAGCTAGTAGACAGAATGGGTGGCAGGAAGCAGAAAAGGGAAGCACTCGGACACAAGAGGAGAAAGAAAAAAAAGGAAACAAACAGAGAATAAGAGATGGGGGGGTTTCTTAAATGTGCATATTTTAATGCTAGGAGCATTGTAAGAAAGGTGGATGAGCGTAGAGTCTGGATAGACACCTGGAAGTATGATGTTGTGGTGATCAGTGAAACATGGTTGCAGGAGGGCTGTGATTGGAAACTAAATATTCCAGGATTTCGTTGCTTCAGGTGTGATAGAATTGGAGGGGCAAGAGGTGGAGGTGTTGCATTGCTAGTCAGGGAAGATATTACAGCAGTGCTTTGGCAGGATAGATTGGAGGGCTCATCTAGGGAGGCAATTTGGGTGGAACTGAGAAGTGGGAAAGGTGTAGCAACACTTATAGGGGTATATTATAGACCGCCAAATGGGGAACGAGAATTGGAAGAGCAAATATGTAAAGAGATAGCAGATATTAGTAGTAAGCACAAGGTAGTGATTGTGGGAGATTTCAACTTTCCACACATAGACTGGGAAACACATTCTGTAAATGGGCTGGATGGTTTGGAGTTTGTAAAATGTGTGCAGGATAGTTTTTTGCAACAATACATAGAGGTGCCTACTAGAGGAGGGGCAGTGCTGGACCTCCTGTTAGGAAATGAGACGGGACAGGTGGCGGAGGTATGCGTTGGGGAGCACTTCGGGTCCAGTGATCACAATACCATTAGTTTCAATATAATTATGGAGAAGGACAGAACTGGGCCTAGGGTTGAGATTTTTGATTGGAGAAAGGCTAACTTTAACGAGATGCGAGATGATTTAAAAGGAGTGCACTGGGACATTTTGTTTTATGGGAAAGATGTAGAGGAGAAATGGAGGACATTTAAAGGGGAAATTTTAAGAGTACAGAATCTTTATGTTCCTGTTCGGTTGAAAGGAACCAGTAAAAATTGGAAAGAGCCCTGGTTTTCAAGGGAAATTGGACATCTTGTTCGGAAGAAGAGGGAGATCTACAATAATTATAGGCAGCATGAAGTAAATGATGTGCTTGAGGAGTATAAGGAATGTAGAAAGAATCTTAAGAAAGAAATTATAAAAGCTAAAAGAAGATATGAGGTTGCTTTGGCAAGTAAGGTGAAAGTAAATCCAAAGGGTTTCTACAGCTATATTAATAGCAAAAGGATAACAAGGGATAAAATTGGTCCATTGGAGAGACCGAGTGGACAGCTATCTGCAGAGCCAAAAGAGATGGGGGAGATATTGAACAATTTATTTTCTTCGGTATTCACCAAGGAGAAGGATATTGAATTATGTAAGGTAAGGAAAACTAGTAGAGTAGCTATGGATACTATGAGTTTCAAAGTAAAAGAAGTACTGACACTTTTGAAAGATATAAAAGTGGATAAGTCTCCAGGTCCTGACAGGATATTCCCTAGGACATTGAGGGAAGTTAGTGTAGAAATAGCCGGGGCTATGACAGAAATATTTCAAATGTCATTAGAAACGGGAATAGTCCCCGAGGATTGGCATACTGCGCATATTGTCCATTGTTTAAAAAGGGTTCTAAAAGTAAACCTAGCAATTATAGACCAGTTAGTTTGACTTCAGTGGTGGGCAAATTAATGGAAAAGATACTTAGAGATAATATATATAAGTATCTGGATAAACAGGGTCTAATTAGGAACAGTCAACATGGATTTATGCCTGGAAGGTCATGTTTGACTAATCTTGAATTTTTTGAAGAGGTTACTAGGGAAATTGACGAGGGTAAAGCAGTGGATGTTGTCGATATGGACTTCAGTAAGGCCTTTGACAAGGTTCCTCATGGAAGGTTGGCTAAGAAGGTTCAACTGTTGGGTATAAATGCAGGAATAGCAAGATGGATTCAACAGTGGCTGAATGGGAGAAGCCAGAGGGTAATGGTGGATGGCTGTTTGTCGGGTTGGAGGCAGGTGACTAGTGGGGTGCCTCAGGGATCTGTGTTGGGTCCTTTTTTGTTTGTCATGTACATCAATGATCTGGATGAAGGGGTGGTAAATTGGATTAGTAAGTATGTAGATGATACCAAATAGGGGGTGTTGTGGATAATGAAGAGGATTTCCAAAGTCTACAGAGTGATTTAGGCCAGTTGGAGAAATGGGCTGAAAGATGGCAGATGGAGTTTAATGCTGATAAATGTGAGGTGCTACACATTGGCAGGACAAATCAAAATAGGACATACATGGTAAATGGTAGGGAATTGAAGAATACAGTTGAACAGAGGGATCTGGTAATAACCGTGCATAGTTCCTTGAAGGTGGAATCTCATATAGATAGGGTGGTAAAGAAAGCTTTTGGTATGCTAGCCTTTATAAATCAGAGCATTGAGTATAGAAGCTGGGATGTAATGTTAAAATTGTACAAGGCATTGGTGAGACCAAATCTGGAGTATGGTGTACAATTTTGGTCGCCCAATTATAGGAAGGATGTCAACAAAATAGAGAGGGTACAGAGGAGATTTACTAGAATGTTGCCTGGGTTCCAACAGCTAAGTTACAGAGATAGGTTGAATAAGTTAGGTCTTTATTCTCTGGAGCGCAGAAGGTTAAGGGGGGACTTGATAGAGGTCTTTAAAATGATGAGAGGGATAGACAGAGTTGATGTGGACAAGCTTTTGCCTTTGAGAATAGGGAAGATTCAAACAAGAGGACATTACTTTAGAATTAAGGGACAGAGGTTTAGGGGTAACATGAGGGGGAACTTCTTTACTCAGAGAGTGGTAGTGGTGTGGAATGAGCTTCCAGTGGAAGTGGTGGTGGCAGGTTCGTTGGTATCATTTAAAAATAAATTGGATAGGCATATGGATGAAAAGGGTATGGAGGGTTATGGTATGAGTGCAGGCAGGTGGGACTAAGGGAAAAAAGTTGTTCAGCACGGACTTGAAGGGCTGAGATGGCCTGTTTCCGTGCTGCAATTGTTATATGGTTATATGGTTATTAGAAGTAAATACATAATAAATACATAGTAAATAAATAATAACAACATTTTGTTTGGGTTGCAATAAAAACATGTAGTCATAGATTATTAATATTGTTTGTATTATCAACTGTATAATAATTGTACTTCTATATATTTTTTAAATTTTTATATAGATAGAAAATAATAGAGAGGGAGAGAAAAGAAACCAAAAAATTAAAAGAGAATGGCATAATCAGCTAATTATACATCATTGGAGATATGTCCGTGGATTATAAAATGTAATTCTTCATCTAATCCTTGATTTGGGTTTCAGTCAGGTTCTCGTGCTGAACCGGTTTACCCCTTCAAATAGTCAATGAATGGAGACCATATTCTAGTAAATAGTTATTGTTTGTCCATTACGACAATCTTTCCAAATGTAGGGTCTCTGACATAGTCCACATTTTAATTGTGGGGGTTATAGGGCCTTTCCAAAATTTTAATATTAATTTTTTCCCAGTTATTAAACTATAGTCGATAAAGTTTCTTTGGCTTGTTGTAAATATTTGATTTTGTTCTAGTATTCCTAATATTATTAGTTTTGAATCGGGGTCCAATTGGATATTGACAACTTCCGAAATTATCTTAAAAATTACCATCCAAAAATTATTAATTTTTGTACAACTTACAAATGTGTGCGTTAAGTTAGCCTCTGAGTGCTGACATTTTTCACAAATAGGAGATATGCTTGGGAAAATTCTATTTAATTTTGTTTTTGAATAGTGCAATCTATGTAATACTTTAAATTGTATTAAAGAGTGTCTAGCATTTAACAAACAGTGATGTATATGTTGTAAGCTTTCATCCCATATTTCTGGCCTTATTGGTTGTCATAGTTCATTTTCCCATGATTGCCTATATATTTCCGTCGTTGGTTCATCATTATCTAATAGGATATTATAAATGTAAGATATAAATTTTTCTGTGTTAGGGTGTTTATTCAAACATTCATCAAGAATTTCTGTCTTTCTATTTCTATAGTCCTGTGTATTTGATTTAGCGTAGTTTTTAAGTTGTAGGTATCTAACGTCATTTGTCATTTGCGTGAAGTCCATAAATTTGTTGTAGTTCCTGAAATGAGAGGAATGTACCTTTCCTGTAGAGATGACCCAACTTTGTAATTCCGTGATTTTTCCATTGTAAAAAACCTTTATCCATCATTGAGGGTTTAAATCTAGGGTTGTTTACAATGGGAAGAGATAGTGGTAAATTATCCAATTTTAGTGTCTTTTTTAATTGTTTCCAAATGCGTATTCCACTATATATTATGAGGTTTTCACTATAGGTTTTTTTGCTTAATTTAGTAATAACAAATAAGATCGACCCAATTTCAAAAGGTAAACAGTCTTCCTTTTCCACTTTTAACCAAAAGTTGGTTAGGTCTTGGTTGTTGGTCCAGGTCTTCCAACCAAAATGTTATTTTTAATGTTAACTGCCCAAAAAAACAGCATAAAATTTGGTAGGGCTAAACCACCATTTATTTTTGATTTACATAAGTGTTTTTTATTTATTCTGTGGTTCTTATAATCTTAGTTAAAATTGGTGACTATAGAGTCAACCTTTTAAACAAAAGTTTTTGGGAGATATATCGGGATTAATTGAAAGAGGCACAATAATTGCGGGAGAAAACTCATTTTTATTGCATTAATTCTACCAAACATTGAGATAGGTAATGTTTTCCAATATAAAGTATTCTTATGTAATTTGTTCAATAAAGGTGGAAAGTTAAATTTAAATAAATAAGTATATGTCTTTGTTACATAAATTTCAAGATATTTAAATTTTTCATTTACTATTTTAAAAGGAAATTGTTGTAATATATGTGGGTTACTTTCTGTTATTGGCATGATTTCACTTTTATTCCAATTAATTCTGTATCCTGAAAACGAGCCATATTGAGTTATTAAATTTAATAAGTTTGGGATACTAACTTCACATTTTGTCATGTAAATTAATACATCATCTGCATATAAGGAAATTTTATTCTCACTATCTTTAGTGTTATACCCATATTTTTCAGGATGGAACCTCACGCTTTCTGCTAATGGTTCTATTGTGAGTGCGAATAATAGCGGGGATAACGGATATCCTTGTCTACAGCCTCTAGATAATTTAAATTTAGCTGTTAACATTTGATTTGTCGATATTCTAGCGGTTGGGTTAATATATAAACGTTTTACCCATGTACTAAACTTCTCACCCAATTGAAAATTTTTCATAACCGAAAATAAATAGAGGCATTCCATCTGGTCGAATGCTTTCTCAGCATCTAATGAAATAATTGCTAGATCTTTGTTAGTACTTCTCTTTGAGTATATAATATTGAATAATCGTCTCAGGTTATATGAAGAGTAGCGTTTTGGTATACATCCTGTTTGGTCCAGGTGTATTAATTTATTAATCACTGTGCTTAATCTTTGTGCAAGGATTTTAGTTAATATTTTTTGATCAGTATTTAGGAGAGCTATAGCTCTATATGAACCTGGATCATCCAGGTCCTAATCTATTTTTGGTATAAGTGTTATTATAGATTCATTTAGCGTTTCTGGTAATTTCTGTTGGGTATAGATATGTTCATACAGTGTCTTTAAATGCGGAGCAATCAGATCATAGAATGTTTTATAGAATTCGGAGCCTATGCCATTGGGGCCCGGGGATTTACCATTTTTTAGAGATCTGATAGACTCTTCAATTTCTTTTCCTGTTATTTCAGCATCTAATAATTCTTTATCTTTCAAATCTAACCCTTTAAGATTGCATTTTTGTAAGAATGCTTCTATTCCTGTCCGGTGATCTATCGTTTTAGCTGAGTAAAGATTTTGATAATATTGCAGAAATCTCTAATAATATCCTTAGATTGTAGTAGTGGTTCTCCTGTTTCTGATTTAATGCAATGAATTGTTTTTTCCCCGTCCAGTTTCCGTAATTGACGAGCAAAACATTTTTTTGAGGTTTATCACCGAATTCAAAATGTAATTGTTTAGTATAACAATTTTAATGTTAATTTTAAGACCGGTAATTTTAATGTCCGGTGAGCATCACAACCGTGTATCTCTGGCTTCTTAAAAAGTTGTCTCCTCTTCTACCCCACCCCCCCCTTCTCCCCCCTCTTTTAAAGGACTTACCATACACTGTGCTTTAACCATCTTAATTACAGCGCCAACCTTCCTGTTCATCACGGTGTGTGTTTGTATCACCTTGGTTTTGCACTGTGTGAATTTCACTCAGACAGCACACCCCCGCTTGCCCTGTCCCCCGCTTGCATAACAGGCTGTTGAAGGAAGTGATGTGTGTATGTGTGTTCCACTCTGACAGTCACCGTTCCAGTTGCCGGTTTTTCAGGTGACTGCCAGCAACTTGACAGTCACCGGCAGTCGCCTGAAAAATCGCCTAAGTGGGACCGGCCCACAAGTCACTGTCGTTTAAAACATACAGTGTATTACTTAACATAGCAGTTAGGTCCTTAACTATCTTAGCAGCATATAGGACGACGATCTGCCATAGACACATCTGATCTAAATGGATAGTAAACAATACGAAGCTTTTCACTGCACATGACAATAATAAACTTAAAGCTAAACCTGCTCTCTCGTTCTTTGTTACAGATTTCAGCATCCAAAATCTCTTGTGCCTGTCAGGCTCCTATGCTGGTTCAGGCTAGGATTGTCTAGCAGTGTTAGCAAGTTGACCATTATGATCTTACAGGAACCTTTTGTACAGATCAACTGAATCCCTCCTCCAAGGAGAGGCTGTTTGCTTCATATCTCATGGCATCTTATTAGATGTTTCTGCTACTGCTGGACAGCAATACTGTGATTTGAGATTGTCATGAATTTTTTAAATTACATCTTACTACACATTACAGAAATTCTAGTTGCAGACATATTTTGAGCTTACTGATCTGTTTGTGAAATCTGCAGTAAAGCGCCTGTCCCACCAGCATGCAACTCTATGCGATTAGCGCGATTAAACCGGCAGCAGGGGCCGCGCGGAGGTCGGATGATCCCCTCTACAGGGCCGGTCCCACCAGCATGCGCCTGCATGCGGCAAGCGCAACTAAACCGGCAGCGAGGGCCGCGCGGAGGTTGGTTGAGTGGCACAACGCGGCGCAAAGCGAGGCGAACTTGAAGCAAGTTCAAGGTAAGTTCGCCAGGACGTAGAGGGGCACACAGAGAGGGGCACCGAGACACACACACATACAGGGCCACGGAGCCACACACATAGAGGGTCACGGATGCACTTACAAATAGGTTCACGGAGGCAAGATGTCCGGGCGGTGTGTAAATGTCGAGGCGACTGCGAGCCGACAAGCTGTTGCCGCGCGGAATTTTTGGACATAGTCGGTTTTTCGGAGCCCCGCGCGGTGTTGGGACGAACTCGGGACGAACTCCGCACAATTCCGCGCGGCTCCGGCGATCGAAGTGGGACCGGCCCCACGACGCCGGACGGCTCAAGTGACCACGTTAGGTCGCGCTAATCGCATAGAGTTGCATGCTGGTGGGACAGGCCCTTAATGCATTTTGGAGTGGCTGAACTGCATGGACTGGTTAAGAAATTAGAATGTGGTACTCCAAGCAAATTGCAAAATTATTCTTTGTACACCAAAGATGTAATTTAGTGGGATAAAAATGTTCTTGCACATATCCAAATGTTGTACCGCATAGCACTTCCCCACTTATCAGTCAGCATCAGGCAGTTGGAGGGCTACAATTAGATTTAGAGTGGGAAAGCTACTTTTGCGTCATCATTTTGACATATAGTGTGTATTTATTGGGTCTTATGAGTAAAAAAAACAGACATATCCTGCGGCATATCCGGACAAAGAAGTGTGTGCAATGTCAAAGAACGGGAGGTTAAGATAGACGAAATGCCGAGACCTTTAATTTAGATTGTTTTCTCTAAAACATTGGAGGCTGTGGGAGACCTGATAGAAGTACATAAAATTGTGAGAGGCAAAGACACGGTAGACAGAAAGGTTCCTTAATCAAGATATAGAGTGACGTCGCAGAGAGAGTACAATAATGGATTTCCTCTTGGGGAATGAGGGAGGGTAAGTGACTGAAGTGTCATTGGGAAAGCACTTTGAGATCAAACCTCTCTTTGCCTTAAAATAGTTATGGAGTAAGATAGGACTGGCCACTGTGCCACTCTAGTTGATGATAAATGTTGAGGGACTGTGATAGAACAGAGGGACCTCAGGGTACCAGTACATACGTCCCTGAAAGTGGCTTTCAGGGACGTATGGGAGGACATGGGACAGGAGGACAGATCAAGAAAATGTTTGGCATCAGTCATGGTACTGAGTACAGGTGTTGTGATGTTATGTGCAATTGTATAAGACTGAAACTGAACATAATAGTCCAAGTGTGGTCTCTTGGAGTAATGTTCAGTTTTGGGCACTCCTGCTACGGAAAATACCTGGAAAGAATACAGAGAACATTTATTTATGAGAATGTTGCCAGGAGTTAAGGGTTTGAACTATAGGGTGAGGTTAGACAAGCTAGGACTTTACTCCTGGGAGTCCTTGAGGCTGATGTGTGAAAACCAGCACAAAGGAAGGAAAGCGGCCATAACTAATGTGCTAAAGGCTAAACATAACAAAGTTAAGATGATAGCTAGAAACACTGTGGTATGACATGTGATTTATTTTTCCAGATCTTTTGATCAAGTTCAAACAGTTGAACTTGTTTCAAACTTGTTGAAAATAGAAATGAAATGGATGGGGTAAGAAGGTGGATGTTTTCGCCCGGAGCACTCGAGCGAAGACTCTGTACGGCCGTCAGGAGCTACTGGAGCTCGGACGTCTCTACGAACCGAGCACCAGAAGCCACAACTTTAAACTGCCGCCGGAGGTCATCAGGTCACCGTGGTCTAGCGGACCCGCTCTCCCAACAGGTAGTGTCCGGAGGCGGCGCAGGGACCGCAAACAGCGACGGGGGAAACGCGGAGGCCACCGGGCTAGGCTGAGATCAGACCCGCACCAGCCAGCTCTGCCCAGCATCTTCCTCGCGAACGTCCGGTCCCTGGTGAGTAAAACCGACGAACTTCGGCTGCGCATCACCACACACAGACGGATCGCCGACTGCAACGCCATGGTCTTCACCGAGACATGGCTCACCGACAACATTCCCGACAACGCCATCGAGCTGGAGGGGCGCACTGTCTTCAGGGCCGACAGATCTGCGGAGGAATCCGGTAAGACCAAGGGCGGCGGACTGTGCATCTATGTGAACAACTCATGGTGCACAGACGCTGTCAGGATTGGTAGCCACTGCTCTGCTGACCTAGAATACCTGATGTTAAAGTGCAGGCCCTTCTATCTGCCCAGGGAATTCACATCGACTGTCATCACTGCAGTCTATGTACCCCCGGACGCTAATGCCAGGCTTGCAATGGAAGAGCTGCAAGCTGCTATCAGCAAACAACTAACTGCCCACCCAGAGGGGGCTTTTATTGTTGCTGGCGATTTTAACCACTCCAACCTAAAAACTGTGCTCCCCAGATTCCACCAACATGTCTCCTGCCCAACCAGAGGTAACAATATTTTGGACCTAGTTTATACTAATATTACTGAAGCATACAAAGCCCTTCCCCTCCCCCACCTGGGACAGTCTGATCACCTCTCTTTGTTCCTGCTCCCCAAATACACACCTCTGATCAGACGTGTGAAACCTACCGCGAGGACAGTGAAGGTCTGGCCTGAGGGGGCTGTCTCTGTCTTACAGGAACAGTTTCAGCAAACAGACTGGAGTCTGTTTGCCACCCAGGCCACCTTTAACTCCCAAGTGGACATAAATTCATACACCTCAACTGTTCTGGACTACATAAGATTCTGCACTGATAACGTCACCACCCATAAAGTGATAAAGACCTTCCCTAATCAGAAGCCGTGGATGAGCAGGGAGGTCAGACTCCTGCTGAAGGCTCGAGACGCCGCTTTTAAATCTGGCGACGCTGAGGGATACAGCTCATCCAGGGCCAATCTGAAAAAGGGAATTAGGAATGCTAAACTCAATCACAAACAGCGGATTGAGGAGCATTTCCGAAACAACTCCGACCCCAGGCGCATGTGGCAAGGAATTAAGTCCATTGCCGACTACCATAAAATCAACACCCCCCCCCCGGACAACGCCTCCCTTCCTAATGAGCTAAACCACTTCTATGCTCGCTTTGACCGGGACAACAAAACTCCCGCCATCAAAGTTGCTCCACCCCCGAATGAACAACCCCTCAGTCTCTCCACCTCTGCTGTACAAGACGCACTGAGCAAGGTGAATGAGCACAAAGCTGCTGGCCCCGATGGCATCCCCGGGCGGGTGCTCAGGGCATGTGCCGGACAACTATCCCTGGTCCTCACTGACATTTTCAATCTGTCACTGGCCCAGGGTGTCGTCCCCACTTGCCTCAAGACATCTACCATTGTGCCAGTGCCCAAACAATCAGCGACAGGGAGTCTCAACGACTACCGGCCAGTGGCACTCACCCCTGTCATCGCTAAGTGCTTTGAGCGGCTGATCCTGGCTCATCTCAAAGCCAGCCTCCCCCCCACACTGGACTCCCACCAATTTGCCTACCGGTCAAACACGTCTACAGAGGGCGCCATATCGACGGCCCTACACTCTGCCCTGACCCACCTGGACAGCAACAACACCTACATCAGGCTGCTGTTTATTGACTTCAGCTCTGCCTTTAACACTGTCATACCCGCTAGCTTGACCACCAAACTCAGCGGTCTTGGCATCTCCACCTCCCTCTGCAATTGGACACTGGATTTCCTCACTAACAGACCACAGTCTGTTAGGGTCAACAACCTCACCTCCTCCACTATAACACTGAACACCGGCGTGCCACAGGGCTGTGTGCTCAGCCCTCTCCTCTACTCCCTCTTCACGCATGACTGCATCCCCAAGTATGGCTCCAACGCCATCATAAAATTTGCCGATGACACCACGGTGGTAGGACTGATCAGTGATAATGACGAATCAGCCTACAGGGAGGAGGTCCAGCACCTGACTACCTGGTGTGCCAACAATAACCTCGTCCTCAACTCCCAGAAGACGAAGGAAATAATTGTTGACTTTCGGAAGAACAGAGGGGGCAGACACACCCCCATCCATATAAACGGGACTGAGGTGGAGCGGGTCTCCAACTACAAATTCCTCGGGGTACACATCTCGGAGGATCTGTCCTGGTCCCTCAACACCTCAAAGCTAATCAAAAAGGCACAGCAGCGCCTTTACTTTCTGAGGAGGCTCAAAAAAGCCCACCTGTCCCCCCAGATCCTGACGAACTTCTACCGCTGCACCATCGAAAGCATCCTGACCACCTGCTTTACGGTATGGTACAGCAGTTGCACCGTGGCAGACAGGAAGGCACTACAACGGGTGGTGAAAACCGCCCAGTACATCATCGGTGCCCCGCTCCCTGCCTTGGATGCCCTCCACCGAAAACGGTGCCTGAAGCGGGCCGGGAAGATCATCAAGGACCCCTCACACCCTAATCATGGACTGTTTGCCCTCCTCCCATCAGGGAGGCGGTACAGGAGCCTCAAGTCCCGCACCAGTAGGATGAAGAACAGCTTCTTCAACTACACCATCCGACTGCTGAACTCGGAGCCCAGCTGATAGACTTGTCTGTACCCTGTATTTTATTTATTTTCCATATTGCTACCACTGCACTCTGTATTTATTTTTCTATATCGCTATCACTAAGAACGACGCTAAACTGCATTTCGTTGTACCTATACTTGTATTTGTGCAATGACATTAAACTTGAATTGAATTGAATTGAGTTTATTTACAACAAAATACGTATGAAGTATGCAAGAGAAGAGAAGCAAGTGAAACTCTCTTTGTTCATTGTAACATGAAGTTGATTTGTTTGACTTCAAGTTTTAGTTAATTTGTAATATGTCAGTTGATGCATGATGGACAAGAGAATAAATCAACTTTGCCTCCTGCATTTTCATAGACAACTAGTCCAAGTGCAGACCCCTATGGGTCTGTTCCCCAAATGTGCGGTTGCAGGGGAGGGAGGGCGGGGCAGCATGTCCCTGAGGGTGGGTGAGGGAGGTAGAGAGGGGTGGGGTAAGGGAGAGGAGAGGGGAAGCTGAGAGTAGAGGGGTTATGGGGAAGAGGGGAGGAAAAGGAGGTGGAGCGGAGAGGAGAGGGGGAGAAAGAGGGTAGGGGAGAGGTGGAGAGAGAGTGGAGGGGGAGGGAAAGATAGAGAAAGGAGAGGGAGAGAGGTGGGGAGAGAGAGGGAGTGAGAGAGGAGGGGAGAGAGAGAAAAAGGAGAGGGGGAGAGGTGGGGAGGGGAGGGAGAGGGGAAGAGTGGGGAGTGAGGGGAAGAGGAGTAGCAGGGAGTGGTGCAAGAGCGAGGGGAAGGGGGTGGGGGGAAGATGGCGATGAAGAGGGTGGGGGAGAGAGGGGGTAGGAGTGGTGAGGAGAGAGGGAGATGGAGAAGGGGAGAGGGAGGAGGAGAGGGGGTGGGGGAAGGTGTGAGAGGGTTCAGGGAGGGGTTGAGCGAGAGGTGGGAGGGGAAGGGAGAGAGGGGGAGAGTGTGGAGGGAGGGGGAGAGGGGTAGGGGAGAGAGAGGGAAGTGTGGAGGGAGGGGGAGAGTGGTAGGGGGAGGGGGAAGAGTGAGGAGCGAGGGGGAAAGCGGAGGGAGGGGGAAGAGTGGGGAGGGGGAGGGAAGGGAGGGGGAGAGAGGGGTGGGGGAGGGAGGGGGAAAAGTGGGGAATGGGGGAGAGAGAAGTGGAAGTGGGGAGGGAGGGTGAGAGGTGTAGGGGAGAGTGGTGGAAGTGGGAGAGAGGGAGGGGGAAGGGGGAGTGGTGGAAGAGGGAGAGAGGAGTAGGGGAAAGGGGTGGGGGAGATAGGGAGGGAGGGGAGAGAGAGGGTGGGGGAGAGAGAGAGGTGGGGTGGGAGAGAGGTGGGGTGGGAGAGGGGTGGGGGAAGGGAGAGGGAAGTGGAAGAGTGGGGAGGGAGGGGGAGAGGGGTAGGGGAAGTGGTACAGTGTCCCCCTAGTCACATGTGTGGGGGATATTAGGTGGTACAGTGTCCCCCTAGTCACATGTGTGGGGGATGAGGTACAGTGTCCCCCTAGTCACATGTGTGGGGGAAGTTGTACAGTGTCCCTCTAGTCACATGTGTGGGGGAAGTGGTACAGAGTCCCCCTAGTCACATGTGTGGGGGAAGTGGTACAGTGTCCCCCTAGTCACATGTGTGGGGGAAGTGGTACAGTGTCCCCCTAAGTCAAACCAAAAACAAACCAAATCAAAAGTCAAACAAACTTTATTGTAATTTAGAAATACAATGATATATGCAGTTCCAAACAAAATTACGTTGCATTTGGCTCCCTGTGCAACACGATAAATTAACAGAAGGATAGACATGGATAAAATGGATAAAAAGGATAAAAGGATAAATAGACAATGGTGGCAGCCCATTACATGGCATTCAGGAGTTTGATGGCTCGTGGGAAGAAGCTGTTGCAGAACCTTGATGTTCTGCTCCTTATGCTGCGATATCTTTTTCCCGAGGGCAGCAGAGTGAACAATCCGTGACGGAGATGTGTGGGGTCTTTTATAATACTGCTGGCCTTAGACACGTAACGTTTGGTCGCAATATCCCCGATTGAGGGGAGAGAGGTCCCGATGATTTTTTCAGCTGTCCTCACCACTCTCTGCACAGACTTCCAGTCGGAGGCTCTACAGTCCCCAAACCAGACAGAGATACAGCTGGTCAAAATACTCTCTATGGTGCCCCTGTAGAAAGTAGTGAGGATGGGATGGGGGAGGTGAGCTCTTCTCATCCGGCGCAGAAAGTGCAACCGCTGCTGCGCTCTCTTAACTGTTGATGAGATGTTATTCGACCAGGTCAGACTGTTAGTGATCTGCACCCCCAGGAACTTTGTGCTACTGACCACCTCCACATCGCTGTCATTGATGTGAAGTGGTATGGGACTGTGCCGGGTTTTCCTGAAGTCGACGATAACCTCCTTTTTTTTTCGACATTCCGGATCAGGTTGTTACAAGTGTGGGGGATATTAGGCGGTACAGTGTCTCCCTAGTCACATGTGTGGGTGATGAGGTACAGAGTCCCCCTAGTCACATGTGTGGGGGATATTAGGTGGTACAGTGTCCCCCTAGTCACATGTGTGGGGGAATTTGTGCAGTGTCCCTCTAGTCACATGTGTGGGGGAAGTGGTACAGAGTCCCCCTAGTCACATGTATGGGGGACGTTGTGCAGTGTCCCTCTAGTCACATGTGTGGGGGAAGTGGTACAGAGTCCCCCTAGTCACATGTTTGGGGGATGAGGTACAGTGTCCCCCTAGTCACATGTGTGGGGGAAGTGGTACAGGTCCTCTTAGTCACATGTGTGGGGGATGAGCTACAGTGCCCCCCTAGTCACGTGTGGGGGAAGTTGTGCAGTGTCCCCCTAGTCACATGTGCAGGTGGGGGTGGGGCAGCATGTCCCTGGGGGTGGGTGAGGGGGTTAGAGAGGGGTGGGGTAAGGGGAAGGGGAGGGGAGGGGAGAGGAGAGGGGAAGGTGAAAGGAGAGGGGAGGAAAGGGAGGTGGAGGGGAGAGGAGAGGGGGAGAGAGAGTGGAGGGGGAGAGAGAGGGAAAGGAGAGGGGGAGAAGTGGAGAGAGAGTGGAGGGGGAGGGAAAGAGAGAAAAAGGAGAGGGAGAGAGGTGTGGAGAGAGAGGGGTGAGAGAGGAGGGGGAGAGAGAGGGAAAGGAGAGGGGGAGAGGTGGGGAGGGGAAGAGTGGTGGGTGAGGGGAAGAGGGGTAGCAGGGAGTGGTGCAAGAGCGATGGGAAGGGGATGGGCGGAGATGGGGATGATGAGGGGTGGGAGAGAGAGGGGGTGGGAGCAGTAAGGAGAGAGGGAGATGGAGATGGGGAGAGGGAGGAGGAGAGGAGGGTGAGAGAAGGTGTGAGAGGGTTCAGGGAGGGGTGGGAGGGGAAGGGGAGAGAGGGGGAAGAGTGTTGAGGGAGGGGGAGGGGTAGGGGAGAAAGAGGGAAGAGTGTGCAGGGAGGTGGATAGTGGTAGGGGAGGGGAAGAGTGAGGAGGGAGGGGGAAAGTGGAGAGAGGGGGCAGAGTGGGGGGGTAAGGAAGG
Source organism: Raja brachyura (assembly GCA_963514005.1). The sequence continues at coordinate 38,493,407 of OY740789.1, read as the reverse complement.
GGGAGAGAGGGGTGGGGGAGGGAGATGGGAAAAGGTGGGGAATGGGGGAGAGAGGTGGAAATGGGGAGGGAGGGTGAGAGGTGTAGGGGAGAGTGGTGGAAGTGGGAGAGAGCGAGGGGGGAGGGGGAGTGGTGGAAGAGGGATAGAGTAGGGGAAAGGGGTGGGGAAATAGGGAGGGAGGGGAGAGAGGGGGTGGGGGAGGGATAGAGGTGTGGTGGGAGAGGGGTGGGGGAAGGCAGAGAGAAGTGGAAGAGTGGGGATGGAGAGGGGTAGGGGGAGTGGTGGAAGTTGGAGAGAGGGAGGGGAGGGGGGCGGGGGAGTGGTGGAAGATGGACAGGGGTAGGGGAAGGGGGCGGGGGAGCGGGAAGGGGCGGGGGAGGGACAGAAGGAGGGTTGGGGAGAGAGGGAAGGGGGTGGGAGTAGGAGGGGGTGAGGGGAGTAAGGAGAGGGGAGAGGGGAAGAGGGGAAGGGGGGGTGGAGAAGAGGGGAGGGAGAGTTGACTTTCCTGTAGAATTAAATCAAACACAAAAAAAGAATTTAAAAGAAAACAGTGAAAAATGTGGGTAAATTTAGCGGAGCAAATAACAGAGAATTAAAACTGTTAAAAATGCTGTAATTTGAAATAGAGAATTTTTTTAACGGATTTTTAATGGGGTTTTTTTAAGCATTTTGAAAAAATGACTTGTCTAATGTAAAGTATAGATACGCAATGAAAACCAGAAAATTAAATAAAATTATCACTTGTCTAAAGATAACATTTGATAAACACGGCTGTGGAAATCGGCAAAGAAAAAAGCAATCTCTTCAAAGTGGAGTCCTTTGAATAAAGAGAGAATATTAAAAAAACGGGAAAATGTGTGTTAATTTGGCAGAGCAAATAACGGAGAACTTAATAAAAAGAATTATTCAAATATAAATAAATATTGAAAACATCACCTACGTTTACCTTTTGAAAAAAGTGTAAATCGATAATAAGATTTTCAAAACAAAAGTGTCAAATGAAAAATGAAAAAACAGCAGAAATCCAGCGTTTAGATCGATCGCTGTCGAGAAACGAAGTCCGAATGATCGTTGGGGAAGAATGTTCTTGAAAAGGTTTCCAAGGTAATGAAAGCTGGCAATGTCCCCCCAGTCACATGTCCACACAGGCTGCGGGGGGAGGGGCTGGGGCTGGGGCCAAGGCAGATGTAAAAGAGATCCATTCCGATTGGCCATTTGTGAGGGATGGCATTGTGACATCACACAATGGAACGTGCTGGAACATCAGGCGGGGGAGGGGGGGAGGGGGGGGCTGGGGCTGAGGCAGATGTAAATGAGATCCATTTCGATTGGCCATCTGTGAGCCTTGGGCATTGTGACATCACACAATGGAATGTTTACCAACATTCTATGGGTGAGAGCAGTTTGATTTTTTGAAAAAAGCGGGGGGAGTGATTTTATTAAAAACGGTGTACGTAACGACATCCAAATGTGACGGGAACGCCATTGGGAAAGCGCGAGCATAACGTCTGGGCCGGTGGGAAAAACAGCGGCGTCCGAGGGTTCGGTTTTGGCGGAGACGCGGCAGACGGTTGTTGGCAGGCAGCCACACAGTTTTAATATATATATCATATGAAATATGATATGATATGATAAGAACAGTTACACACAAATCAAGAAGGAAGCACTTTGTTTTCCGTTTTTAACCAGGCAGGTGGTTTATCTTTTGCATTCGATCATAAGTAATTGCTGTCGATATCAAGAATATCTGCAATAGGTTGAAAAGATAGGCAACCCTTCTATTGCGGTATGACAATACAATTGCATCTTGTATTGCATATCATCTGTTATGTCTACACCATGGGAGGTCTACTGTTATAGGGGGTTCAAATGTTGGAGGTGAAAATGTAATTTACACATCACAAGGACTTCTCACTGTGTCTGAAATTGCAGACAGTGGGTGGCACAGTGGAGCAGTCGTGCAATTGGTAGAGCTACTGCCTCACCGTGCCAAAGACCTGGGTTTGATCCTGAACTTGGATATTGCCTGTGCTGAGTTTGCACATTCTCCCTGTGACTACATGTGTTTCATCCCGGTGCCCCGGTTTCCTTCCAATTTGTGTACGTTTATAGGTTAATTGGCTTCTGTAACTTCACCCTAGTGTGTGGATGCGAAAAAGAGATAACATTGAATTAGTGTGAACGAATGATCAATGGTTGGCGTGGACTCAGTGGGCCAATTGGCCTGTCTCCATGATTTATCTCTAAACTAAAAAAAACTGACAAATAACTGAAGAAACTCCACTTATGAAGAAAACCAATGAGAGAGGTGATCAAGTGGAGTGCAACTTCATGTGCAGCACACACAAATAATAAATGTGAAGTAACATTAGCAAATTTGCAGATGGCACAAAGCTGGGTGGCAGTGTGAACTGTGAGGAGAATGCTATGAGAATGCAGGGTGACTTAGATAGGTTGGGTGAGTGGGCAGATGCATGGCAGATGCAGTTTAATGTGGATAAATGTGAGGATATCCATTTTGGTAGCAAATACAGGGAGGCAGATTATTATATAAATGGTGTCAAGTTGGGAAACGGGGAAGTACAATGGAATCTGGGAGTCCTTGTTCACCTGTTAATTAAAGTATGCATGTCACTTCAGCAGGCAGGCATGTTGGCCTTCATAACATGAGGGGTTGAGTATTGGAGCAAAGAGGTCCTTCTGCAGTTGTATAGGGCCCTAGTGAGATCACTCCTGGAGTATTGTGTCCTGTTTTGGTCCCCTAATTTGGAGAAGAACATTCTTGCTATTGAGGGAGTGCAGCGTAGGTTCACTAGGTTAATTCCCGGGATGGCGGGACTGTCAAATGCTGAGAGAATGGAGTGGCTGGGCTTGTATACTCTGGAATTTAGAAGGATGAGAGGGGATCTTATTTAAACATATAAGATTATTAAGAGATTGGACACGCTAGAGGCAGGAAACATGTTACTGATGTTGGGGGAGTCCAGAGCCAGGGGCCACAGTTTAAGAATAAGGGGTAAGGCATTTAGAACGGAGATGAGGAACACTTTTTCAAACAGAGAGTTGTGAGTCTGTGGAAGTCTCTGCCTCAGAGGGTGGTGGAGTCCGGTTCTCTGGATACTTTCGAGAGAGAGCTTGATAGGGCTCCTAAAGATAGCTAAGTCTGGGCATATGGGGAGAAGGCAGGAATGAGGTACTGATTGTGGATGATCAGCCATGATCACATTGAATGGCGGTGCTGGCTCAAAGGGCAGAATGGCCTACTCCTGCACCTATTGTCTATTGTCTATTGTCTATTAAAAGCAATTGCAAGAAGGGTTGCTGACTGGCATTGTTTGAAGAGTGAATTTGAATAATTGGTAAATTCATGAGGTAATTACCAACAAGTTTTCTTCTGCGATTGTCATGAGCTTTTAGACATTTTCAGAGGATGCTTGTGCACATTTGTTTAAAAAAGGTCAATGGTCACTCAGAGTAGATTAACACGAACCATATTGTTTATTGAGCTGTTACTGAATATGCCGCCGATGAGTTGAAGTCCTCATGTATCTCCTGAAGAACACAATTCTGACACCTCCCAGCTTTGATCTATTCCATTTATGAACATTATGAAACTGAACATTATCAAACATATTCTTGCTCTCTCATATCATACAGCCACAAATGGAGTTTAGTTTAGTTTTACTTTCGAGATGCAGCGAGGAAACTGGTCTTTCGGCCCACCGAGTCCGCACCAACCAGCGATTTCCGCACAATTAGGGGAAAATAAATGGTCCTGTTTCCATGCTGTAATTGTTATATGGTGATTCACACTATCCAACACTCACTAGGGATAATTTTACATTCATACCAAGCCAATTAACCTACAAACCTGTACACCTTTGGAGTGTGGGAGGAAACCGAAGATCTTGGAGAAAACTCACACGTACATGGGGAGAACATACAAATTCCTTACAGATAGCACCTGTAGTCGGGATCGAACCTGGGTCTCTGGCACTGTAAGCGCTGTAAGGCAACAACTACCGCTGCACCACTGTGCCGCACAATCTCTGAAGTTATCCAGAGCGATACTATTGAAGCTGCCAAGAAGCTGAAATGTCAAAGGTTGGAGGGCATTGATTTAAATTCAGAGAACGAAAGTTTAAAAGAGATGTGCAAGGCAATTTTTTTTCCACAGAGAGTGGTGGGTGCTTGGAATTGCTGCCAGGGATTAGGGTAGAAGCAGATACGATAGTGGTGTTTAAGAGGCTTTTACATGGGCACATCGAAATGCAGGAAATGGAGGGATATGAGTCACATGTAGGCAGAGGAGATTAGTTTAACCTGGCATCATGTCCAACAAGAACATTTTGGACCGGAGGACCAGTTCCTGTGTTAAAATGTTCTAAGTACTATGTTTGACGTTTTATGTTCTGGCTTTGCAGGAATATTCAAAGTCAGCATGAAACAACACCTGGCCAATTTCCTACTTAAGAATCAAACCATCCGGCACACATATATGAAATGTACATCAACTAAACCTTTAATGAAAAGAAGATTGTGAGCGCACTTGTGCCTGGTTTAACCAAATCTGGCTTCTAGAATTCAACAGAAACATTTGAGTCCATATAATAACTGTAATATGAATAGGAAGGATTGCTGTTTCAAGCAATACAAACATATTCATGGTTTTAGCAAGCAAACAAATAGCCTAGCAATTTGCAGCAGTCCGAGCTCACCCCGATAGTTGGGATCATTGTATACGTTTGATTAGAATTGGTGAGAAAATCTGAAGAGTTCATGTTAATTAAATGTTCTAGTGCTTTCTACGAGTGGGTGACCCACATCTGAACATTGAATTAGTCGCATTTGTGACTGAATTAGATCCAGTACTGATTTTGGGAAATGAATGATCAAATCACAGCAAATTTGAAAAATAAACAAAAACACCATGCCCTCAATTTTTTCTATTTCAAAAATAAACTTTAGTTTTAATAAAACATATATACAATACACAAGAATCCATGCAAATCTCTTAATACATTCTTTGTATCTATAGATTTAATATTACTAATGTTATATCCAGTAGTGTTAGCACCTTTTTTTCATTTCACAGAGCAACATTGCCACTCATTTAGCCTCCTGGGTGTCATATCCCTTCCCTTGATTGAGGGGTGACCCCACCAGTCTCAGTCCCTCAATGTTTTGCAGCGGAAGGACCCTCGACTGTGCTTCTCACCCATAGTGCCTTGGTGTTGGCTGCACTGAGCTCCAGTGCGTCCCTCAGCACATGCTTCTGTAGTTTTGAATGAGCCACGCGGCAACATTACCTGATGTACATCTCGCTGTGCTGGAACTCCAACACGTTTCAGGCTGACTAAAGAGAACCTTTCACCTAATAGACAACCTTCCAGCAGCACCTGTTGTCTTTTGTGGTGTGTGTCCAGAACTAAACAAGCCAAACGGATTCAATACAAAACTTGAAAGAAGATAAAAAGGCCTCTTACTTTAAAAAGAAAAGGGGGAGCGGAGTGTAATTATCTTTGGAACATGCTGTACTGTCTATATACATCAATTCGTGTTCAGGTTGTAATCCTATTTAACCAGGGAATTTCACAGTATGTGCTTTGCATCAAAAGAGTCTAATATTGTCACTGACAGTCTATGAAACTCAACATGCAAGCAGTTTGCAAGATACCATGATCCAATTCATTCTTTAACTTTTTAAATATACATTGTGCTTTTATAAAGTTGTTAAACTATGCTTGGTCAGGTCACTGCACAACTATTCTTCTGTACTATAGACACAAAATGCTGGAGTAACTCAGCGGGACAGGAGCATCTTTGGAGAGATGGAATGGGTGACGTTTCGAGTTGAGACCTTTCTTCAGACTGATGCCAGGGGAGTGGGTGGGACAGAGATAGTCTGTAGTCAGAGACAGTAAAACTGGAAGAACTGGGAAAGGAGAGTGGAAGCAAGGGAGAGAGAGGGAAAGCAGGGGCTATTTGAAGTTACAGAAGTCAATGTTCATACTGCTGGGGCAGCGAAATATGAGGTGCTGTTCCTCCAATTTGCGCTGGGCCTCATTCTGACAATGGCAGAGGCCCAGGACAGAAAGGTCAGATTGGGAATGTGAGGGGGAGTTAAAGTGCTGAGCACCCGGGAGATCTGGTAGGTTAAAGCAGACTGAGTGGAGGTGTTCAGCAAAACGATCACCGAGCCTGTGCGTGGTCTCACCGATGTACAGACGATGACACCTGGAACTGCGGATACAGTAGGTGTAGGGTAGAGGAGGTGCAAATGAACCTCTGCCTCACCTGAAAAGATGTCAGGGTCCTTGGATGGGGTCGAGGGGGGAGGTAAAGGGACAGGTGTTTCATCTCCTGCGATTGCAAGGGAAAGTACTTGGGGAGGGGGTGGTTTGAGTTGAGACGAGTTGATCAGGTTGTGGAGGGAATGGTCTCTGCGGAAATTGGTGAGATGGGAAGATGTGGCCAGTAGTGGGATACCATTGGAGGTGGCAAAAATGTTGGATTACCTGCTGTTCTTCCGGACTGGTCATTTAAGTAATAACCATATGGACGCAGGAGCTTTAATTATGCTCCCAGCATGGTGGGTTATCATAAAGTGAATCCAAAATCTTAACAGTTTTTCACCAGTGGGAAATCCAGGGCTGCGACAATTAACTATTCCCAGTCATAAACTCCTTTTCTTTGAAGAAAATTCAGGGGGTGAGTAATGATGCAATGATGGGCAATAACATTTCAAGTTGAACAGATTCCTTCCTTTATCTGCAAATCTTCATGGGCCTCCTGATTCTATGTGGAGTTTGCATATTCTCCCTTTGACCACGTTGATTTCTCAAAGATGAACAGGTTTATAGGTTAATTGGTCTCTGTCAAATTTTCCCTGGTGTGTTGGGAAAAAGTGAGATAACATAGAACTAGTGTGAGCGGGTGATCAATGGTCAGCATGGACTCAATGACTTATAGGGCCTGTTTCCACGCTGTATCTTTCAATCAATTCAATCAATCAGAACTTATGAACTCCATTACATGTTTTAAGTTCTATTTTGGTTGAAGCTGTGTTGTTGAAGGCCAAACCCTTTGGTCCTGAATGGCATTTGTGGCTTAAATGAAGGCAAGAGGCATCGTTGATGTTCCGGTGAAAGAAGATATTTGCTTTTATTATTTGGGGAAGTGGAGGGAGGGGGGGAAGGGGAGTTGGGAAGTGGACATAGGGGGGGGAAGGTTGGTTTACGTAAATTCAATGTTCATAGTGTTGGATTGTAAGCTGCCCAAGCAGAGTATGAGGTGTTGTTCCATCAGCTTGTGCGTAGCTTCACTCTGGCAATGGAGGAGCCCCATGACAAAAAGGAAGTTATGGGAAAAGATAGGGGAGTTAAAATGGTAGCAACTGGGAGATCAGGGTGTGGAGGTCAGAGCACAAGTGTTCAGTGAAATGATCACCTGGACAACACAGACATTTAATGACAAAATAGTTTTGTTTAGTCCAAATATCCCAAGCTAATGTGATTATAAACTAATATTGGTGAACATGAGACAGAAACCAACACATGAGACAGAAACCCACAGGAGCAAACCTACAAACCTGCACACCTTCAGGATATGGACTGAACACAGAGCACCCGGAGGAAACACATGGAAGAGCACATGGAGAACGAGCAAACTCCACACAGTTCGGGATCGAACCCGGGTCTCTGACGCTGCGAGGCAGCAGCACTACCTGCTGTGCGACTGTGCCTGCTCATACTTCTTATGTTCTTATGTTTGTTCCAATTAAAATAGGCCCTACACGTATCTCAAATCCTGCCTGTGGGTATCCAGAGGCATCCATGGAGAACATAGCCAGAGGTGGGTTGTCAGTGGGTTGCTGGAGCAGTGTATGCTGCTACATAGCATCTTCAAAGATTTTTGTATTGCTCACTTTGCCTAAATGTCGCTTAGCCATGCAGCGCCGACTGGCATTAGATGTGCTGTCAGGTAGGTGGCTTGAGACTTCACTCTCATTGTTTTGGATACAATCGATATTTAATACATTTGCTCTGTTGGACATAAGATAGGCTTTTGGAAACAAATGTGCCACTGTTTTTGTTGTTAAATAGATAACCCAATCCTTAAACATTACCACAATTATGGATTCTTATTATAATTGTCATGATTGAAGTATTTGAGTGGAAGTCCTGGAAAATCTAGCTGCATCCGAAAACAGACAATTGGTTAATGTTTCAGGTGTATGTACTGTTTGTACTCCAACAATGTCGTAATGCGACTGATTAGTCAAGAGAATCTAATTCTCATATGTACTGGCAATGGAGCATTCTTCCTTATTGCAGCTTAACAGGCCAGTCAATGCAACAACACACAAATAAATATATAATAATGAATAACACAATTGATAACTGTAATCTAAGTGACTCTAATAGTGCAAATCCGAAGAGCAAAGTACAACAAAGGACACCATCTTTCGATCAAGATCATAATTGCTAGGTTAGTATTGTGTCGTATTCAAGTGCTTGTTTGTTGCTGTGTTTAGTTTAGTTTAGAGATACAGTGTGGAAACAGACCCTTCGCCCCAACAATTCCATGGTGACCTTCATTCACCCCGTTACATTGGTTCTATGTTGTCCCGATTTCTCATCTACTCCCTGCACACTAGTGGCAATGTACAGTGGCCAATTAGCCTACAAACCCACACATCTTTGAGATATGGGAGGAAACCGGAAAATCTGGAGGAAACTCATGCAGTCACAGGGAGAGCATGCAAACTCCACACAGAATTCGAGGTTGGGATCAAACCTGGGTCTCTGAATCTATAAGGCATCAGTTCAACCATCTGTGCCAGTGTCATAAAATGTCATAAACCCCAATAAAAGGATTCTAACTGTCTACCCTATCGATACCTCTCATAATTTGGATGATTTGGATGAGAATGTACATGGCATAGTTAGCAAGTTTGCAGATGACACACAAGTGGGTGGTATTGTAGATAGTGAAAATGGTTGTCAAAAATTGCAGAAGGATCTTGATTGGTTGGGCGGGTGGGCTGAGGAATGGTTGATGGAATTTAATAGAGAGAAATGGGAGATGTTGCAATTTGGGAGCGCTAATATGGGCAGAACCTACACAGTGAACAGTAGGGCTCTGTGGTGTGTTATAGAGCTGAGGGATCTAGTACATGTACACAGTTTGTTGTAAGTGACATTACAGGTAGAATGGGTAGTCAAAACAGCTTTTGGCACATTTGCCTTCATCACTCAGAGATTGAGCACAGTTGGGAGGTCATGTTGCATTTGTATAAGACATTGATAAGGCTGCATTTAGAGTATTGTACTCAGTTTTCAGCATCATGTTATAATAAAGATGTTGTCAAGATAGAAAAGGTGCAGAGAAGGTATATGTGGATGTTGCCTGGACTGGAGGAATGGAGCTATGGGGAGAGGTTAACCATATAACCATATAACAATTACAGCACGGAAACAGGCCATCTCGGCCCTTCAAGTCCGTGCCAAACAACTTTTTTCCCTTAGTCCCACCTGCCTGCACTCATACCATAACCCTCCATACCCTTTTCATCCATATGCCTATCCAATTTATTTTTAAATGATACCAACGAACCTGCCGCCACCACTTCCACTGGAAGCTCATTCCACACCGCTACCACTCTCTGAGTAAAGAAGTTCCCCCTCATGTTACCCCTATACTTCTGTCCCTTAATTCTAAAGTCATGTCCTCTTGTTTGAATCTTCCCTCTCCTCAAAGGGAAAAGCTTGTCCACATCAACACTTTCTATCCCTCTCATCATTTTAAAAACCTCTATCAAGTCCCCCCTTAACCTTCTGCGCTCCAGAGAATAAAGACCTAACTTATTCAACCTATCTCTGTAACTTAGCTGTTGAAACCCAGGTGCCCTCTCTATTTTGTTGACATCCTTCCTATAATTGGGCGACCAAAATTGTACACCATACTCCAGATTTGGTCTCACCAATGCCTTGTACTATTTTAACATTACATCCAGGCTTCTATACTCAATGCTCTGATTTATAAAGGCTAGCATACCAAAAGCTTTCTTTACCACCCTATCTATATGAGATTCCACCTTCAAGGAACTATGCACGGTTATCCCCAGGTCCCTCTGTTCAACTGTATTCTTCAATTCCCTACCATTTACCATGTATGTCCTATTTTGATTTGTCCTGCCAAGGTGTAGCACCTCACATTTATCAGCATTAAACTCCATCTGCCATCTTTCAGTCCATTTTTCCAAATGGCCTAAATCACTCTGTAGACTTTGGAAATCCTCTTCATTATCCACAACATCCCCTATCTTGGCATCACCTGCATACCTACTAATCCAATTTACCATCCCTTCATCCAGATCATTGATGTACATGACAAACAAGAAAAGGACCCAACACAGATCCCTGAGGCACCCCACTAGTCACCTGCCTCCAACCCGACAAGCAGCCATCCACCATTACCCTCTGGCTTCTCCCATTCAGCCACTGTTGAATCCATCTTGCTATTCCTGCATTTATACCCAACAGTTGAACCTTCTTAACCAACCTTCCATGAGGAACCTTGTCAAAGGCCTTACTAAAGTCCATATAGACAACATCCACTGCTTTACCCTCGTCAATTTCCCTAGTAACCTCTTCAAAAAATTCAAGAAGATTAGTCAAACATGACCTTCCAGGCATAAATCTATGTTGACTGTTCCTAATTACACCCTGTTTATCCAGATGCTTAAATCTAAGTTGTGCAAGCTAGGACTATTCCTTGGAACGCAGGTGGATGAGGGATGATCTTATAGAGGTGTGTAAAATCATGAGAGGAGTAGATCAGGTAGATGCACAGAGTCTCTTGCCCAGAGTAGTTGAATCGATAGTAGGTTAATTTGAGAGGACATAAATTTAAGGTGAGGGGGGAAAGATTTATTAAGAATCTGACGGGTAACTTTTTCATGCAATGGGAGGTGGGTGTATGTAATGAGCTGCCAGTGGAAGTAGGTGAGGCAGGTACTATTGCAATGTTTAAGGAACATTTAGAAAGGTACATGGCTAGGACAGGTTTAGAGGGATATGGGCCGAACTGTAGGTGGGACTAGTATAGATGGGACATGTTGGCCGATGTGAGCAAGTTAGCCCGAAGGGCCTGTTTCCACGATGTAAGTCTCCATGATTATGACTCCGTGACTCTAATTGTATATACTTCTACCAGGCCTCTCCCAGCCTCTGTGTTCCAAGTCTGTGTTCCAAGAAAATAATCCAAGTCTGTCCATCCTTCCTTGTACCTAATACTTTCTAATCTGGACATCATTCTGGTAAGCTTCCTCTGCAACCTTTACAAAATCTTCACAGCTTTCCTGCAATGGGGTGGCCAGAGCTCCACACAATACTCTAAATGCGGCCAAGCCAATGTCCTATAAAGCTGCTTCATGACCTCCTAACTCTTATACTCAATGCCACAACTGATGAGAGCATTCCGACCATATGCCTTCCTTACCACTCTATCTACTTGTGTTGCCACAAGGAAGGGCAGAAAGAGGAATCAGTAATTGGAAGGAAGGCAAAAATGCCCAATTCTATCCATTATTTATTATGTAGTGTATGTTAAATCAAACAATAGTTACAGATTAATGTTACAAGGCTATGAGTTTTATCTAAACCTGTTCACTGCATTGCATTCTGTCAGGACTGTCAGGACCGAGATAGGGAAAAACATTTTCACCCAGAGAGTTGTGAATCTGTGGAATTCTCTGCCACAGAAGGCAGTGGAGGCCAATTTACTGGATGAATACAAGAGAGAGTTAGAATTAGCTCTTATGGCAAATGGAATCAAGGAATATGGGGAAAAAATAGCATTTTCAATAATTAGCCATGATCACATTGAATGGCGGTGCTGGCTACTCCTGGACCTATTTTCCATTTTACAATGTATCTATGTTTCCCTGCATTTGTACGCGCCTATTTGAAAGCCGTTTAAACATCACTACCGTACCTGTCTCCACCACCATCCCTCGCAGTGTGTTCCAGGCACTCACCAAACTGTGTAAAAAACGTACCCAGCACATCTCCTTTACACTTTTCCTCTCTCACCTTAAAGCCATGTCCTCTAGTTTCTGACATTTACACCCTGGGAAAAAGATTCCGATTGTCTATCCTATTTATGCCTCTCGTAATTTATAAATATCTATCAGGCCTTCCCTCAGCCTCATGCATTCCAGAGAAAGCAATCCAAATTTGTCCAAAATTGTTTAATCTACAAATTGAGAGGGAGAGGAGAAAGTCGGAAGTGTCAGTATTACAGTTCAGCAAAGGGGACCATGAAGGCATGAGGGAGGAGTTGGTCAATGTTGACTGGAAAGAGACCCTAGCAGGGATGACTATGGAACAACAATAGCAGGTATTTCTGCGAACAATACGGAAGGTGTATGATCAGTTAATTCCAAAGAGGAAGAAAGATTCTAAGGGGAGTAAGAGGTGACCGTAGCTGACAAGGGAAGTCAAGGACAATATAAAAATAAAAGAGAAGTAGAACATAGCAAAGATGAGCGGGAAGCCAGAAGATTGGGAAATTTTTAAAAGCTACAGAAGGCAAAATGGGGAGAAAAGTTGAGATACGAAGGTAAGCTAGCCAAGAATATAAAGGAGGATAGCAAAAGCGTATTTAGGTGTGTGAAGAGAAAACATGAGTTAAGACAAATGTGAATCCTTCGAAGACAGAAACAGATGAATTTATTATGGTGAAGAAGGAAATGGCAGACGAGTTGAACAGGTACTTTGAATCTGTCTTCACTAAGGAAGACACAAACAATCTCCCAGATGTACTAATGGCCAGAGGACCTAGGGTCACAGAGGAACTGAAGGAAATTCACATTAAGCAGGAAATGGTGTTGGGTAGACTGATGGGACTGAAGGTTGATAAATCCCCAGGGCCTGATGGTCAGGGTACTTGACCATCTCAAGGAAGCGGCTCTAGAAATCGTGGACGCATTGGTTATCATTTTCCAATGTTCTACAGATTCGGGATCAGTTCCTGCAGATTGGAGGGTAGCTAATGTTATCCCATTTATTAAGAAAGACGGGAGAGAGAAAACAAGGAATTATAGACCAGGTAGCCTGACATCGGTGGTGGGGAAGATGCTGGAGTTAATTATTAAAGATGAAATAGCGGCACATTTGTATAGCAGTAACAGGATCGGTCCGAGTCAGCATGGATTTATGAAGGAGAAATCATGCTTGACTAATCTTCTAGAATTTTTTGAGGACGTAACAAGAAAATGGGCAAGGGAGAACCAGCGGATGTAGTGTACCTGGACTTTCAGAAAGCATTTGATAAGGTCCCACATGGGAGATTAGTGGGCAAAATTAGGGTACATGGTATTGGCGTTAGGTTACTGACATGGATAGAAAATTGGTTGTCAGACAGGAAACAAAGAGTAGTGATTAACGGGTTCCTTTCAGAATGGCAGGCAGTGATTAGTGGTGCCGGGACTGCAGGTGTTTACAATATATATGATTGATTTAGATGAAAGGATTAAAAGTAACATTAGCAAATTTGCAGATGACACAAAGCTAGGTGGCAGTATGAAGTGAAGAGGATGCTATGAGGGTGACTTGGACAGGTTGGGTGAGTGGGCAGTTGCATGGCAGATGCAGTTTAATGTGGATAAATGTGAGGTTATCCACTTTAGTGGCAAAAGCAGGAAGGCAGGTCATTATCTGAAAGGTGTGGATTTGGGAAAAGGGGAAGTACAACGAGATCAGGAGGTCCTTGTTCATCAGTCACTGAAAGTAAGTATGCAGGTACAGCAGGCAGTGAAGAAAGCTAATGGCATGTTGGCCTTCATAACACAAGGAGTTGAGTACAGAAGCAAAGAGGTAATTCTGCGGTTGTATGTGGCCCTAGTGAGACCACACCTGGAGTATTGTGTGCAGTTTTGGTCTCCAAATTTGAGGAAGGACATTTTTGCCATTGAGGGAGTTCAGTGTAGGTTCACAAGGTTAATTGCCGGGATGGCGGGACTATCATATGTTGATAGAATGGAGCGGCTGGGCTTGTATACTCTGGAATTTAGAAGGATGAGAGGGTATCTTGAAACATATAAGATTATTAAGGGATTGGACATGCTAGTGGCAGGAAACATGTTCTCGATGTTGGGGAAATCCAGAACCAGGGGCCACAGTTTCACAATTAGGGGTCAGTCACAGAATGATGATGAGGAATAATATTTTCACCCAGAGAGTTGTGAATCTGTGGAATTCTCTGCCTCAGAAGTCAATGGGGGCCAATTCTCTGGATGTGGTTCAGCAGCAACTACAATTTAAAGGTGACACGCAGAAGCAGTTCTTCGGCAAGTCCAGCAAGCCACTTAAACCTCTTGCACGTGGACAAGTGGTTCATCAGCGAACCGACAAGGGCCATGCACGCCTGGGACACATCCACGGCCCTGCCAAAGAACCACGATCATACCTGGTCGAAGTGGACGGAGTCATCTACAGACGCAACCGTCAACACATCCTTCCGGTGAAGGAACCACGTCCAGCGACTCCATACCCTGATGCCCCGTGTTTCGTGCTCCCTCCCACAGTCGGTCCCGCTCCCCCACCACTAACCGTCTTTCCTACCGCGGTCTCCCCATGTCGTTTGGCACCTGGCTCGCCTATCTCATCTCCCACCCTGCTTGTCGGGTCGCCAATCGTTTCATCACTCCCCTCCCCGGTATCTTCTCCAGTGAAAGGAGGTGAGGTGGTCTCGTACCGCATGCGGACTGGACGGGTTTGCAGGCCACCCGTTAGATATGCCGATTTTGTGAAACTTTGCAAATGTATTCTTTACATTCTGCTTATATTGCTTAGCCACCGATGTTTCTTTATTTCTACAAGAAGAGATGTAGATTGGTTATTTCATACTAGCCAATTATAGTGCTTGTTAGTAGTAGCTCCGCCTAATATGTACTTTTATAATATCGAGAAGTTGCTTATGTTAGTTAGTAGCAGTAGCAGCTTTGAGCTGTAACGTCCGCAGTTCCATGCTCTAATTGATTTAATAAATATGTGTTGTATCTTAATGTGTGTTCAAGTCAAATCATTACAATATTGAATGGCTGTGCTGGCTCAAAGGGCCAAATAGCCTACTCCTGCACCTATTTTTCTATGTTTCTTTTATGTTTCTAATCATGCTAGGGAGTTGTTGCGGAAGGAATTTGTGGTATGTTGATGGATTTCTGTGAGTTGGAGTTGAATTGCAGGCCACTCACTTGTGACTGGCAACACACTGACCAATCCGTCTACCTTCATATGTGTTAGGACCTTCAGCACCTCCTCGACCATAATACTGACTGTCCTCAAGCCACATTCATTGACTGTCACGCTACCCGGTCCTTATCTATCTCTCCATGGTAAAAACAGAGGAGAAATACTCATACTCCTTGTCCATCTCCTGTGGTTCCAAAAAGATTGTGTTTCTGATGTTTTATATTTATGAAATAAAACAAAATAAAACGTTATTTACTCTCAATGTACTAAAACAGTTCAAAACATGCAGGAACTGCCTGATGCAGAAGAAAAAAAAATCCTAATTAGTAATTACGATGGTCAGTAGCACCACAGAGGGAAACACAGATGGAGTAAATCCAAACGCAAGAGATGGGAATAGGCTTCTATTAATCAATACCAGCTTTGGAAGCTTTATTTCAAGATGCTTTATCTTATTGCTGAATTGAAGTTCCATTGCAATTTTCTCATCTACAGGAACTATTGTGCTGAATAAGCATTATAGTTTAACATTCTGCTGAACTTTATTAACAATAAGACGTAAGGTTCCCACCATTTTGTTTTATTGCAGTGCATTGATAATTTAGAAACTTCTCCTGGATTGACTTAGTAGAATAAGTAGAACACTTTTGCATATGCTGTTAGTGCATAGCTGTCTGCATATCTTTATCAGACAGAATCCTAGAGTCATAGATTCATACTGCATGGAAACAGAATGTTTTGCCCAACTTGTCCACGCCGACAAAATGCCCGCCCCACCTATGTTCGTCCCACCTGCCTGTTTATGGGCCATATCCCTCTCAACTTTTCCTATCCATTTTCCGATCCAAATGCCTTATAAATGTTGGTATAGTACCCGTGTTGACTATCTCCTCTGGCAGCTTGATCCATATATCCTCCGTGTGAAAAAGTTGCCCTGAGTTAAATATTTCCGTCTCACCTTAAACCTTGATCCCTGTACTCTGGGTAAAATACTGTGCATTCACCCTATCTATTCCCTTCGTGTTTTTTTTATACACCTCTGTAAGTTTAGCCCTCAAACTCCTGTGCTCCAGGAAATAAGTCTAATACTCTTGACAGATTAATTATACTCTGGGTAAAGCTGCAGTGTTATTGTCAAAAGGACTTTAAAAAAAACCAATCTAAAATTGATCCAAGATGTACAACAAGTAAATAGTGCTTTGTTGTCATAAGGTCATAAGGTCATAAATGATAGGAGCAGGATTCCGAATCAAGTCTACTCTGCCATTCAATCATGGCTCAACTATCTTTTTCTCCTAACCCTGCCTTCTCCCCATAATCCTTGACACCCATCTTAATCAAGAATAGTAAGATTAAATGAGAACTTACCAGTTTGAAGGTTAATCTTTATTTTATGAGGAGTTATGATGAGGGATTACGTGAAGAGTGCGCCTGCCCGCATCCACGTCAATCTTCAAAGCAGTGGTGTGAAATCACAGATAACGGTTGTTGAACTGAATACAGGAAGATTCGAGAAACTAGAACTACCAGCTGACCTTTATGAGAGAGGGTTGGGAGCGGAGGGCAAGTAATCCCTCATCGTAATTCATCATAAAATAAAGATCAAACTTCAAACTGGTAAGTTCTCATTTAATCTTACTATTTTACTTCGGAGTCACGTGAGTGACTACATGAAGATTTCAAAGCTCTGTGATTTCATGCCATGAACACAGGTCCACACAACACAACTGCATCAGTTGACCACAGATGAGTGAACATTAATAGTGCATTCAGACATTACATAGATTTAACCATGCTGATGCTTTT
The DNA here is from genome assembly GCA_963514005.1 of Raja brachyura. The sequence goes on along the minus strand of OY740789.1, from coordinate 38,476,341 downwards.
AAATGAACCAATAATAATAATAGCAACCCCTCTCATCCTGGAGGAAACTATAAAACAGAACCTAAAATAGAGTTAGCAAATACCCCCGGTCTGGCAATGGGTTTGTTATAAAATGTTTGGAAAGGTTAGTTTGTTTGACCATCCTGCAGCCGCTAGGTTGTGGTCCAGCGAACGTTCATAACCCTCGCTGCTGATGTTGTTGCAGCGCTGGTGGAGTGAGATTTGAAAATGTCAGTGTTCACTCCTGCACAAGCCAGAACCTGATTAAACCACCTGGAGATGGTCTGCACTGATACATTTTTTGAGGTTTTATGTAACTAGCAAACATAGCTAGTTGAGAGCCTCGAAGTAGGTGTGTTACAAAACCTACCTTTAGTGGTGCTGCAGTACTGCCGCTGGCTGTGTGCGCGACTTTGGCTCCTTTAGGGGGGGGGGGCGTGTTAAAATGCGGTTTTCCCCTTGCCATCTGGAGCTTTCTGTTGTCGGAGTGCGATCTATTTCTGGAGATGCGTTCCGACTGCCGGTAAGTCTGTTTTTTTTTATAAATAGCCCGACTACTTTATCACTGCAGTAAAATAAAAATTAGCTCCTAATGCCGTGGACGCCGACAACGGGGACCGATTTTACTAGGGAACAGGTAAGTGAAAGCTGTTTATTTTTACATATAAACTTGCTTTTTAGGGGTCTTTAATCAATATTTCATGTTGCGAAATGGTGATTTAGTCCCCATATGAACCGGCAGAAAATTTTCTGTCGATATTGAGTTTAAATTCACCGCAACCGCAACGTTCCAATACATTGCGTTCCATAAAATCCCACTCGCAAGCTGTTTAAAATGCCCATTAATTTACAGGCATTAAACACTTAATTCCTTCAATTTGGCCTATAAATTAATGACAATTAGATTTAAAAATCATGTTATATTGTGAATTATTGTGTGACTGTTAATTGGACACTTAGGCTTAAATTTTTTTTACATTTCTTTCTTAAGAAATGGATAGATGTTTAGATCTAGTAATTGGCTACAATTAACAGGTCATCATGGTAAGGTTATTTCATATTTGTTTCAGAATACTTCATTCTATAATAACTGAAAAATTATTTCAGTTCTCTTAATTTTTAAGGAAGTTATGGGCTTTTGACTGTCCTCGATCACAACTTTTGTGTTAAGTCAATAGAAAAGCAATAGGAAGCAATTTGCTAATTTCCGAGTATGAAAATGGCCCTAACTTTTTTAATACTGAAGATATGAAAGTGAATTAGGTGTCAAATTAAACTTCTTTTTATGCTTTATCTGATGGGATAAATTGCAGACTTGATTTTTTAAATCTCAAAATTTTGTAACATTGCTACTCTAAGGCTCTTGGTGACCTTAACATACTGTTGTAGATGTGTGACCACACACAACCGAAGGTCCATGGGGTATGCCAAAAATCTAGTTTGCGACCTGATGCCCCGGTCTACTCTGCTTGATTAAGTCATAAACATAAAATGTTATTTTGCCTGCAGATGTAACCATCCTGTCCAGTTGCAGCTTATGCAACAACTGTATCTGTTGCGCTGAAACCAGCGCCATGAGCATAACCACTTTGTAAGTGAGTTGACCAAAGACAGGGATGTAGGTGGTGCCCACTGGCGAAGCAGCGTCAGCACAAAGTTAACATTTCATATCTCTGAGTACCTGGACCTGGGAGGTTTTGAGTTGAAGATACCCTTCATAAATCTGGCTATCAGTGGGTGAGACCCGACAAGGTGATGTCCCATTCCCAGCAACAAGTATGACGACAAGGTACTTCTGGCACAAATTATGGCACTATAACTCTATCCCTCGTCAAAATAAGTTTAGAGAGGAATTCCAAAACATTTGATATACGCGCCATGTCATACGTATGTTGGACTGTAAACCGAACACTTCCCACTTATTGATATAGGAGATGTACTACTTCTTGGTACTATCTCTCCAGGCCACAGTGATCATGACCAACGTAGGATCAGACAGTCCGAGCCCCAGGTGAGGTCTACTCAGAGTCTGCAATCAATGATTTGATTCGATCGTGCAGTGGATGGTCCTCCCAGTCACGGGGTGAACCAGCAGATTTCTGCATTTGGGAACAGCCATAAAAGGTTCTGTTATCATTCCCAATATGAGTGGGATTCATGACTGTGTAGGCCACTCATGCACTACCAAAATGCCTGAGGCTTGCTGGATATTTAGCAAGCACCGACTGATGAAGCAAAATGGAGGGAATATAAAAAGAACATTCCTCCCCAGTGTAGCTAGAATGCATCTACCGCTACTGCCCCTGGGTCTGGTTCCCATGCAATATACTTTGATAACTGGTGATTGAGTCGAGATGCGAACAAATCGATATCCGGTGTTCCATACCTTTTCGAAGTTCATGGAAGTAAATAATGAGACCTACTTACCAGCGTCTCTAGCTCCAGGTCGCTTACCTTTGCTGGAGCTTCAGCGAAGTTTCATTTGCAGAATCTATCCATCATGTTTGTCATTTCCAGTAGATAGCTGATGCTGCTGGTCAACTTATCTAGTAGTGGCTAGTCCATCCCTGATGGAGCAGCAATTTTAGAGACAAAGCACACCGCTTTCCCTCATGCGATTGTCATACATTATGCTTTAAGCATGAGATCCCGGCACATAGTCATATTCGGGTTCCTGTTTGGAATTAATCCATACTAACCTTTGACACTCTTTTAGAGTGGGAGTAAATTGCACCTAAACCAGGTGTTACCATCCGTATTCCTCGAATTGTCTGTGCATGCTTCTGTACCAAGCATGTTTTGCAACACCATCTCCCATAGTCTTTTGGGTGGGAGGCGATGCTAACCTTGAACCAAGGCAGCTGCAGACATATAACTTGAACTGTCTGTGTATGCATCCGTGACGCGACGGCTACCCACACTTCTGTGGTCTGTAGCCGGTTTCCCCGATCTCCCCGGTCTCCCCGCGGCCCATCAAGATTTCGCCCCATGTGAACCATATCCAGCAGGAAACTCTGCAAAAGAGATTCCTGCTAGCAAAAAACACAACCTGAAAATAAGTTCAAAAACTTACCTGCAGGATTTGAAACTTGCCACTGGAGGAGCGATGCGTCAACCAGCCAGTCGTGTGCCATGCGTTAGAAGATAATGACGCGCAAGCGGGATGGCGCGCTCTTCACGTAGTCACTCACGTGACTCCGAAGTAAAATAGTAAGATTAAATGAGAACTTACCAGTTTGAAGTTTGATCTTTATTTGATGAGGAGTAACGATGAGGGTTTACGTGAAGAAGCCCGCCAGACCGCATGCGCGCCAACCTTCAAAGCAGCGGTGTGAAATCACAAATAACAGTTGTTGAACTGAATATAGTAAGATTCGAGAACTAGAACTACCAGCTGACCTTTATGAGAGAGGGTTGGGAGCGGAGGGCACGTAAACCCTCATCGTAACTCCTCATAAAATAAAGATCAAACTTCAAAGTGGTAAGTTCTCGTTTAATCTCACTATTTTACTTTGGAGTCACGTGAGTGATTCCATGAAGATTTCAAAGTTCTGTGATTTCATGCCATGAGCACGAGTCCATGCCACACACTGCACTAGTTGACCAAGGATGAGTGAAATTTAATAATGCATGTCATAGATTTAACACATGTTGATGCTTTTTAATTGTCTAAGTGCTAATAATAATAATAATGATCCCACTCATCCGGGAGGAATTATAAAACAGAACTTAAAATAGTTTTGGCAAATACCCCCGGTCTGGCAATGGGTTTGTTATAAAACATTTGGAAGTTTGCTCGTTAGACCATCCTGCAGTCGCTAGGATGTAGTCCAGCAGAAATCCATAACCCTCACTGCAAATGTTGTTGCAGCCCTGATGGAGTGAGATTGGAAAACATCAGTGTCCACTCCTGCACAAGCCAAGCCCCATTTTAACCACCTGGTGATGGTCTAGACTGATTCCTTCTTATAAGGTTTTTTTGCTAGTTCAGAGCCTCTAAGGTTCAAGGTGACCTAAAGTACTGTTGTAGATGTGTGACCACACACAACCAAAGGTCCATGGGGTATGCCATGAAAACTAGTTTGAGACCTGATGCCCCCGGTCTGCTCTGCTAGACTAAGTCATGAACATAAAATGTTATATTATATGCAGATGAAACCATCCTGTCCAGTCACAGCTTATGCTAACATTGTAACATTGGCACAATGTTAGCATCCCATATCTCCGAGTACCTGGGCCTGGGGGAATTTGAGTTAAAGATACCCTTCATGAATCTGGATAGCAGTGGGTGCCCATCCCAGCAACAAGTATGATGACATGGCACTACTGGCACAACTTATAGCACTATAACTTAATCTCTCGTGAAAATATAGCTTTGAGAGGAATTCCAAGACATCTGTTATATGTGCCATGTCTTACGATATGTTGGACTGCAAACAGAACACTTCCCATTTCTTAATATAGGAGATGTACTGTTTCTAGGTGCTATCTCTTCAAGCTGCATTGATTACATCCACTGTATGACCTGACAGTCCGAACCCCAGGAAAGGTCTTCTCAGAGTCTGCATACCAACAAATTGATTCGCTCACGCAGTGGATGGTTCTCCCTAGTCTTGGGGTAAACCAGCAGATTGCTGCATTTGGGAACAGCCATAAAAGGCTCTGTTATCATTCCCAGCATGAGTGGACCCATGGCTGTGTAGGCCAGTCAGGCACTACCAAAAGCCGGAGGCGGAGTCTTGCTGGATCTTAAGCAAGCACCGACTGTTGAGGCAAAATGGAGGAAAGACATAAAGAACATTCCTCCTCAGTGTAGCGAGAATGCATCCATCGCCACTGCCACTGAGTATGGCTGCCATCCCACATATTGTGCAACTGGTGATTAAGCCTAGAAACAAACAAATCGATATTTGGTGTTCCATCGAGCCACGATGTCATTAAATACTTTGTGATTCAACATCCATTCTGTGTTGTCATTGATTTGCATAATGATACACCAGCACCGAATGAGGTTAGGTAAACTATCACAGGATATTGACTTGATTACACTCATGTGATTAATATACCTTAGTGTATCAACTTGTAGTTGAGCATGCAGATATGCATATTCACACAATAAGCCTTTAACCCATAGAATGTCCCTTGTGTCTCTAGGTAGTTGATACCATATAACTGAGGAATTGGTAATTCATGCACATCCCATCCACCTCTGAAACTGGAGATGGTATAGTAATTTTTCATCTTTGAGCACCAGCATCAGTTTGTAATATAACTGAAGGTTTAATGACCAAACGTTACTGGACTTTAAAGCTTCAGCAGGTAATAGCTTAGGTCTGTTAACAATTACCTACATGACACTTGAGAGCTTTCTCCTTTGCACAATGTAAATTCTGATACTGCAAAGGCCCCAAATTGCGTAGCTGAAAAAACAGCCACTGGCCATTTGATGAATAAACAACAAGATTGTTACAAGCTTCCATTAATTATGATCTCTAGCCCCAGGGTGGAGTCACAGACTAATTCACTCTAGTTGGTATCAACTTTAAGTTAACTGGATAGATGAGAAGCCCCCAATTTCTCAGATATTAGTTTTGCGGCTGAAACAGCTAATTTAGCAAGATTCAGCGTTTTTAGAATATCATCCTGCTAGGCCATAATAATGTGTTTTTGAGCTCTGAGCAGTCCAAGCACTGGCCTGGTAATTTGGTAAATAACTTGGGGGCTGAAGTTATCCCATTTTGCAACGCTTTAACTGCTATCGTTGCCCCATCCAGCTAAATTTCAAATATCTCCAGTGATTCCTGTGAATAGCAACTGAATAGTATGCATCTTTGAGATCGATGCATGCCATAAAGCATCCTATGGAAATCAGTTGTTTAGACAGTAACAAAGTTTTCCATTTTAAAAGTCTATACTGCACAAGTGCGCATGAATTAATCAAGGGTGATCTGACATCCTCCATCTTCCTTTATGAAGGCGCAGGGTGTCGTCGTCGAATCGGTGAAGCTATGCCTGTCATGGGTGCTTTATTCAACCCAACAGCTTTTGCTCCGTCATCCAGATCTTTTACTTGTTTGGATATCTGCTTGTATACCCAAACTTTTTCGTTTGGAATGAATAAATGTCCAACTTGGTGTATATTGTATGGGTGGCAATGAGTTAAAGGAATTCAATTTGGAACCCTTGTATACTGTGCAGTATAAACTAATCTAATGTTATCTTTTCAGTAATAAACGGATCTGAAGTAATCCGTTGTCATTTGTACAAAAACAAGTGTAATCTATTACCAACATGTAACTGGTCCACACACCACATGTTTTGGAAAGAACCAGACCCACCTACCTCCATGGTTATTGGTGGTCTATGGTAAGCCCAAAGGCCTCTAATGCAGGTTCTGTTCCCGTCCTCAGGTTCTATTCCCATCCTTGATTTGGAGGATAGGACTGTTGGAGTGTGTGGATTGCACATTTTCCCTGACGGCTGGCTTGGGCCTTGGCCTGAAAGACCTCAGCTTTCAAGCTGCCACCAGCTTCAGTGAACCGCTTACTGCCGATGGAGGCATAGGGGTGTTGTCGCCGAAACGGTGAGGCATTTGCTTGTCGTTGGTACCTTGACTAGTCCGACAGCTTTGATTCCTCATCCAAGTTTTTTGCCTGTTTGGCTAGGTCTTCTCTGAGGAGAATATTCGGCGGCTGGACATTACTAGCCTCACCATCCATAGTCTCCCCAGATAGCGCTGTCCACTGTCGGCACTTTCAGGAATACACAAATTTACAGGTGTATGTTCCTGTAATGATTTGACGTGAGGTCACTGATGCTTACCAAGCTTGTAACATGAGGGAACCTCTGCCCCCCCCCGGGTTTTCTGCCAATGGCTGGAAGCCAACTCTTCCTACAGCGGCTCCTCCATTTGCGAGGATATCACAACCCTTGATTCCATGACAAACAACTCTTGAACCTCACTCATGTACTCCAGTATATTTCATGGACATACTTCTAGGTTTGGAGCCAGTCACACACTGACCCCTCGCACTCCCCTCCACAGAGAGGGAGATTTGGAAGCATCCCTGAAACAGGTACTGCTGCAGGTCCCCGACGAGACTTGTGCTGATATGGTCCCATTCCACGGACCATATCAGGATGGAGCATCACATCAGTGGGATGCAGCATCACCACCTGGATAAAAGGGAACCACAGAAGGGAACACCCCTGGCCTGACTTGCCCAGTCCAGGCCTCTCCAACTCCATTTGGCTGCACACCCTCTCGGGTAGTGAACCCGACGGCCGCTGGCTATCCACACTGCCGCGGTCCATAGCCGGGTTTTCCCGTGGAATCTGTAGCCGGGTTTCCCAGAGCCGAGTTCCCCGCAGTCTCCATAGCCGGGTTTCCCCACAATCTCAGTCGGGATTCCCCGCGGTCGTCAGGATTTCGCCCCGGATTGTCAATCCAGCAGGAACTCTGAAAAAGAGCTTCCTGCAAGCAAAAAGCACAACCAGAAACTAAGTTCAAAATTTACATGTAGGGTTTGAAACTTACCGCTGGAGGAGCGACGCGCCTGCCAGCCAATCGTGCGCCATGCGATAGATGTATTGATGCGCATGCGGGCTGGTGGACTTTTCACGGAATCACTCACGTGACTCCAAAGTAAAATCTATCTGTCTCTGCCATAAAAATATCCATTGACTTGGCTTCTACAGCCTTCTGTGGCAAAGAATTACACAGATTCACCACCCTCTGACTAAAGAAATTCCTTGTCTTCTCTTTCCTAAAGGTACATTCTTTAATTCTGAGACTATGACCTCTGGTCCTAGACTATGAGTGGATACATCCTCTGCACATCCACTCTATCCAAGACAAGTTGTCTGATAGCTTTGTTCATTTCACATTAAGAACATTGTTAAAGATGATCAGGCCTGTTTGGCCATGTGTTTCAATCCAGACATAGGCATAATTGTAAAATAACCAAACAAAATGATCCGTTCATGAGTACTTTCATAAATTTTACTTGCAAAATAAGTGCCTTAATAGTCCTGAGGTGGTTTGAGTAAAATAATTTAAATATATTTCAGGATCTGCGGAAATACGTACTACAGGCATTTTCATCAGATGGTTTTGGATATACCCTTTATTTCTACATTTCTATTAATTTATTTGCATAACTTTCCTCTCACATTGTTCAATGCTCAGTACGAGTAATGATGAGAATTATGAAAAGATGTGGAGAAGAATTAAACATCTTATTCATTCCACTCTTGCTACAATGTACATCTGAGCTCACATCATACTCATATGCCATGCATTTACATCCCCTGTAACCAAAAACAATATAATAATTAATAATAATAATAATAATAATTATATATTTTATTGTCATTACACATAAGTGCAACGAGATTTGGTTTGCAACTTCCATCTGATGTCATAACTTAATCGACAAATAAAATTTAGGTTTAAATACCCCGAGAACAAGGTTTGTAAAAACGAACATTTGACCAGTAAAATCAACACAGATTGAAGTGCGAGGCCGAGGGAGACAGTCCATGGGGGTGGGGGTGGGGATGGGGGCACACAGCAGGGCCGGTTCAGAGCCGCTATAGCTCTGGGAATTAAGCTGTTCCTGAGTCTGGTGGTGCGGGCGTAGAAGGCCTTGTAACGTCTGCCGGAAGGGAGTAGTTCGAACAGTCCATTACAAGGGTGAGAGGAGTCTTTATGTATGCTGACGGCCTTCCTGAGGCACCGTGTGTGGTAGATGCCCTCCAAGGCTGGTAGCGGTGTCCCAATAATCTGTTGCGCTCTGTGGACAACACACTGAAGAGCTCTCCACTCTGCTCCGTGCAGCTGAGATACCACACAGAGATGCCATACATTAGTATGCTCTCTGTGGTGCAGCGGCAGGAGGGCGTCCTCCTATGTAATGCTTGAATACCAGGCAAAAGATCATTGTGTAGTTAAATTCATAAAAAATATATCTACTAATATTGAACACTAAGAGTTCCAGATGAGCATTGACGGTAATAATTTTTATTTTGTTCAGTTACAGTTCATTAATTAGAATAATTTAATTCATAATTGACCTCTGTAACGTTGTCTGTTAGATAACATTTATGTTCAGTTTTAATTAATTCTGTTGAGTATAATGTTAAAATTTCTCTCCTATATTCTAACAAAGTTATTATTAAATTGTTAAACAATCTTATCGTTATTTCTGTTATGTAAAATTTATTCTTGGTTTTAATTAATTCTGTCGAGATTCAATAGCAAAATATTTCCCCTTTATATACTCTAACCATGTTATTGTTAGAATATATAAGGAGATATGGACAGATAAGGCTCTGGAAATCCAGAGACTGACAGACTCGAGTGACACCAGAGGCTTCTTCAGCGCTACTAAGGCCGTTTATGGCCCAAGCTACCGTGGCTTAACCCCCCTGCGCTCAAAAGACGGACAACTATTGCTGAAGGACAATGAGTCTATTAACACCCGATGGAAAGAGCACTTCCAGGAACTCCTCAACCGTGACAGCACAACTGAACCAGACATTACCCACCGCATCCCCCAGAGTCCCATCAGAGAAGACATGGAAGAATCTCCCACTATGACAGAGGTTCAAGATGCCATCAAAAGCCTTAAGAACAACAAGACCACTGGTCCAGATGGGATCCCAGCTGAGATCTTAAAGGAAGGTGGACCGGAGCTCCTGTACCACATCCACTCCCTACTCCTCAAGGCCGGGGAAAAAGAAGAACTTCCCTCAGAACTCAAAACTCAGGGATGCTCTAATAGTGACCATTTTCAAGAAAGGGGACAAGGATGAATGTGGAAACTACAGGGACATCTCGCTCCTGTCAACAATAGGCAAAGTCCTTGCTCGTGTCCTTGCAAACCGACTTTTACCACTGTCTGCAGAGGTACTCCCAGAAACACAGTGTGGCTTCCGCCCATCCAGAGGTACAGCAGACATGATATTCACAGCACGCCAACTCCAGGAAAAATGTTGTGAACAAAGGCAGCCTTTGTACATGGCCTTCACAGACCTGACAAAGGCTTTTGACTCGGTAGACCGCCAGGCTCTTTGGAGCACACTATCAAGGTACGGTTGTCACGACAAGTACACCAGAATATTGAGGCTTCTACATGATGGCATGTTGGTCACAGTGCTCAGCAACAGTGGCTCTGAGTCCGAGCCCTTCACTGTGGAAACGGGGGTCAAACAGGGATGCATCATCTCACCCACCCTGTTTGTCATCTTCGTTGCTGCCATACTTCACATCATTGGTGAAGAGCTGCCACAGGGGATCCAAATCCTCTACAGAACTGACGGTGGGCTCTTCAACCTTAATAGATGTAAGGCCAAAAGCAAAGTCAGTAACACCGCCATCATGGAGCTTCAGTATGCGGACGACTGCGCCATTGCAGCACACTCTGCAGAAAACCTCCAGGGCATCCTGAATGCCTTTGCCAAGGCATACAGAGCCATGGAGCCTAACCTTGAATATCAAGAAGACCCCGGTCCTACATCAATCTCCATTCAACCAGCCGTCTACCCAGCCCACTATAAAAGTGGACAACACCACTCTTGAAAACGTTGACCACCTCCCCTACCTTGGCAGCATTCTTTCCTCTAAAGCTAATATCAACTCCGAGGTCAACCATCACCTGAGTTGTGCCAGCGGAGCCTACGCCAGACTCAGGAAAAGAATCTTTGAAGACCAAAGGACTCAAACAAAACTGCTGGTCTACTGAGTCATTGTCCTCTCCACCCTGTTGTATGGAGCCGAGTCATGGACCACCTGAGAGCCATGGAACAATACCATCAAAGGTCCTTACGAAAGATTCTGAGGATCAGCTGGGAGGACAAATGCACCAACATCAGTGTTTTCGAAGGAAGCCAACATGACCAGCATCACTACCACAATAGTGCAGCACCAACTTTGATGGACTGGCCATGTCATCCGCATGCCCAACACATCTCCCTAAACAAATCCTGTATTCTCAGGAAGGTCAGCGAGCCCCCAGCGGGCCAAGTAAACGCTTCAAGGACAACACCAAGAATAGTCTGAAGAAATTCCACATCACATCAAGCAACTGGGAGCACATTGCACTCGGCAGGCACTCCTGGAATCTGTGCAGGAAGGAGCTGCACATCATGAAATGGAACTGCACCTCGTTTTGAGTGACCACCAATGATTGTTAAAGATCTGAAAGGTGCCACTAAAAGATATAGAGGATTTTTCCATTGGTCCTAAAGAAGTAAAATAACTTTTTTTATTTTTCTCTAATGGGCACATATGTCATAAGATCATGCCTCAAATTTATTTTTAGACCACAATTTATATTTTAATCCTTCTCAAGCTTCTTGTAGCAATTTGTTTTCAAGATTATTGGCATGGATGATTTTATTCAACTATTCATTTCTAGTGGGTTCTAATATTTGGGTTTATGACATTTTATGACACTAGTGCAGCTGGTGCCTTATAGATTTAGGCACTATGACACTAGTGCAGCTGATGCCTTCTAGATTTAGAGACCAGATTTAGATCCAGGTTCGATCCCAACCTCGAATTCTGCGTGGAGTTTGCACACTCTCCCTGTGACTGCCTGAGTTTCCTCCGGAGTCCCTGGTTTCTTCCCACATCTCTAAGATGTGTGGGTTTATAGGCTAATTGACCTCTGTAAATTGCCACTAGTGTGCAGGGAGTGGATGAGAAATCGGGACAACATAGAACCAATGTAAAGGGGTGAACGAAGGTCACCGCGGAATTGTTGGGGTCAAGGGCCTGTTTCCACGCTGTATCTTTAAACTAAACTAAATTAGGCTGTCTCCTTTATTGATGTCTATATCCAACTTTCTAACCTCTCTGAAACATAATATCTTGAACTAACCATTATATAAAAACGTTAATAGTTGGGTGCATTTTGTGTGATGGTGTAAAAGAGATGGCAAATCGATATATATCTCCGGTGTCTACTTCCCTTTGATTTTGACAAGTAACGGACTTGCTATCAATATGTAACACTATCGCACAGTCACAATGTATATTTCTTGCATATGAAATGGTATCATAAAGCAGTTTCATTCTATTGATCCTCTAACATTCAATCTAATAAAGCCAAAGAAAGCAATTTTTTAGAAAGCAGAGAGCAACATTCAGCCATTACTACATAGTAGTGCTGATGTTGCACTCTGCTTCCAAATATTTAATACAGCCAATAAAGCTATTGTGAGAAGAACATAAAGTGCTAGCAGTCTGAAGAAGGGTATCGACCCAAAATATCACCCATTACTTCTCTCCAGAGATGCTGCCTGCCCCGCTGAGTTACTCCAGCTTTTTGTTTCTATCTTCAGTTTAAACCAGTGTCAGCGTTCCTTCCTACATGCTGGAAGATCAGGGAGCACCTGTGAAGGGAATGGATAGGCGATGTTTTGGGTTGGGAGTCGTCTTGATTTACCTCTACAGAGTTTCTCCAGTAGTTTGTGTTTTGCTGAAGGTTCCAGCATCTGCTGTTCCATGTGTCTTCAAGGCTACCTTTACACCACTTTATCTCCCATCCTTGTAACTGCATGTTGTTTTATACTTTGCTGGAATCATGAACTTTCCTTTGATTCTTAATTGAAACTCAGTTAATGACTCTACTAATAGCACCCAAACATAATTTAAATTTAAACCTTTATGCTGAAAAAATGATTACGTTAGCTGATTGGCCAAGAATTTCATTGTCCAGTTCTTGGGTAATTCTGTATCAGCAAAATTGAGAGAAATGCATGGAATATAGAGACAGGGAAAAAAATAATTATTACTGGCAAAACAGCAGCAAGAAAAAAAACACTTCCCTGAATTTAATTGCATTATTATGTGGTGCAGGATATTTTGAGTTGATGAGGGATTCCTGGCATCAGCACATTTGTAACAATGTGGACTCAAAAATAATCTGAGTAATTGTGAATGAGGTTAACAGGAAAATGTAGTGGGCATTGACAATCGAATTAGACCGCTGACTAAGATTAGGATCTAAAACCAACATCTGCAGTTCCTTGTGCCTTCATTTAAGGGCCTGTCTCACGTCATTTGCGCTTCACGCAGATGGCATGCAAAGATTTTGTACATCCCAAAATCCTGGGGCGCCGCGCGCGACACCGCATCACTGCCTACGTCACCATGCACCATGCGCGCGTAATGCGCACCATGCGTGCATTACGTGCACATCACGACGCATAAATGATGTCATGTAAATGACGTGCAAATGACGCCCAAGTGGGACAGGCCCTTTACTGCTCCACTGTGACATCTCCTCAAAATATGCCCACTTCGAAGAAGACCTCCTTTCTCCTCTCTCCCCCTCTGTGATTTACAATCAGTTTGAAGACGTGTCCTAACCCAAAAAAGTGGCCTATACATATTCCCAGAGTTGCTGCCTGACCCACTAAGTTACTCCAGCACTATGAGTCCTTTTTTTCGAAGATCAGACATATCATGATTATATGCATCTCTCTTGATAAATGTTAGGAAAAAAAACAATGTAAATGAGCAGGGCAATGTTTTTTTGTTTCCTCTAAGACATTTATTTTCATGTATTGAGTAACAGGAAAAATTAAATAAGACATGGCTGAAACCTGGGATTTAGTTAAGCAAAGAAAGCATAATAAACCAAAGAAAATATGAATAACATTACCAGAATCATGTGCTTCAATTTTATCAAGTTGAGTAAGCCTTTTGGTAGGCTACTCCATGCCTAAATTTGAAGAACTAAAGTGTAAGCAGGAATGGTTAAAATTAAGGAATCATATTGTCTGTCTTCCTTATAGTGGTACAATGTAAAATACTATGAACAATACATCTTTTATTTGTGGACGTATTTTGTATCAATTACATGTTTTGCATTTTGTACAAGAAAGAAATACAGACCCCTGATTTCAGGCTTTTTATTTTTAAGATGATTGATGCAGTATCGTCCAATACCAAAGCCCCTGTCCCACTTTCACGACCTAAGTTTGCCCTTGACTCATACATGATCGCCACGAGGTCATAGGAGGTCGTAGGAGGTCCTCGAAACTCTTCCTCATGCTTGTGAGGTGTCTCCGCGTACTCGTGGCCACAAGTAGGTTGCGGCATTTTTCCCAGCCTGCAAAAATGTTCACGAGTAAAAAAAAGGTCGGCATAGAAAAAATTGATACTTTTTACTCATAGGTAGGTCATAGTAGGTCGTGATGGTAGTCATGGGTGGTCGTCGGTAGTCGTAGTAGCTTAGGTGTGGAAGACTGAGGTCGAGGGGGGGTCGTAGGAGGTTGTAGACATAGTCATAGGAGGTCGTAGGAGGTCAACATGACCATGACATTTTATTCAACTTGTCTAGGGTCTTCTAAACTCATGGATTAGGTCATCCAAGTGGGACAGGCCCTCTAACGATAATGCCAATGGTATAATTGACATATTCATACAAAAATAGTCAAGAGGTTTTAGATGAAGACTTGAATCGCTGAGACATGGAAGACTTTGAACCAAGAGTATGGTCAGCCCATGCAGGGTGGGCTGAATGACCTATTTTCATGCTACATGACTCAGTTTTGGTGAATTTGACCTTGGTTTGAAAGATTCAACAAGCTTTAAAGTAGCATTGTAGATGTGCGTGATTTAAACAGTTTTTAAAACAACAAATGAAATGGAAAATCTTATGAATGTAGTTTTAATTTATCTTTATGAAATATTAGATCACTTCATTAATTTTAGTTTTTTCAGTAATTGTTTTGTTTAATCAACCCATGTATTTAACGTTTTTGGAAAACTAAAGGAGATTTAATTAGACTTGTTTTTGATATTCATTCTTTATTTCTGAATATTTGGAACGTTGTTTGAATTCTTTGTAGCCTTTTGTTGCTGCAGGCATTGCTGTTTTGAACTTATGTTTTGTGTTCATTAACCTGAACATTTCTATGAATTCCAACACGACTAGTGCTCTGCATATTAGGCAGTTTGTGACCTTTGTTGGTTTCGAAAGAACAACTTATTAACACACTTCATAGAACTAAAAAAAATGGTTATTTTTAATAGCAGATTTCAAGATGCATAAATACATTGCTGGATAAGAATATATTTTTTTGGTTGCAGTACAATGTCATGTTCTGCAACATAGAACAATACAGCACAATAACAGGCCCTTCAGACCACATTGACTGTGCTGAACATGATGCCAAGACTATCTCTTATATAACTGCACATCTTCCATATCCCTCCATTCCCTGCATATCCATATGCCTATGCAAAGTCTCTTAAATTGCACCATCATATTTGCCTCATCCACCAACCCCGCCAGTGCATTCCAGTCACTAACCAACCTCTGTGTAAAAAAGTTGCCTCACAAATCTACTTTAAACTTTTCCCCTGTCACCTTATAGCTCTGCCCTGAATATTTGATTTTTTTTAATTCTAGGAAGTGTAAAGGAGTTTAAATGCTTTGTGTTCTATGTTAATTAAATCACAAAGTGCTTGAGTAACTCAGCGGGTCAGGTAGGTCAATGGAGGGAATGGATAGCCAACGTTTTGGGTTTGGACCTTTCCACGGACCAAAAACATTGCCTATCCATTTCCTCTGCAGATGCTGCCTGACCCGTTGATTTACTTCAGCATTTTGCGGTGTACTCAAGATTCCAGCATCTGCAGTTCAATTTCTCCTACGTAAAGTCACATTATGAAAGCGTAGAATCATATCTGCATATATGAATTAGATAAAAAGTCATGTCCAATCATTTTGCTTCCAGGAGTATACTGATTGCCTAAAAACATTCAGACACCCCAAAAACTTTCCAATGATTGGGTAGAATTGAGTTACCTGTTTATTACTATTACTGACTGATAAGAAATGAAATATTGGATCGGCTGAATTGTTTGGCGGAGCAATGGAGAGCATGTTGGTTAATGCACTGGCACCCTTTGCATAAACCTGGATGGATTTTGAAAAATAAAAACAAAGTTTTTCCTTTAACAGTCATGGGCAACTTTTACTCAATATTCAACAGTTGTTTCAGGTCTCGCAGACAAATGATATAACTCTCAACTGCTTCTTCACAAATCGTGAATCACCAGAAGCAATGGTGCCTATCATGACTAAAATAAGCGCCAGACTTCAATTGCAGTGGGCAAATGGACAAAAACACAATGGAAAACAAAACAGAATCATCAGTCATTGTATAAATGAACAACCAGAGATGGTTAATTGAAGAAAATATATTTGCATGAGAGATTTGGAAGCATAATGAGAAATATATGAGGACTACAAAGTAGGCAGAGAATAATTTTAAAATGTGGGGGATAAAGAGGTCAGAATTGTATATGTACACAGCGTTTTTTTTTATAGGCTAATGTGCTGCAATCAATTAAAAATCTTGCTATGATTATCGTTTCTCCATTAATTTTCATATATTCCTCCTCTTTTTTAATTTTGAGACCAATCAACTTCTAATTTAATAAATCAATAATGAATAAGTATGAAATCAACATATGTTAAACATTTGAAAATCTAGCTTTCATCTTTCTAGTGGTGTCCATATGCCATATAGGTGTGTAACATCACAAAATAGCAGTGAGTACACAATAATCATCCTGAAAAGACACAAGATTGATCTTTGCCACAACTGTATTTGTCCCCTAACAATCCAGCCAGTTGGGTAAAAACAAAACAGGATAAAGTGAACTACAGCTCAAATGTGAATTGCCTGATTTTTGATTCTCTGGTCAACAGAAGGACGAGGAAAATTGAACACATACAAGTGGATGGTGGGAATCGCTGCAATCTGAAAAGTGCTTTCACTGAGGAATCAGTGCCTGAAGTTATTTTTGTACAATAGCTTTAATTTAACGTAAAGAAGAGCTCCAAATCGCGGCGGACGCAGAACTCATTGAGGTGGGGACGGAGGGGGACTAAAGTGAGGCCAGGGCCGGCCTTAAGCCCATTGGACTGATTTCTCCCAATTGGGCTATGCAAGTAAGGGGGCCCTGCGCCACAGTAATCTACTCTTGGCTCGGGTAGATGTACCCCAGGTGGAGGGGAGAGGGAGGGGCGGAGAGAGAGTAAAGGGGTGTAGGGGGAGGAAGGGGTAGACGGGGGGGGGTGGGTGTGAGAGGGAATGGAGAAGGGGAGAGGGGGAGGTGAGTCGTTCCCTCACAGTCCCGCAGCGTTCCCGCTCCTCCAGTCGCTGTGCTTCATGCACACAGCCCCGGCTCCACCCCTCTCTCTCCACGGGGAGGCGAAGTGAACAATACATGGAGGGCCGGGGGTTGGAGCAACGTTTACAAACCTCGGCCTCAGCTCACACCCGTCCGCCTGGACCCTGGCATCCGCTCCTGCCACCAGCCCTCTCCCTCCTTTCTCTCCTTCCCATCTTCCCTCCCTCTCTTCTCACCTTCCCTCCCTCCTTCCCCTCTCTTTTCACTTCTCTCATTCACTCCATCCCTTCTTCCTCTCCTTCCCTCCTTTCTCTACTTCCCTCTCTAATTCCCTCCCTCCCTCCCTCTCTCCCTTCTGTCCTTCCTCCCTTCTCTCCCTCCCTCCCTCCCTTCTCTCCCTCCCTTCTCTCCTTCACTCCCACACACACATCACGCACCGTTAGGATGGGGTAGAAGCCCAAAGGGTTGCATGGGGCTGAATCCCAAAATGTAATGCCTGGTCTGGTTTTTCACCAATGGTTATTGGTTTTCCAGGATCTATTTAATTAAATTACTTTTTTTTTCATTTCACAGTCACTAAAACAAGTGATATTGTAACTATGTACTTTTCAGAGGTGATCTACACATTTTGTTTGACACTTATAGGCTTACATGTATGCAATTTTACATTAAAATGTAGCTTAAATCTGTTTGGTCCATTAAGTCGCATGCACTCTTTAAGTGCACATTTTGATTATTTTCCATTCTACCATAGAGATATCAAGTTTATAATAGACTTTAATTATATTTTTATGAATCTACAGACCTTGGCTGGGAACCTTCTGGAAGTGGCGGTGCTGTCTTGCAGCTGCGGCTCCCCTGCACTCCGTTTTGTCTTTTCTATTTTTTGTTTTCTTTTTGTCCTGTTTCAGTATATTTTGGTCTGTTGGGGTGGGGGTGGGGGGGGGGGGGAATGCTTGTTTTTGGTCTCTTCCTTCGGGAGGACTTTTCTTGTCATATCCCCGTCTCCGTATGTGCTGAGGCCTAATGGCGGCCTCCAACGGGGACTGAACTCGAGGCTCTGGAGGCAGAGCCAGGACTTAATTACCATCGCGAAGCTGGCTGACTTTGGGGCTGTGGCTGCGTTGCCACGGCTGTGACCCGGCTTCGGGGCTGTCGTGGCGTTCCAGCATCCCGACTTCGGGGATGTGGAGGCATTCCTGCGGCCCGACTTCGGGGCTGTGGTGGCGTTGCGGCAGCGGTGGCCCGACTCCAGGGCTGTGGCGGCATTCCTGCGTTGTGACGGCCCGACATCGGGACTGTGGCGACGTTCCGGCAGCGGCAGTGACCCGACTTTGGGGCTGTGGCGGCGTTCCAGTGGTGGCAACCCGACTTTGGTGCCTTGGAGGCTCTGCCATGGGCCCAGTGGACGATAGCATCGGGAGCTCACAGGTCACAGGTTGGTGACCTGTTTTTCCGGGGCTCCCGCAACAATAGCTTCATCCGCTGAACTGGAGGGAGGCAGCTACGGCAGCTTCAACTGACCCGGGTTGCGGAGTTTAAACCGGCTCATTCGCTGAGCTCGGATTCAGCCGCGGGCCTTGCTTACCATTACCCGGCGGGGTCACAACATCTGAGGCCTGGATCGCCTCAGCGCAGAGGAAGAGCAAGGAGGGAAGAGACAAGGATTTTGGGGAATTTTGGCTCTCATCACAGTGAGGAGGTGCCTGGTGGACTCACTGTGGTGGATGTTAAACTGTGTTGAGTGTGTGTTTTATTATTTTATTCTATGTTATGACTGCAAGGTTAAACCATTCCATTGTACTGTAAATGTGCAATTACATTAAAGTTGAATCTAATCTGGGGCTCACAAAATTCGTTCCCAATTGGGCCCCGCACCTCCTAACGCCGACCTTGGGTGAGGACTCTGCTGAGGACAGACCGTTCGGTATCTGAGAGGGGGAGGTCAGGGGGGATGGCGAACGTGCGGCAGGGATGGGGGTTGGGGCTGGAGGACGGCAGGTGAGTGGACTAAGGCCAAGGCAATGTCTGGTGGAGGGGTGGCAGGGGGTCAGGGGGTCAGGGGGTAGGGGGGTATGAGACTGTGGTGTGGGTAGGGAAGAGCTGGGGTCACATGGTTTGAGGAGAATGGGGAAGACCCAGTGGAACAGCCACTGAGATTACCAGGGTTGGCTGACTAGCACTAGGACCCAGCGCAGTCAAACCCGGGGGAGTGGGAGTCTGCAGCGTGGAAGCTTCAGGTCAGGCTGCAGGTAAGGTGACGGCAATGGCTGCGGGCTGCTGGAGGGTGGTGGAGTGGCCAGGGTCAGCGGGCAAAGAGTATGAGATCCCAGTGGGCGAATAATTGGTCGGGTGGTGAGGTTTGACGGGTCTGGTGAGGCAGCGAGGTGAGTAGGCCCCCCTGGATCTCGAGGCCCTAAGCTTAAGCCTGTCTAGCTTATACACAAATCCGGCCCTGGCTTTAAACCTACACTGCAAAGAAGAGGCAATGAGATGGATGGATGTTCTCTATGTAACCTAACAATTATTAGCCGCCACTGTATGGTCACAGGTGATGGGTCATCGTTATTCTCAAAGATATCTAAACAGCAATAGAGCAGATTCTATACAATAAATTTCCCCTTTTCAAATTTGACTTTTAGCTTGGCCCTATTTGTAATAGGTTTGTGGTATATTGGAATAGTGTAAATCATCGAGCAGATTGACCAGCCGACAAGACTAATGGGCCTGTTCCACTTACGTGACTTTTTAGGCAACTACAGGAGACTATGAGGGCGTCACTGAATGGGGTGTCACCTGAATGGTGGTGAGTAGTTCCCGCATTCTCGTAATTAGTCGCGGCTTCATTCTGGTCACCGCTAATTTTTCAACATGAATTTTGCGCCATGGAGAGTAGCGAGAATTTTCGTGACACAGGTGCAGTGGTATTGAGTAGCTGGAGGCCATAGGTTGTCACCGGTGCCGACCGGTGAATTTCATTGGCTCATTGGGAAAAGAAAATGTAAACAGTAGTTTTCAGAACTAAGGATAACCGAACGGTAATGTTAATGTCCGACGAGCTTCACAGCCGTGTATCCCTGACTTCTTTAAAGTTGTCTCCACCCCTTCTCCCCCTTCTCCCCCCTTCTCCCCCCTTTTCCCCCCTTCTCCCCCCTCTTTTAAAGGACTTAAGTGACACTTCCCTTACACTGCTTTCACCATCTTAATTACAGCACCGACCTTCCTGTTCAACATGATTTGTGTCTGCATTACATTGGCTTTGCACCGTGTGAATTTCACTTAGACAGCACTCCCCCCGCTTGCCTTGTCCCCGCCTGCATAACTGGCTGGTGAAAGAAGTGATGTGTGTATGAGTGTGTGTGTTCCACTATGACAGTCGCCATTCTAGCCGCCGGTTTTTCAGCGACCTGCTACGACTTGACAGTCGCCTGAAAAATCGCCAAAGTGGGACACGCCCGTAAGGAATTTTCACAAGTAGATCAGTAGAGCCATGAGAAAGTGTTTAAGATTTGTATCATTAATGGAACAATGCAATTCTTACTTGCAGCAGCTTTTAAAGGGGCTGTCCCACTTGGGCGACCTAATCCGCGAGTTCTGGCGAGTTTACCCTAGACTCATACTCGCAACTTGTTCGACACAAAGTCATAGGAAGTATTTGTAACTCTCCTTCATGCTTGAGAGTAGTCCCTGTATAATCGAGGCCTCAGCCAGGTTGTGGCGTTTTTTTCAATATGTTAAAAAATGCCTGCGAGTAAAGAAAGGTCGCCATAGGAAAAATGGATACGTTTTTTACTCGTAATAGGTCGTAGTAAGTCGTAGTACATCGTAATAGGTCAGCATGTTACTCGTAGGTAATCGAGGGTGGTCAAAGGGAGTCGTAAATAGTCTTCATCATAGTGGAAGGAAGGTCGAAGGGAGGATGAAGGAGATCGAAGGAGGTCGTCTTCACTCTCCACTATTCGGTGTCAATTTTCCCAAAGTTAGTCGTAGCTAGTCATAGTTATTCGAAGGAGGTCTTCTACATAGTCGAAGGAGGTCATCAACATGTCATTTTTTCAAACTCTTCTAAACTTGCCAATTAGGTTGCCCAAGTGAGACAGACCCTTAACAGACCAGTAAACACAATACACAGAGATAATGACTTTAGCCTTTGGAGATGTAGTGTGAAACAGGCCCTTTGGCCCATTGTGTCCACGCTGACCAGCGATCACTCCCCGTACACCAGCACTATCTTACGTACTCGGGACAATTTATTATTTTTACCGAAGCAAACTAACCTACAAAACCTGTATGTCTTTGGAGTGTGGGAAGAAACAGGAACACCCAGAGGAAACCCATGAAGTTACAGGGAGAATGTATAAACTCTGTACAGACACCACCCGTTATTATGATTGAACCCAGGTTTCTGGCACTGTGTGGCTGCAACTCTACAGCTGCACCACTTTGCTGCCCATTATACAGTATATATATATATATATATATATATATATATATATATATATATATATATATATATATATATATATATATATATATAAATTTAATAAATTAATATCCATAAAATGAATGGAAAAATCAAAGTCCATAGTGCAGCCAAAGACAGTCCATAGAAGTTCATAGGTGGTGATGCTAGTGTTCTGTAATGTTCAAAAGTCAGATGGCTGCTGGTAAAAAGTGATTCTTAAACCTGGAGATCATGATTTCAAGCGCCTCTACTATATTCCCAATGATAGGAGCAAAATTAGAGCATGGCCAGGGTGGCCAGGCATGGCCAGGGTCTTTGATGATATTGACTGTCTTTTGGCGCATGCCTCCTATAGATCCCTTCGATGGCAGGGAAGTCAGTATATGGACCACGTTGTATATACTACTCTCTGTAATCTCCTACATTCCTGGGCGTTCAAGTTGCGGAACCAGATCATGATGCAACCAGACAGTGTGTTCTCTACAGTATACCTGTTGAGGTTCAAAATTCTGTGACACACCTAATCTCTTCAATATCCTCAATCTCAATTTCTTCTCAGGAAATAAAGGCATTGATGAGTTTTATTTGTGATTGTACCAATGTGCTGGGTCCAGGACAGATATTTTGAAACTTGAAACTGCTGACTCTCTCCACCACCATCCTGCCGATGAAGACAGATTTGTGGATCCATGGCTTTCCACTCCTGAAGTCAACAATCAGCTCTTTGGCTTTGCTGAATTTAGAAAGTTACTCAGAAAATAGGAATATTAATTAACATTTTAACCACCTTACAGAAATTCAACTGATGATCAAGATTAAGATTTAAATCAACTTAAGATAGCAGATAAAATGTCAATATTTAAAGTAAATTATATATATAAAAAATATATGTCTTTGGATGGAATAATAATACCAATACTTGCAAAAAGCTTCTCAAACTCAGATTTTTCAGCTGTGATTGATGGAAAGATATAGCAATGAAACAGGTCCTTCAGCCCACCAATTTGTCGCCAACCATTGATCACCCATTCTCACTAGTTCATTGTTATCACAGTTTCTAATCCACTCCCTACACACTCGGGGCAATTTACAGAGGCCAACAAACCTGTAAACCTGCACGTCTTTGTGATGTGGGAGGAAACTGGAGCACGCGGAGGGAACCCACGTGGTCAAAGAAAAAATGTGCAAACTCCACACAGACAGTATCTGAGGTCAGGATCAAACCTGACACTGTGATCAGCAGTTCTGCCTGTTGCATCACTGTTCCGCCCCATACCAATGGTTGGTATTAAGAAAAGTTGAAGTTATCAGATCATTCTTTTCCTGAAAACACAATATTATACATAGCAAAATATATGGTGCTACTGACAGTTGATATTTGTATCTGAATTTCTATTTTTAGCTCCACTTCCATAGATGACAGAAACATTTGAAGTACAAACATCTCTCATGAAGTTCTGAGGATCAAATAATTCTGGAATCTGTTGCAAGGACCTTTGAAAGTTTTGAACCTTTGAATTTATCAAGAACATAGAATTATACAGCAGAGAAATGCAGCCGTCGTTCCATTTAGTTCATTTCAGCAACCTATTCTCTGCCTCAGAGGGCGATGGAGGCTGGCTCTCTGGAGGCTTTCAAGAGAGAGCTAGACAGAGCTCTTAAGGATAGCGGAATCAGGGGATATGGGGAGAAGGCAGGAACGGGGTACTGATTCTGGATGATCAGCCATGATCACATTGAATCATGTTGGCCCGAAGGGCCGAATGGCCTACTCCTGCACATATTTTCTATTGTCTATTGTCTATTGATGCATCCTTCCTATACTACTCCCAAAACACAAAGTGCTGGAGTAACTCAGAGGGTTCGGCAGCACCTCTGGAGGGCATAGATAAGCAACATTTTTGACTGGGACTTACCTCAGCAGATTTGCTGCCAAACCCGCTGAGCTATTTGAAGCACTCGGACACAAGAGGAGAAAGAAAAAAAAGGAAATAAACAGAGAATAAGAGATGGGGGGGTTTCTTAAATGTGCATATTTTAATGCTAGGAGCATTGTAAGAAAGGTGGATGAGCTTAGAGTCTGGATAGACACCTGGAAGTATGATGTTGTGGCGATCAGTGAAACATGGTTGCAGGAGGGCTGTGATTGGAAACTAAATATTCCAGGATTTCGTTGCTTCAGGTGTGATAGAATTTGAGGGGCAAGAGGTGGAGGTGTTGCATTGCTAGTCAGGGAAGATATTACAGCAGTGCTTTGGCAGGATAGATTGGAGGGCTCATCTAGGGAGGCTATTTGGGTGGAACTGAGAAGTGGGAAAGGTGTAGCAACACTTACAGGGGTATATTATAGACCACCAAATGGGGAACGAGAATTGGAAGAGCAAATATGTAAAGAGATAGCAGATATTAGTAGTAAGCACAAGGTAGTGATTGTGGGAGATTTCAACTTTCCACACATAGACTGGGAAACACATTCTGTAAATGGGCTGGACGGTTTGGAGTTTGTAAAATGTGTGCAGGATAGTTTTTTGCAGCAATACGTAGAGGTGCCTACTAGAGGAGGGGCAGTGCTGGACCTCCTGTTAGGAAATGAGACGGGACAGGTGGCGGAGGTATGCGTTGGGGAGCACTTCGGGTCCAGCGATCACAATACCATTAGTTTCAATATAATTATGGAGAAGGACAGAACTGGGGCTAGCGTTGAGATTTTTGATTGGAGAAAGGCTAACTTTAAAGCGATGCGAGATGATTTAAAAGGAGTGAACTGGGACATTTTGTTTTATGGGAAAGATGTAGAGGAGAAATGGAGGACATTTAAAGGGGAAATTTTAAGAGTACAGAATCTTTATGTTCCTGTTCGGTTGAAAGGAACCAGTAAAAATTGGAAAGAGCCCTGGTTTTCAAGGGAAATTGGACATCTTGTTCGGAAAAAGAGGGAGATCTACAATATTTATAGGCAGCATGAAGTAAATGAGGTGCTTGAGGAGTATAAGGAATGTAAAAAGAATCTCAAGAAAGAAATTAGAAAAGCTAAAAGAAGATATGAGGTTGCTTTGGCAAGTAAGGTGAAAGTAAATCCAAAGGGTTTCTACAGCTATATTAATAGCAAAAGGATAACAAGGGATAAAATTGGTCCATTGGAGAGACCGAGTGGACAGCTATCTGCAGAGCCAAAAGAGATGGGGGAGATATTGAACAATTTATTTTCTTCGGTATTCACCAAGGAGAAGGATATTGAATTATGTGAGGTAAGGGAAACTAGTAGAGTAGCTATGGATACTATGAGTTTCAAAGTAAAAGAAGTACTGGTACTTTTGAAAAATATCATAGTGGATAAGTCTCCAGGTCCTGACAGGATATTCCTGTATAATTTCTTTTATTAGAAGTAATCAATTTACAATAGTGTAAACAGATTTACAAACATCAACTTAATTCAATATTTTTTCAAATAACACGTTGATAATTATTATCTTCTTTTTTTTGGAAATAAAGATAAAGATAGAATAGAGCAGTTTTAAATCAATAAAGATGTGATTAAATAATAATTTGATTATATATAAGAAAAAAAGAAAAAAGAGAAAGGAAAGAAGGTTAACAAAAAGTCAAAAGATATTATATATATATATATATATAAATGAAAAACAACAAAATATATTGTAAATAAAACTATTACAAATGATAATCTCAATAAAGACATGCATATTAATCCTAGTATAAAAATAAATTACAGGATATTCAAATTGACTGACCGGATATTCCCTAGGACATTGAGGGAAGTTAGTGTAGAAATAGCCGGGGCTATGACAGAAATATTTCAAATGTCATTAGAAACGGGAATAGTCCCCGAGGATTGGCGTACTGCGCATGTTGTTCCATTGTTTAAAAAGGGTTCTAAAAGTAAACCTAGCAATTATAGACCGGTTAGTTTGACTTCAGTGGTGGGCAAATTAATGGAAAAGATACTTAGAGATAATATATTTAAGTATCTGGATAAAGAGGGTCTAATTAGGAACAGTCAACATGGATTTATGCCTGGAAGGTCATGTTTGACTAATCTTCTTGAATTTTTTGAAGAGGTTACTAGGGAAATTGACGAGGGTAAAGCAGTGGATGTTGTCTATATGGACTTCAGTAAGGCATTTGACAAGGTTCCTCATGGAAGGTTGGTTAAGAAGGTTCAACTGTTGGGTATAAATGCAGGAATAGCAAGATGGATTCAACAGTGGCTGAATGGGAGAAGCCAGAGGGTAATGGTGGATGGCTGTTTGTCGGGTTGGAGGCAGGTGACTAGTGGGGTGCCTCAGGGATCTGTGTTGGGTCCTTTGTTGTTTGTCATGTACATCAATGATCTGGATGAAGGGGTGGTAAATTGGATTAGTAAGTATGCAGATGATACCAAGATAGGGGGTGTTGTGGATAATGAAGAGGATTTCCAAAGTCTACAGAGTGATTTAGGCCAGTTGGAAAAATGGGCTGAAAGATGGCAGATGGAGTTTAATGCTGATAAATGTGAGGTGCTACACCTTGGCAGGACAAATCAAAATAGGACGTACATGGTAAACGGTAGGGAATTGAAGAATACAGTTGAACAGAGGGATCTGGGAATAACCGTGCTTAGTTCCTTGAAGGTGGAATCTCATACAGATAGGGTGGTAAAGAAAGCTTTTGTTATACTAGCCTTTATAAATCAGAGCATTGAGTATCGAAGCTGGGATGTAATGTTAAAATTGTACAAGGCGTTGGTGAGACCAAATCTGGAGTATGGTGTACAATTTTGGTCGCCCAATTATAGGAAGGATGTCAACAAAATAGAGAGGGTACAGAGGAGATTTACTAGAATGTTGCCTGGGTTTCAACAGCTAAGTTACAGAGATAGGTTGAATAAGTTAGGTCTTTATTCTCTGCAGCGCAGAAGGTTAAGGGGGGACTTGATAGAGGTCTTTAAAATGATGAGAGGGATAGACAGATTTAATGTGGACAAGCTTTTCCCTTTGAGAATAGGGAAGATTCAAACAAGAGGACATGACTTTAGAATTAAGGGACAGAGGTTTAGGGGTAACATGAGGGGGAACTTCTTTACTCAGAGAGTGGTAGCGGTGTGGAATGAGCTTCCAGTGGAAGTGGTGGTGGCAGGTTCGTTGGTATCATTTAAAAATAAATTGGATAGGCATATGGATGAGAAGGGTATGGAGGGTTATGGTATGAGTGCAGGCAGGTGGGACTAAGGGAAAAAGGTTGTTCGGCACGGACTTGAAGGGCCGAGATGGCCTGTTTCCGTGCTGTAATTGTTATATGGTTATATGGTTATATTTGAACAATTTGTACTTTTGTAAACCAGCACCTGCAGTTCTTGTGTCTCCACTAAACTAATCCCATTTCTCTCCTCCTCACATTCCCATTTACTCTCCCCAAATTCTACCACCCAACTACAGAAGAAGGGCAATTTACAGTGGCCAGTTCAACTAACAACCCATTCATCTTTGCAGACACAATGAACTTAGATGCTGAAATCTTGAGCAAACCACTAAGTGCTGGAAGAACGTAGCGGATCAGGCAGCATCTGTGGAGCAGAATAGACAGGACACTTTTCGGGTTGTCTGAAGAAGTCTAGGTGACCATTTTGCAGGACACTTGCACTCGCTCTGCCAAGGCTTGCTGGATCACTAGTTTGCTAAACATTTCAACATCCCTTTCCACTCCACATCGACCTTTCTATCCTGGGCCTCCTCCATTGCCTGAGTGAGGCCACAAGCAAACTGGAAGAAAATCACTCTGTATTCTGCTTGGATAACACACAACTCAATAGTATGAATATTGAATTATCCAATTGCAAGTAAAAGCTACTACCTCCCCCCTCGCCTTTCTGTCTATCACCACCCCTAACCCCGTATGTCTCCATATCTCCCACCATCTCCCATCACCCCTGTCACCCTGCTTCTTTTCCGTACATTCCTATGGAACGTGGTAAGTTAACTATTGGATTAGCAAATACTTGCATTGCAGTTAAGTTAGTTCTTCATAGGTAACCCAGGTAGAAAATGTGATCTCAATTACCTAGTTTCATGCTTTTCCCCTGTTCCTCCTGAGTGGAGACGAGATAGTGGAGCACGTCACTGACAATCATATCAGGGCTCCTTCAGAATATTCTTTTTTTTTTTAAGTTGCCAAGAGTTTTTTTTTGTTTAAAAAAAAAATTATTAGAAGTAATGTACAATAGTATAAACCAAAAATAACATAATACATTTCATGTACCACTTCTTGTTTTAAACTTTAATAATAGGAAAGTAACAGAAGGAAGAAAAAGAGAAATAGAGAAAGTTAGATAAGATAGTAGTACGTGAAAAAGTGAAAAGAAAGAGCTCGTAAAGTCGTAGAGCGCAAGGAAGAGTAAAAGAAAGAAAAATAAAAATAAAAAAAGGAAAATATAAGAAAATAAGATAAAAGGGATGTACCTGCTTCATATCTTTACACACCCCTCACCAGGTCCTGAAACAGTTTATTTTCAGAGTTGTGTTGCACCCTATGCTTGTAATAAGGATGATGGTATTTCTATATTTAGGATGATATTATAAGTATGATATTAAGTTTGTTGAGCCCGCCTTTCTGTTCATAGCTTCATCTAATAGGTCTGGATTCAAAGTTTGGTATTCTTATGTATATTTTTCCAAATAATCACAGATTTGAAGATATTTGAAATATTGATTACTTCTCAGGTTGTATTTGAGTTGTAGTTGTTGGAATTATAAAAAAAATCCAGTTTCGTACATGTCTCATTTTAATTCCTATTCTTTCCCAATATGTAAATGATTTATCAATAATGGATGGTTTAAACGACGGATTATTAACTATAGGAGAGAGAAGCGATAGGTTTCTCAATTTAAGGGTTAATTTTATTTGTTTCCAAATTCTAATCGTACTATGAATAATTGGATTTTTCTTGTATATTGTATTATACAGTTTTATTGGTGTGAAAAGGATCGCTCCTATATTAAAAGGGGAACAATCCTCTCTGTCCATTACTATCCAATCCACCCTTTGGGCAGAATTGTCCAACAGGATAATTAAGTTTTTGACATTTACTGCCCAATAATAATACAAACAATTAGGGAGTGTTAATCCACCAAATTCTTTAGGTTTACACAAGTGTCTTCTTTGAATTCTATGGGATTTATAGTCCCATATAAAATTTGTAATATCAGAATCCAATATTTTGAAAAACGTTTTAGGTAAGTATATTGGTATTGATTGAAATAAATATAAAATTTGTGGTAAGAAGATCATTTTTATTCTACCTATAAAAGACATCGGAAGTGTTTTCCAAAATTTAATCAGGGCATTTAATTTCGTAAGTAAGGGCATTTAATTTGCAAATATTCTGAATATTCTAAGGACTCAAAATGATGTTCCATACATAAATACAATCAGGTCAAACTCAAATACAATGCATAGAGCTGGGAAGATTATGAGTGCAGAATATAGTTCTCAGCATTGTAGTACATCAGCCCCATAGACAAAGTTCAATGTCCGCAATAGGTTGGAGGTGAATCGGACAGTACCCTAGCTTATGGAAAGACCATTTAGAAGCCTGATAACAGAGGGGAAGGTCATAAGGCCATAAGTAATAGGAGCAGAATTAGACCATTTGGCCAATGTAGTCTACTCCGCCATTTAATCACGGCTGTTCTATCTCTCCTTCCTAACCCCATTCTCCTGCTTTATCCCTATAACCCCTGACACCCGTACTAATCAAGAATCTATTTATCTCTGCCTTAAAAATATCTATTGCCGGCCTCCCCAGCCTTCTGTGGCAAAGAATTCCGCAGATTCACCACGCTCTGTCTGAAGAAATCCCTCTTCATTTCCTTCCTAAAGGAACGTCCTTTAATTCTGAGGCTATGACTGCTTGTCCTTGACTCTCCCACTAGTGGAAACTTCCTCTCCACATCCACTCTATCCAAGCCTTTCACTATTCGGAAGAAGCCATTCCCAAGTCTGATTCCTGTGCGCTTTCTTCCTTTCTTCTTCTTTGTTTTCTTTTACCTTCTGATCCAAGCTGCGTGCTGTCTTCTGGTAACTAGTACTGAGATGCCTGATTGAGAGTTTGTGAACAGTGCACAGAACCTCATAAAACAGTGCCCTGCCATTCTGATCTCACATCCACAGAAATACTTAGCTCATGTGCTAAAGGTTGCAAATAACAAATTCTAAATTGCAATTACTAGCCCTATCACCACCCCTGCCAAACAAAAACATTAAGTATATATATTACATTTAGAAAAAAATAAATCTGCACGTTAAATTAGGTCCATGCAAAGGATTAATTTACAAACTGCAGACAAGAGCAAAATTACTTTCAAACATTACTGTGATGCTTAAGGGCACAATTAATTTGATTTTCATCAGCAGCTTTTCGAATACTAAAAGAGAAGCAGGTAAAAATTAACAAGTAGGCTATACTGTCACCAATTATGTATTCATTGTTTTGTTTCAAGGCCAAGTCAACTGTAAAATATTTTTCTATCAGCACATCTGTCTGATCAGCGCGAAATGGTCTCAACTCGCCGTATTTTTACATTGCAATTATGGAGGGTTTGAATCAGAAAAGATGCATATTAATTTGACAATTTATAAAATGTCAAACAAGTTTCTGTTCAGGTTATTGAATCATTTAGTTAGTATCACCCGTCTCTTCAGTCACCCCAGGCAAAATAAGATATATTGCAAAAGTGCGGCGTAACTATGATTGCACCGTGTGACTGCGGTATCAGTGAGGATTTAAATACAACTTGCATGAAGCCTGTTGAACAGCTGTGATCATTCTGTGACAGTGTTCCATATGCTTAGTTTAGGAACTCCTCTCAAATCAACTAACATTTGATTCTGAATACCAAAATGTCATGTATCTCACTGGCATGAGATTCTGCTGTTCAAGAAAAGCTTCTTCCCAACAACCATGGGAATCCTGAACACCACACAACACTAACCTCAACAACAAGTTTCTCTATTTTTGTTTTAGTTTTTAGAGATGGTGCACAAACAGGCCATTTAGCCCACCGTCCATGCCTTCCAGCAATTACCCCAACACTAGTTCTACCCTGCACGCTGGGTACATTTTACAAGAGCTAATTTAACTTACTTTTGAATTTGGGAGGCACCTGGAGAAAACCAATGCAGTGACGGAGAACATACAAACTCCATGCAGACAGTGACCATTGTCAGGATCAAACCCGGGTCTCTGGCCCTGTAAGGCAGCAAATATTTCCACTGTTGGCATTTTAGAGTTTATTTTGGCACTTGAGATGTGTTCATTATTTATTTTTTTTTTTAAATTATTGAATATTATTTATGTGTATTGTGTTTACAAGCATGTTGTGCTGCTGCAAGTAAGAATCTTGTTGTTCTCCTGCTCTTGTCAGGCTGAAGGTCTAGAAGCTTGAAAATGTGCACCACCAGACTCAGGAAGTGCTTCCCCTCTGTTATCAGACTTCTGAGGGGTTGTTCCATAAGCTAGGCTACACCTTCATTCACTTCTACCCCATTGCAGACATTGGACTGTCTGTGGATCTGATGCACTCCAATGCTGAGAATTCTGCACTCTGTATCTTCCCCTTTGCTCTACCTATTATATTTGAGTTGAACGTAATTATATTTATGTTTAATATTGTCTGGTATGAGAGATTTGGTATGTCACCAAAGACTATAATCGAGTGTACAGTGGAGTTTATACTGACTGGTTGTGTTACTATCTGGTTTGGAAATTCAAATGCTCAGGAACAAACTCTCTGTCTATTTCCTTCCACACATGCCGCTGATGAACAGAGTTCCTCCAGCGATTTGTCTTTTGAATACAGAACAGGTCCCATTTTACAATATAAAATCATGAAAAACACACATATTTTGACCAGGGTCTTATTTGGCCAAGTTTGCCATTTTTTTGCATTAAAACAACAGCAATTAGTGTTCCACACAGTGATCACCAAGTACAGTAAACCCCCCACTATAAAGGACCTCTGTATAGTGGATTTTGGTTACAGTGGACTGAGGCTCCCATTTCACTGCCCAACCCACCCCCATTTCTGCCAGTCTGGTACCATGTGGTGAGCTTCCAGTTGTGGGAGTGCAGAGAGGGAGCAGCATGAAGTCGGCGTGAGTGTCAGGACGATCCCTGGCGCACCGTGTGTGGGCCCGAGAGCTCTGCGACTCCCTGGCCTGTGAATTGCCATTTGTTTATTCCCCCCCCCCCCCCCCCCCAAACACCCCATTTCTTCCCTCCCAGCCTCAGGTTAGACTTTACCCCCTCACTCAGTTATAGCAGACCGTCAACAATAATGGACAACACCCCCCCCCGCACTCCCCCTCCCCATCCTCCTCCATGGTCTGTTATGGTGAAGGTTCACTGTACATCAGAAAAGCTTAACTTCTTGACAGGGGACAAAGAACATTGGATTATGGTTCTTTCTTGCACTATGCTGCAGTCGCTAGGGCCCTCGGTCTGACTCAGATATTAGCAAACAATTGGTAACTGAGGAAGTACTACTCGCAAATGAGGAGAAGGAAGTGAGTTGGATGAGTGAGGAACATGACAGATTATATCTGACAGCAAGCTTGTGAGTTAGCTTCCCACTGAGTCTGTCTTCCAGAACGAGTTGATGCTGCATCAAAATATATTAAATTAATGTTAGATTCACTTCGTAGTCTGCTACAAATACCGTAAAACAATTTTCTAAGACTGCAGTAAAATATTTTGAACAAAATCGATGCACATTGCAAAACATGTATTTTGCACATCTGAGGTTCCATGAGGTAAGTCTATCCTGATGGAGTTATGCAACAGAGTCCTGAAATGAGAAGAAGCCAAGCATGGAAGAATATTCCCTCGTGGATAGTATGCAGTGGCTGCAGGATGTTTGTACAACTACACCCTGACCTTCTCCGAGGATCGACACCTTGTCAGGGTGGAGAAGCTGAGCATGTACCTGCGTTCCTGAGAGTTAAACTGTCTACAGCTATTCTCCAGACAAGGTTACCCATGCTGGGCAGGCCCAGACAAAGTGCGGCCCAAGAAGAAGACCTCAGCGGTGAAACAGGTGGACGATGGTGGCTGACCAGCGGGTGGAGCACCAAAGTAGCTGAGAAGATGGAAGAAAGCCGCAACAGGGAGAGACCTCCCAACTGCTGTTGAGTCCTTGCCATTGAACCCGGGTGTGTCTCTATCAAGGGCCATATGCTGGCTGCCCGCACACCAGTCTCCCTATGTTAAAAGATGTCACACCTGGATGGAAATAAAGTCTGTGGCTCCAGAAACGACCCATCGGGAGGACAATAACACTTGACTTTGAATAATTGCCGATAATGGTAATGGCCCTTTTGCACAATCATACTGTAAGGGTTGGAAAAGCATTTGCTAAGAACATGATGAGTTTAAAGTTTATTGGAAACATCTGCGCATTCAGCAGTCTGCCAGACATATTTCTTGTGCAACATCAGTATTGTGGCAGCAAAATTATGAAAATAATTAGCGAGAAAAGGAAAATGTGCCTAGCAGCAGAGAGGGGTGAGATTAATTACTGCTTTCCACGGACTGAAAATAATTTGCATTATAATCTGGCAAATAGTTGCTGCTCAGGAAATGGCAGATATCTGTCTGTACAGTCATGGAGTCATGGAGTGACAGAGCATACAACATGGAAACAAACACTTTGGCTCAACTTTGGTGTCAGGGGTGATGGGGAGAAGGCAGGAGAATGAGGTTAGATTAGCCATGATTGAATGGCAGAGTACACTTGTTGGGCTGAATGGCCTACTTCTGCTCCTATCACATATGAACCCGTCCCTGCTGACCAAGATGCCTTGTCTAAACAAATCCCATTTGCCTGCATTTGACTCACACCTACAAAACATTTCCTACCATTTGCCTCTTTGTGTGTCTTTTGAAAACTGTTATAGTACCTGCCTCAAATACTTCCTCAGGCAGCACTTTCCATATTTTTCAGCACCCTCTGAATGAAAAATGTGATGGGATTCTTTAAGGAAGTAATTAGCAGGATAGACAAAGGAGAGTCAGTGTATGTTGTGTACCTGTATTTTCAGAAGGCCTTTGATAAGGTGCTTATTGTGAGGCTGTTAAACAAGTTGATAGCTCATTGGGTTAGAGGGAAGATACATGCATGGATAGAAGCCAGTTGAATGGCAGAGGGCAAAGAGTAGGAATAAAATAAGCTTTATCTGGTTGGCTGCTGTTGACTAGTGGTGTTCCACAGGTGATGATGTTAAGTGCTCTACTCCATGTTGTATATCAATGATTTAGATGATGGAATTAGAAGCATAGAAACATAGAAAATAGGTGCAGGAGTAGGCCCTTCGAGCCTGCACCGCCATTAAATATGATCATGGCTGATCATTCAACTCAGTATCCTGTACCTGCCTGCTGCCCATACCCCCTGATCCCTTTAGCCACAAGGGCCACATCTAACTCCCTCTTAAATATAGTCAATGAACTGGCCTCAACTATCTTCTGTGGCAGATAATTCCAGAGACTTACCACTCTCTGTGTGAAAAATGTTTTCCTCATCTCGGTCCTAAAGGAATTCCCCCTTATCCTTAGACTGTGATCCCTTGTTCTGGACCTCCCCAACATCAGGAACAATCTTCCTGCATCTAGCGAATTGATGCCTTTGTGGCCAGAATTGCAGATGATCTGAAAATAGGACAGATCATCTGAAGGGGTAGGTAGTGTGGAGGAAGCAAAGAGTCTGCAGAAGGACTTGGACAGGTTGGGACAGTGGACAAAAAAGGGACTGTTGGAATACAGCCTAGCAAGTGTGTCGCCATGCATATGTACCTTTAGAAAGGAGATGTGGAGGAATTTCTTCAGTCAGCGAATGGTGAATCTGTGGAATTCATTGCCACAGACACCTGTGGAAGACACATTTTTAAAGTGGAGATTGACAAGTTCTTGATTAGGCAGGGTGTTACATGTTAATGGGCATTTCTGTCATGGTGAATAAGGAATGTAGGTGCACGTCGCTTCTGCTCGGTCTAACAAGGTCTTTGGGTCTTAACTGGAGTCCTAACAGTCCAGTGTTGACCCCTTCTCTCATCTCCACCATTTTTCTTCAGCTTAGACTCCCCCTGCTGGTCTTCTACCCTCTCTGGACCTTTTTATGTCTGACTGCCATCTTGTCCACCCATTCTAAATGCACAGTAATCCGCTCACTTTGCAATAATCCCGACATTGTCATTAAACTCGCCGACAAGGGAGATGCCGCTGTAGTCTGGTGGGTTAACCTGTACCTTGCCAAGGCCAGGTGCCTAATCTCGTATACCACCTCATGCCTACCCCTGATAATCACAGACTCTTTTTGACCACATCACCTCTGACGATGTGCCGTCCACAGCCTCCAACCATATCCTTCCACACCCCCACACTGCTTGTTGCTACCTTCTCCCCAAAATCCACAAACAGAACTGCCCTGGCAGACCCATCATCTCTGCCTGCTCCTCCCCCACTGAGCTCATCTCCACTTAACTTGATTCCTTGTTCCTTGTTATCACAATTATTTTAACTCTCCTTCCGATTCAGGGATTCAAGTTTCTGGATCATTGGGACTTCTTTTGGGGTAGGTGGGACCTGTACAGAAAGGATGGGTTGCACTTGAACCCGAGGGGGACCAATATCCTGGCGGGGAAATTTGCAAAGGCCACTGGGGAGACTTTAAACTAGAATGGTTGGGGCGAGGGATGCAAATAGCAAAAGCTAGTAGACAGAATGGGAGGCAGGAAGCAGAAAAGGGAAGCACTCGGACACAAGAGGAGAAAGAAAAAAAAGGAAATAAACAGAGAATAAGAGATGGGGGGTTTCTTAAATGTGCATATTTTAATGCTAGGAGCATTGTAAGAAAGGTGGATGAGCTTAGAGTCTGGATAGACACCTGGAAGTATGATGTTGTGGCGATCAGTGAAACATGGTTGCAGGAGGGCTGTGATTGGAAACTAAATATTCCAGGATTTCGTTGCTTCAGGTGTGATAGAATTGGAGGGGCAAGAGGTGGAGGTGTTGCATTGCTAGTCAGGGAAGATATTACAGCAGTGCTTTGGCAGGATAGATTGGAGGGCTCATCTAGGGAGGCTATTTGGGTGGAACTTAGAAGTGGGAAAGGTGTAGCAACACTTATAGGGGTATATTATAGACCGCCAAATGGGGAACGAGAATTGGAAGAGCAAATATGTAAAGAGATAGCAGATATTAGTAGTAAGCACAAGGTAGTGATTGTGGGAGATTTCAACTTTCCACACATAGACTGGGAAACACATTCTGTAAATGGGCTGGATGGTTTGGAGTTTGTAAAATGTGTGCAGGATAGTTTTTTGCAGCAATACATAGAGGTGCCTACTAGAGGAGGGGCAGTGCTGGACCTCCTGTTAGGAAATGAGACGGGACAGGTGGTGGAGGTATGCGTAGGGGAGCACTTCGGGTCCAGTGATCACAATACCATTAGTTTCAATATAATTATGGAGAAGGACAGAACTGGGCCTAGGGTTGAGATTTTTGATTGGAGAAAGGCTAACTTTAACGAGATGCGAGATGATTTAAAAGGAGTGAACTGGGACATTTTGTTTTATGGGAAAGATGTAGAGGAGAAATGGAGGACATTTAAAGGGGACATTTTAAGAGTACAAAATCTTTATGTTCCTGTTCGGTTGAAAGGAACCAGTAAAAATTGGAAAGAGCCCTGGTTTTCAAGGGAAATTGGACATCTTGTTCGGAAAAAGAGGGAGATCTACAATAATTATAGGCAGCATGAAGTAAATGATGTGCTTGAGGAGTATAAGGAATGTAAAAAGAATCTAAAGAAAGAAATTAGAAAAGCTAAAAGAAGATATGAGGTTGCTTTGGCAAGTAAGGTGAAAGTAAATCCAAAGGGTTTCTACAGCTATGTTAATAGCAAAAGGATAACAAGGGATAAAATTGGTCCATTGGAGAGACCGAGTGGACAGCTATCTGCAGAGCCAAAAGAGATGGGGGAGATATTGAACAATTTCTTTTCTTCGGTATTCACCAAGGAGAAGGATATTGAATTATGTGAGGTAAGGGAAACTAGTAGAGTAGCTATGGATACTATGAGTTTCAAAGTAAAAGAAGTACTGGCACTTTTGAAAAATATAAAAGTGGATAAGTCTCCAGGTCCTGACAGGATATTCCCTAGGACATTGAGGGAAGTTAGTGTAGAAATAGCCGGGGCTATGACAGAAATATTTCAAATGTCATTAGAAACTGGAATAGTCCCCGAGGATTGGCGTACTGCGCATGTTGTTCCATTGTTTAAAAAGGGTTCTAAAAGTAAACCTAGCAATTATAGACCAGTTAGTTTGACTTCAGTGGTGGGCAAATTAATGGAAAAGATACTTAGAGATAATATATATAAGTATCTGGATAAAGAGGGCCTAATTAGGAACAGTCAACATGGATTTATGCCTGGAAGGTCATGTTTGACTAATCTTCTTGAATTTTTTGAAGAGGTTACTAGGGAAATTGACGAGGGTAAAGCAGTGGATGTTGTCTATATGGACTTCAGTAAGGCCTTTGACAAGGTTCCTCATGGAAGGTTGGTTAAGAAGGTTCAACTGTTGGGTATAAATGCAGGAATAGCAAGATGGATTCAACAGTGGCTGAATGGGAGAAGCCAGAGGGTAATGGTGGATGGCTGTTTGTCGGGTTGGAGGCAGGTGACTAGTGGGGTGCCTCAGGGATCTGTGTTGGGTCCTTTGTTGTTTGTCATGTACATCAATGATCTGGATGAAGGGGTGGTAAATTGGATTAGTAAGTATGCAGATGATACCAAGATAGGGGGTGTTGTGGATAATGAAGAGGATTTCCAAAGTCTACAGAGTGATTTAGGCCAGTTGGAAAAATGGGCTGAAAGATGGCAGATGGAGTTTAATGCTGATAAATGTGAGGTGCTACACCTTGGCAGGACAAATCAAAATAGGACGTACATGGTAAACGGTAGGGAATTGAAGAATACAGTTGAACAGAGGGATCTGGGAATAACCGTGCATAGTTCCTTGAAGGTAGAATCTCATAT
This sequence comes from Raja brachyura, assembly GCA_963514005.1. The sequence goes on along the minus strand of OY740789.1, from coordinate 38,438,630 downwards.
AGATAGGGTGGTAAAGAAAGCTTTTGGTATGCTAGCCTTTATAAATCAGAGCATTGAGTATAGAAGCTGGGATGTAATGTTAAAATTGTACAAGACGTTGGTGAGACCAAATCTGGAGTATGGTGTACAATTTTGGTCACCCAATTATAGGAAGGATGTCAACAAAATAGAGAGGGTACAGAGGAGATTTACTAGAATGTTGCCTGGGTTTCAACAGCTAAGTTACAGAGATAGGTTGAATAAGTTAGGTCTTTATTCTCTGGAGCGCAGAAGGTTAAGGGGTGACTTGATAGAGGTCTTTAAAATGATGAGAGGGATAGACAGAGTTAATGTGGACAAGCTTTTCCCTTTGAGAATAGGGAAGATTCAAACAAGAGGACATGACTTTAGAATTAAGGGACAGAGGTTTAGGGGTAACATGAGGGGGAACTTCTTTACTCAGAGAGTGGTAGCGGTGTGGAATGAGCTTCCAGTGGAAGTGGTGGCGGCGGGTTCGTTGGTATCATTTAAAAATAAATTGGATAGGCATATGGATGAGAAGGGTATGGAGGGTTATGGTATGAGTGCAGGCAGGTGGGACTAAGGGAAAAAAGTTGTTCGGCACGGACTTGAAGGGCCGAGATGGCCTGTTTCCGTGCTGTAATTGTTATATGGTTATATGGTTATATGATTCCTGTATTGATTTTTCTGTCCTATGACTCCTCCATTTCCCCCTCCTTTCCTTGTGCCCCATCTAGTAACACTCCTATTTCTCCTGCCCATATCCCTCCTTTCCCATTTCCAACTGTTTCCTTTCTAGCTACATCCCTTTCCTTTGGCTTCACATTTCACTCATCTTCTCTCCTTATGTCTTTTGTCTTACACTTATTGGGCTGTCCTGCCTCCACCTCTCTTTTCCATCGTTCTCTCCCACTACTACAATTGCTATGAAGAAGGGTCAAAACCTAAAACATTGTCAGTCTATATCCTGCAGAAATGCTGCCCGACTCGTTGTGTTACTTCAGCACCTTGTATTTGTTTTTCATAAACCAGTATCTGCAGTTCCTTGTGTCTACATCTTGCTTAATATAATTTTTTTTTGTGTGGTAGTATTTATATACTACTAATACATATGTACTTCATTTGCAGTGCTTTTAATAGAGGATAAGTATCTCTCTATTGGAGGCAAGTAATGTAATAAAAGCCAAATTGCCTGCAAATGGAAAGGCTCCATTCCCAGTTGTGCTTATCAAAGGCTGTCTGAGACACCGGGTGGCAGGACATCTATTCAATGCTACAGCTGAGGTATAACTGCTGCTGAGGCCTTGCTATACCCTTCCAAAGCACTGTGAATGTCCTGCAAACTCCCCTCCCGCGCCCTCGGAAAGCACCCACAAGTTTTGTGGTCAGTTAGCAAAGGGAGACATAGCAACTGAGCACAATTGTTCGGTGAAACTCTTGGTCTTCCAAAACCTCGTCGATCTCTCAGTTGCTTCTCATTTTAACTCCCCTTCCCATTCTCCAACTGATTTTCTGTCCTGGGCCTTCTCCATTGCCAGAGTGAGGCCACATACAAAATGGAGGAACAGCATCTCATAATTCCTCATGGGTAGCTGAAAACCCAATAGCATGAACATTGAATTCTCCAATTTTATGTAACCCCTACAACCCACCCCCGCCCTCCTTCCCTTCCACTGGACCCACATCTATTTATCCCCTCTCCCTCCACTCACATTTCTCTCACTTCACAATTTGCAACTCTTCAATCCTTTTGTCTTCACCTTTGATTTTAATTTCTGGCCTCTGTTCCAACCAACTACCTAATAATAAAAACCCTCCTGTATGTACCTATCACCCACCATGCGTTTTCCTGCCCCTCCTCTCCCCTAGCTTCCACCCACCCACCACTCCCCCCAAATCAGTATGAAGAAGGGTCTCAACCTGAAGTGTCACCTGTCCATGTTCCCCATAGATTCTGCCTGACCCACTTAATTGCTTCAGCACTTTGTGTCTTTTTTTTGTAAATCAGCATCAGCAGTTCCGTGTTTCTACGACTGAGAGGTCCATCAAGGTGAGGAAAGGGTGTTTGGCAGATGGAGTCAGGTGGGGTTAGGAGGGATTGAGGTAGCGACGGAGGCTGGGAGGTGATCGGTGGACATAACAAAGGGCTGCAGGTGATGGAATCTGATGCGAGATGAAGCGTGGAACCCAATAGGGAAGTGTGGTGCACAGATGGGGACATTGAGGGATGGACCAAGTGGGAGGAGAGTGTGGGTGCTGGACAGATTGTAGGGGAGGGAAAATAAACTGTATGATAGGGGACCGGGTGTAAGGGGGAGTTGGGTTGGAACAAGAGTGTGTGAGAGAGAAAGGGTAGATCAGAAAAGGAGAGAAAGGGATGGAGAGGGAGTAGGTTTCTTGAAATTGGAGCATTCGATGTTCATGCCATTGGAATAGACTACCTGGCAGAATAGGAGGTGCTGTTCCTTGTTAGGCTTCACAATCGCAGTGGAGGAGGCCTAAGGCAGACAGGATAGTGCGGGAATGGGAAGATGAATTAAAGAGATTTATGTCCGGGAGCTCCAGATGACAATGCGCGGCAAAGCAATTGCCTAGATTGTATTTGGTCTCACCGATGAAGAGGAGGCTACATCATGAACACCAAATAAAATGGCCGAGGTTGAAGGAGGTGTAAGAGGTCTCTACCTCATCTGGAAGGACTGTTCCTTGGATGGAGGTGAGGGAAGAATGACAGGCGACAGTGCCCATGGAGAAGGAGTGATGGTTGGGAATGTGAATAGGTCTTTTTAAGCTTTTCCCCAGTCTAGTTCTGTCAATAAAACATTGATTCAAGCACTGGAACAACTAAACTTTATTTTTGGATTGCACAACAAATTCCCCTATACGATACCTAAACCACCGCGGGTTCGATCCTTGTATCTGCCTGGCCAAGCCCTTCAGCCTTGTGCAAGCAGAAACATTCCAAATGGTCACACAGTCTCAAGACCATCTTCTTCCAGAAGATCGACAAAGGACCTTGTGGGGAGGTGGGGGGGGGGGGGGGGGGGCTGCCTTTATAGGTTCCCAAACCTTGAGGGGCCGAACTCCAGAGGGGAGGTCCCCTTACAATCCAATCAAACATATTAATTACATCTGTACATTATTGACAGTTCCCCAAACCAATAACAGAATCCCCCCCATACATTGTTTCAGGTGATGCTTCGGGAGGAAGCTAACATAACTTGAATAATGCAACATTTACCCTGGAACTCAAACAAACCATTCAGGACTTAACACTTTTAGCCAATCAACAAGAGCAGGGGAACTGCCTAGCAACATTATTTACAATATGTACACTTAGTTTGCATTAATCCAATCAGCTTCATGCATTTTACACTTCTTTGGAGGTCCTCTGCAGAAATCACATTCATTCTGTCAATTGAATATGCAACACTGATCTGGGCTCTAGACTTAAGGGCCTGTCCCACCAGTATGCGATGAGCGCGACCAAATGTGGTTGCTTGAGCCATACGGCCTCGTGTGGCCATATGCAGTTGTGTGGGGCTGGTCCCGACATCGCGCGGGGCTCCAAAAAACTGACACTGTTCAAAATCCCGCGCAGCAACGGCCGACAGGCCCGCAGCCGTATTGAGGCCGTACGCAATGTCTTGACGTCATACGCAGCATCTTGACGGTGTACGCCTAGCGCGTGCCGTTGCGTGATGACGTCACCGCCCGACACCATGCGACGTCCAAATTCACTCAGCCCGCCTCCTGCCCAGCTGATTGGTGAGTATGATGTCGGGACCAGTCCCGCACAACTCCATCCAGCTCCGCGGTTCAAAGTGGAACCGGCCCTGCGAGGCCGTATGGCTCAAGCCACCACATTTGGTCGCACTCAAACTTAACTGGCACCATTCAGAAGCTTGCCTTATTTCTGCAGAGCGCATCAGACTTGAATAAAATGGCCTAACAATACATGAGTCCTTACTAAATATTGGTGTTATGGCTGCTCTGTTTTAGCTAGGATTTACAGGGAGGGATGAGTGAACGTGGGAGTCACAGGGAGACGCAAGTGCTAGAGTAACTCAATAGGTCAGGCAGCATCTGTGGAAAACATAAATAGGTGATGTTTTAATTCTGGATGGTTGGACAAAGGGTAGTGATGGAAAGGCTAATGGCTGTGAGATAAGGAGAGGAGAGAAGAGACTTGAAATGTGAAGCCAGAGGAAGAGATTCGGGTGGAGCGGGTGGAGTGCGCAGGGGGATAGGGAGGAAAGGGCAGTGGGATAATGGGAGCCAGGCATGCATTGATGGCCAGTAAGGGATGAAAATGGGAAAATTAAATTAGTGGTGGGATCACGTTGTAATTAGCAAAAAAGTCCAAGGATGATATACGGATTGCGAAGACTGGTGGGGTGATCCAAGGAAACTCCACGCCAGTGCTGTCAAATGGAGGAGATCTGGTTGAGGGCTTCACTTACAACAGCAGGGGGAATGAAGCTCAATTTCCTAAAAATGAAGGACATCTCAGATGTCCTGGGGTGGAATGCCTCATCTGGAGAACAAATGTAGTAGTATAAGAGAAATTTAGAGACAGGGATGGCATCATTATAGACATAGAACATGTATAGCACAAGAACAGCGTCTTTGGCTCATAAGTTCCATGCCGAATATAATGCCAGTTTGAACAAATCTCCTGTGCCTGCATGTGATCCAAATTACTCCATTCCCTGCATATCCATGTGCCTATCTAAAAGCCTCTTAAGTGGCACTTATGTAACTGCCTCCACCACCACTTCTGGCAGCACATTCCAGACAACCATCACTCCCTGTGTAAAAAGTTGCCCTGCACATCTCCTTTAAACTTTGTCCCTCTTAAAGCTATGCTCTCAAGTCTTTGATATTTCCCTCCTGAGAAATAGGTTCTGGCTGATTACCCTATCTATGCCTCTCATAATTGTATGTACTTCTATCAAGTCTCCCCTCAGCCTAGATTGCTCCAGAGAAACCAATCCAGGTCTGTCCAACCTCTGCCTGTAGCTAATAACCTCTAATCCATGCAGTGTTCTGGTAAACTCTTCTGTACCTTCTCCAAAGCGTCCTCATCCAATAATAAGGTGGCTGGAACTGCACGCAATACTCCAAATATGGCCTAAACAGAGTCCTATAAAACTGGAACATGATTCTTATACTCTCCTTGACTCTTATACTCAATGCCCGGGGATCATGGCAGAAGGATCCTTGCGTCAATCCCCGGAAACGATTACACGATGCACTCTGTGATGCGTCCGGCGACCAATTCTGTCAACATGTTGGATGACGACGGAAGCCAACAGTGAGTTATACATCATCTGACACACGAGTGAACAAACTCAATGCCCAAAATAATCAACTCAATACCACGACAAATAAACTTAATGCTCTGACTGATGATGTATAAAATGCCCTTTCAACGGTTTATCAAGATTATTTCAAAACTGCATAAAAAATTGATGGCACCCATAGCATCTTAGTAATACTTTCAAATTCCTAAGTCCTACATCAACAAGGCTTGGAAACGCATCATCGTTTTATCAACATCATTGTGTCTACTACAGCAATGACATTTCCTGTTACGCACATGAAAGGGAGTAATTTGAGAGAATTATAGAGAACTTCCAGTATAAAAGTTGTTAAGATGTTGCTGCCTTAATATACTAAGGCAATCAATTTAAAAAAGTCTTCTTCCAGTCCCTGGTCATATTATAGTAAAAGTTAAGTGTGGCTTTAAAAGGCTTTCAAAATCTTTAGCACTCACCTTCAGACTGCCATTAGGTGAGTGCTTTTGTTTGATTGCAATTGCAATGCACTGAAATTGAGTCATAAAGTCATAGAGTGATACAGCACGGAAACAGGCCCTTCATCCCAACTTGCCCACTATGGCCAACAATGTCCCAGCTACACTAGTCCCACCTGCCTGCGCTTGGTCCATATCCCTTCAAACCTGTCCTATCCACGTACCTGTCTAACTGTTTCTTAAATGATGGATAGTCCCAGCGTCAACTACCTCCTCTGGCAGCTTGTTCCATACACCCACTAACCTATGTGTGAAAGTTACCACCCAGATTCCTATTAAACCTTATCCCCCTTCACCTTGAACCTATGCCCTCTGGTCCTTGATTCCCCTACTCTGGGCAAGATACTCTGTGCATCTACCTGATCTATTCCTCTCATGATTTTGTATACCTCTATAAGATCCCACCTCATCATCCTGTGCTCCATGGAATAGAGACCCAGCCAACTCAACCTCTCCATATCGCTCACACCCTCTAGTCCTGGCAACATCTTCGTAAATCATTTCCGAACCCTCTCAAACTTGACAATGTAGTTCCTATAACATGGTGCCCAGAACTGAATACAATATTCTAAATGTGGTCTCACCAACGTCCTATATAACTGCAATATGACCTCCCAACTTCTATACTCAATACTCTGATTGATGAAGGCCAAAGAGCCAAAAGCTTTTTTGACCACTTTATCTACCTGCGACTCGGCCTTCAAGGAACCATGCACCAGCACTCCTAGATCCCTCTGCTCTACAACACCACCCAGAGGCCTACCATTTACTGTGTAGGTCCTGCCCTTGTTCGACGTCCCAAAATGTAACCCCTCACACTTCTCTGTATTAAATTCCATCAACCATTCCTCTGCCTATGTGGCAAATCGATCCAGATCCTGCAGCAATCTTTCACAACCATCTTCACTATCTGCAAAACCACTCACTTTTGTATCATCAGCAAACTTGCTAATCGTGCCCTGTACGTTCTCATCCAAATCATTGATGTAGATGACAAACAGTGATAGCTTCTACTGATTGTTGTCAGAAGCTTGCGTCCTTTTCAGGATGGACGACAATGGCGAGATCAACATTTGTACCAAGATGGACATAAAAAGACGAAGAAGAAGTAACGGGCCCAGCACTGAACCCTGAGGCACACCACTAGTCACAGGCCAGTCTGAGAAGCAACGTTCCACCATCACCCTCTGCTTCCTTCCATGGAGCCAATTCGATATCCATTCAGCTATCTCCCCTTGGATCCCATGCGATCTAACTTTCCAGACCAGCCTACCATGCGGAACCTTGTCAAATGCCTTACTGAAATCCATGCACACAACATCCACAGCTCTGCCCTCGTCGACCTTTTTGGTCACGTCTTCAAATGAATCAATCAGATTTGTGAGACACGACGTCCAACGTACAAAACCATGCAGACGATCCCTAATCAGCCCTTGCCCATCCAAATGCCTGTATAACCTTTCCCTCAGAATACTCTCTACTAACTTTCCAACTACAGATGTTAAGCTCACTGGCCTATGGTTCCCTGCGTTTTCCTTGCAGCCCTTCTTGAAAAGAGGTACAACATTTGCCACCCTCCAGGCTTCCAGCACCTCTGCTGTATTTAAGGACGACTCGTAAATTTCAACCATGGCTCCCGCAATTTCCTCTCTATTTTCCTGTAATGTCCTTAGATATATCTGATCATCCCGTGGAGATGCGTCTACCTTCATACACAACAGTACCTTCAGTATTTCTTCGACGGTAACACTGACTGCTCTCATGACACTTCCATTGACTGCCCCAAGTTCCTCCGTCCTACTTTCTTTCCCCTCGGTAAATACAGAGGAGAAATACTCATTGAGGACCTTACCCATCTTCTGTGGCTCCACACAGAGGTGAGCGCTTTGATTTCTGAGAGGTCCCACTCTCTCTTTAGTTGCCCTTTTCCCCCTAATGTGTTTATGTGTTTAGAAGATTGAGGGGGGATCTTATAGAAACTTACAAAATTCTTAAGGGGTTGGACAAGCTAGATGCTGGAAGATTGTTCCCGATGTTGGGGGAGTCCAGAACAAGGGGTCACAGTCTGAGGATAAGGGGGAATTCCTTTTGGACCGAGATGAGGAAAACATTCTTTACACAGAGAGTGGTGAGTCTCTGGAATTCTCTGCCACAGAAGGTAGTTGAGGCCAGTTCATTGGCTATATTTAAGAGGGCGTTAGATGTGGCCCTTGTGGCTGAAGGGATCAGGGGGCATGGAGAGAAGGCAGGTACGGGATACTGAGTTGGATGATCAGCCATGATTACATTGAATGGCGGTGCAGGCTCGAAGGGCCGAATGGCCTACTCCTGACCTATTTTTCTATGTTTCTATAAAGTATTTTGGGATAGTCTTTAATGCTACCCACCAGAGCTATCTCCTGGCCCCAGTTTACTCCTTGATTCCTGAAACCCCTCCAGGGATGCACTTGATCCCAGCTGCTTATACCTGTTCCATGCATCCTTCTTGTTTTTGACCAAAGCCTCAATTTCCCTCGTCAGCCAAGCTTTCTTATGTTTGCCTGCTTTGCCCTTCAGTCTAACTTCAGTCATACATATCCTGAGCTTTCGTCAGCACAATTTAAAAAACATCCCACTTGGTTAATGTTCTTTTCCCCTCAAATAACCTGCTCCAGTCAACTTGAGCAAGATCTTCTCTCATACCCTCAAAGTTGGCCTTACCCCAGTTGAGCATTTTAACATGTGGACCCTCGCTGACCCAATTCATAACTTTCTTCAACCTAACTGAACTGTGGTCACTGGTCCCAAAAGGCTCCTCCACAAACACTTTATTAACTTGCCCTTCCAAGTATCCCAATACTAGATTCAGCATTTCCCTCTCACATGTGGGGGTCTCTATGTGCTGCTTAAGAAAACTCTATTGAACACTTTTGAGGAATTGCACCCCATTTAAACCCTTCACCCAATTATTTTTTTCCAGTCTACATTGGGAAAGTTAAAATCCCCTACTACAACAACCTTATTTGACCAGCAGCTGTCTGCAATCTCCTGGCATATTTGTTCTTCTAATTCCCTTTGACTATTCAGGTATCTGTAGCACACCCCAAAAAGGTGACCATCCCTTTCTTGTTCCTCAGCTCCACCCATACAGCCTCACTGCCATGACATCCTCCTTAGCCAATAACACTACTCCCCCTCCTCTTTTACCCTCACCCCTGTCTCTCCTGAAGCTCCTGTACCCCGGAAAATTGAGCTGCCGGTCCTGCCCTTCCCTTAACCAGGTTTCAGTCATTGCGACTGTACATCATGTAAGTATGACATATACACAGTATGTAATTTAAGATCATTTTTAATCCCCATACAGACTTAACAGCACAGCAGCATGCTAGTTGTCACTGCATCCTGACTTCTACCCGAATTGCGTAGCAAAGGAAGTGGGTGTTAATATAAATGATACAGTAAGGTGGGGTTAGTGATGCAAACCTATATCTGATTGGTTGCATGCATAAGCCAATCTACCTCCTTCCCCCTTAAAGAGTAAATATAGTGCACCCACAAATAAACAAATTCGCCATATCTATCCGGCAGTCTACTAATGCGGCACAAACGCGTACGGGCCAAACCCTCTCCTCATTCACCGGAAAGACTAGAGGGAGGGGGTGAACCCGGAAGTGAGAAAGCCGCGGGAGTGGCTTGTGGTGGCGAAAGGGGGAGCGTGTAGGAGGGGTAATTCCATGGTTAGTCACTGCCGCTACTCGAGGAGGAGTATGGGACATCCGAGGAGTATGGGGCATGCGGGGGTCGATAGAAGGTTCGGCAGGGACCGGCTGGAACTGAAGCGGTGGAGCTTAGGGTCCGGCTGGTGGCAGACGGGGTTCTTGCACATCAAGCAAATGTTGACGACTTCTGCGGTATACTGCTCCCTCATACTCCACTAGGCAAGACCGATGTTCGTCAGCTGTTCCAACAACAGTAACCAGATGGGAATGTCCCCTGGAAGTTTGTAAAAGGACAACCTGACCCGGCAGTAGAGGCACGAGAGGTTTGCATGATTTGTCATGCGACCGTTTCTGAATATCGTGTTTCTCCTGAATACGCTTTTGGATGAAGCTGTCTTCAGCACCTGAGGTATCAGCTTCTGCTGCGCAATCGGAATTGGAGGTCTTGTTATTCTGGAAATCAGATGCAGGGCTGGTGATCCCAGGGTCCCGTCTCTGGCAATGTTTCTGAGATTCAGGAGATCAAGGTACACATCCGATTTGGCCAGGCACGATCGTTCCATCAGTTGTTTAGCGCTTCTGACAGCCCGTTCAGCGAGTCTGTTACTCTGTGGGTACTCAGGGCTACTCGTGACGTGGTGGAAATTCCATCGGTTGGCAAAGAGCTTGAACACGTGGCTGGTAAACTGTCTTCCGTTGTCGGTCTGCAGACGGAGGGGTGAGCCGAATGTGGAGAAGTGGAGAAATCTTTAGTTTTCGGATGACCATCTCAGATGTGATGGAGGTCAGGAGGTCGAGTTTGAAAATGAGTTGACGAGGACGAGGTAGTGATCACCGCGCCATTCGAAGATGTCTGCCGCCACCGACATCCAGCCCAGGGCTGGTGGAGGTTGTTGCAGTAGGGGCTGCCTCTGCTGGTGCGCTGCGAGAATGTTGCAGGTGGGGCAAGAGGCTATATGGTCCCGTATGTATTTGGCCATCCCAGGCCAGTAGAACAGGTTCTGTGCATGGGTCAGTGTAGCATCGACTCTCGGGTGACCGCTGTGTGCCTCTCTGTAGTATTCCTCACGTAGTGATGAGGGAACCACGACTTTGTGGCCCTTAACTATGACATCATCCTGTATGACCAGTTCATTGCAGAATAAGAAGAACGGCTGTGCCTCTGTTGGTGCGCTAGAGCGTCTGTCTGGCCAACCCCTTTTGATCACTAATGGGACTATTTGGAGGGTGGCGTTGGCAGCAGTGTGTTCGGCTGGATGCCGCAGTTGGTTAGTAGGAACAAAGTTAACGCCGAGGACCATAAACTCTTCCCGTTCATAGGGGTGGTGTTCACAGGACGCTCGAGGTGCGCGAGAGAGGGTGTCTGCAACGTGCATGGTTGTACCCTTTTTGTAAACAAGGGTAAAGTCGAAACATTGGAGCTGCATCATCATGCGTTGCAGGTGGGCTGGTGCAGCATGGATGGGTTTGTTCAGGATAGTCACCAGTAGTTGGTGGTCTGTCTCAACCGTGACAGTGTTTCCGAAGATAAAGCCTTCTCGATCTGTGTGTAGCGCTGTTCTGTGTCGGTCATGGTACGGGAGGCATATGAAACAGGGATCAAGCAGATGGTTGTAGGCAGGCTGCACCGAGCCCGAATCGCGAGGCATCACACATCCCAGTTGCTCGTACTTTTCCATACCCGAAGCTCATCTGCCTTACCCATCAGGCATTAAAATACAGGCAGCTTAACCCAACTCTCCTTCCTCGCTCTCCGCCTTTCACCTGCCTATTCACCTGCCGATTCTGTATAATGATCTCTCAAAAGAGCACCAGTAGAAAACGTAGGTGCACCGAGCGGAGGTGGAGGACATCTACATCACTGCCAGGCCAAGTCAACCCTTACAACTCCGACCCAATGTCACCACCAGGACAACATGCCTTTAAGGCCAAGTTACCATACATTTGTGAGAAATTTGAAACTTGAAGGGTACAAGTTGGTGCCGGAAATGTGGCGGCTGTTATGTGGACTTTTATATGGCACTGTGGTGTGGCAGGGGCCCATTGGCAGTGGTTCGACTACAGTCCGTCTGTCTTTTTTTAAATTTTTTGTCTCGTTAAATCTATGTCTTAACCCTCATTTTTATTATTTTTCTTTAGCTGTGTGCATGTGGGGTTGGGGGGGGGGGGGGGGGTGGAGGTCGGGTGGGGAACCGTTAATATCTTCCCCCGTTCGGGGACATGACTTTTTCCTTGTCGGGCCTCCGGTGTCGTTGGGCCTAACATCGTGGAGCCGGCGGCGGCCTCCATCTGGGACCAACCTGAGGGCTCCAGTCGCGGAACGTGCGGACTTGACATCGCGGATCTGGCCGTCTTCAGAGCGGGAAAAGCTGTGGTGGCGTGCGGCTGCGACACGACTTCGGAGCTTTGGAGGCTCCAGCCGCAGGCCCGGTGGACAGGAACATTGGGAGCTCCAGGTCCCTGGTGGGAGACCGCTTTTTGAAGCTCCCGCAACAGCAGCTTCTCCCGCTGGAATTGCGGGGTTTAAAGGACACGGAGCCGGGCCTAACATCGCCGGGCGTGACTTAAACAGCCACAGTACTTACCATCGTCCACCGGGGGCTTTAACATCAGAGGCCCCAATTCGCCTCAACGCTGCAGTTGGACTGCTGGACCGCGTGGGAAGAACAAAGGGAAGACAAGACTTTGCCTTCCATCACAGTGAGTAGATGTTGGAGATTCACTGTGATGGATGTTTATGTAAATTGTGTTAAGTGTGGGTCTTGGGTTTTTTTGTAATGTAAGACTGTAGAAAATGCAATTTCATTCGAACCAAGCTGTTTGAATGACAATAAAAGGCATTCTGTTCTATTTGATTGTTATATATTGCCTCAATGTGATCTACTAATCGTAGACTATTGTACTCAAGTATGATTGTGCTTATGTACAGAAAGATTTTGACTGAAATGTACGCAAAATAGAAGGTCACCGTACCTAGATACATGTGACAATAAAGTATCATTGAACCATTGTAATATCTCCTTAATGATCCTTAAATCAATAATTCCTTCTGGTCAGTGTTTCAACTCCTTCACTAAGATGACATCTGGACCTTTTGTGCCAAGGCTCCATCTTCTCCAATTCAGATATTCTAGGATTTCTAAGGTCGCCATTAAAAACTATGCATTAAAGGTGCTAAATAATTGCATGCTTTTTGCTGATGACACTAATTTAAACTCTTCTCTAACTGTTGTACTATGGTACTTTCACCTTTTTGTCTCTTTGCCAACTGGCCGCACCTTTCCTTTGATTCTCATGATGATTCTCATGATCCAGGGTAGAAAGAAAATAGAGGTTTTAATTCAGGTGGAAGAGACAAAAATCATTAAAATAGTAATACCTGGGCCGGATTTACGTATAAGCTAGACAAGCTTAAGCTTAGGTCCTCAAGATCTAGGGGGCCACCTCGCTGCCTCACCGGACCCATCAAACCTCGCCGCCCCACCGATCATCCGCCCACCAGGACCTCCTACTCTTTGCCCGCTGACCCTGGGCACTCCACCACCCTCCAGCAGCCCACAGCTGTCACCATCGCCTTACCTGCAGCCTGACCTGAAGCTTCCATGCTGCAGACTCCCACTCCCCTGGGTTTGACTGTGCTGGATCCTAGTGCTAGTCAGCCAGCCCTGGTAATCTCAGTGGCTGTTCCACTGGGTCTTCCCAATTCCCCTCAAACCATGTGACCCAAGCTCCCACACTACCCACACTACAGTCCTCATACCCCCCTACACCCTGATCGCCCACCACCCTTCCACCAGACATTGCCTTGGTCTCAGTCCACTCACCTGCCTTCCTCCAGCCCCAACCCCCATCCCTGCCACACGTTCGCCATTCCCGCTGACCGCCCCCTCTCAGATACTGAATGGTCTGTCCTCAGCAGAGACTTCACCCAGGGCCGGCTTTAGGCGGTGCGGGGTCCATTTGGTAACAAATTCTGTGAGCCCCAGATTAGATTAGGTTAGATTCAACTTTATTGTCATTGAACATTTACAGTACAACAAAATGGTTTAACCTTGCAGTCATAACATAGAATAAAATAACAAAACACACACTCAACGCAGTTTAACATCCACCACAGTGAGTCCACCAGGCACCTCCTCACTGTGATGGAAAGCAAAAGTCCCATAGTCCTTGTCTCTTCCCTCATTGCTCTCCCTCTGCACTGAGGCGATCCAGGCCTCCGATGTTGTGACCCCACCGGGTGATGGTAAGCAAGTCCCGCGGCTGAATCCGAGCTCTGCGAACCGGCCGGTTTAAACTCCGTGACCCGGTGCAGTCGAAGTTGCCTAAGCTACCACTCTCCCGCCCAGCGGATGAAGCTGTTGTTGCAGCAGCCCTGGAAAAACAGGTCACCAACCCAACGCTATCGTCCACTGGGCCCGTGGCCAAGCCTCCAAGGCTCCGAAATACGGTTGACGCCGCCAAAGCCCTGAAGTCAGGTAGCTGCCACCGCAACACTACCACAGCCCCGGTTGGGCAGCCGGAACGCCACCACGTCCCTGAAGTCGGGCCGCCGGAACGCCACCACGTCCCTGAGTCGGGCCGCCGGAACGCCGTCACAGCCCCGAAGCCGGGCCATCACCACTGCACAGCCGCCACAGCCCCAAAGCCGGCCAGCTTTGTGATGGTAGGTAAGTCCTGGCTCTGCCTCCAGAGCATCGAGGTCGGTCCCCTTTGGAGGCCGCTAGCTACGCCATTAGGCCTCAGCGCAGACGGAGACAGGGGATACGACATGAAAAGGAAGAGACCAAAAACAAGCTTCTCCCCCCCACACACACATACACAACCCAACAAACCAAAATAAACTGAAACGGGAGAACATTCTCAGCGGCTTGGACTTCCAAATTGGCCACTTCCTACCGGAGATCGCGGCTCCCGAAGTCCACAAGCTGAGCTGGGTGAAGATTCACACTGGCGGCCCTCGGCAAAGGGATCCCAGGGCTCTGCATTGTTGAAATCAGCGCGGCCCGAGGCTGGGAGCTCCGCAAACCACAGCTCCATGATGTTGAAGCAGCAACCCCAACACTCGAGAACTTCAAACGGCGATCCAGGTAAAGCATTGTCTGCTCCGCGGTGAATCCAATATGTATTTTAAAACCAACTGTTTAATGACAACATACAGTAGGTTCTAAAAGTGTCACACTGTCACTGTTGGGTAGTCATGGTCCTCTAGTTGTGGGGGTAGGGGACTGGGGTGGGGTGTGGGAGGGGCCTCACAATTGAAATAGCTTAGGGCCTCTATTCATCTAAATCCGGCCCCGCATGGAGAAAATTGTACTTCATGCTTTTATATTCTTAAAATGAATGCGAAAAATTTGTATATTTTAAATCATCTCTGGATTTGAATAATTGATTTACACCTGATTACGTTTTATATCTGCAGGCAGGATTGAAGAAATTCCACCGCAATATAATTCACTTCAGCATCATAGCCATATGATAAGGCAACCCATTTTGGTTTAGAAACTCCAGTCAAATCTGTTGGGTCCTGACATTCAGTCTGATTAGTGTTACAGTGCAATGGAAATCTGATGCACCACGAACAAGGAATGTCCTTGATGTTCATGGCCAAGTCTGCTTCAGAATGTGAATGAGCATTATCCTTTTAATATCCGGATTTGCCTTCTGCATCCTTCACATCAATTATACATAATGGGAAAGTATCGGGCAGAAAGTCTTCAAATTTAGAGGACGTTGCTGCAATATGTTTGCTGTAAAAGTAATTTGCTGAAATATTTATTGTTTCTCCGAGTAACACTAAATCTCGAGGTGCTTTTAGTATAACATTATGTAATGTGATGTCAACCTAACTAATGGCTTTGCATGTTCATGAAAGTGTAGGAATTTATGGTACGGTGAGGTGTCTGGCCCACCGTATCCATGCTGGGAAATGAATCGTGAAGATAGAACACTGCATAAAACACTGATCAAATGAAGCTGTGAACAGAATTTAAATAATCAATGAATTATGCCAGCTACAGCATTTGAGCTGAGATTACATTATTTGATTTGTCCACTTTTTTCCCTTGGTTTTGCATTCTACCTTCAGTCGGATGGAGGTGATGAAATAAGTGATCCTTTAACACGTTAGATATTGACGTATTTAACCATTGAAAGATACAGTTTAGAAATAGGCCCTTCGGCCCATGTCGAAGGTTGATCACCCAATCACATTAGTTCTATGTTGTCCCACTTTCTCAGCCATGCACCCACACACTAGGGACAATTTACAGAGGCAAATTAACTTACAAACCTGTGCATCTTTGGGATGTGGGAGAAAACTGGATCACCTGGAGGATACCCATGTGATCACAGGGAGAACCTGCAAACTTCACATAGTCAGCATCTGAGGTTGAGGTTGCTAAAAGAAAGTAGAGTGGAATGGAAAGATGAAGGGTCTGGGAATTGAGGGTAAGATTAAAATAGGGCACTGTGAACTTCTGATCACTTCCTCTATGTGAGTTTATTTTATTACCTGCAACTCGACGTTGAACAGTTAACTTAAATCTCTGCTTGCAAAGTGCTGGAGGAACTCAGTGGGTCAGGCAGCATCTGTGTGGGAATTAGACAGACGCATTTCAGATCTAGACCCTTCTCTGAAGAAGGATCCCGATTTGAAACATTGCCTTCTATTTCCTCCCCAGACACTATCTTATTCGTTTAGTTGCTCCAGCACTTTTTGTTTTGCTCGAGTTTCCAGCACCTGCAGTTCCTCCGTCTCTTTTAAATCTCTGCTTCTTAGTTATTGATCTTCGGGTTGATGGAAAACAGAGTGAACAGGAAGAACATATCTCATCATCCCATTATTTTATACATCTCAATTAAATCTCTCGTCGACTATTTTTGTTTTAACAAAAACAATCCAAGTCTACTTGCATGGGGCATAGTAGTTCAAGAGAGCAGCTCCCATTAGTTCTCCTCAGGAAATTAGGAATAGACAGCAAAGGTTGTCTGAGGAAGGGTTCTGACCCGAAATGTTGCATATCCATTCCCTGAACAGATGCTGCCTGACCTGACAAGTTCCTCCAGCACTTTATGTATTATTCAGGGTTTGTATTAACAATTTTACTCACATTCAAATAGTAAATAAAATGAAAATAACCTGTTTTCTTACAGAATCACACCTGTACAACCCCTTACTTTTTTTTTAAATGCACAAAGTTCTGAAATAACTCAACAGGTCAGCCAGCATCTCTGGAGGGCATAGATAGACAATGCTTCAGATTAGAACCTTTCTTCAGACTCTGAATTACTCCAGTACATTGTGATTTGTTTTGTAAAGCAACATTTGCCCATTCAATCATTCATTTGTTTTGTAAAGCAAACATCAATCGCCTATTCACACTGGTTTTATGTTATTCCACTCTCTCATCCACTCCCTACACAACAGGGATAATTTTACAGAGGCCAATTAACCTAAACACCTGCATGCCTTTAGAATGTGGGAGGAAACTGGAGCACCTTGAGAAAATCCCAGATGGTCACAGGGAAAATGTGGAAACTCCACACAGACAGCACCCCAAGATCAGGATCGAAGAGGGCTAGCTGGTGCTGTGAGGGAGCAGCCCTACCAGCTGCACCTTTCTGCTCAATGTACCACTGTCACTCTCATTGTCTTCTGCAGAAGCAAACACTTCACTAAATGTATTCAATAAACAAATTCCTTTATAAGTACTACATGCATTTATCCGAAAAATGGTAAACTCACTTTTTTATTCTAATCTTTAGGAAATTTCTCTTGACAAGTTTTGTTAAATTGCTTGATTCTTAATTCTGTTGATGCTTGTTGTCTCCTCCCCTTCCCACCTGTCCCTCAGCCCTCGGGCACCTCCTCCTCCTTTTTCCTTTCTTCACCCCGCCTCCCCCCACCCCCTATCAGTCTGAAGAAGAGTTTTGGCCTGAAACGTTACCTATCTCCTTCGCTCCATAGATGCTGCTGCACCCGCTGAATTTCTCCAGCATTTTGTGTACCCTTGTTAAATTGCTTGTCTACACTCTCCCAATATCTTCCTCTCCCACCTGCAAGACTACAGGAACAACAATAGTTGTTCCACGAACCCTGCAAACTACTTCCAGAAGACTTCAGTAAAAATCAAATGAGAACCACGTGTACTAGAAATCGGAAATAAAAACAGAAAATGCTAAAAACAAGCAGCACAGCGCAGCAGGTTGGGCAGCATCTGTGGAAACAGAGCTGAGATAATATTCCAGTTTGAAGATTCTTCATTAGAAATTAGGATGGAAAACTTCCCTTCATCTATCAAGAACCAGCATTAATTCAAACTTGGATTGTTCTCTCTAGAATACAGGAGGTAAAGGGGAGAGCTGATAGTTGTATATTGATATTATGAGAGGCATAGTAAGGGTAGGTAAGGAACCTTTCCCCCAAGGTGGAAATGTGAAAGACTAGATACAGACTAGGATACAGATTTAAGGTGCCAGGGGGAAAGTCTAAAGGAGATGGGAGGCAAATATGTTACACAGAGAGTGGTGGGTACCTGGGCACTATGCCAGGGGTTGTGATGGAGACAGACATGAGAATGGCCTGTGCTGTTCTATGATCTAAGAAAGGGCAGCACCAGGAGGAAACCCACAGGGTAACAAATGCAACACAGACACTGTGCTATCCTATATTCAGGCACAACTCTTGAAGGCACAAACTGAAGAAACAGCACCTCATATTCCACTTGGATCGCTTACAAGCTAACAGCATGAACATTTCATTTTAGGTAACTAACCTGCAAGTAACTTTTGGTTTGGCTCCCCCTCCTCTTACTTGCGTCCCACTTGGACTCATACCCATTTCTCCCCTTCCCCCTTCCCTTCCACCTACCTTCCTTCCTTTAACTTCACAATTTGCACCTCTTTTAACCTTAGCTCACACTTTATGTCTTTCCATCTCTGGCCTTTGGCCAACCATCTGCCCATCAAACTCTCCCCACCCTCGTCCCCTCACCCTTGTATTCATCCATCACTCATCAGGCTTTGTCCTGCCCCCTCCTCTCATTCAGTTCACCCCCACTGTAATCAGTCTGAACAATTTCATCTATCCATGTTCTCCAGATATGCTGTCTGACCTGTTGTTATTCCAGCACTTTATGTCTTTTTTATAAACCAGCATCTTCAGTTCTTTGTGTCTACATCTTACACTATTTTCTTTTCCTTTGGCTACATCTTCTGCTTCTTTGCTATGACCATGTATCCCTGAGTTGTGTTCTGATTTCTTATTGCCCTGCCTGGTTCTCATTACACAATACATCATCAAAAGCATTGAAATTGGTAGCTCCTCCAAAACTACTTAGTTTGGTTTAGTTTAGTTTAATTTAGAGATGCAGCATAGCAATAGGCACTTCGGCCCACTGGGTCTGCGCCAACCAGCAATCACCCATGCACTAGTTCTATCCTACATACTAGGGACAATTTACAGAAACCAATTAACCTATAACCTGCACGCCTTTGGAAAGTGGCAGGGGGAGAATGTGCAAACTTTATACAGATAGCAGACATGGTCAGGATCGAACTGGGGCCTCTGGCGCTATAAAGGACCTGTCCCACTTAGGCAATTTTTTTGGCAACAGCCAGAAAATAGGCTGTCACCACATGGTCGCAAAGTGACGCAGGGTGACACGTGTAATGTCGTGAGTTGTCTCCTCAAGTGTCGTAACTTTTTTCTTGTCACCACTGGATTTTTAAATGTTCAAAAGCTTTCGGCGACAGTGGGCTTGACGTTGCCTGTCATCTCTTGTCGTAGGTGCTGTAGTAGGTAGTCATAGGTTGTTTCCATGATGAAGCCAGGTAACGTTGGTTGTCGCAGGGTGCTGTCTTCAGTGAATTCCATTGGCGACTACCGACGTGAACTGGCGACACGTACCAGCGACTGAATTGCCTTCAGTTGTCTTCAGCTGTCACCGAGAAGGTCGTAGCTTGTCTTATCTGGTCACGGGTGGATGTAAGTTGACTTCGGTTGTCGTAGGTTGTCGCCTGTGTGGTCGAAGTTTGTCGTAGGTATGGTCGTAGGTGGACGTTCCAACTCAAGAATAATTGTGTCGCTGGTTGACGTAGCTTGACGTCGACTAGGTGGTAGCTTGTTGTAGACATTGTCATAGGGTGGGTCCAGAGAAGCCAGTTTTTAAAGCATCTCACTATGACTGTGACTGTCGCCGGTAGTCGCCTAAAAATTGCCTAAGCGGGACAGGTCCTTAAGGCAGCAACTCTACCGTTGCAAAACTGTGCTGCCCTTTTCGCAAACCTCTAATACAGTATGTTTCAATCAATTTACCCAATGTCAAATTTCCATCTGAATGCCTTTGCTAACACAGAACATGTCTGATAACAACAGCAGTGAATATCTTCCAGTAGATTGTCAGCTTGGAAAAGCTTCGACTTTTATTTTGAGAAAAGGAGGTGAAAAGCCAAGACACTTGATGTAGGACATCACCAAGGTTGAAAAAGCATAAGAGACAAGATAAATCAAAAGATAAAACTTGGCATGTTCATCAATCTACTGCCCAATTGAGCCACAAATCAGTGTGATTGATGGACTATTCCACTCAAAAGACTGACCCTGCAGAAGCACCTTGTAGCGATGCTGCTTTTGAAAGTTGCACTTAAAGAAATGTTAAAAGTGCTTTGGCAAAGATAATTATCAGTGAAATGAAATGCCTGTCAATTGCATTCATTTTCCAAAAGTATAAATATCAATTATTATGTGAGGTTTCAATGTAAACTGTATATTATTACTCAGATCTGTTTGTTTTACAAATAAAATAAGTGTTGTGAAATTGGGATTGCTATTACTCCGAAAAGTGAATTAATTCCACAGGATGGAGACGTGGCAAGTAGTTTGGACGCATGATGAAAAAGGTAAGTTACGACATTGGGATGGGAAGATTGAAAGGATAGATAGAGTGAGATGAACTAAGGTAGGTAACATCATGATCATGGGGTCATGGGGTCCAGATCATGGGGTCATTTGGCCAAAAACCTCTGTGTTTATGTATAAAACATGGCTTAATGTCCTATCCTCTTCTAATCAAAACACAAAGTGCGAGATGAACTCAGCGGTTTAGGAAGCATCTGTGGAGGGAATGGATAGGCTACATTTTTGGATTGGGATCCTTCTTCAGATTGATGGAGTAGAGGAGGAGGGGAGAGATAAAGCTGGAAAATAAAGTTGACAGTGGTGATAACAAGTGATAGGTTGATAAAAGTGAGGGGGGTTTGTTTTGCAGATGGGCATAATGCAAGTTGATGGTAAATTTTACTTGAATAATCCTGGAATATTTGAAAATGTATCTCTTTCAAGGTAGAAGAAGCCACAATTGCATTAAATAGAATCATGGCCCACTGCTGCTCTCAACTCTTAGGTTCTTTAATTTGCTTATGATGCATGTAGCTGCACAATAATGAGAGAATCTACAATAAGTAAAAATTGGCTTGTGGCATTTGAGTTTGTAATTGAGATGTCTGATACCAGGATCATTTATTTCCACAATTGATTTAACAAGAATTACTTTGGCTGGATGAAAGTGTACCCCTCTTTTTGGGTCCTCATCGCTTCATAAAACATTTCAATCAGTCTGAAGTAGGATCACAACGCAAAGTGTCATGTTATTTCCTTCACAGATGCTTTCTGACCCACTGCGTTTCTTCTGCATTTTGTTTTATGCTCAAACAATATGAGGTGTTCTGTGCATGCGCAAAATATTCATGTGCTTTGTCAAAAATATCCATTATTATGTTCAATATGAACTCTCTAAATCTGGGCACATCTCCTTCACATTGGCCAGCCACTGATGAATGACAATGAAGACAAGTTGCAGTGAAAGAACAATATTTAAGTTGGAGGCCCGTGTCTAGAGGAATTCCACGGGGATTTGTACTGGGACCTCTGCTGTTTGTGATCAGTACAAATAACTTGAATGTAATAGTAAGATTAAACGAGAACTTACCAGTTCGAAGGTTGATCTTTATTTTATGAGGAGTTGCGATGAGGGATTTCGTGAAGAACCCGCATGCGCGACATTCTTCAAAGTAGCGGTGTGGAATCACAGAACAACAACAGAGAAATGACTTGGTATAGTAAGATTGAAGAGACTCTAATTACCAGTTGATTTATGATCGAGGGTTGGGAGCGGAGGGCACGAAATCCCTTATCGCAACTCCTCATAAAATAAAGATCAACCTTCGAACTGGTAAGTTCTCATTTAATCTTACTATTTCATTTCGGAGTCACGTGAGTGACTTCGTGAAGACTTCAAAGCTCTGTGATTCCATGCCCTGGACCACGTCCATGCTGTCACACACACTACTAAGGATGGATGGGAGTAAACAACTTTCCAGACTGCTTGTACTGAAAAATAAGAATAATATTTATTAACAACAAAGAAAAAAACCCTAATTCGGGGACATCTCCACGTTCTTGACCTGCATTCAGCACGGCCTCCGCGAACTGTAGAGGAGCGGCAACAGGTTTGCTGTAGAACCGCTGGAAGACTGCTTCATTCGCCCATCCTACTGTGGCAAGAATATGGTCCATGGGCACCTCCATGACCCTTGCCGCCGACGTTGATGCAGCCCTGGTGGAATGGGATTTGAAGACATTAGTGTCAATACCTGACTTACCCAAGACGATCCTGAGCCACCTGGATATCGTCTGGACCGTCACTCTATTGTGAGGTTTCTTGTGGGTGATAAGCAGGTATTTCTCCATTCCCCTCAGCTTTCTCGTCACTTTCACATAGTGACGGATATGGGCGGCTAAACATAGCCTTGCATCTGCGGGGTATGCTGGGAACTTCAGCTGCAGCCCTGTGAACCCAGGTCTATGCTGCTTGAGTAGTTCGTCTATGAAGAAGACTACTTCTGCAGGGGTAGAGATCATCCTGTCGATCTGGACTTTGTGGAGTGTCTGTACCCTCTGCGCTGAAGTCAGTGCCAGTAACATCACCAGCTTCAGGGTGAGTTTGTCCAGCTCAAGCCTCTCCATGGGCGACCACGTCCTGAGCTGGGTTAATACCTTCCTGATATCCCAGGTGATGTTATAACGCGGTCTGGGCGGATTGGAATTGAATATTCCCCGCATGAGTCTGGACACCAATCTGTTAGATCCTACCTCAATATTGAGGTAGAATGACAGCGCACTCCTGGCGCTGTTGATGGCACTGTAGCTCAGGTGTTCATCATGTGCAACCCCGCCAGGAATTCCAATACGTCGGTGATGGTTACAGCGTCGTATGCAATGTGGGAGCGGCCGCAGTACGTTTCCCATTTCTGGATGTGTGAGAGGTATTGCCGCCTGGTGGACTCCCAGCATGATGCTCCGATGGTATCCATGGTTCTAGATGATAGGCCATACTGCGGTAATGGCCTGTTCAGAACCTGCAAGCCAACAAGTTTAGATAACTGTGGCAGGGATGTGGTTCCCCTGACACAGGGTTTGTTACCAATTGTGGGCAACCCTCTAAGCGGACCCAAGGTTGACTGATCATATCAAGGACCACCGGATACCATGGCTGCGTAGGCCAGTCGGGTATGATAAGAATGCCCTTGGCAGCATCCATCTGGATTTTCCGCAATACCCGACTGATGAGGCAAAATGGAGGAAATGCATAGAAGAACCATTTCCCCCAGTCCAGCGAGAACGCATCCATTGCCATTGCCCCAGGATCTGGTTCCCACAAAACGTATGTTGGTAGCTGATGGTTCAACCGCGACGCAAAGAGGTCGATATCCGGTTTACCAAATTTGGCTGTAACTTTAGCGAAGATTTGAGGATTCAACATCCACTCGATGTTGTCATTAAATTTGCGTGACCTGGTGTCCGCCACTGTGTTGAGCTCACCTGGTAAATAGGTAGCTGAAATCCAAATATTCCGTCGAATACACCAGAGCCAAATTGTATTTGCCAATTCATCACATGAAATTGACCTGGTACCGCCCATATGGTTTAAATATGCCACCGCAGTGGTATTGTCTATTTGGAGACGGACATGAGCGTCAGTAAGATTAGAACAATAAGCTCGAAGTCCGTGAAATGCTCCAAGCATCTCCAAGTAGTTTATCCCTTGTGACAATAACAGGGTAGATTCAAGGGTGTCCCATCTGCCCCCACAACTAGAGTAGTTTTCCGTAGCTCCCCAGCCATGGGAGCTTGCGTCTGTTTGTAAGTATACCATCGGATTGGGCAAAATGATGGGTTTAAATGAGTCACAAATATTGTCAACCCACCATTGTAACTCAATCTTAACCTTCAGAGGCAGCTGCATTGGTCTATCGAAATGTCCAGCGTTCAGTTTTAACGCTGAGATCTTGGCTCTCTGCAAATTTTGATAATGCAAAGGTCCGTATTGAGCAGCTGGAAAAACTGCTACGATCTTGCCAATCACCTTAGCAGTTTGTCTAATTGATGGTATACTGGCCCAGACTAAATCCTTACATACTTGGGTGACATCCCCAACTTTGTATGGTGGCCCTCATGTGATTGGAATCCACTGTGAACCCCAGATAATCCATGACCTGTGAAGGGCAGAACTTTGATTTATCTGGATGGATAATGAACTCCATTTTCTGAAAAAATGCCACGGTGGCTGAAACTGCCAGTTCAGCTCATTCCAGGGTGTTTCCAACGATCAGGATATCATCCAGGTAGGCCATTACTATGTGCTTTTGTCTCCATAGCATGGCCAGAATAGGTTTGAGTAATTTAGTAAATAATCTAGGGGCTGTGGTAAGCCCATTTGGCAAAGCCCTGTATTGCCAGAGCGGATCCATCCAGGTAAATTTTATGAACTTCCTGTGGTGTTTCCGAATGGATACTGAATAGTATGCATCTTTTAAATCAATGCATGCCATAAAGCAGCCATGAGAAATCAATGAATTGGCTGTTTCGAACGTGTCCATTTTGAAATGGGTATATTTTACAAAGGTATTCAAATGGGTCAGATCAATAATAACCCGACATCCTCCATCCTTCTTGGGCCTAGTGAATATGTTGGATACAAATTCAATTGGTTCGTGTATAGTTCTTTCTATCACGCCTTTTTCTTGCAACCTTAAGATTTCAGCAAAGCCTGCTGCCATTTCGTTGCTAGACAGCGTAAATTTCCGATCTGGCATATGCTGGGATGGAGGGATGTTGCCACTGATGAATTCAATCTCATGGCCTTGAATACTTTGTAAGATAAACTCATCAGAAGTGATGGTTCCCCATGCCACCGTGAAGAACCGTAGTCGCCCACCAACATGTGAAGTTAAGCACGCAGGTGCATGAAAACCAGACCGCCTTACCTCCATGGTTACCGGCGATCCTTGACATGTTTGGCGGGACGTGGAGGTGCTGGGTTGGGCTGATGATGCGGCCTCCGCATCTTCCATGGTGGCCGCTGGGGGCCTAGCCCTAAAAAAGGCCGCGGTTGTTGAGGCTGCTGAAATTGAGGCGGAGCTGGAGCGTAAGTTCTTGCCGGTCTAACGGCAGGGCCTCGTGGCCTGAAATATGGCGCTTTCATGGCCGCCTGCCTGGATGAGATTTGTGACCGCATTAGTCTCACCGTCTTGGCGTGGTCATCCAGCTCCTTGACCCTCTTTGGGAGGTCTTCCCCGAACAACTGTCTGGGTGGCGGCGTGGGAGGTGCTTTACACAACCCCGCAAATTTTGGGTTCAGCGTGGGTCTGATGACGCTCTTCCTGAAGGCGTTGATCTCATACTGTGTGGTACACAGTAGAGCCAGAGCATCCTCCTGGTCGATGCTCAGATCCTCCCCGTCCACCGACCGCGCAAACGCGGTAATCCCAGCAGTAAGCAGCTTCAGGATCCACTGGAGCTTCATCTCCTGGGTCCTGATTCCTGTGCCGATGTTGCCCCAGATTGGCGTATTGACAATGGGCACGTTGAGGGAGTTGCAGTTCGCTGGGGCTTTGTGCCTGTTTATGGCCTCCGACAGGACCTCCTCCTGGAGCTGGTGGTTAGTCAGGAAGTCGACGGTGGCAGCCAGTTTGGGGTTGAGGGGTAGTCCCGCTGTCTCCGATAAAGCAAATTTTGTTGCTACATCGAGGAGCTCTTCCTGAGGGGCCTCCGATGTAGCTGGCGGTTGGCCCAAAATGTCCTCTTCCTCCGGCTGCCTCAGGCTACCTGCAGATGATGGTGAAGTCTCCCTGTGCCCTCTGGAGCTGGATGCTTCCTGCCTCTGATTCTGTTGCAGGAGGAGTTCCAACATCCGCTCCATCCTGTCAATACGCCCTTCGCCCTTAGCACTCGGGCGGTCGGAGTCCTCATGTTCTGCGGAATTGCTGAGGCTCCGGTCATCGGCCCGCACCTCGTCGAGGTGAACCCGGTGCCGGAAGCTGTCGCTACCAGCCGCTGCGGCGAAGCTGAGCGATTCCCGCGCGGACCCGCTCAAACGCCTCCTTTTGGCGGAGCTTGATCCCGCTGCCTCGGAGGGCAAACGCGGTGAGTGGTCGGCACCCGACGCCTCGGCGTGGTGACCCGACGTCCGCGCGGGCTTGCCGACTGCCCAAATCCTGGGCCTAGCCGACGTATGGTCCCGTCCTCCAATCCACGGGGGACTCGGTGACCGTGGCAGGACTCCTCCCAAGTGACTCTTCTTAGTCTTGGTGGTTGGGGAGTCGACACTGGTCCTTGCAGGTCTCCCAGTGGACTTGAGTCCCGCCAATTCACCAGTCCGCATTCTAGCGGCAGGTGATGCCTTTGCCCCTAAAGGGCTAGGCTTACGGGCTCCATCCCTCCCTCTCCTCCGAGGGCTCAGGGAGAAGGGCCATGCAGCAGCACGCGAGCCCTTGCCCAGGTCGACCAACGAGCCCGTTGGCGACAGCGATACGGAGTCAGGATCAACCTGCTCCGGTGGCACACCGAAATCCTGCTCCGCGGAATCGTCACTGGAGCTCCGGTGTATCGGTGGGTCGGGCCCTGTAGCGACAGGGCTCCCCGACTTCCTCCCCTTCTTCCCGGCCTGACTCGCAGGTGTAGCCGTTGATGAGGGCTCCGGGATGGGTGGCCGGCGACTCCGAGCGGACGTCCTACGGCCCTTGTTTCTCCCGTCCATGTTCCTGTTGAAAGAAAACACTCTCCCAACAGGAACCAACCAACTCAAGGTTAGTTTCACTTACCTGAGCGGCTCCTTATGAAGGGCTGGTGGTGAGCCGCACTCCACCGCCAGCCGTCAGCAGCCATGCGTTGCGACGATAAGTCGCGCATGCGTGCTGGCGGGTTCTTCACGAAGTCACTCACATGACTCCGAAATGAAACTGTAGTCAGTTTTCAGATGACATCAAAATTGCAGGATTCATTGTGAGGATGGCCCACTCTCCCAACCTATCCAAGTCCTTCTGCAGAGTCCCTGCTTTCTCTACACTACCTGCCTCTTAACTTATTTTCATAACATCTGCAAACTTGGTCACAAGGCCTTTAATCCCCTCATCCAAATCATTAATGTACAACATGAAAAGTAGCGGCCCTAGCACCGAGCCCTGCAGAGCTCTGCTAGTCACTGTCAGCCAACCAGCAAAACCCCCCTTTATTGCCACTCTTTGCCTGGTCGTATCCATTCAACCTGATATCCATGCTAGTATCTGCCCTTTGATACCATGGACTCTCATCTTCCTTTGCAACCTCCCGTGTGGCACCTTAAGTTTCTGAAAATCTAGGTAAACAACATCATCATGAGAAATCTAGGTAAAAGCAACATTGAGAATAAGGTTGTTGCCTCGGCACCAGGACACAAGTTTCTCAATCTCCTTCCTGTACTCCAATGGTGGTGTCATCTGCGAATTTGAAAATCAAATTAGATTTGTACATGGCTGCAAAGTCGTGGGTGCACAAGGAGTAAAAGGGGCTGTGAACACATACTTGCAGAGCACCAGTGTTGTGGATTATCGTAGAGGATTATTTGTCCCCTATCCTCACTGATTGGGGTCTGTTGGCCAGGAAGGCGAGGATATAGTTGCACAGATGTGTGCTGTCAGTAAGTCCCATGTGTTTGATGACAAGCTTGGATGGTAGAAAGGCAGAGCTCTAGTCTATGAATAGGTCTGACATAGGTCTCTCTTATTCAGGTGTACCAGGGATGGGTGTAGGGCTAGGGTGATGGCATCGTTCATGGACCTGTTATGGCAGCAGGTGAATTACAGTGAGCCAAGGCCTCTGGGTAGACTGGATTTAATGCAGTCCATAACTAGACTCTCAAAACATTTCATGATGGTGGATGTCAAGGCCACTGGACAGTAGTCGTTTAGGCATGAGGTCTTGCTTTTCTTCGGCACTGGGATGATGGTGGTCTTCTTGAAACAGCCAGGCACCTCAGAACAGAGTAGGGACATTAAAAATGTCCATGAATTCTCCCACTAGCTGGTCCACGCAGCCACTAAAGCCAGGAACATCATCTGGGCCAGTTGCTTTTCATGGGTTTACCCTCAAGAAGGCCGATCTAACCTCTGCTTCAGTCACTCTGGGAAGCGGCACATTGGATGAAAGGCTAGGTTTCATCACCCTGTTGGACTTCTGCTTGGAGAGCATAGAGAGCATTCAGTTCATTGGGCAGGGGCGCACTATCACCAATGATGTTGCCTGACCTTGCTTTGCAACCAGTTATCTTATTCAAACCTTGCCACGTTCTCCGTGTGTCTGAGTGATTATGCTGGGACTCAAGTCCGTCCCAGTATTGTCTCTTGGCATAGATCCCAAGGAAGTGACAACAGGGGAAAGGGGCAACTGCTCCATTTCTGTGGCAAGGATGTGCCATCTGTACAGGATGCCTGTTTTCCACCTATTGGCAATACCAAGCATTGCACATGTGACCCATTTTGGTAGAATGTCTGATTGAAGTGACCCAGAAACAAAGAAAAAATATTTTCATTCAGTGAATGGTATCAATACGAAGATCATGAGCCATTGTCCATGAATCAGCCAAGGCTGAGGGATGTGGGAATTGTTCACACATGGCCAGCTCATTTGTCAGCAAATGCCAACATTTTGGGTGACCAGCAAATAAAAATTGTGGATATAATAGCAGGTCAGAGACTGGGTGTCTTGTGATGAGTGGTAAAACTACTATCTGGTTTCCACATAGTTGAGGCTTCTATGTTCCTGCAATTATTTTTAAAAAAACAAACCCGGCCTCGACTAAAAATAGGTTGCTGTTTGGTCAAAGCCAGTGTAGTGGGGTTGTTATTTACTTACAGGCAGTCGAAGGTGATCTCCGTCGCTGACCGGCCATTTTGATTGGCTCCTGTCGGATCTTTGGTTTTCAGGACGTAGAAGATCCGCCGGAAGGTAAAATGCCCGCTAACTTTATTAAACTTCCTAAAACGGTCTCCACTCCTCCTCCCCCCCCCATTCTCTCCCCTTCTCCCCCTCTCCCCTTCTCTCCCCTACTCTTTCCCCTTCTCCCTCCTTCTCTCTCCCTTCTCTTCCCAATCTCTCTCCCTTTCTCTGTCCTTCTCTCCCTTTCTTACCCCTTGTCTCCCTTCCTCCCGCGCTCTCTAGAGGACTTACCATGCTCTGTGGCAGCCTTTTACATTCCTCTTCATCGCACAGACAGCGCTCCTCTGCTGTTCCTGGCCCCCACCTCCACGATGTGTTTGTGTGTGTGTGTGCGGTCGGTAGCAAAGATCCCATAGGATCTTTGATCAGTAGATGCAGCTCACACTTCGGTCGAGACTTTCCAGGCAAGTGACCAAAACCTCTGGTGACTCATGGAGAGTGACCAGAACCTCTGGGAACCTCAGGGAAACCTTGGGTGGGGCACAAGGTCTCCAGAGGTTTCCATTCAGGTTTCCTAAGTGGGACAAGGGCTTCAGGTACAGGGGCAGACCAATTGTAGACTTGTAGACAATTTGCCGTCAACAAAGGGAAAAAAAGTAAGAATTACACCCAATGCACTTTTAAAATTAGATGAAAAATGACACTGTTCACTCATGTAAAAATCACTTGCCTTTAGTCTTTCAGACCTACAGATACAAAGGAGAAAGGGTTGTTTTCTGTCCAGTTGCCATGAGTACAACAGAACAGATGCCTTAATCAGCTAATGTCAGCACCGATAAAAACTAGTCACCTGGGAGTCATGATTTGCATATATAGTGTGTGTGAGTGTATATATGAGTGTGTGAGTATATATATGAATATATATATATATATATATATATATATTTATATACATATATGAGTGTGAGCCTGTGAGTATGTGTCTGTATATATGTGTATTTGTGTGTATAATGTGTGTGTATATGTGAATTTGTGTATGAGTCTGTATGTGTATGAGTGTGTATGTATAAAGTGTGTGTACATATATATATATATATATATATATATATATATATATATATATATATATATATACACATATATATATATATATATACATATATACATATATATATATATATTATGTGTGTGTGTGTGATTCCACTACCAAGAGCTGTCTCCTTTGTTTGTCAAGAAGAAGAAATGGGGCACCTGATGCATGCCACCTCTTGACACAAAGGGTGGCCCCATCCGTCGTTGAGAGTTTGTGAAACAGAAAGTATTTTTCGTCACACTCCAGATATATTCCCAGTGTAAAACACAACATTACAAAGTTGACCTGTCACAGTCAGACTTTAAAGCAATCATACACGGTGCTGGTGGGAAAAGGTGTCATATATATCTCTCTCCTCTCACTCTTTCTTCTCTCTCTCTCTTTTTTTTTTTTTTTTTCCATTTCAAAAACTTTATTCAACACAATCATAAAATACAACACATCAAAACATAATCAAAATCACACTATAACGAACAGATCATTGTAATACAACAGTACATTCATTGTTTATAAAAGCCTCAACCCCACGCGGTGACCAGCGTTGACGGAAGGCCTCCAGCTTCCCCATGGACACCGCGTGTTCCCTCTCCAGGGACACACGTGCACGGACGTAGGCCCGAAAGAGCGGCAGGCAGCCTACTCTCGCCTGACCATCGACCGCCCGCTGCCTGGACCCGCGAATTGCCATCTTAGCCAGGCCGAGGAGCAAACCGACAGGTAAATCCCCCCCCCCCACACTCGGCTCTCCCCACTCCCTGCCTTGTGTCCGAATACCAGGATTGTGGGGCTAAAATGCAGCCAAAACTTGAGGAACAACCCCTTCAGATAATGATATAGGGGCAGTAACCTCACACACTCCATATACACATGGAACACGGTCTCCTCCTCTCCGCAGAAAATACAAGCGGCAGACGAGCCCGTGAACCGACTCAAAAGTTTATTACAAACCACCGCTCCATGCAACACTCTCCACCCCAGGTCCCCAATATAAAGGGGTACAACTCCCTTATAGAAGGACCCCCACTGGGGACCCCAGCCCTCGGCTGGTAACACCGTCCTCCATGGTGAGTCAGGACGGGAGACGAAGGCACGGTGGTTCAGAATGTGCAGGAGCATCCTATACAGTGCGCGTCTCTTCGCCTCATGAAATGGCATACTGGTCATCTCAGAAAGGCAGCTCAGATTATGTGGAGCCGGAGGCCGAGAAATATCCCGGAGCCTAGGCCCGATGAGCAGATCAGACGGAGCGGGGGTAAGCTCTACCTGAACCACTCTAGGCTCGCGCCTCTCCTCGACACCCACCATGACAGGATGAGGACCAGCCACACCCGCAGCCACAACATCCCCCTCTCCTCGTGGAACAACACTCTGGCTGAAAACAGCCAAATTCCTCACTCTGAGCACATCCCTGTAGAAGACAGGCAAGCCCCTCAGAGCGGGTCGACTGATGCCCGCCTCCGGGAGCCGCGAGACCCCCCTTAGGCAACGACCCTGACGGAAAAAATACGTCGCCAGAGCGTGCCATCTGGGAGGGTTCTCTACATACATGTATCTCCGCAGAGTCCTGAGACGGAGAGCCACCACCTGGGTACGCACGCATACCAAGGACTGGCCGCCCTCCTCTAACGGGAGACTCAGGACCGCAGCGGAAATCCAATGCTTCCTATTTCCCCAAAAGAAATCTACCAGCTTCTTCTGTAAAGCAGTTACAAATATAGAGGGTGGGACAAGAGTAGCCAGCCGATACCAAAACATGGAGGCCACCAGCTGGTTTATAACCAGCACCCTCCCCCGAAAGGAGAGAACACCAAGCAGGCCTGACCAGCGCCCCAGCCGGGCAACCACTTTCGTCTCCAACTCCTGCCAGTTTGCCGGCCAAGCATCCTCAGTGGGGCTCAGGTACACCCCCAGATAGAGGAGGTGCGTGGTGCTCCACGCATACAATGCCATCTCCTCTGGCAGGGAGTCTACCTGCCACTGACCCACTAAAAGTCCAGAGCACTTACTCCAGTTAATCCTAGCAGAAGATGCAGCCGAGAAAATCTCCTGGCAGTCACGCATCCTCCGCAGGTCACCAGGATCAGTGAACATATGAAGTACATCATCGGCATACGCCGATAAAATCACCTCAACCCGCGGGCCAGGTAGGGCCAGGCCTGTCAACCTCCTCCGAAGAAGACACAGGAACGGCTCCACACAGACCGAGTACAACTGGCCCGACATAGGGCACCCCTGGCGGACCCCCCTCCCAAAATGAAAAGGAGATAGCACCGCGCCATTAACCTTCACAAGGCACTCCGCAGCAGCGTACAAAAGCCGGACCCGGGCCACGAACTGCGGTCCAAACCCAAACGCTTGCAACGTCCCAAATAGGTATTCATGCTCAACCCTATCAAAAGCCTTCTCCTGATCAAGAGACAGAAAAGCAGCTGACTCACCAGTACCCTGGACTAAATGAATCAGGTCCCTAACCAGGTGGATGTTATCCTGGATGGACCGGCCAGGGACTGTATAAGATTGATCAGGATGAATCAATTGATGCAGCACGGAGCCTAGGCGATTTGCCATTGCCCGAGCAAAAATTTTATATTCTGTACATAGGAGAGAGACTGGACGCCAGTTCTTCAACAAACGGAGTTCGCCCTTCTTAGGCAGCAAGACAACAACCGTCCTACGCCACGAGAGAGGCATCACTCCAGTCGCCAGGCTCTCCCCCAGAACCAACATGTAATCAACCCCTAGGATATCCCAGAAAGCTCTAACAAACTCCACCGTCAACCCATCCAGCCCGGGGGACTTACCCCTCCTAAGCTGATGCAAGGCGCGAGTCACCTCCTCCAAAGAGAAGGGGCCATCAAGAAGATCAGCCTCCTCCCTATCTACAGTCGGTAGACCCTCCCACAAAACTTGCTGAGCCTCCTCGCTGAAACCATCCGCAGAGAACAGGGACCCATAAAAGGACCTAACCAAGGCATTGATCCTCTCTGGATCAGTGAAAGAGGAGCCGTCATCTGCAAGCAACTCCACGAGCTGTTTACGAGCTCCCCGCCCCTTCTCCAGAGAGAAAAAGAAAGGCGACGCTCGGTCCAGATCATGCAGCATCTGGACCCGAGACCTCACGTAAGCGCCTCGGGACCGCTCAAGCAGCAGACTCCTCAAAACCTCCTTCTTCCTCTGAAACTCTCCCCATTCACTGGAGTCTTCACCAAACTGACCCAGGCGAGACTCAGCGTCCAGTATCTCCCTCTCAAGCTTCTCGACCGCTGAATCCCGCCTTCCGGTCGACCCCCATGTATACTCCTTACAAAAGAGACGGATGTGAGCTTTACCCACATCCCACCACTGCCTAAGGGAAGAGAAACACCTCAGCCTCTCTCTCCACTTCACCCAAAACCGAGTGAATGACTCCCGGAAACACCGATCCTCCAGCAGCCTATTGTTGAAGTGCCAGTACGCGGACCCAGCCCGAGCGCACGCTGGATTAAAATCCACACGCACCAGACAGTGGTCCGAGCACGGCACCAGCCGCATTGAGGCCGCTGAGACACGGGAAACAAACGCTCGGGAAATATAAAACCGATCAATGCGGAAGCCACCACCCTCAGACCTCCGCGAAAAAGCAGTGGAATCCGGGTGAAGGTCCCTCCAAGCATCAACCAACTCAAAGGAGTCAAGCAAGCCTCTCAGCTTCTTTGCTACAGCAGGCGCACACTGAGTACCAGAACGGTCCCGCACCTCAAGTGTGCAATTAAAGTCCCCACCAAGGAAGACACACTCTCCCCTATCAATAGTGCCCAACAGAGCATTCATATCCTGAAGTAGGCCAGCCTGCATCGTGCCGGAGCTAGGGGCATACACGTTAATGAAATGCAACGGCATGCCATCCAGGCTCACGGCCAGATGGAGCAAACGGCCTGGCACCACTTCCTCCACTGTTAAAACGCTTGGCAGAAAATTTGGGGCCAACAGAAAAGCCACCCCACTCGAAGTCGAGCTGAGATGGCTCATATAGACCCCCCCTTCCCACTCCAGTCGCCAGGTAGGTTCGTCACTAGCAACGGTATGTGTCTCTTGCAGAAAACAAACCGCAAATTTCCCCTCTCTTAGGGCTGATAAGAGCTGAAATCTACGAAAACTCGCTCTACTCCCATTTAAATTTAATGTAGCTACTGTAAATGTGAAGGCACACTAGATTGAGAACCTCACACTCCCCGTAGACTCAAAAACTCCTTTTCTGAGGGCCTTCAAAAAACCCCGAAACTGCCCCAAATCCGAGTCAGGAAGACCACTATCCTTGTTGCCAAGGATAGCCTCGAGACTCGCAATCAAATCTAGAAAGTGTTTTGGAGGAGCGGCTTGTTTTTAGAAACTCTCGCACCTCAACAATAAGATTTGCCTCAGACACGGCCTTGGAGTCTGGGCTCGCAGCCAACCCGCTCGCACCTGAATCAACAAGCTCAGAAAGACCAGAACTCTCTGACAAATCACTCTCTGTGCTACACCCACTGGCCGCATCGCTTTCCCCCTCCTCAGCCATGACACCACCCCCAGGATCAATGCTGGGGGTGGGTCCCGACACCCCTGCCTGACACTCGCAGCCCACTGAATGGCTGGGCTCCTGCACGCTACCATCACCCTCCACGTCTGGGCCTGGGGAAGCAACAACAAGAGGCATCCCCAGGGCCTGTGGAGCACTGGCACCCTCGGAGTCTGAAAGAGGATCACGACCCAAAACAGCCCTGACCTCCACATCATCCAGAGTGCCCTCTCCACAGGCATCACCCAGAGAATCACCACCTGCTATTAAACTCTCCTCAGACAACTCATCCGGTGAGGCATCCCGCCCCCCAGCACCTCCACTGGCACTGATATGGAGCACAGACTTGAACGACAACACTCCCGAACCTCCCCCCTCGGGCTGACTCTGCACATCCCCCGTCACAGAGGGCACACTACCAGGAGAGCCAACCACGTCACCTAACGTGCTAGCACCCTCAGTAGGCCTCTGAAACGAGGGGACCCCGTCCGACCCAGAGGGTACGCACCCAAGGGAGCTAACCTCAACACCCGATGAGATAACTCCCTCAGAGGGCCACTGAGATGAAGGGACAAACTCCCGACCAGAGGACACAACTCCACCGGAATCAACCTCAGCACCTGGTCCTGTGACACCCGCTGTAGATCCATGAAGAGAAGGCCCAACCACCGACCCAGAAGACACCAGGTCAAGACCACTTTCAGCCACATCAGTGGTGGAAAGCCCGGAGAAAGACATCCCCTTAGCTCTGGACCCACGCCCTTCCTCATCTTCACCAGGCAGATGCCTCCTTTTTGTCCCACTCGCATGCGGAGGTACGGTAACCTCCATAAGGGAAGGGTCATCCACCTCCACATTACCCCCATCCACTTTGCCACCCACACGTTTAGGCTTCCTTGCCCCCTTCCGAACCACCTCAACTCCTCCCTGGGCCCCAGCAGGTGCAGTCTGCACCTCACTGGAGCTTCCAGGCGCCCCTCGGGTGGTCACAGAACTCGGCAGGTGCACACCCGATTGCACTTTCTTCGCTCGGGTGGCCTTTTGCCTCTCCCTCTTCCTGATGTGCTTCCCCTGCTTCTCCCAAATCCCCCCTCTTCACTTCCCTCCTCCTGAGCCCCACCCTCATCCGCCGCCACAGGCGCAGGACGCGGGGGGCGTGGGCTTTCGCTGCCCAGGGTCCCCAAAGCGGAACCTGCGGACCCAGAAGGATTATCACTGCTGTCCCGGATCCCCAAGGCAGAGCTGGCAGCCCTAGCCGCGTCAGCAGTACCACCCCGCGCCACTGAGGTTTGACAAGCCACCCCAGATGGGCCAGCAGTGCAATCCTGGGCCACTGCGCTAGAACTTCTAGCAGTGACCCCGCGAATAAGACACTCCCTACGGAGATGTCCAAATTCTCCGCACGCATAACACCGTCCCTTTCCCCAACTCCAACGCACGGTTCTGGGGATACCCTTATACACCACCTCAAAACTCCCCTCAGCACCATCCCCCTCGCCCACCTTCATGAACACCCTCCTCTTGAAACTGAAGACCCCTTTCTCCTCCGGGTCCCCCCCAGGATGCAAGAGCCTAAAGCATTTAGACCGCACCTCCCCAAACTTGGACAGATGTGGAATAAGTAATGCATCCGAAATATATGTGGGGCAGCTCCGCAGGAGAACCGGTCTCACCCTAGATACCCACGGATCCACCTGTACGTGGACACCCCCCACTGAGATCCCCATCTCCAACGCTTGGGCCACACACTCCCGGGTCTTAAGTATCATCTCAACCTTTCCTCTCTCGAGCTCGGAAGAGACAATAGCCCCCCTCCCAAGAAGTTCATTCATGGCCTTGGTAATTGCTCCCCTAGACATCATAGGCCCAGTTTGAACAGAGATACCAAAACTGTCCCCATCCAAGTCAACATGAGGCTCACGCTCAAATGGCCTCGTACCCGCCACTGATGCCATCGCTGCGTAGGTCCGGACCTTCGGCCGCGCCCCTTCCATCGCCATCCTAGCAGAGGCACAGTCCAGCTCCAGACACCCCAGCAGCACAGCTCCAAGTTAAGTCCCAGAGACAGTCACAGTCAAAGACAGGCAAGCAGCAGAAAACAGAAACCTCCAGCTGAAGCAGGAAAGTCCCCAGGTTCGTCCACAGCCAAGAGCAGCTTTTGGAAAGCTCTATCCCAGTCTCGCCGGAAGCAAAAGTACCTTCTTCACATTAAGCCAGGCAGCCGCACTGAGCAAAATGACTTTAGGGCAGAGAAACGGTACTAAAACAACAAAGACACCGCAAATACTCCATACCCACGATCACAGGCACTCTTGGCAGTCCGCCAATGACAACCGCACCCTCGACAATGTGGAGAAACTCAGGAATTCTCACACTGTTGGAGGCTTCCCAGACCAGAGGAAAGCTTCAACAGCCCAACGATAAGTTAAACTATGAAGCCCCCCCTGTGTCTGTGGCCTCTTCAACGACAAAATCCTTGAAAGGCTGCTTCAATCCTTCTCTTTGCGGAGCTGAGAAGAACACACGACCTCTCTCTCTCTCTCTCTTTTTTTTTTTTTTTTTTTTTTTTCCATTTCAAAAACTTTATTCAACACAAATCATAAAATACAACACATCAAAACACAATCAAAAATCACACTATAATGAACAGATCATTGTAGTACAACAGTACATTCATTTATAATCGCCTCAACCCCACGCGGCGACCAGCGCTGACGGAAGGCCCCCAGAGTCCCCGTGAACACCGCGTGTTCCCTCTCCAGGGACACACGTGCACGGACGTAGGCCCGAAAGAGGGGCAGGCAGCCGACTCTCGCCTGACCGTCGACCGCCCGCTGCCTGGACCCACGAATGGCCATCTTGGCCAGGCCGAGGAGCAAACCGACAGGTAAGTCCCCCCCCCACACTCGGCTCTCCCCGCTCCCTGCCTTGTGTCCAAACACCAGGATTGTGGGGCTAAAATGCAGCCAGAACTTGAGGAACAGCCCCTTCAGATATTGGTACAGGGGCAGTAACCTCACACACTCCATATACACATGGAATACGGTCTCCTCCTCTCCGCAGAAAATACATGCGGCAGACGAGCCCGTGAACCGACTCAAAAGTTTATTACAAACCACCGCTCCATGCAGCACTCTCCACCCCAGGTCCCCAATATAAAGGGGTACAACTCCCTTATAGAAGGACCCCCACTGGGGCCCCCCGCCGCCTTCGGATGGTAACACCGTCCTCCATGGTGAGTCAGGACGGGAGACGAAGGCACGGTGGTTCAGAATGTGCAGGAGCATCCTGTACAGTGCGCGTCTCCTTGCATCACAAAATGGCATGCTGGTCATCTCAGAAAGGCAGCTCAGATTATGCGGAGCCGGAGGCCGAGAAATATCCCGAAGCCTAGGCCCGATGAGCAGATCTGACGGAGCGGGGGTAAGCTCTATCTGAACCACTCTAGGCTCGCGCCTCTCCTCGACAACCACCATGACAGGATGAGGACCAGCCACACCCGCAACCACAACATCCCCCTCTCCTCGTGGAACAACACTCTGGCTGAACACCACCAAATTCCTCACTCTTAACACATCCCTATAGAAAACAGGCAAGCCCCTTAGAGCGGGTCGACTGACACCCGCCACCGGGAGCCGCGAGACCCCCCTTAGGCAACGACCCTGACGAAAAAAATACGTGGCCAGAGCGTGCCATCTGGGAGGGTTCTCTACATACATGTATCTCCGCAGAGTCCTGAGACGGAGAGCCGCCACCTGGGTGCGCACGCACACCAAGGACTGGCCGCCCTCCTCTAACGGAAGACTCAGGACCGCCGCGGAAATCCAATGCTTCCTATTTCCCCAAAAGAAATCCACCAGCTTCTTCTGTATAGCAGTTACAAATATAGAGGGCGGGACAAGAGTAGCCAGCCGGTACCATAACATAGAGGCCACCAGCTGGTTTATAACCAGCACCCTCCCCCGAAAGGAGAGAACTCCAAGCAGGCCTGACCAGCGCCCCAGCCGAGCAACCACCTTCGTCTCCAACTCCTGCCAGTTTGCCGGCCAAGCATCCTCAGTGGGGCTCAGGTACACCCCCAGATAGAGGAGGTGCGTGGTGCTCCACGCATACAATGCCATCTCCTCTGGCAGGGAGTCTACCTGCCACTGACCCACTAAAAGTCCAGAGCACTTACTCCAGTTAATCCTAGCAGAAGATGCAGCCGAGAAAATCTCCTGGCAGTCACGCATCCTCCGCAGGTCACCAGGATCAGTGAACATAAGAAGTACATCATC
This sequence comes from Raja brachyura, assembly GCA_963514005.1. The sequence goes on along the minus strand of OY740789.1, from coordinate 38,399,952 downwards.
GGCATACGCCGATAAAATCACCTCAACCCGCGGGCCAGGTAGGGCCAGGCCTGTCAACCTCCTCCGAAGAAGACACAGGAACGGCTCCACACAGACCGAGTACAACTGGCCCGACATAGGGCACCCCTGGCGGACCCCCCTCCCAAAATGAAAAGGAGATAGCACCGCGCCATTAACCTTCACAAGGCACTCCGCAGCAGCGTACAAAAGCCGGACCCGGGCCACGAACTGCGGTCCAAACCCAAACGCTTGCAACGTCCCAAATAGGTATTCATGCTCAACCCTATCAAAAGCCTTCTCCTGATCAAGAGACAGAAAAGCAGCTGACTCACCAGTACCCTGGACTAAATGAATCAGGTCCCTAACCAGGTGGATGTTATCCTGGATGGACCGGCCAGGGACTGTATAAGATTGATCAGGATGAATCAATTGATGCAGCACGGAGCCTAGGCGATTTGCCATTGCCCGAGCAAAAATTTTATATTCTGTACATAGGAGAGAGACTGGACGCCAGTTCTTCAACAAACGGAGTTCGCCCTTCTTAGGCAGCAAGACAACAACCGTCCTACGCCACGAGAGAGGCATCACTCCAGTCGCCAGGCTCTCCCCCAGAACCAACATGTAATCAACCCCTAGGATATCCCAGAAAGCTCTAACAAACTCCACCGTCAACCCATCCAGCCCGGGGGACTTACCCCTCCTAAGCTGATGCAAGGCGCGAGTCACCTCCTCCAAAGAGAAGGGGCCATTAAGAAGATCAGCCTCCTCCCTATCTACAGTCGGTAGACCCTCCCACAAAACTTGCTGAGCCTCCTCGCTGAAACCATCCGCAGAGAACAGGGACCCATAAAAGGACCTAACCAAGGCATTGATCCTCTCTGGATCAGTGAAAGAGGAGCCGTCATCTGCAAGCAACTCCACGAGCTGTTTACGAGCTCCCCGCCCCTTCTCCAGAGAGAAAAAGAAAGGCGACGCTCGGTCCAGATCATGCAGCATCTGGACCCGAGACCTCACATAAGCGCCTCGGGACCGCTCAAGCAGCAGACTCCTCAAAACCTCCTTCTTCCTCTGAAACTCTCCCCATTCACTGGAGTCTTCACCAAACTGACCCAGGCGAGACTCAGCGTCCAGTATCTCCCTCTCAAGCTTCTCGACCGCTGAATCCCGCCTTCCGGTCGACCCCCATGTATACTCCTTACAAAAGAGACGGATGTGAGCTTTACCCACATCCCACCACTGCCTAAGGGAAGAGAAACACCTCAGCCTCTCTCTCCACTTCACCCAAAACCGAGTGAATGACTCCCGGAAACACCGATCCTCCAGCAGCCTATTGTTGAAGTGCCAGTACGCGGACCCAGCCCGAGCGCACGCTGGATTAAAATCCACACGCACCAGACAGTGGTCCGAGCACGGCACCAGCCGCATTGAGGCCGCTGAGACACGGGAAACAAACGCTCGGGAAATATAAAACCGATCAATGCGGAAGCCACCACCCTCAGACCTCCGCGAAAAAGCAGTGGAATCCGGGTGAAGGTCCCTCCAAGCATCAACCAACTCAAAGGAGTCAAGCAAGCCTCTCAGCTTCTTTGCTACAGCAGGCGCACACTGAGTACCAGAACGGTCCCGCACCTCAAGTGTGCAATTAAAGTCCCCACCAAGGAAGACACACTCTCCCCTATCAATAGTGCCCAACAGAGCATTCATATCCTGAAGTAGGCCAGCCTGCATCGTGCCGGAGCTAGGGGCATACACGTTAATGAAATGCAACGGCATGCCATCCAGGCTCACGGCCAGATGGAGCAAACGGCCTGGCACCACTTCCTCCACTGTTAAAACGCTTGGCAGAAAATTTGGGGCCAACAGAAAAGCCACCCCACTCGAAGTCGAGCTGAGATGGCTCATATAGACCCCCCCTTCCCACTCCAGTCGCCAGGTAGGTTCGTCACTAGCAACGGTATGTGTCTCTTGCAGAAAACAAACCGCAAATTTCCCCTCTCTTAGGGCTGATAAGAGCTGAAATCTACGAAAACTCGCTCTACTCCCATTTAAATTTAATGTAGCTACTGTAAATGTGAAGGCACACTAGATTGAGAACCTCACACTCCCCGTAGACTCAAAAACTCCTTTTCTGAGGGCCTTCAAAAAACCCCGAAACTGCCCCAAATCCGAGTCAGGAAGACCACTATCCTTGTTGCCAAGGATAGCCTCGAGACTCGCAATCAAATCTAGAAAGTGTTTTGGAGGAGCGGCTTGTTTTTAGAAACTCTCGCACCTCAACAATAAGATTTGCCTCAGACACGGCCTTGGAGTCTGGGCTCGCAGCCAACCCGCTCGCACCTGAATCAACAAGCTCAGAAAGACCAGAACTCTCTGACAAATCACTCTCTGTGCTACACCCACTGGCCGCATCGCTTTCCCCCTCCTCAGCCATGACACCACCCCCAGGATCAATGCTGGGGGTGGGTCCCGACACCCCTGCCTGACACTCGCAGCCCACTGAATGGCTGGGCTCCTGCACGCTACCATCACCCTCCACGTCTGGGCCTGGGGAAGCAACAACAAGAGGCATCCCCAGGGCCTGTGGAGCACTGGCACCCTCGGAGTCTGAAAGAGGATCACGACCCAAAACAGCCCTGACCTCCACATCATCCAGAGTGCCCTCTCCACAGGCATCACCCAGAGAATCACCACCTGCTATTAAACTCTCCTCAGACAACTCATCCGGTGAGGCATCCCGCCCCCCAGCACCTCCACTGGCACTGATATGGAGCACAGACTTGAACGACAACACTCCCGAACCTCCCCCCTCGGGCTGACTCTGCACATCCCCCGTCACAGAGGGCACACTACCAGGAGAGCCAACCACGTCACCTAACGTGCTAGCACCCTCAGTAGGCCTCTGAAACGAGGGGACCCCGTCCGACCCAGAGGGTACGCACCCAAGGGAGCTAACCTCAACACCCGATGAGATAACTCCCTCAGAGGGCCACTGAGATGAAGGGACAAACTCCCGACCAGAGGACACAACTCCACCGGAATCAACCTCAGCACCTGGTCCTGTGACACCCGCTGTAGATCCATGAAGAGAAGGCCCAACCACCGACCCAGAAGACACCAGGTCAAGACCACTTTCAGCCACATCAGTGGTGGAAAGCCCGGAGAAAGACATCCCCTTAGCTCTGGACCCACGCCCTTCCTCATCTTCACCAGGCAGATGCCTCCTTTTTGTCCCACTCGCATGCGGAGGTACGGTAACCTCCATAAGGGAAGGGTCATCCACCTCCACATTACCCCCATCCACTTTGCCACCCACACGTTTAGGCTTCCTTGCCCCCTTCCGAACCACCTCAACTCCTCCCTGGGCCCCAGCAGGTGCAGTCTGCACCTCACTGGAGCTTCCAGGCGCCCCTCGGGTGGTCACAGAACTCGGCAGGTGCACACCCGATTGCACTTTCTTCGCTCGGGTGGCCTTTTGCCTCTCCCTCTTCCTGATGTGCTTCCCCTGCTTCTCCCAAATCCCCCCTCTTCACTTCCCTCCTCCTGAGCCCCACCCTCATCCGCCGCCACAGGCGCAGGACGCGGGGGGCGTGGGCTTTCGCTGCCCAGGGTCCCCAAAGCGGAACCTGCGGACCCAGAAGGATTATCACTGCTGTCCCGGATCCCCAAGGCAGAGCTGGCAGCCCTAGCCGCGTCAGCAGTACCACCCCGCGCCACTGAGGTTTGACAAGCCACCCCAGATGGGCCAGCAGTGCAATCCTGGGCCACTGCGCTAGAACTTCTAGCAGTGACCCCGCGAATAAGACACTCCCTACGGAGATGTCCAAATTCTCCGCACGCATGACACCGTCCCTTTCCCCAACTCCAACGCACGGTTCTGGGGATACCCTTATACACCACCTCAAAACTCCCCTCAGCACCATCCCCCTCGCCCACCTTCATGAACACCCTCCTCTTGAAACTGAAGACCCCTTTCTCCTCCGGGTCCCCCCCAGGATGCAAGAGCCTAAAGCATTTAGACCGCACCTCCCCAAACTTGGACAGATGTGGAATAAGTAATGCATCCGAAATATATGTGGGGCAGCTCCGCAGGAGAACCGGTCTCACCCTAGATACCCACGGATCCACCTGTACGTGGACACCCCCCACTGAGATCCCCATCTCCAACGCTTGGGCCACACACTCCCGGGTCTTAAGTATCATCTCAACCTTTCCTCTCTCGAGCTCGGAAGAGACAATAGCCCCCCTCCCAAGAAGTTCATTCATGGCCTTGGTAATTGCTCCCCTAGACATCATAGGCCCAGTTTGAACAGAGATACCAAAACTGTCCCCATCCAAGTCAACATGAGGCTCACGCTCAAATGGCCTCGTACCCGCCACTGATGCCATCGCTGCGTAGGTCCGGACCTTCGGCCGCGCCCCTTCCATCGCCATCCTAGCAGAGGCACAGTCCAGCTCCAGACACCCCAGCAGCACAGCTCCAAGTTAAGTCCCAGAGACAGTCACAGTCAAAGACAGGCAAGCAGCAGAAAACAGAAACCTCCAGCTGAAGCAGGAAAGTCCCCAGGTTCGTCCACAGCCAAGAGCAGCTTTTGGAAAGCTCTATCCCAGTCTCGCCGGAAGCAAAAGTACCTTCTTCACATTAAGCCAGGCAGCCGCACTGAGCAAAATGACTTTAGGGCAGAGAAACGGTACTAAAACAACAAAGACACCGCAAATACTCCATACCCACGATCACAGGCACTCTTGGCAGTCCGCCAATGACAACCGCACCCTCGACAATGTGGAGAAACTCAGGAATTCTCACACTGTTGGAGGCTTCCCAGACCAGAGGAAAGCTTCAACAGCCCAACGATAAGTTAAACTATGAAGCCCCCCCTGTGTCTGTGGCCTCTTCAACGACAAAATCCTTGAAAGGCTGCTTCAATCCTTCTCTTTGCGGAGCTGAGAAGAACACACAACCTCTCTCTCTCTCTCTCTCTCTCTCTCTCTCTCTCTCTCTCTCTCTCTCTCTCTCTCTCTCTCTCCCCTCCCTCCCTCCCTCCCTCCCTCCCTCCCTCCCTCCCTCCCTCCCTCCCTCCCTCCATCTCCATCTCTCTCGAAGAGAGGTGCCAGGTGTCAGAACATTATAGGAACTCTAGCGGAAATACAACAAGGATCTAAGATGACAGAGAAACATTGGTTAATGGTGAATTATTTAAAAAAAAAAGTAAAGTCAACATGTCACACACCATAAAATGCCATATGGGTTGTTAGTCAGTGTAACACTTTGGGGAGTGCCTCCCTGTACATATTACTAAAGCCGTAAATAAACCAAGTTGTTCAGGATACTCACCACTATTGTATGAGATTTTCTTTGAGTGTTACCCTGATCCGAGCCATAATTAAGCGGGTGACTGGGCCCCAGGTGAAATCCAGTTACAGGGTACAGCACACAATTGCTTCCAAGCCCCAGTCCACAGCAAGACACAGGACAGGGAAATGTTGACTGCAGCAACAGTGACACTCAGGAAGCTCAGTACCTAACAAGACAAATCAGCCATCTTAAGCGGTATTTTATCCACCACCATAAACATTAATTCCCTCCAGAATCAGTACCATTGCTGCAGTGCAATGTACATTAGTTGCTCACCTAGCTTCCTCTGACAACACCTCCAAAAGCTACAGCCAAGAAGGAAAGGGCAACAGACATGGTAACTCGCAGATTATCTTCCAACTGGCACATGTTTCTAATTTGGAAATACATATAGTTGCTTCAACTTTACGGTCTACTTCCTAGAATTATGTGCTCAATAGCAATGTGGGAGAATGTTCACCAGAAAGACTGCTGCAGCTGAGGAAGGCAGCGCACTGCATCTTGTCATCATTGCGTTGATGCTCTGTACTTCTGGAGTTGCACATTTTGGGACATAACATTCCTATATCTTCATTGTCCTTCCTTATGGCTCATCTTCAATCATGTCATTATCCATTATGTCTGAGTTTTTTGAGTTACCATTTGTAATGCCAAATCCACTCAATCCTTTACCCTCCTAAACACTTACTTTTAAATCTTTCCTCTAGTTCTTGATTCCTCTAACTTGGGCAAAAAGATTCTATGCATTCACCATATCTATTCACCACATCATTGTATACATAAGGTCATCCCAGCAACTCCTGCGCTCCAAGGAACAAAGTTCCAGCCTGCTGAAGTCGGGTCTCAACACAAAATGTCACCCATTCCTTAGATCCAGAGATGTTGCCTGTCCCGCTGAGTTACTCCAACATTTTGTGTCGATCTTCGGTATAAACCAGCATATCAGTTCCTTCCTATACACAACCTTCCCCTGTCGCTCAGGCACTCGAGCCTTGGCAACATCTTCATAACTCAAAGGTAGACACAAAAAGCTGGAGTAACTCACCTCTGCACACTTTTCAGCTCAATGACAACTTTCTTGTAGCATGTCTAAAACTAAATACTGTACTCCAAATGTGGCCTCATCTACATTTTGTACAATTGTAACTTCTATACTCAATAACATGACTGGCCAATGTACCAAAACATTTCTTTACCACCCTATCTAACTTAGTTTAATTTAGAGAAACAGCACAGAAACAGGTCCTTCGGCCCACCGGGTCGGCGGTGACCAGCGATCCCCTCATATTAACACTATCCTTCACACACTAGGGACAATTTTTACATTTTCCAAACCAATTTACCCACATATCTGTACGTCTTTGGAGTGTAGGAGTAAACGGAAGATCTCAGCGAAAACCCACGTGGGTCACGGGGAGAACTTACAAACTCCGTACAGACAGCACCCATAGTTGGGATCAAACCTGGGTCTCCGGCGCTGCAAATGCTGTAAGGCAACAACCCCAAATTGTGCAACTCCAGAAGTACAGAGCATCAACGCAATGATGACAAGATGCAGTGCGCTGCCTTCCTCAGCTGCAGCACTGTGCCACCATGCCGCCATTCTCCAACTGTGACACTACTTTCACGGAACTGCATACAGTATCCATGTTGCTAGATCCCTCTGCTTTATAACACTCATTCATCATGAAAATCCTTTCCTGGTTTGATTTCCAAAAATGCAACACCTTACACTTATCTGCATTGAAACACCATTAGACATTCCTCAGCCCACTTGCCCAACTGATAAAGATTGTTGTAATTTTGGATAATAATCTCCACTGACTACGATACCGCCTACTTAAGTGTCGTCTGCAAACTTACTAATCATGCCTACATTCTCATCCAAATCGTTGATTTAAATGACAAACAGCACCACAATATGGCCAACATCAATCCTTCAAGCACACCACTGGTCACAGGCATTCACAATGAAAGACAACCTTCCACCATCTGCTTGCTTCCGTGAAGGCAATTCTGTATCCAGTTAGCTGGTTCTTCCTACTGACAAAGAATACTGTAAATATTCAGCACATCTGCCTTTCTCTACGTATGGAGAAAGATTATTTCAGACTAATGATATTTCATCAGAATAGCAATACTCAGGGAAAAAATCATGAACTTGAAACATTGATGTTTTTTTTCTCCCTGTAAGCAACTGTTTCACCTGCTGATTTTTTTTAGCATTTTCAGTTTTATGAAATTTTTTTAAATTCCTGATAGATGACACAGAGATGAATCCTCCTTCACAGAAACAAACTATTTTCTCAAAATAGGTAGTCCAGATAAAACATATCCAAAGGTTCAATCAGTATTGACACACTTCCTAAGGGTTCAATGAGCATCTGAAATTTTGACTTCAAACATGATTTAAAATTTTCAGTTTAACCTGCCACCCCAATCTTTGTGCTTTAGGAAACTCTAATTATATCTTTAATTTTAGTTTTTAGGCTCAGAGATACAATGTGGAAACAGGCCCTTCTGTCCACCGAATCCATGCTGAACAGCGATCCCCTTACACCAGCACTATCCTAGGGGTGGGAGATTGCAACCTTCACGTGGTCCGCCCTGTTTCAACTCATGCAATCAACCTGGCGTGCACAATCAAATAAGATCAAATAGACCAAATTGTCCTACAACTTTAGGCTGAGCACGTATTAAACAAGAACAAGAAGCACTATCCTACACTCTAGGACCAATTTACAATTTACAATTCTTACCGAAGACAAAACTTTGGAGTAGGAGGAAATTGGAGCTGCCAGTGTAACCCCCAAGTCACAGGGAGAACGAATCAACTCCGTATACACAGCACCCTTAGACCCAGGTCTCTGGTGCTGTAAGGCAGCAACTCTACCATTGTGTCACCGTGCTGCCACTCTTTAAAACACCACATTGGCATTGTGGCACAGCTGGCAGAGCTGCTAATCACTGTGCCAAAGATCCGAGTTCAACCTCGGCTGCTACTGTGTGGAGTTTCTCCCTGTGGTTGTGTTGCTTTCCTCAGAGTGTTCCGGTTTCCACCATATCCCTACAGTATATGGGTTTGTAGGTTAATTATAAATTGCCCCATTGTGTGTAGGGAGTGGGTGAGATAACAGAACTAGTGGACTCGATGAGCCACAGGCCTGAATCCACGCTGTACCTTTCAAACAATCAATTTTACTTCGGAGTCACGTGAGTGCGCATGCACGTCATTACATCAGATGCACGGCGTACCGACGTGTCTGGAGAGCGCAGCTCCACCAGCGGTATGTTATAAACCAGCAGGTAAGTGATTTAAAACTTTCTGCAGTTTACTTGGCTTCCATAAGGCTGGTTATAGGAGCCAGCAGGAGCGACCCAGAAATGGAAAAATTAACAAAAAGGCTGCTGCCGTTAAAAGTAAAAAACTTACCCGCGGGACCGCGGTTAGCGAACGTATGCCTAGGTATGTTGCAAAACTTACCTTGCGCAGTGCTGCAGTTCTGCCGCTCCCCGTGTGCGCGATTTTGGCGCCTTTCCAAGGGGGGCGGGCTTAAAGTGCTGTTTTTCAACAGGCAGGACAAATCGATGAATGTCGGGCGATTTGGTTGCGGAAGAAAAATCGCTCCGACATTTCATCAATGAAGGTATTTTTAAATTACTCTAAGTTATTTATTAACTCGAGTAATTTAAAAATCACCTTCAAAAGCCGTGAGCACCAACAACCGGAAGGATTTAGCGTAGGGGAGAAGAAAAGGTAAATAGTTTATTTTTATATTAAAAGTCGGTTTTTCGGGAGGCTTTAATAATATTTTTATGTTGCGAAATGGGGTCCCAAAAAATGTATGAACAAACAGTATTTTTCTCCCCGACTTCACTGCAAACCGCAACGTTCCAATCCACCGCATTCCACTAAAACCCACTCGCTAGTTGATTTAAATGGCCATTAATTTACAGGAATCAAACACTAAATTCCTTCCATTTGGCCCAGAAATTCATGAAAATGAGATTTAAAAATTATGTTATATTGTGGATTATTGTGTGAATGTTATTTGGATACTTAGGCAATTTAAAAAAAGTTTATCTTTTCTTAAGAAATGGATAGATGTTTAGATCTACTCATTGAATTTTGTAATTAGCTACAATTAGATAACTAACTAATTATATGCTTTAATTTCAGGTCATCCAAGTAAGATTGTTTCATATTTGTTTCAGAATGCTTCAATCTATAATAACTGAAAATTTCATTGAGTTCTCTTAATTTTTAAGAAAGTTATGGACTTTTAACTTTTCCAGATCACAGCTTTTGAGTTAAGTCAATTGAAAGGCAATGGGGAACAAGATGCTAATTTCCGAGTATGAAAATGGCCATAACTTTCTTAATACTGAAGATATGAAAGTAAATTAGGTGTCAAATTAAACTTCTTTTTATGCTGATGGGATAAATTGCAGACTTGATATTTTAAATCTCAAAATTTTGTAACATTGCTAGTATGCCGGCTTCAGAAACGCTGGCTGCAGAGACGCCGGCTCCAAAGACGCCGACTGCAGAACAGCCGCCAGTTCAGCTAACAGCAGCAACTCCGGTGCTTCAGAGCACTGTGGCCACTCCTGTCAGGAGGAATGCAAAGAGAAAAATGGCCAGGCCTGTCGACTCTGATGTTAGGACAGGAAGACTGCCCTCCTTCCAATAAAAAGGTTTGGGGACGCCTTGACAAGATGGAACACCTCACAGAACAAATGCTCAACCATGAGGTGTTCCAGTCGGAGTTTCATTCACCCAGGGTTCCCCAACAGCTATCAGGAGCAACCTCAAGCAGAGGTCCGTATGGCGAGGAGCAGTACAAGCATGAACAATAATATGCTTACCAGTATGAATGGGAACGCATTACAGCAGCACCTTTTCAAGGGCTGCACGATACCTCCCTTCAGCATGACTCGGGAGAGCCAGGGCAGTATGAATCTGACCCTGAAGTTGGTGTCACTGCAGAAGAGCATGCACCAAAGCACATGAGCTATGCTCCAGTTAGAAACATAGAAACATAGAAATTAGGTGCAGGAGTAGGCCATTCGGCCCTTCGAGCCTGCACCGCCATTCAATATGATCATGACTGATCATCCAACTCAGTATTCCGTACCTGCCTTCTCTCCGTACCCTCTGATTCCCTTAGCCACAAGGGCCACATCTAACTCCCTCTTAAATATAGCCAATGAACTGGCCTCAACTACCCTCTGTGGCAGAGAGTTCCAGAGACCCACCACTCTCTGTGTTAAAAAAGTCCTTCTCATCTCGGTCCTAAAGGACTTCCCCCTTATCCTTAAGCTGTGATCCCTTGTCCTGGACCTCCCCAAAATCGGGAACAATCTTCCTGCACCTAGCCTGTCCAACCCCTTAAGAATTTTGTAAGTTTCTATAAGATCGCCTCTCAATCTCCTAAATTCTAGAGAGTATAAACCGAGTCTATGCAGTCTTTGTCATAAGACAGTCCTGACATCCCAGGAATCAGTCTGGTGAACCTTCTCTGCACTCCCTCTATGGCAATAATGTCCTTCCTCAGATATGGAGACCAGAACTGTACGCAATACCCAAGGTGTGGTCTCAACGAGACCCTATACAACTGAAGTAGAACCTCCCTGCTCCTGTACTCAAATCCTTTTGCTATGAAAGCTAACATACCATTCGCTTTCTTCACTGCCTGCTGCACCTGCATGCCTACTTTCAATGACTGATGTACCATGACACCCAGGTCGCGCTCCATCACCCCTTCTCCTAATCGGCCTCCATTTAGATAATAGTCTGTTTTCCTATTTTTGCCACCAAAGTGGATAACCTCACATTTATCCACATTATACTGCATCTGCCAAAAATTTGCCCACTCACCCAGCCTATCCAAGTCACCTTGCAGTCTCCTAGCATCATCCTCACAGCTAACACTGCCCCCCAGCTTAGTGTCATCTGCAAACTTGGAGATATTGCCTTCAATTCCCTCATCCAGATCATTAATGTATATTGTAAATAGCTGGGGTCCCAGCACTGAGCCTTGCGGTACCCCACTAGTCACTGCCTGCCACTGTGAAAACGACCCATTTACTCCTACTCTTTGCTTCCTGTTTGCCAGCCAGTTCTCTATCCACATCAATACTGAACCCCCAATGCCATATGCTTTAAGTTTATATACTAATCTCTTATGTGGGACCTTGTCGAAAGCCTTCTGGAAGTCCAGATACACCACATCCACTGGTTCTCCCCCATCCACGCTACTAATTACATCCTAAAAAAATTCCACAAGATTCATCAGACATGATTTACCATTCGTAAATCCATGCTGACTTTGTCCAATGATTTCACCACTTTCCAAATGTGCTGCTATCCCATCTTTAATAACTGACTCTAGCAGTTTCCCCACTACCGATGTTAGACTAACTGGTCTGTAATTCCCCGTTTTCTCTCTCCCCCCCTTCTTAAAAAGAGGGGTTATGTTTGCTACCTGCCAATCCTCAGGAACTACTCCAGAATCTAAAGAGTTTTGAAAGATTATCACTAATGCATCCACTATTTCCGGAGCTACTTCCTTAATTACTCTGTAATGCAGCCTATCTGGCCCTGGGGATTTATTGGCCTTTAATCCATTCAATTTACCCAACACCACTTTCCGACTAACCTGGATTTCACTCAAGTCCTCCTTTGACCCGTGGTCCCCTGCTACTCCGGCAGGTTATTTATGTCTTCCTTAGTGAAGACGGAACCAAAGTAGTTATTCAATTGGTCCACCATATCCTTGTTCCCCATGATCAACTCACCGGTTTCTGACTGCAAGGGACCTAAATTTGTTTTAACTAATCTCTTTCTCTTCACATATCTATAAAAACGTTTGCAGTCAGTTTTTTATGTTCTCTGACAGTTTTCTTTCATAATCTATTTTTCCTTTCCTAATCAAGCCCTTTGTCCTCCTTTGCTGGTCTCTGAATTTCTCCCAGTCCTCTGGTGTGCTGCTTTTTCTGGCTACTTTGTACGCATCATCCTTTGCTTTGATACTATCCCTGATTTCCCTTGTTATCCACGGATGCACTACCTTCCCTGATCTATTCTTTTGCCAAATTGGGATGAACAATTTTTGTAGTTCATCCATGCAGTCTTTAAATGTCTTCCATTGTGTATCCACCGTCAACCCTTTTAGAATTGATTGCCAGTCAATCTTGGCCAATTCACGTCTCATACCCTCAAAGTTACCTTTCCTTAAGTTCAAACTATTGTTTCTGAATTAACAATGTCACTCTCCATCCTAATGAAGAACTCGACCATATTATGGTCACTCTTGCCCAAGGGGGCACGCACAATAAGACTGCTAACTAACCCTTCCTCATTACTCGATACACGGTCTAAAATAGCCTGCTCTCTCGTTGGTTCCTCTACATGTTGATTTAGATAACTATCCCACATACTTTCCAAAAAATCCTCTTTCTCAGCGCCCCTGCCAATTTGATTCACCCAATCTATATGTAGATTGAAGTCACCCATTATAACTGTTTTGCCTTTGTCGCACACGCATTTCTAATTTCCTGTTTGATACCATCCCCAACTTCACTACTACTGTTAGGTGGCCTGCACACAACTCCCACTAGCGTTTTCTGCCCCTTAGTGTTTCGCAGCTCTACCCATACTGATTCCACATGCTCCAAGCTAATGTCCTTCCTTTCCATTGCGTTAATCTCCTCTCTAACCAGCAACGCTACCCCACCTCCTTTTCCTTTCTCTCTATCCCTCCTGAATATTGAATATCCCTGGATGTTCAGCTCCCACCCTTGGTCACCCAGGAGCCATGTCTCCGTGCTCCCAACTATATCATACTCATTAATAGCTATCTGCACATTCAACACATCCACCTTATTACGAATACTCCTTGCATTGAAGTTGTGCCGGATGTGGCCAGCAATTTTGCCATACCGGCTGGAACTGTTGAAGCAATGGATGAAAACCTGGCCAGCAATATTAACTATATGGGCTCTATATGGGAGCTATATGGGGAAAAATCATAAAAGAACATATGTCCCCAATGTAGTGAGAATGTGTCCACCGCTACTGCCCCTGGATCCAGTTCCCATGAGGCATTTTTAGATAACTGGTGATTTAACCTGGATGCAAACAGATCTAGTCTGGCAATCCATACTGGCTGACAATCATTTTGAAAAAATTTGGATGCAGCATCCTTTCTGTGTGGTCATTAAATTTGCGTGACCTGGTGTCTGCCATCATGTTATCTCTACATGGTAGGTAGATAGCTGAGACCCAGATGTTTCTCGTAATGCACCAGTTCCAAATGAGGTTAGCCTGATTATCACATGATATTGACCTAATTTCTTCCATGTAATTGATATATGGAACAGCTGTGGTATTGTTAATCTGGAGCTAAACATGTAAATCATGCATCGTTGAGCAATATGCTTTTAGGCCATAGAATGCACCCAGCAATTTTAAGTGGTTTATCCCATGCCTCTGCAGGATTAATGACTCTTGCACACTTCATCTGCCGCCACAGCTAGACTCGGTATCAGTGGCTCCTCATCCCGAAGCATTCACATCAGTTTGGAAAATAACTGAAGGTTGTTGAGTCAGAATGTCTCTGTACATCGTGAGACATTAATTATCCACCATTGCAACTCAGCGATAGCTTCACCTGGCAACTGCATTGGTCTATCGAAATGACCTGCATGTTCTTTCAGTGCTTGTCCTTTAGCTTGTTGCACATTCAGATAGTGCAGAGGTCTGAATGCACTCCAGGGAAAGCCGCCACTAATTATCCAATAACACTGGCTACTCGTCGGATGGAGGTTGTTGTTCATCTACCAGATCGCTACAGGCCTCCATAATTTTGTCAGTTTTGGCCATAGGCAGAAGTCACTGACATGTTAGTTGAATCAATGACAAAACCCAAATAGTCAATCATTGCAGATGGTACTCATTTGGATTTAGTTAGATGGATGAAGAAACCTAACCTCTCAAACAGGTGGTCACTGAAATCGATTCCTCAGCTGCCTCCCGAGTTTTGCCTATGATCAGACCATCATAGAAACATAGAAATTAGGTGCAGGAGTAGGCCATTCGGCCCTTTGAGCCTGCACCGCCATTCAATATGATCATGGCTGATCATCCAACTCAGTATCCCGTACCTGCCTTCTCTCCATACCCTCTGATCCCCTTAGCCACAAGGGCCACATCTAACTCCCTCTTAAATATAGCCAATGAACTGGCCTCAACTACCCTCTGTGGCAGAGAGTTCCAGAGACCCACCACTCTCTGTGTGAAAAAATTCCTTCTCATCTCGGTCCTAAAGGATTTCCCCCTTATCCTTAAGCTGTGACCCCTTGTCCTGGACCTCCGCAACATCGGGAACAATCTTCCTGCATCTAGAATGTCCAACCCCTTAAGAATCTTGTAAGTTTCTATAAGATCCCCTCTCAATCTCCTAAATTCTAGAGAGTATAAACTGAGTCTATGCAGTCTTTGTTCATAAGACACCTGGTGAACCTTTGCTGCACTCCCTCTATGGCAATAATGTCCTTCCTCAGATTTGGAGACCAGAACTGTACGCAATACTCCAGGTGTGGCCTCACCAAGAACCTATACAACTGAAGTAGAACCTCCCTGATCCTATACTCAAATCCTTTTGCTATGAAAGCTAACATACCATTCGCTTTCTTCACTGCCTGCTGTACCTGCATGCCTACTTTCAATGACTGGTGTACCATGACACCCAGGTCGCGCTGCATCTCCCCTTTCCCTAATCGGCCTCCATTTAGATAATAGTCTGTTTTCCTATTTTTGCCACCAAAGTGGATAAACTCACATTTATCCACATTATACTGCATCTGCCAAACATTTGCCCACTCACCCAGCCTATCCAAGTCACCTTGCAGTCTCCTAGCATCCTCCTCACAGCTAACACTGCCCCCCAGCTTAGTGTCATCTGCAAACTTGGAGATATTGCCTTCAATTCCCTCATCCAGATCATTTATGTATATTGTAAATAGCTGGGGTCCCAGCACTGAGCCTTGCGGTACCCCACTAGTCACTGCCTGCCATTGTGAAAATGACCCATTTACTCCTACTCTTTACTTCCTGTTTGCCAGCCAGTTCTCTATCCACATCAATACTGAACCCCCAATGCCGTATGCTTTAAGTTTATATACTAATCTGGGACCTTGTTGAAAGCCTTCTGGAAGTCCAGATACACCACATCCACTGGTTCTCCCCCATCCACGCTACTAGTTACATTCTCGAAAAATTCCACAAGATTCGTCAGACATGATTTACCTTTCGTAAATCCATGCTGACTTTGTCCAATGGTTTCACCACTTTCCAAATGTGCTGCTATCTCATCTTTAATAACTGACTCTAGCAGTTTCCCCACTACCGATGTTAGACTAACTGGTCTGTAATTCCCCGTTTTCTCTCTCCCCCCCTTCTTAAAAAGAGGGGTTACGTTTGCTACCCGCCAATCCTCAGGAACTACTCCAAAATCTAAAGAGTTTTGAAAGATTATCACTAATGCATCCACTATTTCCGGAGCTACTTCCTTAAGTACTCTGGGATGCAGCCTATCTGGCCCTGGGGATTTATCGGCCTTTAATCCATTCAATTTACCCAACACCGCTTCCCGACTAACCTGGATTTCACTCAAGTACTCCTTTGACCCGTGGTCCCCTGCTATTTCCGGCAGATTATTTATGTCTTCCTTAGTGAAGACGGAACCAAAGTAGTTATTCAATTGGTCCGCCATATCCTTGTTCCCCATGATCAACTCACCTGTTTCTGACTGCAAGGGACCTACATTTGTTTTAACTAATCTATTTCTCTTCACATATCTATAAAAACGTTTGCAGTCAGTTTTTTATGTTCCCTGCCAGTTTTCTTTCATAATCTATTTTTCCTTTCCTAATCAAGCCCTTTGTCCTTCTCTGCTGGTCTCTGAATTTCTCCCAGTCCTCTAGTATGCTGCTTTTTCTGGCTACTTTGTACGCATCATCCTTTGCTTTGATACTATCCCTGATTTCCCTTGTTATCCACGGATGCACTACCTTCCCCGATCTATTCTTTTGCCAAATTGGGATGAACAATTTTTGTAGTTCATCCATGCACTCTTTAAATGTCTTCCATTGCGTATCCACCGTCAACCCTTTTAGAATTGATTGCCAGTCAATCTTGGCCAATTCACGTCTCATACCCTCAAAGTTACCTTTCCTTAAGTTCAAACTATTGTTTCTGAATTAACAATGTCACCCTCCATCCTAATGAAGAACTCGACCATATTATGGTCACTCTTGCCCAAGGGGGCACGCACAATAAGACTGCTAACTAACCCTTCCTCATTACTCAATACCCAGTCTAAAATAGCCTGCTCTCTCGTTGGTTCCTCTACATGTTGGTTTAGATAACTATCCCTCATACTTTCCAAAAAAATCCTCTTCCTCAGCGCCCCTGCCAATTTGATTCACCAAATCTATATGTAGATTGAAGTCACCCATTATAACTGTTTTGCCTTTGTCGCACGCATTTTTAATTTCCTGTTTGATACCATCCCCAACTTCACTACTACTGTTAGGTGGCCTGTACACAACTCCCACTAGCGTTTTCTGCCCCTTAGTGTTTCGCAGCTCTACCCATACAGATTCCACATGCTCCAAGCTAATGTCCTTCCTTTCCATTGCGTTAATCTCCTCTCTAACCAGCAACGCTACCCCACCTCCTTTTCCTTTCTCTCTATCCCTCCTGAATATTGAATATCCCTGGATGTTCAGCTCCCAGCCTTGGTCACCCTGGAGCCATGTCTCCGCGATCCCAACTATATCATACTCATTAATAGCTATCTGCACATTCAACTTATCCACCTTATTACGAATACTCCTTGCATTGAGACACAAAGCCTTCAGGCTTGTTTTTACAACGCTCTTACCCCTTATACAATTTTGTTGAGAAGTGGCCCTTTTTGATTTTTGGCCTGGTTTTGTCTGCCTGCCACTTTTACTTTTCACCTTGCTCCTTATTGCTTCCACCCTCGTTTTACACCCACCTGCCTCTCTGCTCTTGTACCCATCGCCCTGCCACATTAGTTTAAATCCTCCCCGACAGCACTAGCAAACACTCCCCCAAGGACATTGGTTCCATTCCAGCCCAGGTGAAGACCGTCCTGTTTGTACTCCCCCAGAAATGGTTCAAGTGCCCTAAAAATTTGAATCCCTCCACCTTGCACCATTTTTCAAGCCACGTATTCATCTGCAATATCCTCCTATTTCTACTCTGACTGGCCCGTGGTACTGGTAATAATCCAGAGATTATTACCTTTGAGGTCCTACTTTTGAGTTTATCTCCTAGCTCCCTAAATTCACCTTGTAGGACCTCATCCCTTTTTTTCCCTATATTGTTGGTGCCAATATGCACCACGACAACTGGCTGTTCACCCTCCCCCTCCAGAATGTTCTGCAGCCGTTCAGTAACATCCCTGACCTTTGCACCAGGGAGGCAACATACCATCCTGGAGTCTCTTTTGCGGCCGCAGAAACGCCTATCTATTCCCCTGATAATTGAATCCCCTATTACAATAGCCCTTCCCCTCTTTTTTCCCCTATCATGTGCTGCAGAGCCACCCATAGTGCCATGAACTTGGCTGCTGCTGCATTCCCCTGATGAGCCATCTCCCTCAGTATCCAAAATGGTAAACCTGTTGAGTAGGGAGATGACCGCAGGGGACTCCTGCACTATCTGCGTACTGTTTTGCTGGCTATTGGCCACCCGCTCCCTTTCTGTCCTCTTACCTTTTACCTGTGGTGTGACCAACTCACTGTACGTGCTATCCATGACTTTCTCTGCATCGTGGATGCTCCAGTATGAATCCAGCCACAGCTCCAATCGTTCAATGCGGTCTGCCAGGAGCTGCAGCTGGACACACTTCCTGCAAATGTAGTCATCAGGGACACCGACCATATCCCTGATCTCCCACATGTTGCAGGCTGAGCAAACCAGGGGGCCAATCTCCACTGACATCTTACTCCCAAATTACTCTATTAAATATATATTTTTTTAAATTTATTTTTTATTAAACACAAAACTTTATTCTTTAAACTTTACTAATAAATACTAATAAAGACTGAATCCCTAACACCCAGAATCCTTAGCTCCCAGAATCCTTAGCACCCAGAATCCTTAAACCTGAAGGCAGAAATGTAGAAATGTAAACCCCGGGTTGCAGCCAATCAGCTGCTTCCTCTGGTCCTCTTCAACCAATCAGAACCTTCCACCAGATTCCCTCACTGGAAGATGGAACGTTGCAGCTGCTGGTCTACTCACAGCAGGCAGCTCCACCCTCTGTCTCCAACGGCTCCCCGGGCCTCTGTGAAAAGCAAGCCCCGCGCTAGCTTTATACTCACAGCAGGTAGCTCCACCCTCTGTCTCCAACGGCTCCCCGGGCCTCTGTGAAAAGCAAGCCCCGCGCTAGCTTTATACTCACAGTGCAGGTAGCTCCACCCTCTGTCTCCAACGGCTCCCCAGGCCTCTGTGAAAAGCAAGCCCCGCGCTAGCTTTATACTCACAGTGCAGGTAGCTCCACCCTCTGTCTCCAATGGCTCCCCGGGCCTCTCTAACTAACATCATCCAACTATGCTATCACAATGTGATTCTGAGCACGGAGTAGCCCTAATACTGGTTTCAACAATTTTGTAAATAAACTAGGTGCTGAGGTTAACCCATTGGGCAAAGCTTTAAATTGCCACAGCTGTCCCATCCAACTAAATTTCAAGTATCTACGGTACTAGTGATGAATTGGTACTGAATAATATGCATCTTTCAGATCTATGGTTGCCATATAACACCCTTTTGATACTAGTTGCTTAGCAGCTCTGAAAGTTTCCATTTTAAATGTTTATACTGGACATAAGAGTTAAGTCGGGTTATGTCCAGAATGACTCGACACCCACCATCCTTCTTCTGCCTGGGAAATATATTGGACACAAATTGTTGAGGCTGATATGCCGTCCTTTCACTTACCCCTTTTTGGAATAAAATCCCAATTTCATCATTCACCTGTAGAGTTTCTGGTCTTGAAAAAACCAATACCCGACTAGGTGTATTTTGTGTGGGTGGATGTACTTCTGAAATAAACTCAATTCGAGACCCCCGGATACTGTCCAGTATGAATGGATCTGATGTTATGCAGCACCATTCAACATAGTACAATTGCAACCTAGCCCGGCCAGTGGCTGATCCCCAGAGGATATATCCTGGATTAGACCAGTTACTCGTACCTCCATGGTTGTTCTTGGATTCCTAGTTCTCCTGGCCATGTTGGGGGTGTGCAGTGGTGCGTGCCAGCGGTGTGTAGCTGGAAACCCCCAGCTTGGTCCTTGACCTGCTCCAGCATCTGTAGCTTGCCTGAAGGGGTATGGCTTGCAAGGCGGCATCCTGCCCCCGGGATAAGTTTTGATGAGGCCAATTGTTTTTGCCTCCTCATCCAGTTCTTTTATTTGTTTTGCCAGATCCTCCCCAAATAGCAAGTTGGGTGTCTGGACATTAGAGGATCTGCACAATGCCGCAAAGCGTGGGTTGAGGGTCAGTTTGATGGCTATTAAGCTCAAAATGAGCATTGCACAGCAGTGCCAGCATATCCTGCTGTATACGTGAAAGCGGTGCCCCTTGGACCATTCGCCCAAACACCGTTATTCCTGCACCCACCAATTTGAGGACTTTCTGAAACCTCAACTCCTGCGCTCATTTGCCCCCGGATGGCTGAGTTCACGGTGGGTACTTTGAGCGACGCACAGTTAACAGGTGTTTGATATCGCTGTGAAGTTTCCTCCATTATGGAGTCATTGCATTTTGGCAATGGGCTCCAATTACATCTCTGTCTTTTAAGAAGTTAACTCTCAAAGTGGCCATGCTCATGCCACTAGTGTCAGCGTAACGGGTCCAGACATTGCAGAAACTATGACTGGACAGCATGCATTCTTCTGTAGATAATATTACGTTTTATGTATATTATTTAATCAAATAAAGCAGGCCAGGGATGGATGGAACCAAAATAAGCTTTAAAGCATACCCCATTGACCTGAGGCTATGTGTAGATACACACCTGAATCAATATATCAAGGTCACCAAGAGTCTCAGAGGCTCTGAAACAGCAATGCTCATCAGCCACAAAAAAACTAATAAAAAGGTGTCAGTACAAACTATTTCTAGGTGGCTGAAAAATGCTTTGGATTGTGCTGGAGTAGATATTGATGTGTTTAAACCTCACTCCACAAGGGCGGCGTCAACATCCACAGCGAAGGCACAGGACGTGCCTTGAGACCAAATCCTCGGGGCCGCAGGATGGTCTAGTGAAGGAATCTTTTCACGATTCTATGATAAACCTGTCCAAATGGAAGAATTTGGGCATGCTGTTTTGGGTTCTGCTTGAGTTTTAATTTGTAATTCTCCCTGGGAGAGAGGGGTTATTATTGTTCTTTTAATATTAAAAACGTTCATTGTATAATTTAAACAATGTTCAATACTATATTTGTTTATCCTGTGTCAACCGAAGCAGTGTGTCGTATGGAACTGGATCTACGGCATGAAATCACAGAGCTTTGAAATCTTCACGGAATCACTCACGTGACTCCGAAGTAAAATGGTAAGATTAAATGAGAACTTACCAGGTTGATGTTTGATCTTTATTTTATGAGGAGTTATGGTGAGCGATTACGTGCCATCCGCTCCTGGCCCTCATAATCGCAAAGATCATCTGGTAGTTCTAGTCTTCTGAGTCTTACTATACCACTTCGACTGTAGTTACTGTAATTTCATGCCACTGCTTGAGGATTGACGCGCATGCGGACTGGCATGGCTTCTTCACGTAATCGCTTCCCGTAACTCCTCATAAAATAAAGATCAAACTTCAAACTGGTAAGTTCTCATTTAATCTTATTATTCTCCTTTCCCCTCAATCCATGTCTAATTCTATATATCCTTCACTCCTGCCACTTAAACTCACAGAAGAGGTCAGATACTCTAGCTATTTCTCTATCTCATAGCATTTTTCCCTTCTTCCTAATTTTCCTTCCATGCACATTAGGATGTGCTTCCTGCAGCCACCTATCGTCACTGACCTGTTCCTTTATAGAAACATAGAAACATAGAAAATAGGTGCAGGAGGAGGCCATTCAGCCCTTCGAACTAGCACCATCATTCATTGTGATCATGGCTGATCATCCCCAATCAATAACCCGTGCCTGCTTTCTCCCCATATCCCTTGATTCCACTAGCCCCTTTAGCTCTATCTAACTCTCTCTTAAATCCATCCAGTGACTTGGTCTCAACTGCCCTCTGTGGCAGGGAATTCCACAAATTCACAACTCTCTGCGTGAAAACGTTTTTTCTCACCTCAGTCTTAAATGGCTTCCCCTTTATTCTAAGACTGTGGCCCCTGGTTCTGGACTCGCCCAACATTGGTAACATTTTTCCTACATCTAGCTTGTCCAGTCCTTTTATAATGTTATATGTTTCTATAAGATTCCCCTCATCCTTCTAAACTCCAGTGAATACAAGCCTAGTCTTTTCAATCTTTCCTCATATGACAGTCCCGCCATCCCAGGGAGCAATCTCGTGAACCTACGCTGCACTGCCTCAATCACAAGGATGTCCTCAAATTCTGAGACCAAAACTGGACACAGTACTCCAGATGTGGTCTCACCAGAGCCCTATACAACTGCAGAAGAACCTCTCTACTCCTATACTGAAATCCTCTTGTTATGAAGGCCAACATTCCATTAGCTTTCTTCACTGCCTGCTGTACCTGTGTGACAACTTTCAGTGACTGGTGTACAAGGACGCCCATGTCTCACTGCACCTCCCCTTGCCTAAGCAAACCCCATTGAGATAATAATCTGCCCCCTTATTTTTGCCACCAAAGTGGATAACCTCACATTTATTTATATTATACTACATCTGCCACACATTTGCCCACTAAACTCAACATGTCTAGTTCACCATGCAACCTCCTAACATCCTCTTCACAGCTCACACTGCTACCCAGCTTTGTGTCATCTGCAAACTTGCTAGTGTTGCTCCTAATTCCCTCTTCCAAATCATTAATATATATGGTAAAGAGTTGCGGCCCCAACACCGAGCCTTGCGGCACTCCACTCGCCACTGCCTGCCATTCTGAAAAGGGCCCGTTCATTCCTACTCTTTGCTTCCTGTCTGCCAACCAATTTTCTATCCATGTCAACACCCTACCCCCAATACTATGTGCTCTAATTTTAGTCACCAATCTCCCTTGCGGGACCTTATCAACGGCTTTCAGAAAGTCTAGATACACTACATCCACTGGCACCCCTTCATCCATTTTACTTGTCACATCCTCAAAAAAATCCAGAAGATTAGTCAAGCATGATTTCCCTTTCATAAAACCATGTTGACTTGGACTAATCCTTTTACTGCTATCCAAATGCCCCATTATAACCTCTTTAATAATTGACTCCAGCATCTTTCCCACCACCGAAGTCAGGCTAACTGATCTGTAGTTCCCCATTTTCTCTCTCGCTCCTTTCTTGAAAAGTGGGATAACGTTAGCTATCCTCCATCCACAGGAACTGATCCTGAATCGATTGAACATTGTAGAATAATCACCAATGCATCCACTATTTCTAGAGCCACCTCCCTGAGGACCCTGTGATGCAGACCATCAGGCCCGGGGGTTTATCATCCTTCAGTCCCATTAGCCTACCCAATATTATTTCTTGCCTAATTAAAATTTCTTTCAGTTCCTCTACCCCCTTAGATCCTCTGTCCTCCAGTACATCTGGGATTTGTTTGTATCTTCATTAGTGAAGACAGATCCAAAGTACCTGTTCAACTCTTCTGCCATTTGCTTGTTACCCATAATAATTTCACCCGTGTCTGCCTTCAAGGGACCCACATTTGACTTTGCTACTCCTTTTCCCTTAACATATCTAAATAAGCTTTTACTGTCCTTCTTTATATTCCTGGGCAGCTTCCCTTCGTACTTCATCTTTTCAGCCCGTATAACCCATTTTGTTTCCTTCTGTTGTCCTATGAAAGTTTCCAAATCCTCTGGCTTCCGGCTCCTCTTTGCTGTGTTATACATCTTTGCTTTTAGTTTTATCCTAACTTTTCTTGTCAGCCATGGTTGCCTCCTACTCCCTTTAGAACCTTTCTTCTTTTTTGGAATGAAATTAGCCTGTGTCTTCCGGATTATGGCCAGAAAATTCTTGCCATTGCTGTTCCACCGTCATTCCTACTAGGATCCCTTTCCAGTCTACCTTGGCTAGCTGCTCTCTCATTCCTTCATAGTCCCCTTTGTTCACCTACATCACTGACATTTCCAATTTAACCTTCTCCTTCTCAAATTGCAGATTAAAACTAATCATATTATGATCACTTGCTTGTACTCTGCTCCCCAATCAGTCCCCCATTCAAAACAAGCAACAAGATCGATGCAACAAAATAGCAAGAATAAACAGCCTAAAAGAATAAAGCAATGCAAAGTAAAAAACATGACAAATTAATTCAACAGGATGCTTTGCATCATTGTTGACATGTTTTACTTACATGTTTATACTGGTTTTTGACCTGGACTATCAACGCAAAATATGGAAACAATTGTGCAGATACAACTGATTTTGCCCAATGTATACCGCAATAACTATAACACAAATTACTTATTTCTTCCATTTTTATGTATTCTGACTTTTCAAAGTGGTCACTGGAGATAAAAATTAGTAACATGGCGAATGATCCAGCAGTATGATGTGCTACAGGAGGTTAAGGTTCCAACAAAGTTCGATAGTGCCTGGAATGGATTGAAGAACTGACACAAACTGTGGCAAAAAGAGGGAAAGTATTCAATTAAAGTATGTTTTATTGCAGTTTCTAGAGATCTGATGTTGCCTTTGCTCTACATGCTGCCCGCGTGCTCATCCTAAAATCAATTTGCAGTGTTCTGTGAATATCTGTTCAAGGCCACGTTATATGAATGTCATCGGCTTTCTTGTGAAACCTATGTGGAGAAGCTTAACTGATGCCCTTTTTAGAAACAGTGGCATTGAAGAACTATCCCCACGATTTGGCAGAACGCAACACAGAATGCTTCAAATAATAACCGCAGAGCTAAAATCTCGATGAGATGATCAATTCTCTCTGACAGCAGGGAATGCGAGTGAACTGGGCTTTCAACATCTCAACCACTGATGGGTGACATTTTCTCATATCTGCTGTTGATGTTTCTTAACATATTGGACTGCAATTCCATAACTTCCCGGGCTTCTGCTATTTTGTGATGTGTCTGGCACCTGTATTATTGCACAAATGTACAGGAGAGAACAAGCTGACTGGTACCATCACGACCTGGTTCAGCAGCTTGAACAGCCAGGAAAGAAGGGGTTTACATAAAGTGGACACTGCCCAGTCCATCGTGGGTACTGACCTCCCCACCATCGAAGGGACCTAAAGCAGGCGCAACCTCAAAAAGGCAAACTACACCTTCAAGGACCCACAGCACCCTGGCCATGCCCTTATTTCACTCCTGCCAATGGGAAGGAGGTGTAGGAGTCTGAAGATATTTACCTTCAGGTTGAGGAAAAGCTTTGTACCAGTAACCATCAGGCTCCCGAACACTACAAGAAATGAACTAAACTATGAACTATGAACTGTGGCCACAAGCAACTGCAGATGCTAGTTTACAGAAAAAAAAGACAAAGTGCTGGAGTAACTCAGTGGGTCAGGCAGCATCTGCGGAAAACAGAGACAAGTCTGTCTTGATGAACTGTCTTGGTTGCACAAAGGACTTTGGGCTTGTTGCAGGAGTATTGGGGGTTTTAATTTATTGACATACATTACTATCATGTTATTGATGAGTACTGTGAACAGGCCTGCAACAAATAAGGATTTTATTGTTCCATTGTCAGTACATATGACAATTAAACACTTTTGAAATGTTGATGGTACTGAACAGTTCACTGCCCTCTTCAACTAACAGTCATGTTTATTTGCCAATTGGATCAAGGATCAGCAAATTCCAGCCATATTTTGTGCTTTGTGAGTGCTTATCATGGAGGGGTGATGGAGGGGAAGGTGTCTCTGCAATAAAACTTTTCATACCAATGATTCATATTGTGGCTTAGCTTCTATCTCCTAAAGATAATCTGCCACATTCAAAGTTGTAGGAAATGTGAACTATGCACTGTGAAATCAGCCTTAAGCAATTTTCAAACAATCTATGTGTAGAAATTGTTAAAGAAGGAACTGCAGATGCTGGAGAATTTAGGGTACACAAAAGGCTGGAGAAACTCAGCGGGTGCAGCAGCATCTAAGGAGCGAAGGAGATAGGCGACGTTTCTGGCAGACTGAAGAAGGGTCTCGATCCGAAACATCGCCTATCTCCTTCTGCAGACTGAAGAAGGGTCTCGACCCGAAACATCGCCTATCTCCTTCATTCCTTAGATGCTGCTGCACCCGCTGAGTTTCTCCAGCCTTTTGTGTACCCTATGTGTAGGATTTGTAGATTTCAAACAATCTAATATTGCTTCATCTGTCAGTGTCAAGGAATTTAGGGTTAAATATTCCCACGTTCCTAGAGATATAAAGTCAGAGTCATACAGTATGGTAACAGGCCCTTTGGCCCAACTCGTCAATGCTGACCAACTACATTAATTCTATTTGCACATCTTTATTCACATTTCTGATTGGTCTCAACCTGAAACGCCACCCATTCCTTCTCTCCAGAGGCGCTGTCTGTCCTGCTGAATTACTCCAGCTTTTTGTGTCTATCTTCTCTCTAATCTTTTCCTATCCATGTACCTGTCCAAATGTCTTTTAAATGTTGTTATAGTACATGCCACAACTACCTCCTCCAGCTGTTCATCCCACATACCCACCACCCTCTGTGTGAACAACCCCTCAGGTTCCTATTAAATCTTCTCCCTCTCTCATTAAAACTATGTCCCCTAGTTCTTGATTTCCTGTTCCCTGGGAAAAAAAATGATGAGCATTCATCCTATCTATTCCCTTAAAGATTTTATGAACCTCTATAGGATCCCCCTTCAGCTTCCTGCGGTCAAACTATTGCGACTCAATAGTTGACATAATAAACACACCAAAAAAGTGCAATAAATAAAAAGCCCAACATAGTGCAAAATAAAACAAAGTCCAACAATTAGTAGTTCGAAATTTAGTTGGAGTTTGTAGTGTTCAATAGCCTGATGGTTGTTTCGGAAGAAGCTGTTCATGAACAGAAGGAGGTTACAGCTTTCTGACTTCTATGCCTTCTTCTCGATGGCAGGAGTGAAATGAGAGCATGGCCTAGGTGGTGTCAGTCCTTGATGAATCTAGCTGCCTTTTTCATGCAGCGTCTCCCATTGATCCCATTGATGGTGGGGAGGTCAGTAGAAGTGATAAATGAGGCAGTTACCCACGAGGCAGTTACCCACATAAATTCTGCCACTTTCCTGCTTTCTAGATACTGACCCAAGAAGATGAAACTATTTGTCAGTAGTCACCAACTTTAGTACCTGAATGAACAGGAAATGGAAAAGAAAATGATCATGAAGTCCTACTGTTCAACTTGCCATTCCTCAATAAGTCAGTCTCAGTTGCCCCCACTACCCAGTTTGAGTGCTGCCAGGTAATCTGTTAGGACCACAGGTTACAGAGCACTACCTGATTTACCAATGAGACAACTCCATAAACACAGTGAGGATATGTTTGCCATGACATCCCTAGTCAGTGGGATACCCATTCTCTGTTTCAATCCTCTCTGACCCTCATGTGTAGGAAGGAACTGCAGACGTTGGTTTTTAAATTCTATTGTGTATTGTGTTATTTTTATTTGTATGGCTGTATGGTAACTCAAATATCACTGTATCTTAATTGGTGCATGTGACAATGAATGTGAAATTGAATTTGAAACCGACAATAGACACAAACAGCAGGATTAACTCAGCGGGACAAGCAGCATCTCTGGAGAGAAGGAAGTGGTGATGTTTTGGGTCTCAAACGCTCGTCTGAAAAAGGGTTTCGACCCAAAATGTAACCAAATTCTTTCTCTCCAGAGATGTTGCCTGTCCCACTGAGTTACTCCAGTATTTTGTATCTCTCTGACCCTCTGTCTAACTTAAAACTAAATTGTGACTCACTCCCTTTGTTCTTGGATCTGAACCTGTTTCTCTCTTCCCCAGAAGACAGCTGACCTGCTACCAGCACTTTGTTGCTGTTTTTTTTCATATTTCCTGTCTCTAGTATTTTTTCCAGCTATTCTTGCAGGTGATAATAGTTGAGGGATCAATATTGGCTGAACTTCATAAACATTACAAATGTGAGCAAGTGAACAATGATAGGTGTAAATATCTGACTCCTACAGCCTATTTCATCCTTACCTATATAAATCCTGCCACTTTCCTGCTCTCTAGATACTAACCCAAGAAGATAAAACTATGGGGTTAATAGTCACCAACTTTAGTACCTGAATGGGCAGAAAATGGAAAACAAAAATGAAGTCCTACTGTTCAACTTGGCATTCTCATTATTTCAAGTATTTTCAAATCCCCTGTTTTATTCATCCATGCATCCGCACTCCATCATTATAGTAGGTGGCACAGTGGTGCAGCTGGTAGTGCTGCTGTCTCAAAGCGCCAGTGACCCGCGTTCAATCCTGACCTCGGGTGCTGTCTCTGTGGAGTTTGCCCGTTCTCTCTGAGACCGAGTGGGTTTCCTCCGGGTGTTCTGGTTTCTTCCCACATCCCAAAGATGTGTGAGTTTGTAGGTTAAAAGGCCTCTGTTAATTGCCCCCAGTGTATAGGGAATGGATGAGAATGTAAGTTGGATAACATAGAAGTAGTGCGAGCAGGTGATCGATGATCGGTATGGACTCAGTGGACAGAAGGATCTGTTTCCATGCTGTATTTTTCAATCAATCAAATAACCTCCTCACAGTCATCAGGACCTTTGCGTTTCATGGCCCATCTTTCACGGCTTTACCCACAGTTGTTTGGTGATTTGATTCTTTAGTGTTCTATCATTTTCTGCCTGCTTCTCTGATGTTGGAGGGGCCATCAGTATTTTATTGATCACCCAACATTCCAAGTGATTGACGTAGAACAAATAACTTACGATTTGCTCAGCAAGAAATTGAATGCGACGTTTTATAAAGGCAAATGATCGACATTCCCACAGCCTATCATTACTCCATAACATTTTCTCAGTGTTACTGAAGGCAAGTAGTTGGGCAAATACAAAAATTAGCCATATTTGGAACATTATCAGAGACATAGAAATGATTCAATTTCATTTATTGCATTGCTCAAATTCATTTATTAATTCAAAGGTTCTGGGCTTTACTACTGAGTCAGCATTTAATAGCTCATCCCCAGGTGCCCTTGGAAGGTAGTGGTGAGCTGTCTTCTTGAACCGTCTAATGAAGGATCCTGACTTGAAACTACATCTATCCAATTCCCTCCACAGATGTTGCCTGATCTGAGTTCCTCTAGTAATTATTTTTTTGCTTAAAATTCCAGCAACTACAATCTCTTGTGCCTCTCTCTTTTTTTGACTTGCTGCAGACTTTGAGGAGTGAGTGTACTGATACTGCTGATACAGAGGGACTTCCAGTTTTTTGACCCAGCAACATTGAAGGCACAAAGGCACTGAATGTCCCATTCAGGATGTTGTGTGAATTGGAGGGTGACTTTTGTGTGGTGGTGTCCCCTTGCTTTTGCTGTCCTTGTCCTTCGAGCCGGGAGAGGTTGTGGGTGTGGAAGGTGTTGTTGAAGGTGTCTTGGTGTGTTATTGCAGTGTGTCTTCAAGATGATACAAACAGCTGCTACCAGCTGTGTATCAGCAGTTGAATGAGTAAAGGTGGTGGTTGGGCTGCCTATCACATGGGCTGCTACATCCTGTATGGTATCAAGGTTCAAATTGCCCAAATAAGATTCAAGTGATTATGAAATGGTCAATTGTCATATGTACCAGCAAAGGAACAGTGACATTCTTACTTGCTGCAGCATTTTTTTAGTTTAGTTTTGTTTAGTTTAGAGATACAACGTGGGAACAGGCCCTTTGGCCCACCAGTCCACACTGACCCCGCACACTAA
The DNA here is from genome assembly GCA_963514005.1 of Raja brachyura. The sequence goes on along the minus strand of OY740789.1, from coordinate 38,370,467 downwards.
CACTATCCTACACAAAATAGGGACAATGTACATTTGCACCAAACTAATTAACCTACATACAGTATCTGTACATCTTTGGTGTGTGGGAGAAACTCCCTACAGACAGCACCCGTGTTTGGGATCGAACCTGGGTCTCCGGCACTGCAAGTGCTGTAAGGCAGCAACTCTACCAGTGTGCCAAAGTGCCGCCCTTCAGTGTATGACTCTGGTCCATCTATCTAAACAGGTCTAACAAAATAATACAATAATCATTGGTGCAATAAATGAATAATCAGTAATGCTTGAAACCAGGCCATATTTGTGCAAAACTGAAGTCCGTAGTGCAACAAAATACAAACTCCATCAAACTTGATGAGGTTGTGGTTAGTGTTGTCAGAAGCTGGGCAGAAGCTGTTCTCGAACCTGGAGGTCATGGTTCTCAGGCTCTTTCGTTTTGCTGAACACCTTCATCCTGAACACCTTCTTCCTGAACACATTTTCATTGAACACCTTTTAAGAATAACGTGTAAGCCATTTGGAATGGAGATGAGAAAACACTTCTTCATACAGACAGTTGTGAGTCTGTGGAATTCTCTGCCTCAGAGGATGGTGGAGGCCAGTTCTCTGGATACTTTCAAGAGAGAGCTAGATAGGGCTCTTAATGATAGCGGAGTCAGGGGATATGTGGAGAAGGCAGGAACGGGATACCGATTGTGGATGATCAGCCATGATCACATTGAATGGGGGTGCTGGCTCGAAGGGCCGAATGGCATACTCCTTAACATATTGTCTATTGTCTATTGATGTTAGTAGTGAGATGAGAGTGTGGCCAGCCTGCTCTTTGCCTTTGGTGGTATTGTTGAGGTAGATCCCTTCGATGATGGGCAGATCAGTACTAGTGAAGATGACAATATCAATAAAAACCTATAGATTTGTAGTAAACTCAGCTATTTATTTACCAACCATTGTATTGAAATTCAAATCTGAGAAGAGGTATTTCTGTTAGAAGTAACTGCAGATGCTGGTTTTAAGTTATTAGCTTAGGCAGGTCAGTTGTCCAATATCTACCTGGAATAGCTGCATGCATGAGCCTGAGAATGCCTTTGAGGAATGATCCCACATGTTTTTAAGATGTATTGGACTGTATTAAAAACGTATTAACAAGTGCAACCTTGGCATAAATGCCAAGGGCATAAATAAGCCAAGGGCATAAAGTCTGGAAGTATGCAGTTCGGAACCGCAATCACAAACTTGACATTGTGCCATACGGCCCAAAATTTAATCCCCAAAAGGGGAGCTTTAATTAAAAAATAAAGGCAGCATTCAAAATATACATTTTTACATTTGAATTAGGGTGAGGGAGAATTGTGAATTATTTGTTGACAATATGTTTAACAATGCTGCAGGGTTGGTTCAGATCAGTTGAAACCTGGTTGAATGAACAGAGAGCTCCCACATGTGGGAGAGCGTTAGTCTTGTAACATACACCCTGGAATTAAAGCTCTCAGAAGGAGACGTGATTTTCAGTAGATAGACACAAAATGCTGGAGTAACTCACCGAGACAGGCAGCATCTCTCGAGAGGAATGGGTGATTATTCGGGTGTCTATCTTCAGTTTAAACCAGCATCTGCAGTTCCTTCCTACACATGATTTTGAGCAGTGTCACCAGAAATAGAAAAACAAGGGAGGTACTATCAGATCCGAGGGAAAGTGTAACTCGTAGTTGCATCCATAATTCATGCTTCACTTGCATAGTATGTAAGCTCTCGGATGAATAAAAGTTTTAAAACACAACCATTGGACTTGGGGAATCATTAAGAAGTCAATGATCTAAGATGGTGTGAATAAGAAAAGAACCAGATTTTGGATCACCTGCACGCATCAGTCTCATTGAAATAGGATGTTACGCCTGAAATCTGCTTTATCATATTTTAGGAAAGGTCTTACAGTTGTTTAAAGTCCCTTTGAAAAAGTTGTCCGGCTATTTTTTACTAGTTTTTACTTTCTAGTTTTTACTTTCAGCAATTATGTAAAAATATACAATTACAACTTTCAAATATGCTTACATTTAAAAATATGCTCCAATTTCAACTTCAGGTCTCCTCTCTAATTTTTTCACTAATCACCCCCAAGATCACGTCTCTTGTTATCACTTCAGTGCTTTGAAACTTTTAAATAAACAAGTCCGTCCATGTTTAAAACAGATCCAAGAATAGCTTCTTCTCAACAACCACCAGGCTCCTGAACACCAAAATAAACTAACTAAATTATGAACTCTGAACTGTCTTTGTTTCACTGAGGACTTTAGGTATTTTGCACTAATATTAGGAATGTTTTCATTTATTGCGTTATCTTTGAATATTTTGTTCATCGACCTGTTATGCTGGTAAGAATGTTTTTCTTCCTTTGTCGGTATATGACAATTAAACGTTCTTGCCCTTCGACCACTGGCCCCTAGTTTGTGTAAATTTTGTGATTTAATCTATTGTTGCAAACATATCTAGCTAGTTATTTTTTATATGGTTGCAAAACCCTTTATCCAGATTTGTTTTCTATTAACCTTTTTGATTATTTGCTGTACCAGCCTGTGATATATAAATGATCAACTCAGAAGGGGCTTCAAAAATCTATACAATATAGTAATATAAATATTATAATTCCATCTTAATTGCTTATAATCTTGCCAATTATTGTTTCATATGTCATAAGAACATATAACAGTACAACATAGGAGCAGGGCCTCTGTCCCAAAATGACCCCGCTGAACATGAAACTAAGTTACTCTAATCTCCACTGCCTGCACATGATCTGGTATGGTATGATACTTTATTTGTTCCATGTACCGAGGTACAGTGAAATTCATTTTTGTGTACAGTCAATACAAATGTAACTATGCATAAACACCTAGATACATATTAGATAAGCATCTCAGATACAGTTCAAACGTATAGCAGTTGTACACTAATACAGTAGACAGCATCGCCAGTTTGGTGTCATTATCAAGTCCGAGTTGTAAGTGCAAGGATCTTGATCTGACCATGGAGGCTCGTTGTCCTAGTGATGTTCACAAGGTCATCAGGTCATAAGGAATAGGAGTAGAATTAGCTCATTTGGCACATCAAGTCGTTACTCCGCCATTCAATCACAGCTGATCTACCTTTCCCTCATAACCCCATTCTACTGCCTTCTCCGCATAACCTCTGACACCTATACTAATCAAGAATTTATCTATCTCTGCCTTAAAAATATCCACTGACTTGGCCTCCACAACTTTCTGTGGCAAATAATTCCACAGATTCACCACCTTCTGACTAAAGAAGTGGTGTTGCCGGGTCGATCTGGCCAAGTGTAGCCTTTGGTGTCCTCTGCCGCTGCAGGCCGTGGCCTGTCCACATGTTCGGCCTCTGGAAACAGCATCCAGACCAGCCGAGCCCCAGGCTGCTACAGGTTCTCCAACCATCGAGGCCGCACACACCCTCCCACAGCCAGTCTGTCTACCGGCTCTCCATGTGGGTTCCCATGGGTCATAAGGTCATAAGGTCATAAGTGATAGGAAGAGAATGAGGCCATTTGGCCCATAAAGTCTACTTCGCCATTCAATCATGGCTAATCTATCTCTCCCTCCTAAACCCATTCTCCTGCCTTCTCTCCTTAACCTCTGACACCTGTACTAATCAAAAATCTATCTATCTCTACCTTAAGAATATCCACTGATGGCCTCCACAGCCTTCTGTGGCAAAGAATTCCACAGATTCACCACCTTCTGACTAAAGAAATGTCTCCTCATCTCCTTCCTAAAATAACGTCCTTTAATTCTGAGGCTGTGACTTCTAGTCCTGGACTTTCCAACTATTGGAAACATCCTCTCCACATCCACTCTATCTGATCCTCAATCGGAAACAAGCATGCTGGGCCTTCCAGGTGGGTTCCTGTCTCTGACTCGGATCTTCGTGGGTGAGTCGGGCCCACTAGGCGGGCGAGTCCTCAGTCTCTGGTGGACGGGCCTCCATTCCCTGCACGTCCATATGCCTATCTAGAAGCCTGTTAAACACTGCAATCTTTTCTGTTTCCACCACATTTGGCAGCATGTTCAGTTCTTCAACAGATCTGAAGAATGATCAGTTTCTCGCTGAAAATGAGGTCAAGAATTTTGATAATTTCCTCAAAAGACTTTCCAATGCAGTAAATATTACAAAACAATAAACACTTAAAAAACGTTTGAGCTGGCACTTACTTGATAACTCAATGATCCTTTTCATTTAGCAATTCGCATTAATTTCCCAGAGAGCCCAAAACCCCCATTAATAATCTTGGTTGCAATAAAAACAATTCTAGGTCCAATAATATATATTTTTAACCTTTTCATGAGCATTTCGACAAGTTTTATGTTAATTCAAAATGTATCATCATAACCTGTCATGATGTGTATTCACTCAACAGGCATTTCAACCAAGTTTCCCAAGATAATTAATTGACTGGTTCGTGTTTGATTGTCTTGGCCACCTGAAACCTTTCTTGGGATCTTGCCCTATTGATCTGGGGATTACAACAGGGAGAGGATATTAAACTGAGCCTCTGTGTCTCTTCAAACTGCTTGTTTCCCTGCTAGCAAAGAGTAAATTGGTATAGAAGGATGTGGTATGAATTTTTCATGCTATGTAGGGTGATGTATTATTCATGATCATAGTCCTTCGTAGGGAATGGAAAAGTGGAACCTGCAAACTAAAATAATCTGCAGTTAGCATCAAGAGCACATACAAACCTCTGTACTGCCAGCTGTACACATTGTTCTGTTCATTTTAGCATTATACAGATAAATATGTTTGGTAAATCTCAGTACAAAACCTATCTCTCATTCTAATGCCCCATGTCCTCTTTTATTCCGCAGCTTAGCATATTTAAGGTATAGGGATTTAAAAAACAAATCACCAGAAAGCATAAACAGTTCATGCTGGAGTCTGCAGTGATACATCTCTGTCACTTGTGTTGATGGGTTGAGGTGGGCTGACTGACAGTGGAAGATCTGTAGGGATTGAGCTGTCTCTGGCTCAGTGCATCTCTTGACCAGACACATTCAGTAATTCAGTCGGAGACAGGAGTCCAATATCAAGGAGGAAGCCACATAGATCTGGTGCCACTTAGATCCTGCTAATGTGCCAAGGAGAGGATCTGGGTGTACCTTAGGCCCTGCACCTCAGCTTTACACCGGAGGGGACTGGATTCAAATGGTGACCCCATTCATTTGATAGAGAGGGTGAAACAAGATGAGGAAACAATTACTTTGCAGATACAGACGTGGTAAATCTCAGTGAATCAGTCGGCATTTGTATCATAAGAGAAATAGGGTTCTCAGCACATCTGATGCAGCAACCTATCCAAAGGAAAGTATTTGGATTGGGTTAAGGATGGCACAGAGGTTCAGGTGGTATTGATGATGCCTTGTGGCACTAGAGATCCTGGTTAGATCCTGACTTCGGGTCCTGTCTGTGTGGAGTTTGAACTTTCTCCCTGGGTTTCCTCCGGGTGTTCCAGTTTCCTCCCACGTCTCAACAACATTTAGGTTTATAGGTAAATGGGCCTCTGAATATTGTCCCTAGTGTGTCGGGAGTAGTGGATGGAAACTGGGTTAACATAGAACTAGTCTGAATGGATGATCGATGATTGGCGTAGACACAGTGGGTTAAAAGGCCTGCTTCCATGCTGTATCTCTAATCTGAACTGAACTCTGAACTAAACGTTAGCTTCCTATTCTGAAGCATGGTTACTGCTCAGAGCCTGCACCACAGCATGAGATGACTCGTAGGTGCAGAGGGGCAGCTCGTTTGATTCTCAGCACCTGAAAACACAGAGTCAGGCAGATGCCACTGAATCAGGGTAATCTGGATAAGGGTTGACTTCCATGCAATGAGCAGAGAAATCAGAAGCATGGAGACACAAGAAACTGCAAATGGAACTAACTGAATTGTCCAATTTCTAAACTTGCACCTCTTTCTGTAGATACTGCATGTTCCACTTTGTCGTTATAATGGAGGAAGAGTTATAGAATGGGATTAGCCTTAATATCACCACACCATTGATAGCATTGTCCATACTGTGAAACAATGTTTACATTGTCAGGGAAAATCTTGTATTGGAGGTACAAGGAACTGCAGATGCTGGAATCTTGAGCAAAACACAATGTGCTGGAGGAACCCAGCGAGTCTGGCAGCATCTGTGGAGGTAATGGACATGTGACATTTCAGGTTGGGTCTCTATTACAGACAGATGCATCAGTGGGAGAGAAACCTGGAAAAGAGTGGAGGGGATGGGGCAAAGCCTGACCAATGTTAGGTTGATGGGGAGTGGAGGGGGTAATTAGCAGTAAGGTAGAGATGTGCAGTTAGGTAAACCTCCATATATGGCTCGGTTCTCCCATCACCTTCCTTTGTCTCAATTTCCCTCCTCATTCCTTGCTTTGTTTTCACTATCAATCTTTATCCTTCCATCTCTATTCCCTTCCTTTATTATTTTCTCCTGAATGAGCTTTCCATTTTTGTAACATGATGTTATATTTATCCCAAGAAATGTTTTGACTACTAGCATCAAGGAAGCAATCCCCAACTTGTGTAAATCTAATAATTTGCTTCCAATACATTATATGAAGCAACATATTAATTTCCCAAAACACAGCCAAATCAGTACGCAATAGCGCTCCAATAATTGGCCCACCATACCCACCATTTTTCTGGGGTGTGCTTTAGCCAAGTTTCATTCAGATTGATGGTATATTTTACAAGTTATTGACAGTTTAAGCTTTACAAAACCACTTTACAAAACCATTTTTCCACTTGCCCTGCCAGTCAGACGCATTCGAAGTCACAATTACGTCACAATGGGATCCCAAATTCATTAAAAAAAAGTCGCGATTTTCATTAACATTGATTTTATTTCGGAGTCACATGAGTGACTATGTGAAGACCCTGTCCAGCACACATGCGCGACATTAACGTTCATGCAGTGCACCTGCGATGAATGGGAGTTCAAGGCGCTCCCGCTACAATTTGAAAATCAGGCCGACAGGTAAGTGTTTTACGGTGGCTGTGTGTATTTTCTCCGTGGTCTGCTTTGTGTTTCAGAAAGAATGAGCAAGACCAGAGGAAAGAAATCTGTAGCTCGCCCCCGTTCGTCTCCCGTTGAGGAGTGTTCTTTGCAGGGAGGGCGAGAGGCGGCAGGATTGACTACCAAGCCGAGCCCAGCACCACTAGTGCAGCCTGAGCAGCGGGCTGAAGGTACCTGCAGCCAGAACCGGGTGGTAGTATCCAACGATTCGGATGAAGATGCCTCACCATGAGAGCAGCAAAGGCAGCCGCCTAAGCTGAATGGAACAGCGTATGGAGCAATTGCTCCAGCGAGATCTGCTGTGAGAGCAGCAGCAGACTCGCCAAGGGAGCTCAGGCACTCCCACAGTGCCCTTTACGGCACTGGCCATTGCTTCACCTTCTATTGAAGGCAGCATTGGTGACCAGGTCTGAGCTGGTCAAGAAGAGGGGTCTCTGGCTGAAGATGTCCAGAGTACGCAGGGTGTACAGGATCAGGAAGAGCTGCTGGGTGTGGTCAACTGCTACGTGGCCACTCCACGAGTGGGTCAGCCTTTAGAGCCGAAACTTGCAGCCAGCATTGATCACCTGTCCTCAAAACCCATACAACCATATAACCATATAACAATTACAGCACGGAAACAGGCCTTCTCGGCCCTTCCAGTCCTTGCCGACCATTTATTTTCCTCTAGTCCCATCTACCTGCACTCAGACCATACCCCTCCATTCCCTTCCCGTCCATATACCTATCCACTTTACTTTTAAATGTTAAAAACGATCCTGCCTCCACCACTTCTGCAGGAAGATCATTCCACACAGCCACCACTCTCTGAGTAAAGAAGTTCCCTGTCATTGTACCCCTAAACTTCTGTCCCTTCATTCTCATGTCATGCCCTCTTGTTTGAATCTTTCCTACCCTCAATGGGAAAAGCTTATCCACGTCAACTCTGTCTATCCCTTTCATCATTTTAAAGACCTCAATCTAGTCCCCCCTTAACCTTCCGCGATCCAAAGAATAAAGACCTAACTTGTTCAACCTTTCTCTGTAACTTAGTTGCTGGAACCCAGGCAACATTCTAGTAAATCTCCTCTGTACTCTCTCTATTTTGTTGACATCCTTCCTATAATTAGGCGACCAAAATTGTACACCATACTCCAGAATTGGTCTTACCAATGCCTTGTACAATGTTAACATTACTTCCCTACTCCTATATTCAATGCTCTGATTTATAAAGGCCAGCACACCAAAAGCTTTCTTTACCACCCTATCTACTTGCGATTCCACCTTCAGGGAACTATGCACAGTTATTCCTAGATCCCTCTGTTCCACAGCATTCCTCAATTCCCTACCATTTACCATGTAACCCCTACAAGAATGGGTGGTCAATGAGGCTCTTGAAATCAGCCCCAGAAAATTGTATATCACTGAACGTACCAGCTGTAAACAGCCAAATTTTAGGACATTTGGGGAAGAATATCAGGAACCTGGAGTTGAAGCTCCAGAAAACCCTAAAACTCCTGACAGCAGGAATAACTTCCTATGCTTGGTCCATAGATGGTGTGGACATCACCACAAATCAGCAAGATACATTAGCTCTGCTTTGCACCACTCAATTCGAGATTAACAATTTACGGAAGGAAATAATCAAGCCTGCCCTCAACCCTAAATTGCAGTACTTTGCAAAACACCGGGTTCAGAACCTCCAATTATGCTCTTTGGAAAGGACCTTCCAAAACAGGTGAAAGACCTGGAGGAAGAGTCCAAGACCTTTGGTCTCATGAGGGCAGGATTGGGACCGAGCAGACCTAACAAACCCAGGCGGCAGCACCCCACGGCGTCCACCAGTCACCAACTACCATATGGGACTGGTGAAAGCTCGGGGTCCGCAACCATTCCCCGTAAGCCTTTTATAGGCCAGGGCCCAGAGCGGACCCCATGGAAAATGCGCCACCCCCAACATCAACTTCAACAGCAGCCTTCTACAGCCCAGCAGACACCTCATTGTCCAGCGAAGAGGCAGAAGAAGCACCAGTAACCATGGAGGTAGGTGGGGCTGGTTCCTCTCAACATATGAGCAGTAGGGGCTCTATACTAACAGGGGGGAGATTGCACTTGCTTTTTGATGCATGGGAGTCTATCACTAATGACAAATATATACTCAGCAGCATTCATGGCTATAAAATTGACTTTGTTCATGGAAACATGAACTTTTGGAATTTGTTTTAATATTTTCACTAAAACTAAAAAAGATGGTGGATGTCACATCATCATTGACTTAACTTCTTTAAACGAATCTGTTAAGTATAAACATTTCAAGATGGAAACTTTTGAAAAAGTTTATCTGGATGAAACAGCTATGGCAATTTAAAGCCTTACCAAATGGGTTAACCTCAGCTCCAAGGTTGTTCACAATAATCTTAAAACCTGCCTTGGCATTATTGAGGAAACAAGAGCATATAGTCATGTCGTAATTAGACGACATTTTAATAGTAGAGAAAACAATAGAGACAGCCATTTCAGCAGTAGCAGCCGCCAAATGTTTGTTTGAAACTTTGGGGTTTGTCATACATCCAGATAAATCCAATTTGACACCGTCCACAACCATGGACTATCTTGGATTTACGATTGACACTATTTGCATGACTGTAACTCTGCCAAAGGGGAATGCATCAGAGTTGTCACAATCATGCACCGAACTAATGGTTAATCATCAGCCAACCATACGGCAGGTAGCTAGTGTCATTCGGAAAATGGCAACAGCCTTTCCAGCTGTACAATTTGGGCCTCTGCACTATCAAAATTTACAAAGAGCAAAAGTGCACGCGCTAAAGAAAAACTCAGGTCACTTTGACCGAGTTATGAATTTAACTGCTGAATCCATTCCAGGCTTACAATGGTGGACAAGGAACATTAGGCTTAGCTCAGGTCCCATAATAATCACCAACCCAGTTTTAACCATTCAAATCGACGCCAGTGCTTTGGGCTCGGGTGCAACTAACATGCATTCCAACACAGGGGGCAGATGGACTAATTTTGAATCATCTCACCTACAGACACGGGGTATTAACTACTTAGAAATGTTGGGTGCGTTTTATGGTTTAAAAGCATATCCATCCAATACGTATCACACACATATCCGGTTGCAAATAGATAATACCACGGTGGTGGCTTATATCAACCACATGGGTGGTGTAAAGTCGATATCAAGTGGCAATTTGGTCAACCTAATCTGGCAATGGTGTGTCAAAAGACATATTTGGTTATCAGCAACTTACCTACCAGGTAAGCAAAATACAGTGGCAGACACCAGGTCACACAAATTTAACGATAACATCGAATGGATGTTAAATCCCCAAGTATTTGCTGAAATTACAATACGGCACACCAGATATCGATCTATTTGCATCTAAGCTGAATCACACAGGCACCCATGTATGTTGCTTGGGAACCAGACCCTGAGGCAGCAGCAGTTGATGCATTCACGTTGCATTGGGGGGAAATGTTCTTCGATGCTTTTCCTCCCTTCTGTCTCATCAGTCGGGTGTTACACAAGATTCAATTGGATTCCGCTTCAGGAATCTTGATAATACCCAACTGGCCTACACAGCTATGGTTCCCAGTGGCCCTCTACATGGCTGTCGAAACACCGTTCGAATTCCCCAGCAGTCCAGAATTATTAATCCTCCGAGTGTCAGGAATTAGTCACCCGTGCCATAACAGAGTCAATTTCCTGGCTTGCAGATTCTAAAAAGACCTCTATGGGCCAGGGACTGTCTGAGGACACCATCAACATGATGACCGCATCCCACAGGGAGTCCACCAGGAGACAATACCTGACCAACATAAGGAAAAGGGAATGGTATTGCTCCAAAACAGGAACTACTTACTCAACAGCAACAGCTACCAGTGTTGTGGAGTTCCTGGTTGGATTACAATGGGATGGACTCAGCTACAGTGCCATCAATACAGCCAGGAGTGCGTTGTCAGCTTATTTGGTTCCAGCAGCACGACAACAGGCTTTGGGGTCCCATCCACTGGTGGTCAAACTCATAAGGGGTATTTTTAACACTAATTCCCCCAGACCAAGGTACACTCAGATCTGGGATGTCAGCATTGTACCTTAGGGGATGGCCACCACCCAAGTCACTCACACTGGAACAACTCACCCTGAAATCAGTCATGCTCATGGCACTAGTGTGAGCACAAAGGGTACAGTCCCTCCACCTTCTGAGGCTGGACGGCATGACAGAGTCATTGGACTGTATCACATTCCATATTCAGGGTCTGGTCAAACAAACTAGACCAGGAACCACGCTTCCAGTTATGGAGTTCCGGGCATATTCATCTGACCCACGGCTGTGTGCCAAGACCCATCTCACCATTTACATAGACACAACATACACCTTGCGAGGGAGAGAAAAAGCCTTATGAATAAGACACAAGAAGCCCCATGGTCAGGTGACGAGCCAAACCATTTCAAGGTGACTCAAGCAGGTGCTTAAGTCCGTGGGAATCAACACTAATGTTTACAAATCCCACTCCACCAGGGCTGCATCCACGACGGCGGCTAGGCGAATGGACGTGCCTATGGACCATATTCTGGCCAGAGCAGGATGGTCCTCGGAAAGAACTTTCCAAAGGTTTTATAATAAGCCGCTGGCGGAACCTGCTCCATTTGCAGACAGAATTTTAGAGTCTGCAGATCATATTTAATTTAAACCCGGGGGAGTTCTCTGTTTTTTGTTGTTATTAATAAACCTTTTTTGTTCACAAGCAGGTTATTGTTGATTGTGATAACATACTTCCTCCCTCAGTCTTCAGACAGTGAGTGAAGGATGAGCTGGTACACGGTTCGGCATCAGAGATCTTTGAAGTCTTCACATAGTCACTCATGTGACTCCGAAATAAAATAGTAAGATTAAATGAGAACTTACCAGTTCGAAGTTTGATCTGTATTTTATGAGGAGTTACGATGAGGGATTATGTGCCCTCCACTCCCACCCTCTATTATACAGATCAACTGGTAATTAACTTCTTATTTTTTCTTTACTATATTTATTTTAATCGTTGAGTTTTTCCTGTGAATCCTCACCGCTGCTTTGAATATTGCCGTGCATGCGTGCTAGACGGGGTCTTCATGTAATCCCTCATTGTAACTCCTCATAAAATACAGATCAAACTTCAAACTGGTAAGTTCTCATTTAAACTTACTATTTTATTCTAAAGAAATCCCTTTTAAACAAATTCTTCAATTTTCGTTAACAGTTAACATTGTCTTTAGGTTATTTTAAAGAAAAAACACGATTTTCATTGAGAGTTTGATTTTACAGAAAACATTGCGATTTTCATTGTGGGGGTTGGGATAAGGGGGAGGTGAGGAGTGGGGGAGGAGTGGGATAGAGGATGAGGGGGGTAGGGGGGAGCGGGGCTATGGAGGGAGTGAGTGGCAGGGTAGGGGAAATGATAGGGAGGGAGAGGTGAGGGAGGAAGCGGGGAGGGGAGGAGGAGAGGGGAAAGGAGGTGAGGGAGGGTAAAAAGGAGGGAAGGGAGTGCTGGGGGATGAGGAGGAATGGGAAGGAAGAAGGATGGTGAGGTAATGGGGGAAGGGAGGGTTAAGAGGGATGAGGGTAGGATGGGGACAGGGGAGGAAGCAGATGAGGGTTGGTGGAGGGTGGGAAGAGGGAGGATAATGGAGGAGGGGAATAGAGGATATGAGGGAGAGTGAGATGCGTTCACATTGATCTTATATTTTACGGGTTATTGCCATTTTAAACTTTAAAAATGGCACAGTCGTGCTCCCACTTGCTGGCTGCACCTGCGCAGTTGGGGGAGCGTTGCAGTAACTTGCGTCACAACGGGGAGCTCTGGCATCACAACGGGAACCCATCAGCCGCACCTGTGCATTTGGGGTTCATGTGCCAGTGGTGCCTTGGGGGGACGGGCCCAACGGGTCTGCACCAGATTTATATATAACTAAAAATCTCATCATGACCACTTCCTGTCTGTGCTGTATATTGATTTTAGAAAAAATGCTACCTTATATCGCTATGTTTTTTGGCCATCTTACTCACAGTCCTCCTCTGCTGAGGCAGCCCAAGGATTCTTCCAATCGATGAAAAATAAAAAAGTTATGAGTGTTTAAAAGATATTGAGATCAGTTGGTTGGTCCTCCTGCCTGTCAATCATCATGATGAAGGTAACATCACTTCCGGGGGGGGAGCCCTATTAAACTCCGGATGCCTGGACATGAGTCAGTCACTCTGGAAGATCGCGAGGGAGAGGCCACAGCTGTGATGCTAAGTTGTGAATCAAATGAACTGTAAGTCTGCAATAATCTTGCAATAAATTATTTGTTTGGCCTTAATGAAAAATAAATGAGTTGTTTGATCTGCCCTGTACTTGAAACTGCAATGGAAATGGAAATGCAATGGAAATTCAATGAGATGTTTGGCCAGCCCTTTGCTTGAAACGGCAATGGAAATGGAAGTAAAATTGAAATGCAATGACCTGTTTGGCCTGCCCTGTACTTGAAACTGCGATGGAACCACACCTGGATTATTGTGTGCAGTTTTTGTCCCCTAATTTGAGGAAGAACATTCTTGCTATTGAGGGAGTGCAGCGTAGGTTTACAAGGTCAATTCCCATGATGTTGGGATTGTCTTATGCTGAGAAAATGGAGTGGCTGGGCTTGTACACTCTGGAGTTTAGAATGAGAGGGCATCTCATTGAAACATATAAGATTATTAAGGGTTTGGACATGCTAGAGGAAGGAAACATGTTCCCAATGTTGGGGGAATCCAGAACCAGGGGCCACAGTTTAAGCATAAGGAGTAAGCCATTTAGAACAAAGACGAGGAAACACATTTTCTCACAGAGAGTTGTGAGTCTGTGGAATTCTCTGCCTCAGAGGGTGGTGGAGGCAGGTTCTCTGGATGCTTTCAAGAGAGAGCTAGATAGGGCTCTTAAAAATAGACTCGAAGGGTCTATTGTCTATAGAAATGGAAATGCAATGAGCTGTTTGGCCTGCCCTGTGCTTGAAACTGCAATGGAAATGGAAATGAAATGGAAATGCAATGAGCTGTTTGGCCTGCCCTGTGCTTGAAACTGCAATGGAAATGGAAATTAAATGAAATGAAATGAAAATGAAATGAGTTGTTTGGCCTGTCCTGTTATTGACATGGAAATGGAAATGGAAATGGAAATGAATTGAAATGAGTTGTTTGGCCTGCCTGAAACAATTAATTTAACACACAAGGCCCCTATTAGCCGAGAAACTAGTTCCCTTTGCCCAAAATGCCCATATTAGCACAGGAGGAGCATTTTGGCCCAGAAGGCCCGTTCCAGGCCATGAAAAGTTTTTAAAAGGTGCCTTTCAATGAGATTACGCTCTGATTTTTTTTCTAAAGATCCTCTTTGGCCCATCATGCCTGTTCTAACCCAGGAGGAGTCCCTTCGACCCATCAGTTATTATTCCCCCTGCAAATATTAAACCTTACCCTAGTATTTTGCTCCCTTCCTTCATTGGCTCCCTCCCTTCACCAGGCCTAAGTGACTGAGCAGCCAGCACACCAGGCCTGAGTGACTGAGCTGCCAGCCCACCAGGCCTGAGTGACTTAGCTTCGTCCAATCATCTATTCGGCCCACAATGTCCATACGAGCCCTCTGGAAACCAGTCTCTTCAGTCCATGACACCCGTACTAGTGCTCCAGAAAGACTCCCCACCCCCCCCCCCCCCCCCCCCCACTGGCCACGAATATTGGAATTGGTGGAAAGGTGGAATATTTCATTGGGGGTCCATCCCTCCCTTGTGAACATGGGACACAACGGGTCCCACTTAGTTTAGTATATTACTAAAACTCTCATCTTGTTTGTTTGCGGGTATGTGTTTGTGTGAGTTCTGGAAACTACACCACAATGGTACACGATAGCACTACAATTATTTGCCCACCTTACTCACCATTGTCCTGTGATGTGCTGTAACATGTTTTGTTCAGATTGATGTTATATTTTACAACTTATTGACATTTTAAACTTTACCATAAACACTTCTCCAATTGCCCTGCCTGTCAGCTGCATTCGATATCACAATGACATCACAATGGGGTCCCGAATTGTATTGTTTTTAAATCGCCATTTAGTTTTTTTCTGCATGTACTTGCCTGGCCTCACAATGGGGACCCAACGGCTCGACAGGTAAGTTTCCTATTTTATAAACACCTCCATGGGTCCTCTTTTCAATTTAATAACTAAATTAAATACTGCCAGCCATCACCGGCACAACTTTGAACGCGGCAGCCACGCATGCACAGTTTGGTGGAATATTGTGTTGGGGGAGTGAGCCCAACAGGTCCGCACTTGGTCTAGTAATCTATAAAAGCCAGATTACGATACGATACGATAAACTTTATTCATCCCTGGAGGTAAATTGGTCTGCCGACAGTCACCATGCACAAGGTACACAAAAACAAAGAAAAAGACAAACGACTGTTGGCTAGCTGCCTTGTGCACAGTGCCTGCACCGGAACAAATGAAGAAACAAATGCAGATGTACAGTATCCCCTGGGCAGAGAATTATAAACTTGAGTGCCCCTCCCTCAACCTCCCTCACAGCGCCCCCCCCCACACCGGGAATTCCATTGTTCTTCACGGCATTCCCCTCACACAGCATCCCCATTGTCTTCCCCTCCCCTCCTCATGCTCATCGACTGCGAGGCCCCACCACAACTGAGGCTTCCATTGCTGCTGAGGCTCATGCTGCTGCCAAGGCTCCCATTGCCGCCGAGGCTCATAAGGATATTGCGAGACTTGAGGGGTTGAATGATAAGGAAAGGCTGGATAGGTCAGGTCTGATTTCCTTTGCGTGAAGAGCGCTGAGGGATGATCTTATGGAGGTTTACAATGTCATTAGGGACATAGATAAGGTGGACATCACAGACTTTTTCTTCAGAGGTAGAAGCGTCTAAAATATGAGGCCATAGATTTATGATGATAGGGGAAATGTCTAAAGAGGACTTGAGGGGTACATTTTTCACACAGGCTGGTGGGTATGGATCAAATTGCCAAAGATGGTGGTGGAGGCGTTCAATTACAATGTTTAAAATACATTTGGGCAGGTATGTGGAGAGGCAAGGTTTGGAGAGATATGGACTGAACCATCTTACTCCAACCAGAGAGCATTCCTACTATCTACCTCATTGAAAACCATCGGACTATCTTTGATCAGATTTTACAGGCTTCATCTTGCACTAAACATTATTCATGTTATTCCCTTTATCATGTATTAGTACACTGTGGATGGTCAACTGCAATAATGCATTGGCTTTATGCTGATCAGTTAACATGCAACAAACACTTTCATGTGACAATAAACTAAACTCAAACTCAAACAAACTCAGATATGAGCCAAACGCAGGCAAATGTGTCCAGCTCAGAAAGACATCTTGGATGAGTAGAGCTGAATAGTTAGTTTCTGTGTTGTATGTCTCTTTAATTCTGTGGCCACATAGTCCAGTGATACCACACTGCAGATGGCAATATTTTTCCAATTTCTTACACGGCAAATATTTTCACATGGCTTCTACCATCTGGCATATCGTCACAGATGGTTGAAGAGGCAATGTGTGTGCACAGCTGGAATACACAGAGCTTCAGGTTGAAACATCAATCCTCGTGTTTAGCATTTAACATTTAGTATCAGGAAGAGCTCAGCCATCTGTGATGAACAGTGGCTTCCGGGTTTGGAGATGGCTGATTGGAAGGTGTGTTGGCCCTTTAGCAGAATGGTGATTATCATTTGGATAAATGTCTAAATGCTTAAGGGATGACATTTGGAGTTTTCTTTCCAAAAAAAGAACATTTACAAAATAAAAACTGTGCAAAAATTTGTCATACATTCTCAGTGTCTATACATTCAATAGTGGCATAGTAGTGTCTGTACCTATCTTTACACAAAACACCAAAGATAGGCACAAAATTCTGGAGAAACTCAGCGAGTAAGGCAGCATCTCTGGGGAAAAGGAATAGGCGATGTTTCAGGTCAAGACCCTTCTACAGAAAACATTACCTATTCCTTTTCTCCAGAGATGGATCCTAACCTGCTGAGATATTCCAGATTGTTGTGTCTATCTTTTGTGCAAACGGGCATCTGCAGTTCCTTCCGACACACCTTTATACAAAACACCATTGTCACTCATGTGGTTGACATTTTTATTCTCCTCCTAAATGTAGGATTGAATCCCACATAACCAGCAGATGTTTCAATGCGTTGTTCTGGATTATCTGGATAATTGTCCTATAACCGGGCAATTATAGAAGATCAGTCGTTCCTATGAATTTTGTTGCACCTATCAGCAGGTTAAGCATCTTGGTTTAATAAAGCAACCTGTACCCAGAGCACATTTCGGGGCAATCCAATTTAGGCCTGTAAATTGAGCAAAGATGTTTGGTTTTATTTATCTAGGGACACAAGGAATTGAGTATGCTAATTTACAAAATAGCATCTGTATCTCGATACATGGAGAATATGGACAGATTTATTTTTGTTCATTTTTTAAGTTTGGCATTGGAATATTATCATTGAATCATCTTGTTGCTCAGCGAAAGAAAAACATTTAACGGTTAACATCAAATGACCTTTGGGAAGGAAACAAAAATTGCAGGAGTTTTTAAATCCCAACGACAGAAAAAAGGAGCATCAAATGCAGGAAAGTGACGAAGAAGATATGAGTCTAGAACTGAGGTGCGCGGGTTTAATTCACCAAATTACCCATGGGAGAGCTACATATGATTTAAATATTGTCAAACTGTTGGTAATGGTTTATTTGAAAGCAATCCTTTAGACCAATTATGAGATGTCTTTATCGTTTAATCAAAACATTGGCATTTTCTAGAGATTCAAACTATGAATTCTTTGCATTACATGTAACTGTTTGAGCTCTAATATTTTCTGTCAGACAATGTATGACTCATTGATTTGAGTCTTCATCTGAGCAGCTAGATTGTAACAGAACCAGTGATTTATTTTCCTTCTAAGGGCTCTTCACAAAAGACTGCCTCGTCGAGTGCATTTCTCGCTTGCTGTTGAATGTTTTTCATATTTCTTTGACATTTATTTGATCTTTTTGCCGGATTGTTTAATTAGTGTCTTCATACACCCACACTGCAGCGATCCTTAAAATTAGCGAATCATTGCCAATTCACAATATCCTCACAATATTAAAAAACGGAATATTTCAGACATTGTTAACATTTAGTTTTAATTAAGTATTTCTGAAAACTATATTAACTGCAAATTTATAATAAGAAAGAAGAAATAAACCATATTGTATATTTGGTATCCCAATGCACTTTGCATTCAATTAATGTTTTTCTAAGTGTAGTCATTGCTTCTGGAAAGACAAAAACAGCAGGCACTTTACACAAAGCACTGCCCAACATGCAAAGCAACAGTAGAAATACAGAACTGATTGTTAAAAGTATAAATTGATGTATCAGAACTGAAGGAAGGATATAAAATTATTAGACGCATACAGTAGATAGAGTTAACACTACCAAGGTGGAAATACCCATGGCTTGAGAGCATAGCTTTAAGATTAGAGGGACAACACTTAAAAGAGATGTGCTAGGGATGTTTTTGACTCACAGGGCGGAGAGTGTCTGGAATACACTGCCAGATGTGGTGGTGGAAGCAGATACAATAGTGGCATTTACAGTGCTTTTAGATAGGCACATGGATTCTCTGAGAATGGAGGGATATGGATTATGTGCAGACAGAGGAGATTAGGTTATCTCGACATCATGTTAATTGCAGACATTGTGGGCGAAAGGACTTTCTTTCCTATGCTCTATTGTGCTATGTCCTTTGTATTAGGTTTTTCCGTATCAGGCATGTTATTGATCCCAGCCTTCAAAGTACCATGCTCATTGTTCCGGGTCAGATATCTCATTGAAACACTGACACTGCCCATTTGATCACTGAGGTCATATTGATATGGTGATTGCCTGTACTCTCCAATATGGAACACTCTTTGCAAATAAGATAGAAGCCAAACCTGGTCACTACTATCATCTGTTGTTTATTGACTACTTCCTTTTGCCCTTGCTTTGTGACACTGTCACCTGCACTAAAATACTGATGTGAAAATTTCACAGGCACAGCAGTTGCAACTGGACCCAGTGGAATTAAGGAAAGTTTATCCTACTGTCTCTCTTGCCATACTTCCTCATCCGAAATTAATACATGGTTACAATTCCTCCGCTTAACAGATTTGCTCCACTTGATTACTTGATTCATGATATAGCATGGAAACAGGCCCTTCAGTCCAGCAAGTCCACACCCACCATCGGTCACCCATTCACACTAGTTCTACGTTATTCCACTGTCTTATCTACTCCCTACACGCTAAGGGAAATTTTACAGAGTCCACTTCACCTACAAACCCACAGTCCTTGGGATGTGAGAGGAAACCAGAGCACCTGATGAAAACCACACGGTCACTGGGAGAGCATGCAGACTCCACACAGACAGTACTTGAGGAAAGTATTGAAACTGGTTCCCTGGTGTTGTGAGGCAACAGACCATTGTGTCATCTTGTCAACTAAAGTCTTCTTCCACAGGGGAAGAAATATACTTTATTGACAGATATTAGAAATATAAAATACCCTGCTCTTTAGGTATCAAGGGCTTCAATAAAAGTATAATGACATCTGAAACATCCATCATTCAAATCATAGAGTCTTACAGCATGGAATGCACGTCCTTCAGCTCAGCTCCTCCATGATGACCAAGAAACTCATCTAAGCTAGTCCCATTTGGCCATGTTTGGCCCAAATCCTTCTGAACCTTTCCTATTCATTTTACCTGTCCAGGTGTCTTTTAAATGCTGCTATTGTATCTGTCTCAATTGGCTCCTCTGGCAGCTCCGTCAATATTACCACCACACTCTGTGTGAAACAGCTGTCCCTCAGGTTCCTATTAACTCGTGCCCCTCTCACCTTAAACCTATGCCCCCTAGTTCTTGATAACCCTTGACTGGGAAAAAAAGACTGCATGCATTCATGTTATCTATTCCCCTCATGTTTTTATATCCTGAGGTTGGGATATTGAGCGATGTGTGATGGGTGATCCCAGAGAAGGACAAGGAGGAGGATTGGTAAGGGTTGTGGCCAGTTGGATCAATCCCCTCAGAGATTGACTAGTTGAACCCTCCAATCACCACTTTCTCTCTGGTGAAATTTCATTAATTCCATACATTTCAAAATAATGAATCAATGAGATCTGACATAGCAACCGTCAACCTTCACTTACAAAAATAAGGAAGGCATTATGCCAATAATGAGCAAAAATTACTACATCTTTGGATAACTTGGCCCACAGTTATCTCAATGTTTCAATGGTTATTTTATTGTCACGTGTACCGAGGTATAGTGAAATACATTTTTTTGCATATGGATCATTGATCCTACAGCATGTATATCTTACCACACTGTCATAGATAGGTGAATGCTTGATGAAGGACCCTTTAAAATAATATACATTTGTAGTTGCTTCCTGATAAACACAGAGCATGAGTTGGTCAAATTCACCCTGCCCTTTATTATGATCACAGCTGATCTATACTAGGTCTCATCTCCTCTCTAAAGCCCCAAATTCCTAGGGTTTATGTTTAAATTTGTTATTTGTCACATGTTCTGATGTACTGTGAAAAGCTTTGTTTTGCATGCTATCCAATCACATCAGATAATGCTTTATGTAATTACAATCGTCAGGTTCATGTACAATAGGTTGAGTAAGGGGGAATATAAAGAGTGAAATATAAAGAATATATTTCTCAGCATTGTCGTGCACTTGTTCCATAGACAAAGTCTGTTTCCACAATGAGGTGAATTGAACAGTACCCTAGCAAATGTTAGAACCCTAGCTCTGCTATTAGGCTTCATTCAGAGACCTAATAATAGAGGGAAGAAGCTGTTTGTGATCCGCCAGTATGCGCTTTGAATCTTCTGTGGCTTCTGCCCTATGGGAACGGGGAGAAATAGGAATGATCGGGGCAATAGTCTTTGATTATATTTGGCTAATTTTCCAAAGCATCTTGAAGTGTAGATGAAGCCTGAGTGATGGGCTGGGCTACAACCACAACTCTCTGCAATTTTTTGCAGTCTTGGTCAGAGCTGTTCCCAAACCAAGCGGGGATGCAGCCTGACATTATGCTTTCTATGGTGCACCTGTAGAGGTTTGTAAGTCATTGGAGACATACCAAATTTCCCCAGTCTCCTAAGGAAGAAGAGGCATTGGTGTGCCTTCTTAGCTGTTGCTGCATTGTGGTTGGCTCACAACAGATCGTGTGTGTTCCATATGCCCCTGTCCCACTTAGGAAACCTGAACAGAAACCTCTAGCGACCTTGCGCCCCACCCAAGGTTTCCATGAACCGCCAGAGGTTTTGGTCACTCGCCTGGAAAGCCTCCATCAAAGCGTGAGCTGCATCTACTGACCAAAGATCCTACAGGATCTTTGCTACCGACCGCACACACACACACACACACACACACACACACACACACACACACACACACACACACACATACACACACACACACACACACACACAAACACATCGCGAAGGTGGGGGGCAGGGACAGCGGAGGAGCACTGTCTGTGTGATGAAGAGGAAGGTAAACGGCTGCTCAGAGCATGGTAAGTCCTTTAGAAAGCGCGGGGGGGGGGAGAAGGGGGGGGAGAAGGAGGGGGAGAAGGAGTGGAGGCAGTTTTAAGAAGTTTAATAAAGTTAGTGGGCATTTTACCATCTGGCGGATCTTCTAGGTACTGAAAACCAAAGATCCTATAGATATATAGACCAAAACCTCACGGAAACCTTGGGTGGGGAGCAAGGTCACCAGAGGTTTCCGTTCAGGTTTCCTAAGTTGGACAGGGGTGTACTGTGCATAGTTCCATATTAATGGACCATTTTGACAGGATGGATGTGAAATGCAAATTGCCATCAATCAGGGTCACCTTTCCATACTTGGTGTGCTGAAGCAGCATGCACGAAGAGCATGGTGATCCATGCGATCATATTGTTGAATATTGGTGAGGTATGAGATTATCTATTGAACAGAAATCTCCTCAACTTTGTGCACAGCAGGGGATTCAGAGGGCATAGAAAATATGAACAAAATTCAAGACCGATTGTTAGAAAAAATATTAGTTTGCAACTGAAGTCTTTGTTCTCATTAAGTGCAGTTTGATTAATTCCAATAAACTACCTTTTCTTCACAGAGTTAACATTTAACTAATTTTGAGAGCGTGGTTCTGAATTGTCTTTTCCAAATGAATTAATATGGAAAATCTACAGGCACTCTTTCTTGCCCGCAACTATATGAAATCGGTCTTCTGATACAATTTCCCTCACACTTGAATGCATTGTATCTTGTCTCACTGCCTTGTAACTATTTAATTGGATCACAATTTTAATGAGCTTTTAATGCTGACATCTATTTTGTCCACCACTGTAGACATATTTTTATTGTAGCATTTAAGCAGCCACTGCATTACAGCTATTTCCTTTGTCAAAAATTAATCTGAAAGCATTTTAGAAATTGTTTAAGTGCTACGGATCCACCATTTTAACTTATTTATATTCTCCTTGATAGCACTTATTGCACATTTGCACAAAAATATATTTTTTATTCATTGCATTTTATATCTTTAGTCCGTTTTGAAGGAAAGATGCTTATTGTAGTGTGAGATGTTATTGCTCTTTAGTGGAACTTTAAATGAGACAAGTTAAGAATATTTAATTATCGTTTATACTGGCAACAGAACAATGACATTTTTACTTGCTGCAACTTTATTGTCTCACTAACGCAATAACACAGAAATAAATACAGTAAATCCTCGTTGTCATGGGTCTGCTGTTGCTGACTGTCTGCTGTAACCGAGTAAAGGATTACCAAGTAACAGAGAATCATTGCACAAGTACTAGAAACAAAGAACTGCAGTTTTGTGCCCAACAGTAATCAGACACCACTGTCTCAGGCTGCTAATCACTGCATTGTGATCGACACTTGTGCAATGACAAAGGACACAAAGTGCTGGAGTAATTCAGCATCTCTGGAAAACAAGATGATGTTGGTGATGACAAGGACAGGTGATGTTTCAGGTTGAGGCCCTTCTTCAGACTCATGGTGCAGAACTGGGCCTGGAATCTAGGTGAGTTGAGGTTCCCAGCCTGAAAGCGGCCGGGGGAGAGGCGAGGATCAGTGGAGTCATTGGTCGCAGCCTGTGGGCAGCCGGAGTATGAGTGGTGGTGGTGTCATCAGGCGTGCATGGAACCTGCCCAGAAAGCTGTATGGGTTGGCAGTGTCAGCAGCAGGTCCAGGCTGGAAGCAGCTGTGGATGTGGTGCAGGCCAGGGTTGGCATTGGCAGCCCGACTTGACGATGAAGGTTGGTTTGACAGGTCAGGAAGTGGCTGGGGTCGTGGTGTGGGCCGGTGATTGTAGCAACTTTCTCCCTGCAGGACTGCCAACTTTTACGCTTTGAGCGTGAGACTCAGGCATTTCTACAAATTCTCACACTCTCATGCTGATCACAATTTTCTCACACTGTGTCGTGAGAAATTCTGTGATCAATGAGAAATTTGGAAACTCATATCAACTGCATGGGCTGCAGGTGTTGAAGAGCCGGGGCTGAGGGAGGGATGGAAACAGGGGGCGGATGCGGATGGGGAGCCGGGGCTGGCTAGTGTTTGCCAGGCTGGTGAGTGTTTGCGGGCTGGTGAGTGTTTGCCGGGCTGGCGTGTATTTGCTGGGCTGGCGAGTGTTTGCCGGGCTGGCGAGTCACCCGCTGTAGCTCTGGCCATGGAGCAGCCTCAGTGCAAGAGTCCCGGGCCATCGGAGGCGTCGGAAGCGTTGCGCCACTGCCGTTAGAGTCTCTGTGTCGAATTCGCCCTGGTGACCGGCATGGATCAGGCAGCGTCTCTGGAGAGAAGGAATGGGTGACGTTTCTGGTCGTGACCCTTCTAAGGGTCTCAACCCGAAACCTTTAGAAGGGTCTTGATCTGAAACATCACCCATTCCTTCTCTCCAGAGATGCTGCCTGTCCCACTGAGTTGCTCCAGCATTTTGTTTAAACTCTTCGGTTTAAACCAGAATCTGCAGTTCCTTGTCACACAAAGAGACCCAACAAGACGACTCATACTAAATCGGGGAAATTAGTTGATATCTGTCTTTAAATTGATATTTTGTTCATCTTTAAATGTAAGTCTTGGATTCATGTATCGCGGGAACAAATAAGCAAAGACAAGATGGTAAATATAAACTACAAATTAACTTCAGAAAATGAAACTTGTAGAGATGAACTTTGCCCTTCACTTTACAAATAGTAACCTCAGGGATTATGCAGTATATGCCATTCAAATACTCTGCAACATTGTTCCTGTTCAAATCCGATAGGTAAGTCTTGATTTGTTCAATATTATAATTAGTTCAAAGATACAGCGTGGAAACAGACCCTTCGGCCCCTGAAGTCCGTGCCGACATTCGATCGCCCGATCATACTGGGTCTATGTTTCCCACTTTCTAATCCACTCCCTACACACTAGGGGCAAATTACAGAGGGCCAATTAACCTACAAACCTGTACATCTTTGGGATATGTGAGGAAACCAGAGCACCCGGAGGAAACCCACGCGGAGAACATGCAAACTCCACACAGACAGCACCTGAGACCAGGATCGAACAAAGGGGCTCTGGCGCTGTGGAGCATTAACTATAATGCTAATACATGGGCCTCCACGGGATGATTACCCAATATTACTGATTATTAATCCATTGTATTATTGATTATTTATGTTGTGCCCGTTCTCCTTTATCTGCACATTGTGAGCGGCTTGCTTGCATTTACCGGACAGCACACAACGAAAGCCTTTCCCTGTACCTTGCTACAGGTTGCAATAGTAAACTAAATCAATCTATTTACATTTATCTATGTGTTGTTGTTTCAACCGACCTGTTAAAGTGCAGCAACTGAGAATGTCATTGTTCTGATGTTGCTGCAGGCGACAACTAAACACTCTTGTCTTCATTCGACACTTGAAATTACCACAATGACATTTAAACGGCATTTGGACTGGTACACATGTAGGAAGGAACTGCAGATGCTGGTTTAAACCGATAGACACAAAATGCTGGTGTAACTCAGTGAGTCAGGCAGCATCTCTGGAGGGAAGGAATGGGTGACGTTTCGGGCCGAGACCCTTCTTCAGACTGAAGGTCTGGTTAATTGGCTTGGTATAAGTGTAAATTGTCCCTAGTGTGTGTAGGATAGTGTTAATGTGCGGGGATCGCTGGTCGGTGCGGACTCGGTGGGCCGAAGGGCCTGTTTCCGCTTCTTGAATGGTTGCAATGTGGGAAATGCTTTATCCAGTTTTCTCCTCACAAACACCCATAAAATAATGGCCCAATAACGTTTTAATGATGTGGATTAAGGAGAATTAACATTATCTAGCCTGGAGGTAAAAAGATCAGTGTCAAACTGTCCATTTCTCAATTAACTGCACTTTGGACAACGAGAGTTGTTTTTTAAATGTGCTATAGAAATAAAAGTGACTTGACTTGACTTTAATCCTATGACATGCGATGTTTGTTGGTAATCTATAGTCACCATGATATAAATTGTGTTCCCACTTCAGCACATCAGTACAAATTTCCTTTCTAATGTCATTCATCTATGTGATCATTATCATTTAATTTTTCATGGTGTTAAATCAGCTCTCCTGAGGGTGGGCATATTCATTTTACTTCCTTTTGGTCATTTTCAGTTGTTGGACAAACCATTGAAACTTAACAGAAAAGCAGCATCCTAGATTCATGTGTAGATTATAGATATTAATAGACAGCACTTTAAAATCAATGATTCAATGGCACTTTATTGTCACTTGTACCAAGATACAGTGTAATTCCTTTCCGGATAACAGTTCAGTAAAAATCATACCATGTATAAGCACAAACACAGCTAAGTACAAGAGTTTAAGTATAGTGGATAACACTGAAATAGCAATCTCCAATTTCTGGTGCTATCTTGTATCCTTCATGTTCAAAGTTGTTAAAAATGCAGTCCTAACTTGGCCATCAACGCCCGTTGTCCTGGTGGCGTCGCTGGGTTAGAGTCGCAAGGGTCAGCCTGGCCAGGTCGTTCCTCTGCTGCAGGCCATGGTCGGTCCACACGCTTCGCCTCTTCAAGCAGCACCCGATCCAATTGATCCCCAGCCTGCTGCAGCATCCCACTCCAGCAACACATCATTCTGGAAACGTCGACCATGAATGCACCATCCCTGGCCTCACATGGCCACCACTGCAACTCCGTGCCCTAGGAAGCAGCTGCTGTTCTCGGAATACTGGGAAATACTGCAATGCATGTATTGAGTTGTTCTGGGGGATATGAAGATGGTGAATTGTTTATGCAAATTCACCATCAGAACCTGTGATGCAGAAAATTGCCACGAATAAACTTACTGAGACATTTCACTTATTTATAACAAACTTTTGATTTGAGGATTAAATCTCGCCAGTGAGACAATTTTCAACATGATCTCCAAGTTGATTTGAAAGAATATCTGAGAACTAGCTCATATAACTCTATTCCAGTTTCTTACTTTCAAAATAAATGAAGTAAATCAGGAAGAAAAAGTTGGTGCCAATTTGCATTCTTGATTGAATGTGGTACAATTACTTTGTAATATCTGGTTTATTACAAATGGCATCCACCATCACTTCCAGACACATTGTCCCCTCTAACCCTATCATCTAACTTAGTGAACTGGATCTCTGCTCGTCCCTATGTAATTGGATCCTCAACGTCCTCAGTGGAAGACCTCAATCAGCATGAATTGGCAGAACACCAACTCTCTGATGAGTAACACTCCAGGGGCATGTCAAGGCTCTGTGCTTAGTCCCTTACTTTATTCTCTCTCTAGCCAATACTGTGTAAATAGATGCAGTTCTAATGTCATCTTTAAATTTGCTGATGATACCATTGTGGTTAAATGAATAATGAGTCAGCGTACAGGTGAATGATTGATAATCTGATTGAATGTTGCCAGAACAACAATCTTCCTCTGAAGAAGGTTAACAACATAACAGGCTCATTAAATCCGGGTCTGAAGAAGGGTTGTGACCCAAAATGCCACCCATCCATGGTTTCCAGAGATGCTGTCTGACCTATTGAGCTATTCCAATATGTTGTGGCAAACTCCCTCTCAATGTTTGCAAGACCAAGGAGTAAATGTTTGGCTTCAGGAGAGAAAAGCCAAGGAACCACAAATCTGTTATCATCAATAAGTGGTGAGAGTCAACCCATTTCAAGTTCCTGGTCGTGTATATCACAAAGGATCTGTCGTGAGCCCAGCACTTTGAAGCAATCATAAAGAAAGCTCATCAGCACCTCAATTTCCATGGAATATTGAGGAGATTAAGCATGTGGCCAAATATGCTTTAGAACCACTAAAGAGCCTGTCCCACTTAGATGACTTTTCAGCGGACTGCCTGCGACATTCAAGCTCGTGGCACTCGGCTGAAAAACCACGAACAGGAACAGCGACCGTCAGAGCGGAATATACACACACACACAAAAAAACACTTTGCAAAGGTGGGTGCCAGGGCAAGCGGGGGGAGCGCTGTCTGAAATTCTGCAAAGCCAAGGTGATACAGACACACACCGCGATGAACAGCAAAGTTAAAGATGGCTAGCACAGTGTACAGTAAGTACTTTGGGAGAACTGGGAGGAGGGGACAAGCGGGGGGGCACAGGTGGAGTGGAGACACTTTAGAAGCCAGACAACTTTTAATAAGCCAGAGATACACAGCTGTAAAGTTTAGCGGGCATTTAACATTACTGGTCGGTTTTCCTTGGTTCTGAAAACTCGTGCTTACGTTTTTTCCCCAATGAGCCAATGAAAATGCCCAGTCAGCAAAGGAGATTACCTAAAACTACCTACGGCTACCTCAACTACAAACAAAGACATGCCGACCCCACTACCATTGCACCTACAACTACAAAAGTATCGATTTTCGCCATGGCGAATAATTTTGAAAAAATTGCTGCGACCAAACTGAGGCTGTGGCTAGTTCCCAGAACGCGGAACTCCTCTCAACAATGAAGGAGACTCACCAGAGACACCAGCGAACATGTGGCGACTACGTGGCGATCATGAGGCGAGCACAGAGTCTCCTGTACTCGCTTAAAAGTCACCAATGTGGAACCGGCCCTTAAAGGTAGAGAGCATTTTGACTGGTTGCAACAGGGCCTGGTTTGGCAACATGAACACCCAGGAACAAAGGAGGCTGTGGAAAGTGGTGGACATTGCCCGGACCATTGGCCTCCCCACCATTGAAAGGATTTTCAGGATGTACTGTTTCAAAAAGGCAACTAATATTGTCAATACTGGCCAAATTAAAGACATCATAAAATTGAGGATCCCTGTACTTGTCAGAATTGCTTAACCCTTGTCAGCTGAAATTTACAGGCTTTGGATGGTGCCAGCCAGTCTAGGCTCAGACTCGTATGCAGGATGGTGAGGGATCCAGGTGTGTTTGTTTCTCCTAAATTGATAAAATGTGTAGTAGTTTTGCAAACAAACCCTAAATGCATCATTTCGATTGGATCGCTGCAAGGGCATTGTAAATAGTATAAATAATGTTACGAGATGGTCATCCTGTTGGTTGATGATTGGTCGAACTGTTGAGCCTTGGAGAAACTGTTTCACTCTCAGGGCACATGTTTCAATGTTTATTATTTTTTGCTTCCTTCCAGAAGCTCCGTTTGAATACAATGTATTAGTTACTGTATTATTGGGCTAGGGCAATGTCTATCATGTACTGTGTTAATCAATATCTGGCAGACAGGAAGCAAAGAGTAGGAGTAAATGGGTCATTTTCAGAATGGAAGGCAGTGACTAGTGGGGTACCGCAAGGCTTAGTGCTGGGACCCCAGCTATTTACAATATATATTAATGATTTGGACAAGGGAATTGAATGCAACATCTCCAAGTTTGCAGATAACGCGAAGCTGGTGAGGAGGATTCTAGGAGACTGCAAGGTGACTTGGATAGGCTGGGTGACTGGGCAAATGCATGGCAGATGCAGTATAATGTGGATAAATGTGAGGTTATCCACTTTGGTGGCAAAAACAGGAAAGTAGACTATTATCTGAATGGTGGCCGATTAGGAAAAGGGGAGATGCAATGATACCTGGGTGACATGGTACACCAGTCATTGAAAGTAGGCATGCAGGTGCAGCAGGCAGTGAGGAAATCGAATGGTATGTTAACATTCATAGCAAAAGGATTTGAGTATAGGAGCAGGAAGGTTCTACTGCAGTTGTGCAGGGTCTTGGTGAGACCAGACCTGGAGTATTGCGTACAGTTTTGGTCTCCAAATCTGAGGAATGATTCTTGCCATAGAGGGAGTACAGAGAAGGTTCACCAGACTGATTCCTGGGATGTCAGGACTTTCATATGAAGAAAGACTGGATAGACTCGGCTTGTACTCGCTAGAATTGAGAAGATTGAGGGGAGATCTTATAAAAACTTACGAAATTCTTAAGGGGTTGGACAGGCTAGATGCAGAAAGATTGTTCCCGATGTTGGGGAAGTCCAGAACAAGGGGTCACAGTTTAAGGATAAGGGGGATATCTTTTAGGACCGAGATGAGAAAAACGTGGTGCAGGCTTGAAGGGCCGAATGGCCTATTCCTGCACCTATTTTCTATGATTCTATGTTTCTATGACTTGGTTCTTGATTCTTTCCATTCTCCACTCAGCTCCTCTGCACTTCCGTGTGGATCTGCTGAGTTAGCTGTAAGTTCAAGATAGTTCACTTTTATTGGAATCTAACAGTTGACAACTAGAATAAGACAAGAAATAACAACCATTTAAAAAAAACATTTTTTTAAAATGAAAGTTGCATTCAAATTACATTTTATCCTCTCATCAGCCCAAATAACAATGCCCTTTACTGTATTGCAACGCTGTGGTGTGGTGGATCAGCTGATAGAGCTGCTGCCTCACAGTGGGTTTGACATGGGTTTGACAGTGACATGGGTTTCATCATGACCTCAGATGCTGTGTGGGTGGCGTTTTCCCTGTTCTCCCTGTGACTGTGTGGGTTCCCTCCGGATACTCTGGTGATAATTGCTCATTTCTAAGCTTCGCCCCTGTCTAGTTTCAGTAATAACACTGAACCAAGCATTTGAAACAACTAGTCTTTATTTTACCAAAAGCGCGTTACAGTTCAACTACTGTACCTATCCCACCACATGTTCGATCCTCATGTCTGCCTGTTCAAGCCCTCTAGGCCTCACTAAAACAGAGACTCTCTAGAAGTTCACGGTCCCAAGTGTTCTCCCAGAAGATCGACTCTGAGCCTCATGATCGCAGACTTTTATGTCCCGGGACCTTGAGAGACCGAACCACACGGGGGTGTTCTCTTAATAACCGAATTACAGATATTGATTAACTCCATACATAACAGGCATTCCCCTAACCAAATGATACAACAGCTCAATACATTGTATTCAAAACTTAGAAACATTTACCCTGATTTTGCAGAAAACCCAGTCAAGGCTCAACACCTCACCCAATCAACACTTGGCAAAGTCAAACTCCTTACAATTATTTACAAGGTGTATATCTGGTATGCAGCCATCCAATCCATTCTATGCATTTTGCACCAAATTGAAAGCGTTTTCAGATATTCCCATTTTTTGCTTACAATTTGTATCTAAGCTCCAGATACTCTGGCACCTCTCCGCAGCTTGTCCCAGTTCTGCAGAGAGCAACTCCAAATTGACCAAATCTCCCATCAACCCTGAAGCTTTACCCCATTTTGAAGTCCTAACTGCTCTAATTTAGCCAGTTCCCCCCCCCACATCCCAAAATTGTACAGGTTTGTAATTGGCTTCTGTAAATTGCCTCTAGTAAGTAGGGAGTGGATAAGTGGAATAACATTGAACCACTATGAATGGGTGATTGATGGTTGGTGTGGACTTGGTGGGCCGAAGTGCCTGTTTCCATGCTGTATCTCCAAAACATAAACTACTAAATATTTACAATAGCAGACAAGGCCAGCAGACATCGTCAATTTCAAATTACCTTGAATTAGTCAAATTGAATTGGATTTCTTCAAAAGGATAAGCAGTCAAATACCTGAGCTGCCTAGAAGAAGATTAGGAAGGCAGCTTGGTTTAAACCACTGTCTAATCAATTCATTTTTACTGGGGCTTGTTTTTTTCATTACAGATTTACATGAAATTCGCACACTGACATGGTAGAATTTGAAATTACAATTCACAGTAACGTGACTGACAATACATTATCAAACCTCTTGTAAATCTACAAGCCTTAACAGCTTTGTCTTATTGTGTTCTCTGTGTAATTTTGGGGGGTTGGGCCATTTTCAGATTCAGGTCCCATCACAACTTTTAAAAACATTCAAATGGGTACATGGATAGGAAAGGTTTATAGGGATGTAGACCATTTTGGGATCTATCTGTGTTGGCATGAACGATTTGGCCGAAGGGCCTGTTTCTGAGCTGTATTATTATAATTTCCATCAGTTCAAAGAAAATGTATTTATTTACAGATACTAAGAGTTGATTAGTTTTACTATGATTTTGAAGAGATCTATGGCCTGTCCTGAACTGAAATCAGTGAAATGCAGCCAGTAACATTAGAGATTGACGATGTCCGATCTTGATATGTGTGGGACAGTGACACAGCTGGTAACCAGTCTCACCGTGCCAGTTACCCGGGTTCGATCCTGAACTTGCACTCTGTCTGTGTGGAATTTTCCCTGTTCTCCCCGTGACTTAGTGTGTTCTCTCCAGGTACCTCCCAAATCGCAAAGATGTGATGGTTTCTAATTAACCTCTGTAAATTGTGTGTGCAGGGAGTGGACAGTAAAGGGGGATCACATAAAACTTGTGTGAATGGGTGATCAATGGTCGGTGTGCACTCGGTGGGCCTCTGGGTCTGTTTCCATGCTGTATCGTTCAATTAATTAAAACAGCAAAGTATGAAAAAAAACTAAAAACTCAAGAAAATAAATCTGTAACAGGGTTTATAAAAAGAGATTATTTAAGAATAATTATGAAAAATCATGCTTTGTGACTTCTTACTATAGAGACAAAACTATTTTATTGTCATATGTACTGACAACAGGACAATGATATTTTTACTTGCTGCAGATAAACAGGCCTGTAAATACATTAACATGCGGATAATATATAATAATCAATAACACAATATATCTATAACTAATATTAGGGAACAATAATAAAATATCAATGTCTGATATTTGGTGTTTAACCAAATTTGTTTAAATGCAACCAAAATGACAGTCCACAGAAGTTCATTGTTGCTGAGGTTAATGTTACGCAGTGTTTACGAGCCTGATGCTTGCTGGAAAGAAACTGTTCTTGAACCTGGTAGTACAGACGAAAATATATTCAATTATTAATTGAATCTCATCACTTAAATTTGATGCGAAAATGTAAGTGGTTATAAATGACAGAACTCAGGCATTCTCCATTGTTAGCCACAAAATCTATATTACAAAAAGTCTGATCTTGACCACTTTTGGCCCACTGTGGTGCGATTTCTGAGAAAACGCCACCATCTACGGCCGTCATTTTTGGCCTCCTCGCTCAGAGACCGCCTCCGCCTTCCTGGACCAAAGGAATTTTTCCATCGATGAAAAAAGAGAGATTTTAATGTTTTTAACAAATTACCCATTCTCTTTGCTGCCCCCGCTGGCGGCAGGGGGAAGGACTGTAAAACCCAGACGTGTCGTGCGTCATTCAGTCTATGCCAGACCCAGGAAGTGAGAGGGTCATGGCACTCAGAGCTGCGAATCTACTGCAGGGTCAGTCCCCGGGATGTGGTTTTCAGCGAACTGATGTGTATTTTGTTGGCTTGCTTGCTTGCTTGCTCAGTGTTTTTTCCCGCAATTGCTTGGCGTTTTTTAAAGTACTTTCAGCAACAGTTTTCGGATGGATAAAGTGAATAAACATTTTATTAGATCAGAACTCAGTCTAATTTTAAAATTGCCGCTCATTCTGTGATTTTCACTTGGTTGCAAGATGGCGCAGATGACGTCATTTCCGGTTAGCGGCATGCTGGTGCTGAGTGCATCATTTCTGGTTCGAGAGGGTGACGACAAGATGGCGCCGAGTGCAGGCGCTGCTGAATAATTCATGAGTTTACTGCTCTTTATGGTGAGTGTGTTTGTTGGCCGTTATTTAAAGCATGATTTTGCTTCAGCAGCAACAGCCTGTGCAGCAGGCTTTAAAGATTCATTTTACACACTATATATTCAACATGTTCTGAAGTTACTTGGAATTTATTATTGGGTGGGTGTGTGTGTGTGTGTGTGTGTGTGTGTGTGTGTGTGTGTGTGTGTGTGTGTGTGTGTGTGTGTGTGCGTGTGACTGAGGTCTCAGTGACTGAGCTGCCACCCACTAAACCATTCGGCCCACAATGTCCAAACTAGCCCTCTGGAAACCAGTCTCTTTGGCCCACAACACCATGCTAGTGCTACAGAAAGCCCCCCACCCCCCAATGGCCAGCAATATTGGAATTGGTGGAGAGGTGGAATATTGCATTGGGGGACCAGCCCTCCCATTAGAAGCTGGGAACCAACGGGTCCTACTTAGTCTAGTAAATTTATAAAATTAAGATAACAAATGTTATCTTACTTATCGTAAAAAGTGTTAGTTTGCCAATACTTTGACAAATTAAGTATATTTGAAAAGAAAATATACCATTCCATGACGGCTGACAATCTGAAGGATATTTAGCACAAAGCTAGATCAGACATTAGTGAGATGAATGAACAGGAAAATGTTCCTTTATCACCACAGAAGCACATGGATGAATTGTAGAGAGAGCAAATAATGGATAACAAACATTTAACATGGAACATACAATACTTGAACAGGCCATTTGACCCACAATGTCTGTGCTGAACATGATGCCAAGGCAAACTATTCTCATCTGTTGGCACATGTTCTATGTAATGTAAATGTAAATGCCAGTGCCCCTTGAGGCCAAGAGTAGAAGCTGTGCCTTGTGACTGAGGTCAAGTAACCTTCCAGGAGTTTCAGTTAGTTGTTGAAAATAAACCCTTCTTACAATATGTCATCGGTATCGGACGTTTATTCATTTAGCTAGTCACAACAGGGTCTTACAGAAGACATTACATGGTGTCAGAGTAAAAAATGGAGTGACTCAAGCCACAGGGATCACTCTCCATGCAAGAAGAAGAAGAATGAGTGACTGCGAGCTGAAAAAGAAGAAAAAGAAAAAGAAAACTCGGAATCGAGGACGGACAACCTGTCCCAATGCTCGGTCAAAGGAAAGAGAGAAAAAAGAAGTTCGGAAGAAAAAGCAGGTCACAGTCCAAGCGAAAGATCAAGAAGAAAGAAGCAAAAAGAAGAGCAAGAAACATAGGTGTGGCAGCCCGAAGAGTAAGCGCGCAGCCTCACCTCGCAAGCAGTGGAGGGCCCAGAGCCAATCAGTCTCACGAGCCTCCACAACGTCCCACAGCTCCTCACATTCACCCAGCCGGTCTAAGTAAGTAAGTAAGTAAGTAAGTAAATAAGTTTATTGGCCAAGTATACAAGGAATTTGCCTTGGTGTTCCGCCCACAAATAACAACATGACATACAGTGATGTTATGAATCTCAGAAAACACTAAACATTAATAATAAAACATTAATGATGAAACACCATTGATCAAGCATGTGAACCAACAAAATACCAGGTCAAAGAGAGGCTACAAATTTTTGGCTGTTGAGTAGAGCAACTACTCGTGGATAAAAACTGTTTTTATGTCTGGCTGTGGCAGCTTTTAAAAGTCCAGAGTCGCCTTCCAGAGGGAAGTGATTCAAAGAGTTTGTGACCAGGGTGAGAGGGGTCAGAGATGATCTTGCCAGCTCGCTTCCTGGACCTAGCATTGTACAGTTCATCAATGGAGGGAAGGTTGCAGCCAATAGCCATCTCTGCTGATCGGATGATTCGCTGCAGCCTCCAGGTGTCTTGCTTGGTGGCTGAACCAAACCAGACGATGATGGAGAAGGTGAGAACAGACTCTACGATGGCCATGTAGAAATGGAGAATATAAAATGGCCGTGTAGAAAAAACCCTAATCGGAAGGCCGGTCGATCGTGGCTTCCGCGAGGGGAAGCCCACTCACCTGTGTGACAGACGATCGGGCGGGGGAGACGAAGAGAAGGTCGCCTTCTGTGATAGCCAGAGGAATCGACGGAGCAATCACAGGTCTCCATAGACGGTCTCTCCCAGAGGGAGTAATGGCTGCCGTGTCCTCCTTCAGACCGTACTGGCCTGCACCCGCGTGACGATAACGGCCGCCACAGCCATATTCGAGAAAGTAAAGGAGCCCTGCGGAGCGCGCAGCATGACTTGAGCAACAGTTTAAAGACACTAAGTGACAAATAGACAATAGACAATAGACAATAGGTGCAGGAGTAGGCCTTTCGGCCCTTCGAGCAAGCACCGCCATTCAATGTGATCATGGCTGATCATCCCCAATCAGTACCCCGTTCCTGCCTTCTCCCCATATCCCCTGACTCCGCTATATTTAAGAGCCCTATCCAGCTCTCTCTTGAAAGTATCCAGAGAACTGGCCTCCAGCACCCTCTGAGGCAGAGAATTCCACACTCACAACTCTCTATGAGAAAAATGGCTTACCCCTTATTCTTAAACTGTGGTCCCTGACTCCCCAACATCAGGAACATGTTTCCTGCCTCTAGCGTGTCCAAACCCTTAACAATCTAATATGTTTCAATAAGATCTCCTCTCATCCTTCTAAACTCCAGAGTGTACAAGCCCAGCCGCTCCATTCTCTCAGCATTTGCCAGTCCCACCATCCCGGGAATTAACCTTGTAAACCTATGCTGCACTCCATCAATAGCAAGAATGTCCTTCCTCAAATTAGTGGATCAAAATTGCATACAATACTCCAGGTGTGGTCTCACTAGGGCCCTGTACAACTGCAGAAGGAGTTCTTTGCTCCTATACTCGCATCCTCTTGTTATAAAGGCCAACATGCCATTCACTTTCTTCACTGCCTGCTGTACCTGCATGCTTACTTTCATAGACTGATGAACAAGGATCCCCAGATCCAGTTGTACTTCCCCTTTACCCAACTTGACACCATTTAGATAGTAATCTGCCTTCCTGTTTTTGATACCAAAGTGGATAACCTCACATTTATCCACATTAAACTTAATCTGCCATGCATCTGCCCATTCCCCCAACCTGTCCAAGTCACCCTGCATTCTCATAGCATCCTCCTCACAGTTCACACTGTCACCCAGCTTTGTGTCATCTGCAAACTTGGTAATGTTACTTTGAATCCTTTCATCCAAATCATTGATGTATATTGTAAATAGCTGCGGTCCCAGCACCGAGCCTTGCAGTACCCCACTAGTCACTGCCTGCCATTCTGAAAGGGACCTGTTAATCCCTACTCTTTGCTTCTTGTCTGCCAACCAATTTTCTATCCATGTCAGCACTCTACCCCCAATACCATGTGCCCTAATTTTGCCCACTAATCTCCTCTGTGGGAGCTTATCAAATGCTTTCTGAAAGTCCAGGTACACTACATCCACTGGTTCTCCCTTATCCATTTTCCTAGTCACATCCTCAAAATTCCAGAAGATTAGTCAAGCAGGATTTCCCCTTCGTAAATCCATGCTGATGCGCACTGATCCTTTTACTGCTATCCCAATGTGCGGCTATTTAATCTTTTATAATTGACTCCAACATCTTCCCCACCATCGATGTCAGGCCCTCTGGTCTATAATTCCCGGTTTTCCCTCTCCCATCTTTCGTAAAAAGATTGATAACTTTAGCCACCCTCCAATCCATAGGAATGGATCCTGAGTCTATACACATTGGAAAATTATCACCAATGCATCAACGATTTCTAGAGCCACTTGCTTAAGTCCCTGGGATGCAGACCATCAGGCCCTGTGGATTTATCAGCCTTCAGTCCCATCAGTCCACCCAACACCATTTCCTGACTGATGTGGATTTCCTTCAGTTCCTCCGACACCCCCAGATCCTCTGGCCATTACCACAGCAGGAAGATTGTTTGTGTCCTCCTTAGTGAAGACAGAGTAAAGACGGAAAAAGTAAAAGTTAAGTTGAAGTAGATGCCAGCAATAGAAATCGATAGAGCAACAAAATATTATTTTTGTATTATTTTGCCTCTCACATGGAGCAAGTCTCCGAAATGAGGCGGAGAGTCATCCCAGGATAGAGCCCTGTAACCAAGGATAGAGAACTATAGCCCAGGATAGAGCCCTGCAGCCCAGGATAGAGCCCTGTAGCCCAGGATAGACCCCTGTAACTGGGAATAGGCCAGTTGTGGCCATACGCCCAGACACGGAGAAAAACCTAGACAGAGGAGCCAGTCTCCCAGATGTGAGAAACTTAGATGGAGGAGCCAGTCTCCCAGAAGCAAGAAATAGTCTCCCAGAAGGGCCAGTCCCCCAGACAACATGTTGTGCCGAGAAGCAGCGAGAGGCAGGAGCCAGTCTCGCAGACGCAGCAAGAAGCAATGAGACAGAACCCTAGAGTTTGTAGGTTTTGAGGTTAAAGTGGAAAACAGTAGCACTTTTAATTGATTCTAATGTAAATCACTATGTGGATATTAAAGTTCATAAGCAGAATTTAAACCGACTGCCAAAGAGTATTGAAGAAAAATATATGGGAAATGTACAAACGTTGTGCTGAATTACATGAAGCCAAATCTAAATGGCTTTAATAGTACAGTATTTTCATTTATATAGTAAGTTAGTAAATTTTACTTCGGAGTCACGTGAGTGACTACGTGAAGAATCCCGTCCAGCCGCACGTGCGCCATTACGTCAGATGCATTGGTGCAAGTCGACCGGTTGGAGCAGCGGAGCTCCTCCAGCGGTAAGTTTAAACTTCAGGTAAGTTGTATTTCTTACCTGTTTTAGGTCTCCTGCAGGAACCTCGGTTTTCAGAGGTTTTTGCCAGATGCTTCGCGATGGCTGACGAGGGAACCAGCTAAGGGCTCTGGAGAAACCCTGGTCCGACCGCGGAAGCAGGGAGCTGGAGAATGTCGGGTTTCGCGATCGAAGTCACTGATAAGACGGTCAGTGACTCTAGACATTGGGTTCCCAGGGAGGGGAAAGTCCAATAGTATGTGGTTCCCAGACCACAGTAGTCCCCAGGATATGAGGTTAAACTGACCTGAACGGTCAGCCCGGGTGCTGGGAGGGTTACCGTGAGTATATATATGACTGTGGTTTAGAAACTGCATTGCTGCTGGATTTCCAGTTCCCGGGAATACATATATATATATATATGTATTCCCGGGAACTGGAAATCCAGCAGCAATGCAATTTCTAAACCGCAGTCATCCCCAGGATATGGGGACAACTGACAAAAATGGTCAGCCCAGATGTTGGGAGGGTTCCCCTCCGGGAATGTGAATCTAGATACGCTCCTACAGCAGGAGTTAGGCCAGCGCGGGTCAATGTGAGAGCCCGCGCCAGCAGCACCTTTTCACAGGGCTGCTTCATGTGGATGCCACATTTATGGCAGTGCCAGCCTATTGGAGAGGCTGTGCCAGCAGCACCATTCCTCAGGGCTGCTTCATGGGGATGCCAAGTTTATGGCAGTGCCAACCTATTTTAGAGGCTGTGCCAGCAGCACCTTTCTCAGGGCTGCTTCATGGGGATGCCTACTCTATGTTAATACTGGCCTATGGGAAAGGCCATGCCAGCAGCACCTTTGCTCAGGGCTGCTTCATGGGCGCCAGCTGTACCTTTGCTCTGGACTGCTTCAGCGGGATGCCAGGTTTATGGCAGTGCCAGGCTATTGGAGAGGCTGTGCCAGCAGCACCTTTGCTCAGGGCTGCTTCATGGGTGCCAGCAGTACCTTTGTTCAGGGTTGCTTCATGGGAATGCCGAGTCCATGGCAGTACTGGCCTATGAGAAAGACCATGCCAGCGGCACCTTAGACAGGCTGCTTAGTGGGGATGCCAAGTCTATGGCAGTGTGGCAAATGATGGCAGGCGTGGCCTGTTCATTATGAAAGATGGCAGATTAACAGTTGATTTTATAGTGTATTCCCATTTACAGTGATCATGGGGGATATTTGAGGAGGCATTGCTAGGATAAGGCAATATAACAGAATGATGACAAGAAAGCATTCAAAGAGTTCAAAAAACTACAAAGAGTTCAAAAACGCTGGTTATGTATTGTCCGATGTTATTTTTACGCTGTGTTTTGCTAAAATCCACTGTTTAAATCTCAAACTATATTTGAGAAATTGGGATCCTCTAACCAGTTAAAAGTTAGTTGTTCTCAAATAGACTTGTAGGGATTTACCTTTAGCTATTCAATTGGCCGTTGACGCCAGCGAGGGCAATAGTTTGCAGTCAATAGACTCCTGTAACAGCCTTGTTGTTATAAAGCATCCTTCTATTCATTAAGACTAATTGGTAATATAATGGATGGGATTCAGCAGTGCAAGTAGGAGAACTGTCATCCTGTTAAATGGTAAACTGTAAAGTGCCATGTAGATCGTTGTTAACACAACTTTGTTATTACCAGCTGAAGCTACTAAAGTCACAATGATGGACAAACAGTATTCATTACTGCTCCAGTAGTTGTTTGGTAAATATTTAATTATATGGCAAAATTATGCTATTGTCCTAAAATGGGATATGGAGCCAGCAGCGCTTTGTAGCAAGCCTGCTTAATGTCTCCCTCATGTAAGAGGAGAGCATGCCGCGTCAGTATTAGTCTGACGCCGGGTCCATGGCAAAGTCGGCGTATAGCTGAAGCCGTGGCAGCAGCGCCTTGTAGCAGGGCTGCTTAATGTCTCCCTCATGTAAGCATGGTGGGTCAGTGTAGTCTAATGCCGAGTCTGAGGGTATAGCCGTGGAGCATGCCCAAGGGATGAAGGGCACGCGCCAGAGTTACTATGCCCGGCAGCAAGGTTGCCATCCAAACACATAGGCAGTGAACACCGCTATCAGGGGGACAATAGAGCCGGCTGCCGAATCTTCTATTCGGGTAAGACCTGTTTCATAGGCGATACCTGGAGGACGAAGCACAAACTATTGATCGAGAATGGCTTCATAGTTTCGGCGACAATGCACCCAACGTCGTCATCGGCAGTAAGCGGTTCACTGAAGCTGGTGGCAGCATGAGAGCTGGCCAGAGATTCCACGCATCTTACCTCTGCTACTGTACAACTAAGGGACCACTTACAAATTGGTACGATGTACACTTGGTTGTACAATACAAATGATTGAGACATTATCATCTACTTCAAGGGGTCTAACCATGTAAAACTGGACAATACTATCATTCCAAGCAGGTTAGAATTGGGCAGGCTCAGTGTAATGGCCAAGATTGTCTTGCAAGACTGGCTCGGTAATCGGGCCACAATTGCCGTTCACAGCAGACACAAAATTGCGAATATCATCTCGAGTTTGGAGGTGGAGCAGATTTGCATGACTTACCAATTCTTCACTTATTGGTATCAACTATCTATAGACCCTATGGGCATTGTATGTGTTAAAGAGTGATTGAGCAAATATGCATAATCTGCATGCTCAATTTCATATTGATACATTATGATGGTGGCATATGTTAGTCACATGGGTGCAATCAATTAAAGACTCCTGTAATGGTTACATAATCTCTTATGCCACAGGAGAATCGTCAAGTATAGGTCAATGGCAACACAGAATTGGTGTTGAATCACACCGTATTATGAAACTCTGGTTCAAAGAAACACCAAATATAGATATGTTTCTTTTTCATGCTTATTCACAGGTTGCAAAATATGGGGCATAACAATGACGAAAGATCCATTCTCGCTACAAGGAGATGGAAGGTCTTTTATGTCTTCCTGCATTTTGCTTCATCAATCGGGGCTTCAAATAAAGTCATTAAGAGCCCACTTTAGGTTCCTATTGTGTGATTGGCTTATGCAACTTTGATTCCCGATTTTGTGGCCTCCTCAGCCAGTCTGATGTTTTCGGGCCCTCTTTGCCGGAAAGCTGGAACTCCGGCGTCGGGTGAAACACTGCTCAGCGGCTTGGAAATATCTGAAGCGGCCACTCCGTCTGCGGTGCCCGTAGACCTCAGGACGCGTTGGCTGGAGCTCCGACTCTGGCAATCTCTG
Organism: Raja brachyura; assembly: GCA_963514005.1. Next base: position 38,329,160 of record OY740789.1, on the reverse strand, counting down.
ATCCCAGGCTCCGCGGTGTTCTAAATCCAGCGCTGACCACAGCCACAGGTCCGTGATGTTGGGAGTCGGCGGTCACAGCACTCTGGAGCTTACCGCACGACGACCCGGTAAGGCATCGCCTGACCCTGATGGTGTCCCAGCGCTGTGCCGCCGCCGAAGCTGCAATCCCGGCCGGTCCCAACAGGAAACGCTGCTCCAGTTTCAATGGTAGGCCACGAGGAAGGGGCGAAGAAACAGCTCGGAGGGAAGCCGCCTCTCCGACCAGGTAGGGATTAGGAAATAAAGTTTCCCCCTTCCCCTCCCCACCCCCTACATAAAAGACCTCCAGCTAACATTTGTTTTTTTCTAACAGAACTAAAAATACAAATAAAAAAGGGTGAAAGGGCGGACTGCAGGCAGAGCCATGGACGTACACGTAAATGAAACCCCAAAGTTGAAGGGGAAGATGCAAAGGTTGTATTTGTGATTAATATTAGTATTGAAAATAGTTTGTTATCCACATATAAAGGTTAAAAAGGTGACCTTCTGGAAGTTTCTGTTATGTTGTAAATAAACGCTTTTTACACGATGTCGTCGGTGTCGGATGTGTATTCATTGTGCTAGTCACAACAGGGTCTTACAGAAGACATTACATTCTATATCCCTCCATTCCCTGAACATCCAAGTGCCTATCTGACAATCTCTTAGGTTTAAGAAGGACATAAAATGCTGGAGTAACTCAGCAGGTCAGCCAAAATCCCTGGAGAATATGGATAGGTACTTTTGGGTTCAGACCCTTCTTTAAATTTAGGTTTAGGTTTAGGTTTGGTTTTATTATTGTCACATATACCTTGGTACAGTGAAAAGCTTTGTATTGGATGTTATCCAAACAGATCAGATGGTATTATGCATAAATAGAATCTCAAGTACCGAAGGTCGAGCAATGTGCAGAATATAGTTGTAGGCATAATAGCACATTAATTTCATAGACAAAGTCCAATGTACCCAATAGGGTAGAGGTGAATCAGTCAGTACCCTAGTTTATGGAATAACTGTTCAGATACCTGATAACAGAGAGGCATAAGCTGTTCCTGAGTCTGGTGGTGTACGCTTTCAAGTTTCTGCATCAGATGGGAGCAGGGAGAACAAGGAATAGCCGGAGTGGGGGCAAGTCTTTGATTATAATGGTTGCTTTTCCAAGGCAATGTGAAGTGTAGATGGAGTCAATGTAGGGAAGACTAGTCTGCATGAATGGCAGAGCTGTGCCCAAACCAAGCTGAAATGCAGCCCGGCTGTGCCTTCCATCGTGCACCTGGAGAAGTTTGTAAGCGTCATTGGAGAGAGCGGAATTTCCTCACTCCACAGGAAGTGGAGGTGCTGCTGTGCCTTCTTAGCTGTTGCTTCATTGTGGTTAGTCCACCACAGATTGCCCACAAAGACCTTGAAGCTCTCAAACAATTCCACTTTGGCATCATTGATGCTGATTGGGGCAGGTACTCCACCATGCTTCCTGTAGTTGATAACCAGCTCCTTTGTCTTGCTGACATTGAGAGAGAGGTTATTGTCCTGACATCATGTGCTCTATCCTCTTCCTGTAATCCATCTCGTCATTGTTCGTGATCCGGCCCATTACACTGGTGTAATCTGCAAACTTGTAGATGGAGTTAGAGCCTAATTTGGCCACACAATCCTGAGAGTATAGGAGCTATAGTAGGGTGACTCAGAATATCATATTGCTGCAGACTATAATAAACTGTGCCTCAGGTCTTTATCTTGGCGGCGTTATTACTGAACAAGCAATGCAGAGGTTGGACAAATGACTGAGGAACCAGAGTTCAAATTCTATTACAGCAGCATGAAAATGTAGCTAATTCAGTTCATCAAAATGAATGTTGAATAAATAGTTCTGGCACTGGTGAGCATGAAGTAATCAGGTTGTTTAAAAATTCCAACTGATTTGCTAATGTACTTTAGGGAAGGAAACCAGACGTTCTTAACAAATTTGCTTAAATATGATCCCAGACCTGCCAACATGGTTGTCAACTAATTGTCCACTGAAATGGCCCAGCGAACTGGCATCAAACTGCAGGTAAAATGTACAATAAGGCATGTGTTTCTGGCATTGAGATAAAACAGAATTTACTGCAGGAATTTTGAAAAATCAATAAATAAATTTTCATTTTTCTTTTACTTTCCTTTATCGACTGTAATATATACTCCGTTCTCTGCATTTACACTCTTATGGGCCTGCCCCACTTACGCGACTTTTTCAGTGACTGCCGGCACCCGACACAGGTCGTTGCAGATCGCCGAAAATGTTCAACATGTTGAAAATCCAGCGGCAACCAGAAAGACACTATGATTCTTTGGGCGACTGAGGAGACTACTCATGACCATACAGGCGACATCCTGGCGACATGTCATGGTGTGAAGCCTGTATGGTCGTGAGTAGCCACCCAAAGAGTTATACTTTGTTCTGGTCGCCGCTGGATTTTCAAAATGTTGAACATTTTTGGCGACCTGCTGTGACTATGACGGGAGGAGACTACTCACGACCATACAGGTGCTACCCCACGACCATGTGAAAACCACCTAGTTGCTGTAGTCACCGAAAAAATCGCCTGTGGGACAGGGATATTAGGGCAATGCACAAGTGCACTTTTGAGCATTTTTTAAAATATATTTATTTTTCATTATAATGCTTCACTTGAGAGACCCACTTTGTTATTGGGAATTGATGAATGAGTTTGAACATTTTATTTCTACCTTGGGTATAATTTAAGCATTTTTGTAACAGGATTGCAATCAACAGGTTTCTAATTATTGTGGTTTTCTTTCCAACATACAATCGTTTGACTTGAGTTAGCATCGATCCTGCTATTTTATTTAATATATGTACTTGATGATAGTTTACCTGGCCACCAATAGATATCCAGCCTGATGCTAGCAGCAATTATCCTTTGCATTGCAAAACACTCCATTTTGTCTTCTTTCTATCTTTTAATGACTGTACATGTTCAGGTGGCAAAATTGATAATTTCTCTGCATTTACTGTGCGATGGAATGATTTTAATTTAGATCCAACCCACTGCTGCCCTTTTTATTTTAAATTCACTGACATTTTAAAAGATTGCATTAGTAAAATAACCTCTCTGCACAGATATAATTAACAGGCAGTGTGTCCAAATGAGTACCATTTACATAAACAGCTTTATAAAGTTCATGCATATAAATTTAGCTATCGAATATAGATGGCAGTACAGCGGCACAGTAGTGTTTCAGTGGTACAGCTGGTTGATATGCTGCCTCCCAATGCCAGCACCCTGGGGGTTCTCCTTGTGACCATATGGCTTTGCTCCCATATCTGAAAGACGTGCAGGTTTGTGGGATAATTGGCCTCTGGAAATTGTGTCCAATGTGGTGGGAGTGGATGAGACTGTGGGGTAACATAAAACTTGTGCGAACGAGTGATCAATGGTTGCCAAGCTCAGTGGGCCGAAGGGCCTACTTCTACTTTATATCTTCGAATTAATATAACTATCAAAATTGCAGAATAATTAATGTTTTCAACATGATGTGGAGGGGAGGTATTTGCTCTTGTTTGCCAATGGTAATCTTACAATATAACAGCAACTCTGCACTGTGCTCCTTGTCATTTCTATGGACTTCATTGGAACCGAACAATGATTGTTTGGCGATTGAAGATGAATTACTCGGTCTGTGGTGTTTCAAAAACAGGAATAATATTGTCGAGGGTGAAACATTAACGGTAGCTTCAATGAGTCATTGGCTCATTTAACACTACATGTTTTATCCCCAATTTGCTCTGGTCTATGAAATGAAAACAAGTACCAATAATATTAAGATTTTTTGTAGACAGATAACATGAGAAATTAATTTAATTGTGCAAAATGTTATTGGAAAATAGAATATACTCCTTTGAAAATCGCTCCCTACATTACTGAATGAAAGAAAGAAACCGTTGAAGAAGTCAGTAATTGGGTGGTAATAAAGTAAGATTGGAAATTTTTGCTCTATTATAGAAAGAATAAACTGAATAAGAGACAGATACTCTGAAATAAGGCTTGGCCCGAAGTGTCACTCATTTCTCCTCTCCAGAGATGCAGCCTGACCCGCTGAGTTACTCCAGCATTTTATGTCTATCCAGGAGACAGATACTCTAGGGTTGAGGGTAGGAACATTTATCATACAATTCAAATGTCAAAGATGAGAGGGCATAGCTTCACAGTAAGAGTGAGCATAGTTTAAAGGATATATGTGGAGCAGGTTTTTTATACAGAGGATTGTGGGTGACTGGAAAGCACTGCCAGGAGTGGTGGTGGAGGCAGGTTACCATTGTGGTGTTTAAGAGGCTTTTAGATATGCATTTTGATATGAAGGGAATGGCAGGATATGGATCACATGCAGGCAGAGATTAGGTCATCTTGCCATCATGTTCAACATCTCAGGCCTAAAGGTCTGTTCCTGTGCCGTACTGTTATGCTTTGTAGGTCTGTATGGATTCTATCCGTTGGGTGCATAGATATGCAGGAAATGAAGGGATATGGGTCACTTGCAGGCACAGGAGATCAGTTTAAGGGTAGTATGCTTAGCACAGTCACTGTGGGCCGAAATGTCTGTTCCTGTGCTGTATTATTTTAGGTTCTATGTACAGTATATATGTCTTCTGTACTGAACTGCCAAGGATTATTTCCAAAAAGTGTGTGCAAATAGAACACACAGGTTGTTTCACAATTCCCTATTGCTCCAATGGGGTGGCTTATAGCTCCCTACTATCTCACACAGCATAGGTGAATTAAGGAAAGTTAGTCATCCTTTCAAACTATGGCTGCACTCTTGAACTCCATCCCATTTATCTGATATTTTCTAGTTTAACTCTCAATGATGGAATTGAACAATATGTTATGTATTTAAATGCAGATACACCCTCACGGGTAATCTGAAGAAGGGTGCTGATCCAAAACATCACCTGTCCATTGCTTCCACAGATGTTACTTGACCTGTTGAGTTCCTCCAGCATTTTTGTTTTGCTCAAAATTCTGGCTTCTGTAGTCTCATGTGTCTCCTCCAAGTAAATGTTAACATATTGAACCATTTTTATTAGAATAAAATAAAGTGCTAGCTTAACTTCAAAGATTAGAAATTATTCAAAAAATATGAATGTGATTTAGATTGTACTGAAACGGCGATGGAAAAGATTCAACAGTGAAACTCAACCAAGTTGAAATCCATTTGAGAAAGTTTAAAGATTTATTGTTTTTTTTTAATATTTATTTTATTAGAAGCAATTATACAAGGACAAAATAACCGACATAACAATTATGCAATTTTCATACAGCTTCAATCTTAACATTTTATAAGCTAATAAGTGAATCCAAAAACAGAAAAAAGGAAAGAAGGGAAAGGAAGAGGAAAGGAAAAAGAAAAGAAAGATTTTCAAAAAAGATACGAAAAAGAAAGAAGAAAAACCCCTGAACTAACGAAGAAGTGAAAAAAAAGCGGAGACATATCCCACTACCCTTCTCTACACCTGCTCAACCGACCCTAGCGTCGGTTTTAAATTTGTGTTCAACCATTCTGCTGTTGAAGAAATTCAATGAAAGGGGACCATATTTTGGAAAATTGATCTGATTTGTCAGACAAAACAAGCCTATTTTTTTCTAAATGTAGTGTCATTTCTGTGATCCACTTCTTCACTGTGGGAACTTATATTTTTCCAGAAATTAAGTATGTTTTTTCATAGTTATCAAACCGTAGTCAAGGAACCGTCTTTGGAATATCGTTAACTTAGGGCAGCCCTCTGACATTCCTAATATTATTAATTTTGAATCTGACCCCAATTGAATTCTGAGTGTTTTAGAAATGGTATTGAATATTTCCATCCAGGAATTTTGTAATTTTATAGAGGTTACAAATGAATGGGTAGCTTCTTGGAAATGACATTTATCACAGAGAGGGGAGACAGTTGGGAAGATATTGTTCAATTTGGTCTTTGAGTAGTATAACCTATGCAATACTTTGAATTGTATCAGGCAATGCCTGGCATTTAAAGACCAGTAATGTATATATAGTAGGCTTTCCTCCCATATATCTTGAGAAATGGGTAAACACAGCTCGTCCTCCCATGCTCGCCTATAAATCTCAGAAGGTGGGGTATCGATATTTAGAAAAGTGTTATAAATGTAAGATATTTAATGTAACTTACTTGTATCGACATGTCTATTCAAACAATCATCTAATATATCTGGACCCATAAGAGGACAGTCTTGCGTATATTTCACATAATCTCGGATTTAATGGTATCTAATAAAATTGTTGGCGTTCAAGTGATATTTCTCCTGTAGTTCTTGAAAAGAAGAGAGAGTCCCCTTCTTATAGAGGTCTCCCACAGTATTAATTCCCAGGTTCCTCCATTGAACAAACACCATATCTAAAGTAGACAGTTTAAACGAGGAATTGTTTGCAATAGGAAGAAGGAGAGATATGTTTCTCAATTTAAGACTGAATTTCAACTGTTTCCAGATATGGATAGTACTATGTATTATCGGATTTTGCTCATACATTAACTTATTCAAATGTATTGGAGATAGGAGGATTGAGCCTATACTAAAAGGCAAACAATCTTCCCTCTCAATTTTTAACCAATTTACATGTTGACATGTATCGTCCAACCAGAAGGTTATATTTTTAATGTTAGTTGCCCAGTAGTAAAAAATAAAATTAGGAAGAGCTAATCCTCCATTTTCTTTTGTGTATTCTATGGGGTTTGTAGTCCCAAATAAAGTTAATGACAATAGAATCAATTTTTTAAAAAACCTTTAGATATATCGGTATTGATTGAAATAAATATAAAAGTTGCAGAAGGAAGATAATCTTTATGGCATTTAATCTTCCAATAAGGGAGATAGGAAGTGTTTTCCAAAATTGAATGTAGGCATATAGTTTTGTGATTAATGGTGCTTAATGGTGGAAAGTTTATTTTAAACAGGGAGGAATACTTTCTAGTCACGTAAATTCCAAGATATCTGAACTTTTCAGTAACAATTCTGAAAGGAATTTTTTGGAGTTGAGAAGATTCTTGTTCTTTTATTGGCATAATTTCACTTTTATTCCAATTTATTCTGTATCCAGAGAAAGAACCAAATTGTTCTATAATGTTTAGAACATTTGGAATACTAACTTGGGGATTAGTATAAAAGTACATAATCTACATATAATGAGATTTTATTGGTGGTATATTTGGTATTATAGCCATAAATGCCTGAATGGGACCTGATACTCTCGGCAAGAGGTTCCATGGCTAAAGCAAATAACATTGAAGAAAGGGCACATCTTTGTCTGTTACCTCTAGATAAATAAAATGTTGGTGAAAGCATTTGATTTGTCAGTATTCTAGCTGTCAGATTAGTGTATAAAAGCTTCGCCTATAAAGTAAATTTTTCTCCCAATTGAATTTATTCCAACACTGTGAAAAGATAAGACCATTCCACTTGGTCGAAAGCTTTTTCTGCATCTGGAGAAATAATTGTTAGGTCTTGATTTGGCATTCTCTGCAAATATATTATGTTAAACAAACATCTCAAATGATAAAATGAATGTTGCTTAGGTATAAACCCAGTTTGATCTTGATGTATTAGTTTACTGATAACCAAGCTTAATCTACGAGCCAAAGTCTTAGCTAGTATCTTCTGATCCGTATTTAAAAGAGCTATTGCCCTATAGGATCAAGGCTCCTCAAGATTTTTATCTTTTTTTGGAATTAATGTACTAGTTGAATCGGTATGAGTTTGTGTTAAAGTCTGTTCTTTAAATGCTTGAATATAAAGGGTTTGTAAGCGTGGAGAAATTAAATCATTACATTTTTAATAAAATTTGTTACTAAACCCATCCGGGCCAGGAGCTTTTCCACTTTTCAATGATTTAATAGTCTCTACGATGTCTTTTGTTGTCACCTCTGCTCCTAATTCATCCCGTTCCTCCTCATTAAGGAATGGAAGATTGCAATTCTCAAGAAAACTTTTCATCTCTGCAGGATCGGCTGTTGTTTTTGATGAGTATAGTGTTTGGTAGAATTGTAAGAATCTTTCATTAATATCTTTAGGCAATGTAAGCAGATCTCCTTTTTCTGATCTAATTTTGTGTATTGTATGGTCATTCCCTAATTTGCGGAGTTGACATGATTCAAAATCACCAAATTTTAAATTTTGTTTGCTTAGTATAATATTTTTTTGCAGAGAGAATCTGATTTAATTTAAATTTTAATGCAGCTATCTTATTATGTTTTGCAGTGGTTGGGTCAACCGCGTTTTCTAAGTCTAATTGTTTTTATCTGTTTTTCTAATTCAAATTGTTCAGTCTTATTTTTCTTAGTTTTGCAAAGCTTGGTGTGCAATAATACAGCCTCTAACGTAGCTTTAAAAGTTTTCCACATCAAAGATGGAGAAATACCGGGGGTGTCATTTGTCTCAAAAAATGTTTTCATCTGTAGCTTCAAATAGTCACAATAACTTGCCTCAGCTGGTGTGTGTGGGTTGAATCTCCAAAATGATTGTTTATTATACATTCCTTCCAATTTTACTGAAAAAGTGAGAGGACAATGGTCTGAAATAGTAATGTTGTGATATTTTGGGTTATAGGTAAAAGGGATAAGTTTTGCATCTACCAGGAAATAGTCAATTTGTGTATACATTTTATGAACATCTGAATGAGAACAATATTCTCTTCCAGACGGATTGGCAATGTTTGTATTTTATGTTTGTATTTTACTTCGGAGTCACGTGAGTGACTAAGTGAAGAAGACCATCAGCCCGCATGCGCGTCACTTTCGTCTATCGCGTTGCACAATGACTGACTGTCAGGCACGTCGCTCCTTCCAGCCGTAAGTTTAAAAGCCTCAGGTAAGTGTTTAAACTTTCTCTGAGGTTGTTTCTCTTGGTTCAGTAATTCTTGCCAACAGACAAGTTTGAACCTTTTGAGAAGAATGTCGACGGTGAAGAGACGGTCCGTGGGGAAAACAGCTACTGAAGACCGCGGGAGCGCGGGTAGCGGGCGGCTGTCGTTTTCACCTTCCGGGTCGCTGGCGATGGAGCCAGCGACATCAGACTTGGTGCCGGGAGATAGCACCATGGCAGTCCTGCTTGGGCGGAAAGCCTCTAAAAAGTTGGTCAAGCCCATGGACTCAGACGAGTCGGGCCAGGAGGGTTCCCCTCCTTTATTGGGTAGCGTCTGTGGATGTCTAACTCACATGGAGCACCTGATGGAGAGGTTGCTCCAAAATGAAATGCTCCAAAGGAGGGAGCTATATCAGTGGGGGTCTCCTCGGGGGCCCACGGCAGCGGCGCCCGTTTCAGGGCTGCACACTGTCTCCCTCTCTGAGGAGGAGAGCATACAGGGTCAGTTCCTGTCTGACTCGGAGTTCGGCGGTATAGCTGGTGAGCATACCCTGAGGCACGAAGGGCACAAATCAGAAGTGCCAGTAATGGCATCAAAATTTGCCATCCCGTCACAAGCAGGGGAACCTCCGGATGAGGACTTAGCCATGAGCATCAACTACCTGGCCTCTCACCAGCTCCAAGATCTGGCCATGGAGAAGGCTACTAATAAGTATCACACTCCTGCCAACTGTGCCTCATTGAATGTACCGGCCGTTAATCACTCCATCTGGGGTTACATTGGAGGGGGTCTTAGAGCCCAGGAGGTGAAGCTGCAAAAAATATAAAAATTGCTCGCCTCAGGCATCACGGCCTTTGCCAGGCCAGTGGATGGGGAGCCCCTATCTGACATACAACAGGACGCCATGGCATTATTGTGCAATGCACATTTCGAAATTTATTGCTGACGGAAAAATGCCATCCGTCCGGCACTGAACCCCAAATTCGCTGCACTGTGCAAGGCCAGCAATGTTCAACCACCAAATTATCTGTTAGGGGAATATCTTTCTAAGCAGGTCAGGGAGTTGGACGATGAGGCAAAGATGGTACGGCTAATGAAAGTCCCAACAACACCCAAGGTCTCATCACACCGGCAGCAGCACCCCTACGCTCCCTTCAACACCAGACGGTTCACCGGAACTGGTGGGAGAGCCAAACAATTGGCACAGAGGTCTGTTTAAGGCCCAAGGCCCAAGCTGGCCCACTTCCAAGATGCACGGTGGGCACCCGCCATCAGTCCTACCCCCCAAACCTTGGGGGCGGAAATAAACACCATACTACTAGTAACCACCGAGGTAGGTGAATCTAGTTCCTTGTGGAACCCATTAAGCATGGATCAGTTAAAATTTGGGGGAAGATTGCAATATTCCTTGAATGAATGGCATTGAATAACATCAGATCCGTTTATACAGCACAGTAAACAAGGCTTCCAAAATGAATTCCTTCTCAATTTGCCTCCACCCACACAACATTTGCTAAACCGCACATATGTTCTTTCACAACAGGAAAGTTTGGATGCACAAGCTGAAATTGAAACATTACACAAAAAAGAGGTAATTGAGAGGTCGTGTCATGAATCTCACCAATTTGTCTCTAACATATTTACTAAGTGAAAGAAGGATGGAGGATGCCGAATCCTCCTTGACTTGACTGAACTTAACCGCTTTGTGCAGTATAAACACTTCAAAATGGATAACTTTGTTACTGGTTTCAAAGGAAGGTTATATGGCACGCATCAGCCTTAAAGATGCATACTACTCGGTACCCATTCACGGGGAGCAGAGGAGATTTTTGAAGTTTAGCTGGATGGGAAAAATTGTGGCAGTTTAAAACATTGCCTAAAGGATTAACTTCAGCCCCCACGCTATTTACAAAACTATTAAAACCAGTCCTGGAGTTACTCCGGGCTCAGAATCATACTGTGATGGCATATTTGGATGACATCATAATCATAGGGAAACTATGAAATTAGCAGAATTATCTGTTTCAGCCACCAAACTCATGCTTGAGAGATTGGGGTTTCTCATCCATCCAGTTAAGTCCAAAATTGATCCCTACCAGAGTAATTGATTATCTGGGATTTACCATTAACTCAATTCACATGACTGTGACTCTGCCTTGGGGCAAACAATCAGAATTAATAGAAGCCTGTAACAGTTTTATTGTTAAGGAGCAGCATTCTTTTAGACATGTAGCTAGTATAATTGGCAATCTAGTGGCCGCCTTTCCAGCTGTACTGTTCGGACCTTTGCACTATCAAAATTTACAATGTGCAAAGGAGCAGGCACTCAAATTCCATGCAGGTCACTTCAGTAGACCTATGCGGTTGCCAGCAGAGGCCATTGCTGAATTACAATGGTGCGTAATGAATATTCAGCATTGCTCCAGTAAAATTTAGGTCGATATGCCATCAGTTATTTTACAAACTGATGCAAGTGCCCTAGGATGGGGAGCTACAAATACCATCTCTAGCTGCGGTGTTAGATGGAATGTGCAGGAGTCATTAATTTTACTTCGGAGTCACGTGAGTGATTCCGCGAAGAAGCCCGCCAGTCCGCATGCGCTTCATTACGACTGAGGCATTGCGCAATGACTGACTGGCGGGCGCGCCGTTCCTTCCAACGGGAAGTTTAAAATGCTCAGGTAAGTGCTTATACTTTATCTAAAGTCGTTGCTCCCGGTTCATTTACTATCTTTACAGAGTACTCGAACTTTGCGGAGACTATGTCTAAGGTGAAGAGGCAGGCCACAGCGAAGCCGGCTATTGAAGGCCGCGGGCGTGCGAGTAGCGGGTGGCCGCCGATTTAGCCTTCAGGGTTGCTAGCAGAGGAGCCAGCAGCTACAGACTTGGTGCCAACAGTAAGAACCTTGGCTACCCTGCAGGTGAGAAAAGCCACCAAGAAGTCTGTCATGGCCCTGGACTCAGATGAGTCGGGCCACGAAGATTCTCCTCCTTCTATGGGCAGTGTTTTTGGTGAGACTGACCCACATGGAGCACCTAATGGAGAGGTTGCTCCAAAGAGATATGTCCCAAAGAAGGGAACTATCTGAGCCCGGGTATTATGGGGAACCTGCGTCAGCGGCACCTGTCTCAGGGCTGCATAATGTCTTGCTCTCTGAGGAGGGGAGTGTATGAGACCAGATTTACACAGGCTCAGATTACGGAGGCACAGCTGGGGAGCATGCTTCAAAGCATGAGGGGCTAGCCTTGGGAGTACCGCCCATGGCATCCAAATTTGCCATCCTTTCCCAATCAGGGGAACCACTGGGAGGGGAGTTGGCCATGAGCATTAATTATATGGCCTCTCACCGCTCCAAGGTCAGGCCATAGAAGAAACCATGTACAAATACCATACCCCAGTAAACCCTGCCTCATTGAATGATTAACGGCCTTTGCCAGGTCGGTGGATGGGGGGGCCCTCTCTGATGTTCAAGAGGACAGTATGACATTAATGTGCAATGCACATTTTGAGATTAATTGCCTCTGAAAGAATGCCATCCGTCCTGCTCTGAACCCAAAATTTGCAGGTTTGTGCAAGGCTGGAAACGTCCAACCACCATACCTCCTGTTCGGGGAAGACCTGCCTAAGCAGCTCAGGGAGCTGGATGATGAGGCTAAAATGCTGGCCTTATGCAGGCCCCAACACCTTCCAAGACTTCATCTTTCTGGCGGCACTACCCCCCTCCTCCTCTCTACACCAGACGGTTCACCGGATATGGGTGGCATCACGAACATCAGGCACAGAGGCCTTTTTTAGGGCAGGGCCCAAGCCGGGTCATATTCAAGATGCGCAGATGGCTCCAACAGCCTACTCCCCTGACCTTGGGGGCAGAAGCAAACACCATACCGCTGATAACCGCTGAGGTAAGTGAGTCCGGTTGTTTGCGTAACACATTTTCGATGGATCAGTTACAAGTTGGGGGAAGATTACAATTTTTCTTACATGAATGGTATTGGATAACATCTGACCCATTTATACTGCGCAGTACACAAGGTTTCCAAATTGAGTTCCTTTTCAATTTGTCTCCACCCACACAGCATACACTGAGCCGCACTTTTATTCCTTCACAACAGCAGTTTGCGAATGCACAAGCTGAAATCGAATCTTTACTCAAGAAAGGGGCAATTGAGAAGTCGAGTCATGAGTCTCACCAATTTGTGTCCAGTATATTTACTTGGCAAAAGAAGGATGGAGGATGCCGAATCATCCTTGATTTGACTGAGCTTAACACCTATGTGCGGTATAAACACTTCAAAATGGAAAGCTTTGTTTCTGCCAAACAACTGGTTTCTAAGCGATGTTACATGGCATGCATCGACCTCAAAGATGCTTACTATTCTGTGGGCATTCATGAAGACCACAGGAGAAATTTGAAGTTTAGCTGGATGGGGCAATTGTGGCAGTTTAAAGCATTGCCTAATGGGTTAACCTCAGCCCCCAGACTATTAACTAAATTGCTAAAACCAGTCCTGGGGCTAGTCAGGGCACAGAATCATATAGTCATGGCATACTTGGATGTCATCTTAATAATTGGGAAGACTATGTAATTAGCTGAATTATCTGTATCAGCTACCAAACTCATGTTTGAAAGACTGGGGTTCCTAATCCATCCAGTTAAGTCTAAATTGGTACCATCTAGGATAATTGATTATTTTGGATTCACCATTAACTCAATTCACATGTCAGTGACTACCTTGGGGCAAGAAATTAGAATTAATTGAAGCCTGCAGCAACCTCATTGTCAAGAACCAACCTTCTATAGACATATGGCTAGTATAATTGACAAATTAATGCTGCTTTCTCAGTTGCTCAGTTTGGGCCTTTGCACTACCAAAACTTACAATGTGCAAAGGAGCAGGCACTCAAACTTCATTGAGGTCACTTCGATAGACCCATGCAGTTGCCAGCTGAAACCATTGCTGAGTTACTATGGTGGGTGACCAATATCTAGTTTGGCTCTTGTATTATTTTAGTTGATACCTCATCAGTTATCTTGCAAACTGATGCCAGTGCTCTAGGTTGGGGTGCGACCAACACTGTCTCAAGCTGCGGCGGCAGGTGGAATTTGCAGGAATCATCAATGCTTCAGTCACATGGTATTAACTACTTAGAGTTGTTGGAAGCACTCTATGGATTAAAGGCTTTTGTAGCAATATGCATCATGTGCATGTTCAACTTCAGGTTGACAACACTACAGCAGTGGCATACATTAATCACATGGGTGGAAGTAAGTCTATCCTGTGATAAATTGTCTAACCTCATTTGGCACTGATGTAGTACGAGAAACATGTGGATTTCAGCTATCTACTTACCAGGTAGCTATAACATGGTGGCGGGCACCAGGTCATGAGAATTCAATGACAACAAAGAATGGATGTTGAATCATGAAGTGTTTAATGACATTGTCATTCGGTATGGTGTACCGGACATTGATCTGCTTGCATCCAGACTAAAACATCAGTTACCAAATTACATTTCATGGGAACCAGACCCAAGGGCAGTAGCAGTAGATGCATTCTTGCTACGCTGGGGTGGAAAGTTTTTGTATGTGTTTCCCCCATTTTGCCTCATCAGTCGATGCTTGGCCACGATCAAGCAAGACTCCGCCTCTGGCATATTGGTAGTACCAGACTGGCTTACTTAGCATAGGTTCTCACTTGTCCTAGTCATGATTACACAGCCTTATATGGCTGTCCGCAAAAACAGAAATCTGCTGGTACATCCTGTGACGGGAAAGCCATCCTCTTCATGACCGAATCAATTTATTGGTTTGCAGATTCTGAGGAGACCATTCCTGGGGCTCGGACTTTCAGATCGTATGGTAGATGTGATTACTGCAGCCTGGAGGAAGAGCACCCAGAAACAGTACATCACTCATATAAGGAAATGGGAGATGTACTGCTCTCTCTTGAATATTTCCTATAGCACAGCTTCCATTACGGATGTTTTGGAGTTTCTTTCTACACTATTCTATTATCAGAAACTCAGTTATAGTGCCATTAATAGTGCTAGGAGTGCTTTATCATATTACTTATGGCTAGGGTCATGGAACCAAACTGTCGGATCTCACTCCTTAATAACCAGATTTATTTAGGGCATTTTTAACTCTACTCCCCCTAGGCCAAAATATTCCCAGATATGGGATGTGAGCATGGTTCTCACGCTGCTCCGTCAGTGGGCACTAACTTCATATCTGTCTCTGCATTATCTCACACTTAAGGTAGTCATACTCATGGCGCTGGTCTCAGCGCAATGGGTCCAGACCTTAATTAAACTTAGACTGGATAGCATGGTTACATCTTTTGACAACATCACCTCTTTTGTTGATGATCTAATAATGATCCTCATCGTAACTCCTCATAAAATAAAGATCAAACTTCAAACTGGTCAGCTTGTTTAATCTTACTATTCTTCAGCAACATGATATTAACTAAGAGTTGTTGGGAGCACTCTATGGGCTGAAGGCTTATTGCAGCAATATGCAACATGTGCATGTTCAACTTCAGATTGACAACACTACAGCGGTGGCATATGTTAATCACATGGGTGGAATTAAGTCTGTATCTTGTGATAAATTGGCTAACCTTATCTGGCACTGGTGTATTACGAGAAACATTTGGGTTTCAACCATCTACCTCCCTGGTAGATACAACATGGTGGCGGACACCAGATCACGGAAATTCATTGACAACACAGAATGGATGTTAAATCATGAAGTGTTTAATGACATTGTCGCCCAGTATGGCGTACCGGATATTGATTTGTTCACATCCAGACTAAATCACCAGTTACCCAAATATGTTTAATGGGAACCAGACCCAGGGGCAGTGGCAGTAGATGCTTTATCGCTACACTGGGGAGGAATATTTTTGTATGCTTTCCCCCCATTTTACTTCCTCAGGCGGTGTTTGGCAAAAATCAAGCAAGACTACGCCACATGCATTTTAGTAATGCCTGACTGGCCTACACAGCCTTGGTTCCCACTAGTGCTGGGAATGATAACACAGCCTTTTATGGCTGTCCCCAAAAGCAGAAATCTGCTGGTTCACCCAGTGACTGGGGGAAACCATCCACTACATGACCAAATCAATTTATTGGCTTGCAGATTCTGAGGATACCATACCTGGGGCTTGGACTATCAGAACGTATGGTGGATGTGATCACTGTGGCCTGGCGGAATAGTACTAAAAAACAGTACATCTCTCACATCAAGAAATGGGAGATGTTCTGTTCACTCACCGACATAACATATGACACAGCACGAATAACGGATGTGTTGGAATTTCTATCAACCCTATACTTTGATCAGAAACTGAGTTACAGTGCCATCAATAGTGCCAGGAGCACATTATCATCTTACTTAGTGCTGGGATCAGGATACCACTCTGTAGGAACTCACCCTTTAATAACGAGGTTTATGAGGGGTATTTTTAACTCTATACCACCCAGGCCCCGGTACACGGAGATATGGGATGTGAGCGTGGTGCTCACACTGCTTCACCAGTGGGCTCCAGCTTCATCCCTGCCTTTGTCCCAACTCACTCTCAAGGTGGTCATGCTCATGGCACTGGTCTCTGTGCAACTGGTACACAAACTGTGACTGGACAGCATGGTCTCATCTGTTAATAATATAACCTTTTTCCTTTATGATCTAACCAAGCAGAGCAGACCAGGGGTGTCAGGGCTCAAACTAGTGTTCTTGGCATACCCCATGGACCCGCGGTTGTGCGTAGTTACACACATACTACAATGCATCAAGGTCACCAAGAGCCACAGAGGCTCCGAATCATCTGTACTCATAAGTTACAAAAAAGCTTATAATAAAGTATCAGAGCAAACCATTTCAAGATGGTTAAAAGAGGTCCTGGCATGTGCAGGTGTTAACACTTACATTTCCAAATCTCATTCCATTAGGGCTGCATCTACGTCAGCAGCGGGGGCAATGGACGTCCCTCTCGACCACATCCTTGCGGCTGCAGGATGGTCCAAGGAACAAACGTTCCAAAGGTTTTACAATAAACCTATTGCCGGACCGGGGTTTTTTGCCAGTTCCATTTTAGATTCTGTTTTATAGTTTCCCCCCAGGATGAGAGGGATCACTATTATTTTTCTTTGATGATTAAAGCATCAGCATTTTTAAAAAACTATCACTCTTTCACTCATCCATGGTCAATTGATGCAGTGTGTGACGCTTGGACTGATATCCATGGCATGAAATCACAGAGCTTTGAAATCTTCACAGTCACTCACGTGACTCCGAAGTAAAATAGTAAGATTAAATGAGAACTTGCCCAGTTTGAAGTTTGATCTTTATTTTATGAGGAGTTATGATGAGCGATAACATGCCCGCCACTCCCAACCCTCATATTATTAAGGTCATCTGGTAGTTTATAGTTCTCTCCAATCTTACTATGTTCAGGTCAACTACTGTTATCTGTGATTTCACACCGCTGTTTTGAAGTTTGACTCGCATGCGTGCTGACGGCCTTCTTCATGTAATCGATCATCGTATCTCTTCATAAAATAAAGATCAAACTTCAAACTGGTAAGTTCTCATTTATTCTTACTATTATTTATATAAGTGTTTAAAACTTCACTCGATTTTGATTTTGAAGTACTTTTCCTTTGACGTGAAGATTTATCCAAGTATTGATCTAATACACAATTTAAATCTCCTCCAATTATCAAATTCTGCTGACCAGAGTCTGAAATTATATTAATACTAGACTAAGTGGGACCCTGTTGGGTCCCAGCATCACACAGGATAGCTGATCCCCCAATGCAATATTCCACCTCTCCACCAATTCCAGTATTGGTGGCCAGTGGGGGGGGGGGGGGGGGCTTTTTGGAGTGCTAGTATGGGTGTTGTGGGCTGAAGGGTCTGGTTTCTAGAGGGCTAGTATGGACATTGTGGGCCAGATGGAAACTTGGGCTGGCGGCACAGTCACTCAAGACTGTTGTGCTGGCAGCTGACTCATTCATGGCTGGTGGGCTGGCTGCTGACTCACGGCTATTCCTTGAAATCCAATTTCAAGCAGGGTGCAAGGCCACCAAATTCAAGTGCAGTCCCTTACCATTTCAAGCAGGGTGCAAGGCCACTAAAGACAGCGAGTTGTGACCTCTCCCTCCTACATTTTGCAGAGACTGAGCCATGCCCACACTTCTGGTTTTTATAGTCCCCCCCTCTCCTCCCACCAGAAGGGGCATGGCCTCATGGCATGATTGACAGGAGAAAGAATCTCAACATTTTTTAAACACTAATAGCTCTTAGTTTTCATCGATGGGAAAAGTCCTCAGCACCTGATGAGCGAACGGGGACTCTGAGTAAGATGGCCAAAAGTCACAGCCTTACGTGGTAGTGTTTTTTCTAAAATCAATATAAAGCACAAACAGGAAGTGGCCAAGATTAAACTTTTAATTATATAGAAGGCAAGGCAACTTTAATTAGGCAAGGCAACTTTAATTAGGCAAGGCAACTTTAATTAGGCAAGGCAACTTTAATTAGGCAAGGCAACTTTAATTAGGCAAGGCAACTTTAATTAGGCAAGGCAACTTTAATTAGGCAAGGCAACTTTAATTAGGCAAGGCAACTTTAGCATTTCCAAACCACAGGCAGCACAGCTTTAGCATTTCCAAACCAAAGGCAACACAGCTTTAGAATTTCCAAACCAAAGGCAACACAGATTTAGCATTTCCAAACCGAAGGCAACATATCTTTAGCATTTCCAAACCAAAGGCCACACAGCTTTTGCATTTCCAAACAGTATTTTCAAACCACATTAAGGGCACTGACAGGTCAATAAAACAACTCACAGTTTGGTAGGCATGAGTTCAGTGTTATTCACAGCTCAGACTGAGAGATGTGACCCTCTCACTCCTCCATCTTGCAGAGTCTAATAGAGGCACTCAATACTTCTGGGTTTTATAGTCCCTCCGGAAGGGGCATGGCCTTCTGAGAGAATCTCAGAAAAATTTAAACACTAATACCTCTTGTATTTTTCATCGATAGGGAACGTCCTCTTGTCCTGTGCAGCAGAGGGGGACTGAGTGATATGGCCTAAAATCACAGCCATAAGTGGCAGCGTTTTATCTAAAATCAATGTCAGAACAACAGGAAGTTGTCTGGATCAGACTTTTAGTAATATAGATTTTATTTAAAAATTGGGGATTATCAAAATTAGGAGGGGATATATTCACCATAGTTAATGGTTGAATACAATTCCCCGTATATTATAATGTACTTCCTTATCAGCTATAGTGGATTTGTGTTTGAATGGTATACCTTTACGAATTGGAATTGCTGTTCCTCTTGCTTTGGAAGAAAATGTAGAATTATATAATTGACCAATCCAGCAACCCTTCAGCCTGTTGTAAGCTCCATTTTTGAGATGTGTCTCCTGAAGAAATATTATGTCAGTATTAATAGATATTAAGTGAGCTAATACTTTGCCCCTTTTAATTGGCTCATTAATGCGCCTAACATTCCAACTACAAAATGTAATTCATCTTATTTTCCTAGCTACATCATCTTGCATTTTAAAGCTTACGTGGTCTCTTTTGATGTAAATGGTCCAACACATTATTTGAAATATATCCTTGAATTGCTGGGTGGGTGAGCCCTATCCCCTTTTCCCCTATCCCCCAGAGATACCTCCAAGAAAAATGTGCATTAGTAAAGATAGATAAGATATTTAGTAAAGAAAATAGAAAGTGAAAAAGAAAAAGACCAGAAATTACAGCATATATAAATGCTGCTGGTGAATACCACCCAACGGAGGTTGGATTAGTGAAAACTTCCATAAGATAGATAATATTAAGTAACTCTGCACCTCAAGGAGTTAATAAAAACTAAACAGAACAAACCTTAAAAATGTTTAACAGTGTTTAAATCCGCCAGGAAATCAACATTCCCAAGAAATTAAGTATCTTGATGTAATCTAATTAAGTAGTTGAATATTGAGAAGTTTAACTAATATACGATACTTATTACTTAAATTTCTATTAGTACTGTTTTGACGTATTAACCAACTCTAAGTCAGTTAATTTAACTGATCAATAACAACTTATTGATTACAAACGCAGTTTCACACACTCATTTTCTCCCTCTCTCTCTCCCTCTCCCTCTCCCAAGTTCTCCAAAACTTTCCAAAACATTCTCTAAACTTTCCAAGACTTTCCAAAACATTCTCAAAGCTTTCCAACACTTTCCCAACCTGTCTCGCACAATCATTCTCTCTCTTCCCCTCCCTCTCCCCCTCTCCCTCTTTCCATTTTCCATCCTTCCCTCTCTCTCTCTCTCTCTCTCTCTCTCTCTTCCCTTCCATCTCTCAAAACTTTCCAAAACATTCTCAAACTTTCTCACACATTCATTCTCGCTCACTCACTCTCCCTCCCTCCCTTTCACTCTCTCTACTTCTCTACCCCTCTCCCTCTCTCTCTGTATCTCTCAAGTTCTCTGTTTTGACATATTAACCAACTCTTAAGTCAGTAGATTTATAACAACATATTCATTATAAACACAGTATACACAGTATAACCCTCTTGAATATCATCACGGTATAAACTCAGTAGAGCAATTACTTATCCCTTGATGGATCTCGCAGTATCTTGGGCAAACTTGAATGCTTTATCAGGATCAGTAAAAAAGGATTCAGTCCCTTTATAAGTAACTCGCAGTTTGGCAGGATATTTTAGGCCAAATCGGAGGTCTGGTACGTCCCTCAGAATAGCTCTTGACTTTAAAAGTTACAAAATGGATTCAGTTGTAGATTTAAAAGCAATAAAATGGTGCTTAACCTTTCTCCTATTAACACTAACAAGATTACAGCAAAATAACATGTTTTTGCTCTATGATATAAACAATCAGAACATTTTTCAGACAATTCATTCCTACGCTTTACTCCACCGATAGTAATGTACATCAAAAAGTTCAAAAAACAAGTGCTTAAATCTGCTAAAAAAATAGCTTCATCAGCATAACTATATATGGGCAAACCTTTCCTTTATCGGAAGAACCTGTCAATCCTAACAGGAAAGAGGCTGCACAATGCTCAGTAAGGTAAATAATTGCTGAATTGCCGATTATTAGGATATAAATATATCTGATTGAACATTACCTCGGTGTGTGGGGAAAGAGATACACTGTAATCTGTAGTTTACATACTGGGAGAGTTAACCACACACCCGCCTGGCAAAACAAAGACATTACTGTATTACAAACTTTTGTGTTGTTATCTGTTTGAAGTAAAAACAAACCTTAACACATTGAATAAAAGGGGCAGTGACAGAGTACAACATACTAGCAGTGAGATATATTTTCATGGTCCCGCAGCCAACTTATTGATATACATCATGAACAGCATTCATCTCTGTAGCACCTCACTGGTTACAACCTCCAAGCCCAATAATGACCAAGTTTTCCATACTCTCTGCATTCTGTTATCAAGCTTCTGAATGGTCCATCCATCAGTTAGGGTACTGTTCGATTCACCTGTACCCCATTGAGATCATTGGACATTGTCCATGGAACTGATGTGCTGCAATGCTGAGTACTATAGTCTATTTATGTAGAATATGAGGTAATCTGATTGGGTTACATGCAAATCAAAACTTTTCACTGTACCTTGATGCATGTAACAATGATAAACCTAATCCTAAACAGAAACCATATCTCAATCCATGTCTGATTTTATGTCCAAATCCTTGGAAAAAGGATTGCAGCCAATTTCAATCTATTTTGACCATCTAAATAAAATTCTACAGCAGGGTGACACTTCGTATTTTGCTTGAAATTCCAGCATCTGGCTGTGACTTCAAACTCCATACCTCTGATTCTGGTATTCTGAATGGCAAAATGGGGCATTATATATTTTGAAAGAAAATATAGAAAAATTGGGTCATTTTTAAATGGCGAGGGACTGAGTTGATGGTCAGCACTAAAACGTTGTTGGTGTAGGAAGGAATTGCAGATGCTGGTTTAAAGTGAAGATTGACCCAAAATGCTGGAATAACTCAGTGGGACAGGCAGAATCTCTGGAGAAAAGCAATTGGTGACATTTCGGGTTGAGACCCTTCTTCAGTTTTATACCTTTTTTGTTGCAATGATAATATATGACATATGCTTGACGGCCCATGAAATTTGACACGGTCATTTTTAGTATGCCCCATAGCTCTCTGTAGGTTTCCGGCACGGTGCATGTATTTCCTTCATGTTTGTAGGAGCCATTTATGCTTGAATTTACTGTTAGTATATTATGGTATTTTGTCTAAATATTTCTAGCTGTATCATTTTGAATGCTTGGGGGTGGGATTTTGATATGTAGATGGGCGTGACTCACATTGAACTAAGCGATACGACAGGGAGTGGTCAGATCAGACGGGAGCTGGCACAGGAAGAGAAGGCGCAGTTTTGACCAGTTCAGATGGTAAGATCGGAAAGCTACAATTTGTAAGACACTTCTTTGTATTTACAACAACTTCAATTAAAATCAATGATACTGGAAATAACGACTGGAACATTCATTTTTAACATTGACTGCGTAAACTCTTCTCCTCCTTGCCAGTGTAGTAATGGCAACTAAAAGTTGGACAATGGAAAGTTAGGAAATTGCCATTATAATGTCAAACACCTCAACTCTAAACTATATGCGTCTTATCTCTGGAATATTCATCTATTATTTCACTTGCTGTTCTGAGCAACCTGGTGCATTTTGTAGAATTCATATATGGTTATAATATGCCACGAAGGATTATATCATTATGCTCATATAATGGCACATTTCTCAGTGTTGAATACAACAAACATTATTTGCCTATTAAAGTAATGATACCTAAAGGGAATATTATATTGCATTTTTTTGGAACAATGTGATTATACAGTAAGCTTCAAAAAATAAAAACAGTTAGAGTCTCATATCTGTAACTATCACTAATCTAATGGAAATGGTATTTCTTTTTTCTTTCATTTCTTGTGCAATGGAAAAGTAGTTTGTCATGCATTTGAAAGAGAAAGGTTTGCTTTCATTATTTTGAGTTGAAAATGGTACATTTCACAAAGTTTTATGATATACACATTTTGGCATTTGACATTTTATATATATATATATTTTTTTTTATTTTAAATTTTAGAAGATTCTACCTGTGGAGAAATAAATGTACAAATAGAGATACAGGAGACTGCAGATGCTGGAAATGTGAGTAAAAGACAAAGTGCTAGAAGAACTTGGTGGCTCAGGCAGCATCTGTGGAGGGAAATTGATGACATTTTGGGCTGAGCCTTCTTCAGACAGATGGAGAAGGGGGGAGAAAGGTAGAGGGGCAGGGTGAAGCGATGAGGTGGAGCAGGAGCTGGCAAGTGATCAGTGGATCCATCCAAGTGAGGAAAATTTATTGATAGATGATTAGGGTGGTGGAGGTAATACGTGGAGAAGATAACGAGGAATGTGAAATGCAGAACTAGATTTACGAGGATAAAGCCAGGACTACAGGGTCTGAGCTACAGGCAGATGTTGAGTAGGCAGGGACTCTATTCCTTGGAGCGAAGGAGGATGAGGTGTGATCTTATAGAGGTGTATAAGATCATGAGAGAAATAGATTGGGTAGATGCACAGAGTCTCTTGCCCAGAGTATGTGAATCGAGGACCAGAGGACATAGAATCTGGTCTCCAAATCTGAGGAAGGACATTATTGCCATAGAGGGAGTGCAGAGAAGGTTCACCAGACTGATTCCTGGGATGTCAGGACTGTCTTATGAACAAAGACTGCATAGACTCGGATTATACTCTCTAGAATTCAGGAGATTGAGAGGGGATCTTATAGAAACTTACAAAATTCTTAAGGGGTTGGACAGGCGAGATGCAAGAAGATTGTTCCCAATGTTGGGGAGGTCCAGGACAAGGGGTCACAGCTTAAGGATAAGGGGGAAATCCTTTAGGACCGAGATGAGAAGGACTTTCTTCACACAGAGTGTGGTGGGTCTCTGGAACTCTCTGCCACAGAGGGTAGTTGAGGCCAGTTCATTGGCTATATTTAAGAGGGAGTTAGATGTGGCCCTTGTGGCTAAGGGGATCAGAGGGTATGGAGAGAAGGCAGGTACGGGATACTGAGTTGGATGATCAGCCATGATCATATTGAATGGCGGTGCAGGCTCGAAGGGCCGAATGGCATACTCCTGCACCTAATTTCTATGTTTCTATGTTTCTAATCTGAGGATTAACCTTTCACACAAATGGTGGTGGATGTATGGAACAAGCTGCCAGAAGATGTAGTTAAAGCAGGGACAATCACAACATTTAAAAAGCAATCAGACCGATGGATGGATCGGACAGGTTTGGAGGTATATGGACCAAATGCTGTGTAAGTACTGGTGTTGCATCTTTGATGTTTGCAGGGATAAATACTTGTGGAGGGCCAAGGTGGGTGGGGTAAGATGAGTGAACCAATAAGTGGTCTCTGTGGATAGCAGGAATTGAATGAGAAGGATGAAACCACCATAAAACCACCATAAAACCCACAAAACACCACATTCACAGTTCAGTAGACATTCAGTGTGTTTAGTTGATTCACAGCTCCAACAGAATTGTGAACTCTCCCTCCCCCATCATGCAGAGACTGAGCCACACCCACACTTCTGGGTTTTATAATCCCTCATCCCTCCCACCGGAAAAGGTGTGGCCTTCATTGCGTGATTGACAGGAGAGTGATTCTCAATATTTTTTAAACATTAATAACACTTATTTTTCATTGATGGGAAGAATTCTCTGCACCTAATGAGCAGAGGGGGACTGAGTAAGATGGCCAAAAATCACAGCTGTAGGTGGCAGCATTTTATCTAAAATTAATATAGAGTGCAAACAGGAAGTTGTCAAGTTTACCCCATCAACCATTTGCAGTGCTTTTACTTCAACCTGAAACCCCCACCAACCATTTGCAGTGCTTTTACTTCCACCACAACCCCCCACCAACCATTCATAGTACTTTCCCTTCAGCCCCAAACCCCCACCAAACATTTGCAGTGTTTTTCCTTCAGCCCAAACCCCCCACCAACCATTTGCAGTGCTTTTACTGCAACCCAAAACCCCCACCACCATTTACAGTGCTTTTACTTCAGCCCAAACCGCCCACCAACCATTTGCAGTGCTTTTAATTCAGCACAAAACTCCCACCAACCATTTGCAGTGCTTTTAATTCACCCCCAAAACCCCCACCAACCATTTGCAGTGCTTTTACTTCAGCCCAAAATCCCCACCAACCATTTGCAGTGCTTTTACTTCAACCCAAAACCCCCACCAACCATTTGCAGTGCTTTTACTTCAACCCAAATGCCCTACCAACCATTTTCAGTGCTTTTACTTCAACCCAAACCCCCCACCAACCATTTGCAGTGCTTTTACTTCAACCCAAATGCCCTACCAACCATTTGCAGTGCTTTTACTTCAAACCAACCACATTTTCATTTTCAAACCACATTAAAGGCACTCAAGATCCGTAAAACCTCACTCACAGTTTAGTAGACATGTGTTCAGTGTTATTCACAGCTCAGACTGCGAGACATGACCCTCTCACTTCCCCCATCTTGCAGAGACTGACTGAAGCACAACATGTCCGGGTTTTATAATCCCTCCCCCCTCCCACCAGCGGGGGAAACAGAAAGAATCTCAACATTTTTTAAACATT
This sequence comes from Raja brachyura, assembly GCA_963514005.1. Next base: position 38,303,554 of record OY740789.1, on the reverse strand, counting down.
ATTAATTCTTTTATGTTTCATCGATGGGAAAAATCCTCTTGTCCTGCGCAGCAGAGGGGGACTCCGAGTAAGATGGCCAAAAATCACAGCTTTAAGTGGCAGCATTTTTTCTATAATCTTGAAACAACAAAAAAAACAGGAAGATCGTACATTTAGTAATATAGATTTTGTCCCAACAGCTGAATCAGTGGTATGTATCATGAATAGCTGGTGTCAAAGCACTGGTGTCTAGAGTAGCACCACAGTTAGAGCTTGCAAACAGAAAGATTCCATTTATTCTAGCAGTATAATGCACTTTCTATGGATGACAACAGAATCATATGTAAAAACATTCAGCACACAGGGGCTACTGAAGGGTCAGTACTTTATTTGCTAAGTTAGATTGATATCAAAATGTATATGGAAAGGGAGGCTTTAGATATGTGGGTATATAGCTCTTAAAACATGTCAATACCTTCTGCATTGTGCTTTAAGCAATCCATCTTTTATGTGACCCAAAAAGCACAGATCTAATTTAATACCCAAACTTGGTGAATCCTTGCCAGATCAAGGTCAAAGTGAAATAAAACTTTTCTTCAGTATGATTTCAGCAGAAATGTTCACATCCAGAAATCGTTTTTCATTACTTCTGATCAAAGCTCAGTGATGTGGATTGCTTGTTATCCATTCTATTGTCACTTGAAATAATGCTGGCAAATTTGCAAATTTGTATTGATTGTCTAAATTAATTGAATCCATCAAGGAACTGTGTACAATATCTATAGAAACTACTATCTCAACTAACTAGCATCTTAGTATCTAACAAGCCCTATTTGACTGCGTTTGGGGTTATCCATTTCTTATCTCTGTATCCGTCCAAATGTCTTTTAAGTATTGTTATCGCACTTGCCTCAACTATTACATCCAGAAGCTCGTTTCATTTACCCACCACCTTCTGAGGGAAAAAGTAACAGGGTCCTATTAAATCTTTCCCCTCTCACTTTAAAGGTATATCTCTAGTACTTGTCCCCCTCATTCACTCATTCACCCTTCTATTCATGAAGAGTTTATAGACCTCTATAAAATCATCCGTAAACCTCTTCCCTCAGCCTCCTGTACTCCAAAAAATAAAATCTAGCTTACCCAACCTCTCCATATAGCCCAGGTTCCTGACAACATCCTCATGAATCTTCTTCGCATTATGGTCAGTTTAATGGTGTCTTTCCAACACCATGGTGACTAAACATGAACACAGTACTCCAAGTGCAACCTTACTAAAATAGTAAGATTAAACGAGAACTTACCAGTTTGAAGTTTGATCTTTATTTTATGAGGAGTTACGGTGAGCGATTACGTGAAGAAGCCCCACCAGTGCGCATGCACGTTAATCTTCAAAGCAGCAGCGTGAAATCACAGTAACTACAGTCGAAGTGATATAGTAAGAATCAGAACACTAGAACTACCAGATGATGTTTGCGATTATGAAGGCCGGGAGCGGAGGGCACGTAATCACTCACCGTAACTCCTCATAAAATAAAAATCAAACTTCAAACTGGTAAGTTCTCATTTAATCTTACTATTTTACTTCGGAGTCACGTGAGTGATTCCGTGAAGATTTCTAAGCTCTGTGATTTCATGCCATAGATCCAGTTCCATACCACACACTGCTTTGGTTGACACAGGATAAACAAATAATGTATTGAACATTGTTTAAATTATACAATGAACGTTTTTAATAATAATCAGGACACCAATGGATGAGATCCGACAGAGTGTTGTCCCGACCCTTGCCCTAAATAGGAGGACCAAGCACTTTGAATACTATTAATGGCACTATAGCTCAATTGCTCGTCAAAATGCAATGTAGCAAAGGAACTCCAATACATCCAGTATGCCTGCAGTATGATAAGATATATTTGACTGTAAACAGAACATCTCCCATTTCTTAATATGAGATACATATTGTTTTTTTAGTACTATCTCTCCAGGCCGCAGTAATCACATCCACGGTCCAACTCGATAATCCAAGCCCCTGGAACGGTCTGGTCAGAATCTGCAAATCAACAGATTAATACGATCATGTAATGGGTGACTCTCTCCTGTCACAGGGTGAACCAACAAGTTGCAGCATTTGGGGATAGTCATGAATGGCTGTTTCATCAGTCTCAGGACCAATTGGAACCATGGCTGCATGGGCCAAAGCGGAGTCCTGCTCAATTTTGGTGAGACATTGACTGATGAGGCAGAATGGGGGAAAAGCGTAAAAGAACGTACGTCCCCAATGTAATGTGAATGCATCCACCACTACTGCCCTGGATCTGGTTCCCATGAGACGTATTTAGGTAACTGGTGATTTAACCTGGATGCAAACAGATCTATGTCTGGCAATCCTTACCGGGTGACAATCATTTTGATATCTTTTGGATTCAGCATCCATTCTGTGTTGTCATTAAATTTATGTGACTTGGTGTCTGCCACCACGTTATCTCTACCTGGTAGGTAGATAGCTGAGACCCAGATGTTTCTCGTAATGCACCAGTGCCAGATGAGGTTAGCCAGATTGTCACATGATAATGTCCTAATTCCACCCATGTGATTGATATATGCAACAGCTGTGGTATTGTCAATCTGAAGCTGAACATATAAATCATGCATTGATGAGCAGTATGCTTTAAGTCCATAGAATGCACTCAGCAATTCTAAGTAGTTTATCCCATGCCACTGCAGGATGAATGCCTCTTGCTCACTTCATCTGCCACCACAGCTAGACTTGATATCAGTGGCTCCTCATCCCAAAGCACTCACATCAGTTTGTAAAATGACTGAAGGTTGTTGAGACATTAGTTATCCAACATTGCAACTCGGCGATAGCTTCGACTGGCAACTGCATTGGTCTATCAAAATGACCTGCATGTTCTGTTAGTGCTTGTTCTTTAGCTCGTTGCACATTTTGATAACGCAGAGGTCCGAACTGCACTCCAGGGAAAGCCGCCACTAATTTACCAATAACACTGGCTATTTGTTGGATGGAGGGTTGTTGTTCATCTACCAGATTGCTGCAGGCCTCCATAATTTCTACAGTTTTGGCCGTTGGCAAAGTCACTGACATGTTAGTTGAATCAATGACGAACCCCAAATAGTCAATCATTCCAGAGGGTACTAATTTGGATTTAGTTGGTGGATGAGGAAACTGAACCTCTCAAACAGGTGTTTGGTAACTGAAACAGATTCCTCAGCTGCTTCCTGAGTTTTGCCTATAATCAGATTATCTAAGTATGCCACTACAATGTGATTCTGAGCACGGAGTAGCCCTAATACTGGTTTCAACAATTTTGTAAATAACCTAGGGCTGAGGTTAACCCATTGGGCAAAGCTTTAAATTGCCACACCTGTCCCATCCAACTAAATTTCAGTATTTACGGTACAGGTGATGAATTGGTACTGAATACTATGCATCTTTCAGATCTATGGTTGCCATATAACACCCTTTTGATACCAGTTGCTTTGCAGTATTGAAAGTTTCCATTTTAAAATGTTTATATTGGACATAAGAGTTAAGTCGGGTTAGGTCCAGAATGACTCGACACCCACCATCCTTCTTTTGCCTGGGGAATATATTGAACACAAATTGTTGAGGCTGATATGCCGTCCTTTCAATTACCCCTTTTTCAAATAAAATTCAAATTTCATCATTCACCTGTAGAGTTTCTGCTCTTGAAAAAAAAATACCCGACTAGGTGTATTTTGTTCAGGTGGATGTATTTCTGATATAAACTCTATTTGAGACCCCCGGATATTGTCCAGTATGAATAGATCTGATGTTATGCAGCATCATTCATCATAAAACAATTGCAACCTACCCCCGACCGGTGACTGAATTCTAGAGGATGTATCCTGGACTAGTCCAGTTACTCGTACCTCCATGGTTGCTGTATTCGTCTGTCTCCTGGCCCTGTTGGGGGTGTACATTGGTGCGTGCCAGTGGCATGTAGCTGGAATCCCCCTGCTCCAGCGTCTGTAGCCCGTCTGAAAGGGTATGGCGTGCAAGGCGGCATCCTGCCCCGGGAAGAGTTTTGATGAGGCCGATTGTTTTAGCCTCCTTATCCAGGTCTTTCACTTGCTTTGCCAGATCCTCCCCAAATAGCAAGTTTGGTATCTGGACATTAGAGGATCTGCACTGGGCCGCAAAACGTGGGTTCAGCATCGGCTTGAAGGCTACCTTCCGTATGTAATTAATCTCAAAATGAGCATTACACAGCAGGGCCAGCATATCCTGATGGTGCCCCTTGTACCATCTGCCCAAACACCGTTATTCCTGCTCCAACCAGTTTGAGGACTTTTTGTAGCCTCAACTCTTGCGCCCTCATGGATGCGCTCATTTGCCCCCAGATGGCCCGGCTCACTGTGGGCACTTGGAGCGATACACAGTTAACAGGTGTCTGATATCTCTGTGAAGTTTCCTTCATTATGGAGATCTGGAGCTGGTGAGAAGCCATATAGTTAACATTGATGGCCAGGTTTTCATCCATCTCTTCACCAGTTCCAGCCGGTATGGCAAAATTGCTCGCCACATCCAGCGCACCTGGTGCTTTGGTGCATGCTCTTCTGCAGTGCCACCAACTTCAGGGTCAGAGTTATACTGCCCTGACACTCCCGGCTCATGTTCAAGGGAGGTACATGTTCAAGGGAGGTATCATGCAGCCCTTGAAAAGGCGCTGCTGTTATGGGTCTCTATGCAGACTCGTAGGCATATTGTTCTTCCTACTTGTCCAGCTCTTCATTTGCTGAGAGCTGCTGGGGAAACCTGGGGGTATGAAACCCCGGCTGGAACACCTCATGGTTAAGCATTTTTTCTATGAGGTGTTCCATCTTGTCCAGACGTCCCCAAACCATTTTCTTGGAAAGGGGAGGGGAGTCTTCCTGGCCTGACTCATCAGAGTCGACAGGCCGGGACATATTCCTTTTGGCCTTCTTCTCGACAGGAGTAGCCATAGTGCTATGAAGCACCGGAGTTGCTGCCGCTGGCTGAACTGCCAGCAGCTCTGAAGTCTGCGTCTCTGAAGCCGGTGACTCTGAAGCCGGCGTATGCACGCAGACTGTGTTCCCGCTGTTTCTTACTCCTACCCTCGCCTCACATTTTGTTATTTTTTCCATTTGGATTGTTCCTGCTGGTTCCTGCAACCAGCCTTACAGAACGTAACTAAACCGCAGTGAAGTTTTAAAACACTTACCTGCAGGTTTATAATTTACCGCTGGTGGAGCTGCGCTCTCCAGCCCGTCGGTGCGCCATGTGTCTGACTTAATGACGTGCATGCGCACTGGCGGGGCTTCTTCACAGAATCACTCACGTGACTCCGAAGTAAAATCTTGTACAACTGTAACATCACATCTGCATTTCTATACTTATTTCACTCTACTCTTATTTTCCCTTACTACAGTTCAGACATACGGGAGGAGAACAGGTCCTTTGGCTCATTGAGTCCATGCCAAACATAGATCACCCATTATATGTTATCCCACTTTTGCATCCACTCGCTACACACTGAGGCATGTTTACAGAGACCAATTAACCTACAAAGCCACAAGCCTTTGGGATGTGGGTGGAATCCGGAGAACCCAGGGGAAACCCATGCAGTCACAGGGAGAATGACACCGGGTGGCACCACCATCAGTGGCTGCCTCGCCAACAGTCTGTCTGTTGTTTCTTCTTTTTTGTTATGTTTAGTATGTGTTAAAAAGTATGTTTTAGTGTTCCCCTTGGCTTGTTTTATATGGGAGGTGAGGTTTGGGGGAAACATCTCGTCGGAGATGTGATGTTTTTCCGTATTGTATCTCTGCCGCACTGCGACCTAACATCGTGGAGATGGCGGCATTTCCTGGAGACCGACGGGTGCTCCAAGCCACGGGAATCTGCAGGACCTTAACATAGAAACATAGAAAATAGGTGCAAGAGTAGGCCATTCGGCCCTTCGAGCCTGCACCACCATTCAATATGATCATGGCTGATCATCCAACTCTGTATCCTGTACCTGCCTTCTCTCCATACCCCCTGATCCCTTTAGCCACTAGGGCCACATCTAACTCCCTCTTAAATATAGCTAATGAACTGGCCTCAACTACCTTCTGTGGCAGAGAATCCCAGAGACTCACCACTCTCTGTGTGAAAAATGTTTTCCTCATCCCACTCCTACAGGAATTACCCCTTATCCTTAGACTGTGAACCTTTGTTCTGGACCTCCCCAACATCGGGAACAATCTTCCTGCATCTAGCCTATCCAACCCCTTAAGAATTTTGTAAGTTTCTATAAGATCCCCCCTCAGTCTTCTAAATTCTAGCGAGTACAAGCCAAGTCAATCCAGTCTTTCCTCATGTGAAAATCCTGACATCCCAGGAATCAGTCTGGTGAATCTTCTCTGTACTCCCTCTATGGCAAGAATGTCTTTCCTCAGATTTGGACCAAAACTGTACGCAATACTCCAGGTGTGGTCTCACCAAAACCCTGTACAACTGCAGTAGAACCTCCCTGCTCCTATACTCAAATCCTTTCGCTATGAATGCTAACATACCATTTGCTTTCTTCACTGCCTGCTGCACCTGCATGCCTACTTTCAATGATTGGAGTACCATAACACCCAGGTCTCGTTGCATCTCCCTTTTTCCTAATTTGCCACCATTCAGATAACAGTCTACCCTCCTGTTTTTGCCACCAAAGTGAATAACCTCACATTTATCCACATTATACTGCATCTGCCATGCATTTGCCCACTCACCCAGCCTATCCAAGTCACCTTGCAGCCTCCTTGCATCCTCCTCACACCTAACACTACCCCGCAGCTTAGTGTCATCTGCAAACTTGGAGATGTTGCATTCAATTCCCTCGTCCAAATCATTAATATATATTGTAAATAGCTGGGGTCCCAGCACTGAGCCTTGGGGTGCCCTGCTAGTCACTGCCTGCCATTCCAAGAAGGACCCATTTACTACTATCCTTTGCTTCCTGTCTGCCAGCCAGTTCTCTATCCATATCAATTCTGAACCCCCAATACCGTGTGCTTTAAGTTTGTATACTAATCTCTTATGTGGGACCTTGTCGAAAGCCTTCTGAAAGTCTAGATATAACACATCCACTGGTTCTCCCTTATCCACTCTACTAGTTACATCCTCGAAAAATTCTATACGATTCGTCAGACATGATTTACCTTTCGTAAATCCATGCTGACTTTGTCCAATGATTTCACCACTTTCCAAATGTACTGCTATCCCATCTTTAATAACTGACTCTAGCAGTTTCCCCACTACCAATGTTAGACTAACTGGTCTGTAATTCCCCATTTTCTCTCTCCCTCCTTTTTTTAAAAGTGGAAATACTCCAGAATCTATGGAGTTTTAAAAATCGCGGAGCTTGTGATCCCTTCGCTGGGGATCGAAGCTTCAACCACGGGGCTTGTGGACTTTAACATTGTGAAGTCCGCGGTCTCTGGTAAGAAGAGGCCGACTCGGGAGCTCCATGCTGCGGAAAGAGTTTCAACCGCCCTGATGCGTAACTTTTGATCACCCCGACGGGGACTGCGATCGTCAGCTGCGGAGGCTTTGACAGCCCCAACTGCAGATGGTTTGACTACCCTGACTGCGGGAGAACAAAGAGGAAGAAGTTTGAACTTTATTGCCTTCTGTCACAGTGAGGAATGTGGAATTCACTGTGGTGGATGTTTATGTTAACTTTTATGTAGTTGTGTGTCTGATTGCTTTTCACTTAGTATGGCTGTATGGTAACTCAAATTTCATTGTAGCTTAATTGGTCCATGTGACAATAAACTGACCTTGAATACCTTGAAGACCTTGAAACCCTTGAATGTGCAAACTCCACGCAGACAGATCCGAGGTCAGGATTGAACCCAGGTCTCTGGCACTGAACCCCAAGGAACTGTGAGATAACACCTTTACTAGTTGCAGCACACTGTGTCACTCAAAGCATTGTTATCTTTTATTTTAATAATGCATTTTAACTAAGTGTTTTCTTTTCAAATTTGTATTTGTATTTTTTAAATCATTTCAACAGATTTGAAATCTTTCGGAAAATTAAGCTCTTTTTAGAGCAATGAAAATGCCGTTGGCAGTAGTGGACTATTGATAGCTGTCAGGCATGGCTGGGATCAATGGCTTGGCCTGAGGCCCTGTCAGCATTCGTGGCTAACCTCCCACACAGTGGAGCCACAGCATGGAGACGTCCAACACAGCTCAATCCACGGATGCCACAGTCAAAATGGATTGGAGTGGTAACTGAATATGTACAGCAGGCCAGACGCAACACAATTCAGCCTAGTGTTTTTCTGATGCAGCAAATTAGGTTGAAATGAACTATCATTAGAAAGGTAAATTAATTGCCACCAGTTTTATAGAGCAGAATATATCTAAAAGAATATCTTGCTTTATATTACTTGACAGCAGCTTGAATATTTTGGTTATTTCCACACTTAATCAACAACAATTGATTTGTCTGTATTTCATGTTCATATTTCAGATAAATATTTTTAGCAGTTTCTATATGTAATTCAATATCTGTGCTTTTCCTGCTAACTAAATCTATTGCTGCTATTTAGGATTAACACATCCTTTTATTTGTTTCTGATGAATGAATATTAAATAAGAATGACGTGCAAACGTTTTCATTAATTTCTACAATGACACATGGTGTGTAACCCAATTACTGACAAAGCAGCCAACTGCATGTTTGGACTTTTACCCAACTACAAAATGCATTGCGCTTACTCACCTAGGCCCAGCGACTGATAACACGGTTACAGACCCAGGAACGGAACCGACCATGGACAAGGAGAGCATGGCACATGAGACATCCACAACAGCTGCGGGACACAAACTTCAGGTGTGCATCTGTGGTTGGGAGAAAAGAACATCAGTGATGGACTTCAAGATCCACCAAGGGAGGAAAAAGTGCTTGAGAGAGCAGAGACAAGGGCCTCGCATTGACCATTACTTCTTACGAAGCAACCAGTCAAATCAGTGGAATGAAGCACAGCGACGGGACACAAACCAAAGTTCGCAGAGCATCAGCACCCATGTCACTGAAGAGGGTGATACAAGCTGGTGGAGGAGCCCACGCAACAACTACAAAGACCTCCATTTGAAGGAGAGATCAAAGGGCACAAACCTGGAGTGAAATGGCCCAAAGCTGTTGAAAAGAAAGAGTGGGAAACGGTCAACAGTGACCTTATACATATCTTGGAGCAACAAGTGGGCACAGCAGTGGAAAAGCTTGAAAGGATGGGCAACACAATCTACAGCTATGGAGAAGAATGGTTTGGGGTGAGTAAAGGGAGAGGTGGAAAGAAATTACCGACACCAATCAAGTCCAGGAGGCAGCAGGAGATCGAGAGGCTAATCAGAGAGAAGAGACAGTTGAAAAAGCAATGGAAAAAAGCAACTGACGCAGAGAGAGAAGGTCTCATGCTTCTCCAAGAGAACATCAAGAGCCGATTGACAACCTTGCGAAAAGCAGAGAACATGAGGAAACTTCGCAAGAAGAAAGAACACACAAGAACACGGTTCTACAAAGACCCTTTCAAGTTCATCAAAGACTTCACAAAGGAAAAAAGTGGAATGTTGAAAACATCAAAACAAGAATTGGAGGAATACCTGGAAAAGGCCCACCAAGACACGAAAAGGCATGAGCAGTTAGTCATCCCACATGACATCCCGCCTATTCAACCACCTGAATTTAACCTGGACACCAGCCCTCCAAAATGGAAAGAGGTAGAGAACACTGTCCGGCGAGCAAGAGCAGCGTCAGCTCCGGAGCCAAAGGGAGTACCATACAAGCTCTACAAGAACGCACCGGATGTGTTACACTTTCTATGGAAGCTCATGAGGGTGGTGTGGAAGAAGCAAACAATACCTAAGGCGTGGCAAAGGGCCCGCGGCATACTAATACCTAAAGAAAAGGATGCGTGAGACATCAGCCAATTCCGGCCAATATGTCTCCTCAACGTTGAGGGAAAAATCTTTTTCAGCATTGTATCACAAAGGCTATCCACCTATCTGGGAACAAAAAAAGTACATTGATACATCTGTACAGAAAGCAGGAACTCCAGGATTTTCAGGCTGCTTGGAGCATACAAGCATGATCTGGCACCAGATCCAAGCAGTTAAGAAGGACAAGAGAAACCTACATGTGGTCTTCCTCAATCTGGCCAATGCATTTGGTTCAGTTCCCCATGAACTCCTTTGGGAATCTTTTGCCTTTTTCCATGTACCAGAGCTCATCACCACGCTGGTCAAGAACTATTTCCAAGACCTGCAGCTGTGCTTCACAACAGCTGAATTCAGTACAACATGCCAGCGCTTGGAAGTAGGCATCATGGCAGGCTGCACACTCACCCTTGGCCTTTACAATGGCCATGGAAGTCATCATCAGGGCCTCAAAATGGGTGGTGGGCGGTGAACGAACCAGGGTTGGGCTCCGTCTGCCACCCATCAGGGCATACATGCATGACATGACAACACTAACCACTACTGCAGCATGCATCAAGCGGCTACTTGGAAAGCTGCAGGAGAACATCAAGTGGACCCGAATGAAAATCAAACCAAGTAAATCTCGAAGCAACTCCATAGTTAAGGGGGTGCTTAGAGACACAAGGTTCTGCATCGGTGATGACCCAATACCAACAGTGTCTGAGCAGTCAGTAGAAAGCCTGGGGAGATGGTACAACGCAGGTCTCAAGGACAAAGAGCAGGTGCAACAACTAAGGCAAGAAATTGTCAACGGCCTGGAGAACATCAATCAGACCCTACTGCCTGGGAAACTGAAGCTCTGGTGCCTACAGTTTGGACTCCTGCCTCGGACAATGTGGCCACTGACCATTTATGAAGCCCCAATAACAACTGTGGAGAAGATGGAGTGAACCAGGCATGTGCCGTCGGGGTAGGCAAGGTAGGCACTGCCTACCCTGACTAAAATTATAACATACTAATAATTAAATATAAATAATAAAGGCATGTGAGAATTATGCCCATGTAAGAGATCGATCTCTTAAGTAGGCATAATTCTCCGTGCCTATCATCTGCAGCGCTTGTAACACGGGAAGCTCTGTGCAGCCCACGTGCCATCAGCGCTGCCTGAAGCCGTCACTTTCAAGCGGGGTTGAAGGCAGCTGAAATTCTGCCTTTGCAGCACTGTGCATGCGCATCAGTCTACTGCGCATGCGCAGCGCAAGTTTCTTGGCGGGGTTTTCAAATATGGTTTGTCAATATTTTAAGTGTATGTTAGGTAACAAAGAGAGAAGAATGGAGTTTGTGTACCAATAATGTGGTAAGTACATTTTGTGTGTATGTTTTTAAATACTGTATTTCCCGGGGTGTGGGGGTGGGGGGAGAGCTCCTTTCACAGCATTTGGGGAGTCTGGCCTGGGGTAAAGTTGCGGGGAGGGCACGAATGTTATGAATGTGGGGATTGGGATAATGCCACTTGCGATGCTCTGCATTGAGGCCGGGGGGGGGGGGGGGGGGGGTTGGAGAGAAGTAGCTGTGGTGGCTGAGCGGCCGCCGGGCCGGACAGCGGAACCAGCCGCCACCTTAGCTCCTTCTACCAGTCCCCGCTCACCTCTGGCAGCTCTCGGTCTGAAAACCTGTCTCCTGCCGCTCGCTGGCCTCACTCATGTCCTTAAATTCCGACAGCGCGATTGAGGTTACTCGGCTGTGGGAATTTAAGGATTTGCAGGAAGCCGCTGACGTGAGCGAAGTCGGCGAATGGCAGGTGACAGGTGTTCTGACGGAGAGCACTGCCAAAGGTGAGCGGGCCGGCAGAAGGCGCTGAAGTGGCGGCCAGTTCTGCTGTCGGGTTCCGGTGGCCGCTCGCAGCTCCCGAGCTGCTTCTATCCCCAGCTACAGTGCGTGGCTTCGCGCCCGGAGAGCTGCGGTAGCGGTGAGTGAGTGAGTTACTGGCAGTATCCCCAACAACCTCTTTATCAACACTCGTGCCCTCCCCACAACTTTACCCCTGGCACAGACTCTCCACACGCTGTGAAAGGAACTGTTCCCCCAATTGGTCTAGGACTAGGAAGCCTTGGGCAAATTGAAATATGACCGGTTTTTATTTATTTATTTATTTAACGGAGCGAACAATCCGCGCATGCGCGGTTTAATTTTTTTTAAGCGGAGTGAGTGCCTACCCTGAGTAATTACTCACGGCACGTGCCTGGAGTGAACCATACTTCATACACGAAGAAATGGCTTGGTGTCCCACGATGTCTAACTAACATTGGCCTCTATGGCAAAGGGGTCCTGGAACTACCTCTCACTAGTCTAACAGAGGAATACAAGTGTTCTAAAGTAAGACTTCAGATGACACTGAGGGACTCTAGAGACAAGACCATCAATGCTGTTGCGCCGCCCCTAGTAACTGGCCGGAAGTGGACACCATCTGATGCCGTACAGCAAGCTTCATCAGCCCTGAGGCACAAAGACGTCGTGGGGCAAGTGCAGCAGGGAAGAGGAGGCTTTGGCCTTACGACAAGTAAACCGATTTGGCGAAAGGCCACAACATCAGAGCGGAGGACATTGGTGGTTGAGGAGGTGCGGCGACAGGAGGCGGCCGCAAGAAGTGCAAAGACGGTCTCTCTTGCCAAACAGGGGCAATGGATGCAGTGGGAAGGTGTGGAGCGGAGGAAGATCAGCTGGAAAGAACTATGGGAAATGGAATCAAGCAAGATCAGCTTCATCATCAGAGCGACATATGACGTGCTTCCATCACCAAAGAACCTCCATCAGTGGTACGGCGAGGATCCAACATGTGCCCTCTGCCCAACTCCAGCGACCCTCAAACACTTCATGGTAGGCTGCAAGACCAGCCTCACGCAAGGAAGATACACGTGGCGGCATAATCAGGTACTAAAAAGCCTGACAACAGCCCTTGAGAACAGGCGGTGTGCGACCAACTTCCTGCCTCCGAGAGCAAGCAAACCCCCCCCCCCCTTAAGGGCAACAACCTTTGTCCGAGAAGGACAGAAAATGCCTAAACATCCTTCCACCAGATCATAAGAAGGAAACCTATTCAGGGACCGTGATTGGAGGATGCTGGCAGACATCGACAGACAACTAATCTTTCCACCTGAAATTGCTTTAACCAACCTTAGGCCAGACTTGGTGTTCTGGTCCCCTATACAGAAGACTGCTTACATCATAGAGCTCACAGTTCCATGGGAGAACTCTGTTGAGAGGTCTATGAGCGTAAGAAGAATCGCTAGGCAGAGCTTGCAGCAGAGGCAACGCAGCGTGGCTGGAACATCAAAGTCTATCCAGTTGAAGTGGGATGCAGAGGATTTGTTGCGTCATCTAGCATCAGATTGCTGAAGGAGCTTGGAATCCACGGTCAGGCTCTGCGGAAGACCATAAGATCACTCTCAGGCGCGGCTGAAAGAAGCAGCTATTGGATTCGGCTCAAGCGGAAAGACCCATGCTGGGCCCCAAGTACGTCATGGTGAATCTTTGAGACAGTTTGACATGGGACACGCGCTGAGGGCTGATTATCCTGCAGCGGGCCGCCCTTGTGGAGGGCGTATAGTGTTAAAAGGCTGAAACACCCAGTGATGCAAGGGTACACTACTGATGATGTGTCCTGTGCCCAACTGTCCTGAAGGTTACCCAGGCCAAGATATATGTATACGTATCTCCCCCCCCCCCCCCCCCCCCCAATGTTGAGCGTCTACCACTCTCAACAATCAACGAATGTCGTGAAATGCTCCCCACCTACTGGCACAAGGGACTACTTAACATATTGTCCTGTGTATTTGATTCTAGGCTGCTCTAATTGCACCTACAGAACCAGTGTCTTTGCCAAAAAAGGCAAAGGTAGTGGGTGGGTGTATAGGGACAGCATCCATGTTTCCCATTAAGTCACAGTAAACCTGATATAGAAACATATCATCCATAACTTCATTGCTGTTGGCTCTTAATGCTGAATCTCTTACAAACCAGCACCATGGGAGAATCTTCACCATGATCCGAGGTATAAATATCACAAACAATTAGGACTGGACCAACCAGATTGAAGCTATGGCCAAACAAAAGCACCACTATGCCTCTACTTCCTCGGGAGACTAAGAAGAATTACAAGAATGATTCCAGGAATGGGTGGGTTAACATATGATGAGCATTTGTCAGCACTAGGCCTGTACTAGCTGGAGTTTAGAAGGTTGAGGGGGGGACCTCATTGAAACTTACAGAATAATGAAAGGTATTGATAGAGTGGCTGTGGATAGGTGTTTCCACTGGTGGGAACCATAGGTCATAGCCTCAGAATTAAAAGGCACTCTTTTATAAAATAGGTAATGAGGAACTTCTTTAGTCAGAGGGTGGTTAATCTGTGGAACCCATTGCCACAGAAGGTTGTGGAGGCCAAATCAATGGATATTTGTAAGACAGAGATAGACAAATTATTGATTAAAATGGGTGTCAAGGGTTATGGGGAGAAGGCAAGAAAATTGGATTAGGAGGCAGAGTTCAGGCATGATTGAATGGCGGAGTAGATTCGATGGGCAAAATGGCCTAACCCTACTCCTATAACTTGTGAACTAATACTTAGCAACTTTGGGAGACGCACCATGGAGAGTATGTGATTGGTTGCATCACAGCTTGGCTTGGGAATACTTTGCCCAAGACTGCAAGAAATTGCAGAGAGTTGTGGCCAGTTCATTACACAGCCCAGACACCCCACCATTGACTCCATCGGCACTTCAGCCTGCTTCAGGGAAGCAGCCAGGTAATCAAGGATCTTTTTCACCTCAATCATTCCTTCTTCTTTCCCTTTCCTGTTGGGCAGATGATAGAAAAGCTTGAAAGCATGCACCACTAGATTCAGGGACAGCTTGTTCCCTTATTTGATCATATTACTGAGACATTCTCAATCAGTTAGAGTTTAGGCCCGATCTAATTCTCATCGAGGACAGCGGATTTATTCTCCGTAACTGTAATGCCACAATGCTGTTACACTAGTTTCTATACTTTGGTAGTTTTTTCTTACCAACTGCACTATACTGTGCTGCTCAAAACATGGTCATAATTAATTTTAATAATGCATTTGAACTTAGTATTTTGTTTTCAATTTGTGTTGTATTATTTAAATCATTTCAACAGTTTTGAAATCTTTCTGAATATGAGGCTCTTTTTAGAGCAATGAAAATGCCTTTGGCAGGAGTGGGCTATTGATAGCTGTCAGGCATGGTTGAGCTCAATGGCTTGGCCTCAGGCCCTGTCATCATTCATGGCAAACCTCCCACACAGTGTTGCCGCAGCACAGAGACCTCCAGCACAGCTCAATCCACGGATGACACTCTAGAAATGGATCAGAGTGGCAACTGAATGTGGGCAACAGGCCAGACTCAACATAATTTGCATTGCCTGGTCTGCTTGTGTAATGGATTGAATGTCCTCATGTGTAGTATGATTCAACTGGATAGCACACAATCAAAAGCTTTTCACTGTATCTTGGTACATATGACAATCTTCTTCTTTTCGTGTCCATTTTGTTACAAATGTTGACCTCGCTGTAATCGTCTGTCCTGAAAAGGATGCAAGCTTCCGGCAACAAGCTGTGGAAGCAATCACTTGTCAGAATAGATGATGTTGGCAGCAGAATTATCTCAGGATACTTCCAGTTTCCAGGAACGTGGATGCTTCTGCTATGGGGCCAGACAATAATGTGACAATAATTGTCAACATGTAACAATAATGAATTAAGAGCAATAAATCAATTCAGTCTGAAGAAGGGTCACAATCTAAAACATCACTTGTCCATTTCCTCCACAGATGCTGAGTTCCTCCTGCACTTTGTATTTTACTCAAGATTTCAGCATCTGCAGTTTTTTGTGCCTACACTTCTTATTTCAGTTCTTCTTCTCAACTTGTTATGTAGATTACTGATTCAATTAAAATGCCTTTAGTGAAAATTCAGCACATGGGTACTTTCTCATTACACCGTGATCCTCGTCTGGTACTTCCTGCTCTCACTCTGATAATTCTCTGCCATGTCACAATGCCCCAAAAGAACATGAAGCATACAACTGATACATGTACACAACTGATAATTATTCTAGTAAAAATTATATTATTAGGATCAAATTGAAAATGACAGTCTATTTCCAAATATTTATCCAAAAGTCCTTTTTGAAATGAAATGTTTGATATCTATTCACTTTCATGGTGATACAAACAGCAAACATATTTGTATTTTTATTCAAGCCTCTTGACATTACACCAAGCTGCAGGAAATGTAAATCTTATATCGACAAGTTCTAAGTGACAGATGGTGCTGTACACTGAGAGATTAGAGTAACACTTCTGCATGAATTCACATTTACTCTGACATCCTCACCAGTGCACAGGCCAGGAGGGTACAAAGTGCAGGTTTCTATAAGACTGCTCATCGTGTTCCTCTGTGTTGGGATTCTCAAGGGATTTTACTCATGTTTCTTCATTCTTGAAGGTAGACTGTAATGAGAACCGCAGCCAGGAGCCAAAGTACAAATTGACTGATCATAATTGCAGATTCGAATATCGGGCCATTGTGGGACTTGAAATCGCAGCGTCTTGCATTCCGAAATCAATGTCTTGATCCATCATTTGGAAGAAGCTTTGGGTATTGATTTCAGTGGAATGTTTTGCTTACATATCCACAAATCAGCTTCCATGAATTGGATTGCATTGTTTTATCTTAAAATTCAAAACTTCCCAGTGAGCTACACCATTAGTTTAGTGTTGAGATACAGCATATTGTATATTGTCTATTGACCTTCAATAACATGTTCACTTTAGTTCTATGTTATCCAACTTTCTCACCCATTCCCTACACACTCGGGGCAATTTACAGAGAACAATTAACTTACAAACCTGCACTTCTTTGGGATGCGGGAAGAAACCGGAGCACCTAGAGGAAACCCACACAGTCACAGGAAGAACGCAAACACTCCCCACAGACAGCATCCGGGGTCAAGATCAAACCTGGGTCTCTGGTGCTGTGAGGCCTTTCTCATATCCCATTTATTAACATGATTTAAAATTTGTTTCATTTCCTAGCTTTTACATTTGTATTGCTTTGCACCTAACAATAATTGTTCACATGAAGTAGTACAGGCACTGGCCCTTTTGCCCACAATGTCCATACCGGATATTATATTTAAGCTAATCTTGTCTACATGCCCATGATCCATATCCCTCCATTAATTGCATATCCTTGCACCTATCTAAAACATTTTAAATGCCACTAACATATCTACCTCCACTACCAGCCCTGGCAGCACATTCCAGGCACTCACCACTCTTGGTAAAAAACATGCCACTTTCTCCTGAGTTATGGCCTCTAGACTTTGACATTTCCACCCTGGGACTGTCTACCCTAACTAAGCCTCATAATTTTATATTTTCTATTAGGTTTCATTGGTGGAGATGCTGCTTGGTTACATGAAAAAAACTAATGTGTTTCCCAATCCATTCTTGAATTGATAGTCTTTTGGAAACAATATCTGCATTCACAGCAGTACAGCTGAGAGAGCAGCTGCCTTGCTGCTCCAGAGACCAGGTTTGATCCTGGCATTGGGTGCTGTCTGTCTGGAGTTTATACCATCTCTCTGTGACCACGTGGGTTTTCCCATAGGTGCTCCGATTTCCTCCCACAACCCAAGGACGTGCGGGTTTGTTGGTCAATTGGACTGTGAAAATGCCCCCTGTACATAAGGAGTGGATGATTCTGTGCATAGGGTAGAAGGTAGGGCCGAAGATGTCCTGGTTGGGTTGCTCCTAGGCCTGGCCAAGCTGGCCATCCGCGAGTCACTGCGCCAGGCAGAAGAGGGTTCTGCCCAAACAGGTTGTAAATGTCAGCAACATCTCCAACTGTTCGGTCTGCAAAGGTTATAAGAATGCAGCCGGGTGCACCTTTGGGGCTAGACTCTTTCTGAGGGTTCACCCTCATGAAGGATCTTTTGACATCGTCCTCAGCAACTGAAATCATAGTGCTGTCGAGGGCAGTAGGAGCCCTGGAAGATACATTAATGTTCTCCCCTTTGAGTTGAGCATAGAAAGGATTAAGGGTTACACAAAAAGCTGGAGAAACTCAGCGGGTGCAGCAGCATCTAAGGAGCGAAGGAGATAGGCGACGTTTCGGGTCGAGACCCTTCTTCAGACTGGTCAGGGATCAGGGAAACGAGAGATATAAACAGTGATATGGAGAGATAAAGCAAGAACAATGAGTGAAAGATATGCAAAAAAGTATTGGTGATAAGGGAGCAAGCCATTGTAAGCTGTTTCTGGTGTGAAAATGAGAAGCTAGTGCGACTTGGGGGGGGGGGGAGATGGAGAAGGAATGTCAGGGCCCGAGGGAGAGGTGGGGGGGGGGGGGGGAAGGGAGCAGTCTGGGTTAACAGAATTGAGAAAATTCAATGTTTAAGCCCAGAGGATGCAAACTCCCCAAGCGGAATATGAGATGTTGTTCCTCAAACTTGCGGTGTTGTTCACTCTGGCCATGGAGGAGGCCCAGGACAGAGAGGTCGGATACGGAGTGGGAGGGGGAGTTGAAGTGCTGAGCCACCGGGAGGTCGGGTTGGTTATTGCGGACCGAGCGGAGGTGTTCGGCGAAACGATCGCCTAGCCTCCGCTTGGTCTCACCAATGTAGATTAGCTGGCATCTGGAGCAACGGATGCAGTAGACGAGGTTGGAGGAGGTGCAGGTGAACCTCTGTCGGACTTGGAATGACTGCTTGGGTCCCTGAAAGGAGTGGATGGGGGAGGTGAAGGGACAAGTGTAGCATCTCTTGCGGTTGCAAGGGAAAGTGCCCGGGGAAGGAGTGGAGCGGGAGGGAAGGGAAGAATTGACGAGGGAGTTGCGGAGGGAGCGGTCTTTGCGGAAGGCAGACAGGGGGGGAGATGGGAAGATGTGGCGAGTGGAGGGGTCACGTTGGAGGTGGCGAAACTGGCGGAGGACTATCTGTTGTATGCGCTGGCTGGTGGGGTGAAAGGTGAGGACCAGGGGGACTCGGCCCTTGTTGTGAGTGGGGGAATGGGGAGAGAGGGCAGTGTTGCGGGGTATGGAGGAGACCCTGGTGCGAGCCTCATCGATAGTGGGGGAGGGGAAACCCCGTTCTCTGAAGAACGAGGACATTTGCGATGACCTGGTGTGGAACAAGTCATCCTGGGAGCAGATGCGGCGTAGTCGGAGGAATTGGGAATAGGGGATGGAGTCCTTACAGGAAGCAGGGTGGGAGGAAGAGTAGTCCAGGTAGCTGTGGGAGTCAGTTGGTTTGTAGTGGATGTCAGTCAGGAGTGTGTCACCTGCAATAGAGATGGTGAGGTCAAGGAATGGTAGGGAAATGTCAGAAATGGTCCAAGTATATTTGAGTGCCGGATGGAAGTTGGTGGTGAAATGGATAAAGTCAGTCAGTTCTGCGTGGGTGCAGGAGGTGACACCTTTTTTGCATATCTTTCACTCATTGTTCTTGCTTTATCTCTCCATATCACTGTTTATATCTCTCGTTTCCCTGATCCCTGACCAGTCTGAAGAAGGGTCTCGACCCGAAACGTCGCCTATCTCCTTCGCTCCTTAGATGCTGCTGCACCCGCTGAGTTTCTCCAGCTTTTTGTGTAACCCTCGATTCTCCAGCATCTGCAGTTCCTTCTTTAACAACATAGAAAGGATTAAACTCATCTAGGAGTTATGCCTCACTGTCACTTGAGCTAGTTTAGTAATTGATAAGAAGTTTTCAGTATTTTCCAAAGGGATTATGGAATATAATTAGTCCTTTTTTATTCTGTGATGTAACCCCAAAGGAAATATTTTTACAAATTCCATTATACAAATACATGTTTATGTTTTGCCATGCTCTAATCTGGCATAATTACCACAGGATTCCTTACTGTTTAATTTAGTTAATTAGGCCGCTTGGGCTATGATTTAAACCAATCTAAAGCTGCTAATTGTTTTGTGATGAACCTATGTTAGCTGGTGCATTTGCATCTCTATTGGGAATGTCATGCTCTGCATTATCTTTTGTTTAAGACTCAAGTCGTCACTCAAGGCAAGTTACTGAAAAACTCATGAATGCACTCCCTGGGACTGCCCACCAAGGGCTACACTCAGTTGGCAGTGTTCTTACTGTGTGCTCACAGCCATGTGCCCTGAACAGCAAGGCCAAGGGGAATTATTCAAAGCCAGCTAAGTGATTTTTATTTAAACTTTAAAAAACAATTAAGGAACAGTTTCCAATAATACACATGCATAAATCACAATCCCATTCAACTGAAATATCTTGAAATTGCTGCATGCTGGATTTTGGGCAATAAAACTGGTTATTAGTCACCTTGAAGAAACAAATAAACTGCAGGTGCTGCTTGAGGCACAAAGTGCGGGAGTAACTCAACGGGTCAGTCAGCATTTCTGGAGAACATGGATAGGTGACGTTTCAGGTCAAGACTGAAGAAGGGACTCGAATCGAAACACATTTTCCATGTTCTCCAGAAATGTTGTCTGACCTGCTGAGGTATTCCAGCACTTTGTGTTGTTTATTATTCATGTAATAGTCTTGGTTCACATTACATTTAGAACTTCAATTGCACTGTTTACAGAACAGTATTTTTCAAGTGTCCTTATGCAGGGGAGAACTAAAAATAACATTGTACGTTTCAGAGTGTTCTGTACAGAGTGTTGCTAGCTTTCAATTATTCACACCAAGATGGGATCTTTCCAATTAGATCTTAAAGGGGCAAGTAATAATTCAAGGACAGGTAGAAACAAGGAACTACAGATGCAGTTATACAAGAAAAGACCTAAAGTGCTGGAGTAACTTAGCGGGCCAAGCAGCATCTCTGGAGAGCATAGAAGGTGGGACTTGGGTCGGGACCCTACTTCAGACTCAAGTGCAAGGACTATCATCCAGTTTCTGATTGAAAAGAAGTTGAAATAGAACAGTACAGCGCAGGAACTGTTCCTTCAGACCATAATGTCTGTGCTGAAACAGAATGCCAGAACAAACTCTTACCTTAGTTTAGTTTAGAAATACAGCGTGGAAACAGGCCCTTCGGGCCACTGCATCTGCACCTACTAGCAACAATTTACAGCCAATTTACAATACTAAGCCAATTAACCTACTACCTTGTATGTCGTTGGAGTGTCGGAGGAAACCAAAGATCTCGGAGAAAATCAACGCGGTCACAGGGCGAACGCAAAACTCAGTACAGACAGTACCCGTAGTTGGAATAGAACCCACATCTCTGGCACTGTAAGCGCTATAAGGCAGCAACTCTACCACTGCGCCACTGTGTGGTCCCAAATTACCTGCTTGCAAATAATCCATATCCCTCCATTCCTTACACATCCATGTGTCTATCCAAACGTTTCTCAAATGACAGTATTATATCTGCCATCACCACCACC
Source organism: Raja brachyura (assembly GCA_963514005.1). Next base: position 38,282,144 of record OY740789.1, on the reverse strand, counting down.
CCTGGCATTGTGTTCCACGCACTCACCATCTTCCGTGTAAAACAACTTGTCCCACACATTTCCTTTAAACTTTGCTCCTCTCACCTTAAAGCAATGCCTTCTAGTATGTGATATTTTCATCCTGGGAAAAAGGTTCTGACCATCTGCGTATCTATGCCTCTCATTATTTTTTATACTTCTATCAGGTCTCCCTCAACCACCAGTAAAAACAAGGGAGAACGTGCAAACTCTAACCAGATAGCACTCGAGATCAGGATCAAGCCTGGGTCTCTGGTGCTGTGTGGCAGCGGCTCTACCTGCTGCACCACTCTGTCCCTCAGTGGAAAATCCCTGCAAGATGTTTGTCATTATAGATTAGGTGAAGTGATCTTCCTCTTACACAAGCATGCTGAAATTATACATGAAGACACCAATCTTCAGAGTTGATTGAGCATATATATATATACCACATATGTACAAGAACTGAATGAATGCACAAGAGCCTAACTGACATTTGCCTTCATGTTTATTTATTTGCTGCCAATTCTCAATCAAGTGTAAAGGAATGTAATTGTGTTGATAAAACAGAAACACAACATAGTGGGGCAACTCAGTCAGTCAGGCAGCATCATTGGAGAATATAGAGAGGTGATGTTTCACGTTGGGACCATTATTCAGACTTGACCCAAAACATCACCAATCCCTGTTCTCCGAAAGATGCTACCTGACCTGCCGTATTATTCTACCACTGTGGGGTTTTTTTTTTGTAAACCACCATACATAGTTCCCTGGGCCTTCAGTTTTATTAATACTTTCCAAAGACAGGATTTTTATATGTCCGTAAGGCTGTAAGAAGCACTACCTACTAAAAATTGTTACCTTTCAAGACTTGTTGCTGCTTCACAAATGGTGGCTGGAATGAAGTGATCCTTATAAAGATTTAGACGGTTCTCATCAGTATAGCCTGCCTGAGTCACAGGCACTAGTCATGACTCCAAAGACTATGGCCTTGGATGCATTAAAAACAGTAAGTACTTATGGATCCAGCAGAAAAGAAAAGAGTTAACATGTTCCACTTGGGTAGCTTATAACTCAACAATATGAACATTGGTTTCTCAAAATTTAAGCAATATCTTCCCCCAACATCAATATTTTCCCCCAACATCTTATTCCTAAACTGCACCCCACCTCACTACAGTGCATTCCCATTTTCGCATCACATCTGCCCCCCCCCACATAATCCTGCTTCCTTCCACATCTTTGTATACTCCCCATTTCCCTTTACCCCCACTGTTCACCCCTCCCCTGCCCACCCACACCCCTCCCTCTGTCTTTACATTTTATTCCTGCTCTCCTCTTCTTATCTGATATTCTTTTGTCTCCTTTTCACCTCTAGCCTCTGTCACTTAATCCACCTTCTGCCAATCAACCCCTACCCACCCCCCCCCCCCCCCCCCACCACCACCACCCCAACTATATCCCCTGTTTGTCCAATGAAGAGCCTGGCCCAAAGTTTTGTCTGCCCATTCCCTCCTCAGATGCTACCTTAGCTGTGGAGTTCCTCCAATACTTTGTGCTTTGCTTAGGATTCCAGCTTCTTCCCAATTCGCTTTTCCATTTTCTGCCCCCTACTCCAATTAATCTGAAAAAGGGTCCCAACCTGAAATGCCATGTGTTCCTTCCCTCTACAGATGCTGTCTGACCTTATGAATTCCTCCAATATTTTGTGCTTGCTTAAGCATAGGTGGAGTGGATGTGGAAAGGATGTTTCCACTGGTGGGAGAGTCCAGGACCAGAGGTCAAAGCCTCAGAATTAAAGGGCGCTCTTTTAGAAAGGAGGTGAAGTGGAACTTCTTTAGCCAGAGGCTAGTCAATCTTTGGAATTCATTGCCACAGATGGCTGTGGAGGCCAAGTCAGTGGATATTTTTAAGGCAGGGATAGACAAATTCTTGATTAGAATGGGTGTCAAGTGTTATGGGGAGAAGGCATGACACTAGGATTAGAAGGCAGAGATCAGCCATGATTGCATGGCAGAGTAGACTCGATGGGCCGAATGGCCTAATTCTACTCCTATAACTTGTGCACATTTGAGATACAGAATTGCCAGAATTTTCAGTTTTAATTGAGATTTCCAGCACCTGCACTCAATCTTGCTTCTGGCACAGAACATTCCTTTGCTCTAGCTTCACTGGAGCATTTCTTCAATAAATAAATCTTTTGATGCTGTTTAGGATTCCGGAGCTGTGAAGCTCGCCAGCTCATCTGAGCTTTTACTTACATATTCAAAACAGCTAACACCTGGCGTGCGTGCCCATCTCTCCCCACCCCCCTACTCCCTAGACAAGTCAAACAAAAATCAGATCCGAGCGAATTAATAGCCTGAATAATTCAGTGCAGATAGGATACATAGATCAGATCAGTTTAATTTATTGTCACATGGACCAAGCTCCAGTGAAAAGCTTTTTGTTGCATGCTAACCAGTCAGCAGAAAGACAATATACAGTGCATTCAGAAAGTATTCAGACCCATTCACGTTTAGCACATTTTGTAAAGTTACAGCCTTATTTTAAAAATAAATAAATTCTTTTATTTTTAATCATCAATCCACACACATTACCCCAAAATGAACAGGTGTTTAGAAATTTTTGCAAAGTAATTAAAAATAAATAACAAAATATCACATTTACATAAGTATTCAGACCCTTTGCTCTGACACTCAGAATTGAGCTTAAGTTCATCCTGTTTCCATTGATTATCCTCGAGATGTTTCTACAACTTGATTGGAGTCCACCAGTGGTAAATTGAGATTGATTGGACATGATTTGGAAAGGCACACACCTGTCTATATAAGGCCCCACAGTTGACTGTGCATGTCTGAGCAAAAACTAAGCCATGAAGAAGAAGGAATTGTCCCTAGACCTCCGAGACAGGATTGTGTCAAGAAACAGATCTGGGGAAAAGTATAAAACCATCTCTGCAGAAATGCAGGTCCTGAATAGCACAGTGGCATCTCTCATTCTTAAATGAAAGAACTTTGGAACATCCAGGACTCTTCATAGAGCTGGCTGCCCGGCCAAAATGAGCAATCGGGGGAGAAGGGCCTTGGTCAGGGAAGTGATCAAGAACGTGATGGTCACTCTGACAGAGCTCCAGAGTTCATCTGTGGAGATGGGAGAACTTTCCAGAAGGACAACTATATCTGTAGCACTCCACCAATCAGGCCTTTATGGTAGAGTGGCCAGACGGAAGCCACTCCACAGTAAAAGGCACATGACAGCCTGCTTTGAGTTTGCCAAAAGGACTCTCTGGTCTGATGAACCCAAAATTGAATTATTTGGCCTGTATGTGAAGTGTCATGTCTGGATGAAACCAGGCACTGCTCATAACGGTGAGGCATGGTGGTGGCAGCATCATGCTGTGGGGATGTTTTTCAGCAGCAGGAACTGGGAGACTAGTCAAGATCGAGGGAAAGATGAACAGAGCAAAGTACAGAGAGATCCTTGATGAAAACCTGCTCCAGAGCATTCTGGACCTCAGGCTGGGGCGGAGGTTCACATTCCAAAAGGACAATGACCCTAAGCACACAGCCAAGACAATGCAGGAGTGATTTTGTGACAAGTCTGTGAATGTCCTTGAGTGGCCCAGCCAGAACTTGGACTTGAACCCGATCGGACATCTCTGGAGGGGCCTGAAAATAGCTATGCATTGACACTCCCCATCCAACCTGACAGCTTCAGAGGATCTGCAGAGAAGAATGGGAGAAATTACCCAAATATAGGTGTGCCAAGCTTGTAGCGTATTACCCAAGAAGACTTGAGGCCGTAATCGCTGCCATTTGAGGCTACAATCGTTGCATTACAGTAGACTTGAGGCTACAATCGTTCCATTTACAGTGCGTGATATGATAAGGGGATAACATTTAATGCAAGGTAAAGACAGCAAAGTCCGATCAAGGATAGTCCCAGGTAGACAAATATGCTGGAGAATCTCAGCGAGTGAGGCAGCATTTATGGAGCGAAGGAAATGGGCAACATTTCGGGTAGAGACCCTTCTTCAGACTGATGTGGGGGGGCTTAGGGCGGTGGGAAGAAGAAAGAAAGAGGCGGAGACAGAGAGCTGAGAAGGGGAGGAGAAGCTGGGGCTACCTGAAATTAGATAAGTCAATGTTCATACCGCTGGGGTGCAAACTGCCCAAGCAAAATATGAGGTGCTGCTCTTCCAATTTACGGTGATCCTCACTCTTGCCATGGAGGAGGCCATGCACAGAAAGGTCTGGTTCAGAATGGGAGGGGGAGTTGAAATGCTGAGCCACCAGGTAGGTTAATGCGAACTGAGCGGAGGTGTTGGGCGAAGCGATCGCCAAGCCTACGCTTGGTCTCACCGATGTAGAGCAGCTGACATCTAGAGCAGCGGATGCAATAGATGAAGTTGGAGGAGGTGCAGGTGAACCTCTGCTGCACCTGGAAAGACTGCTTGGTCCTTGAATGGAGTCAAGGGGGGAGGCAAAGCGACAAGTGTAGCATTTCCTGTGGTTACAAGGGAAAGTGCTAGGAGAGAAGGGTAGTTTGGGTGGGAAGGGATAAATTGACCAGGGAGTTGTGGAGGGTCCGGTCTCTGCAGAAAGCAGACGGGGGGGAGATGTGGCCAGGGGTGGAATCCCGTTGGAGGTGGCGAAAATGTTGGAGGATTATTTGTTGTATGTGACGGCTGGTGGGGTGGAAAGCTAGGACAAGGGGGACTCTGCCCTTGTTACAAGTGGGGGGGGATGGGGAGTGAGTGCAGAGTTGTGGGGTATAGAAGATATCCTGGTGAGAGCCACATCTATAGTAGAAGAGGGGAACCCCCGTTACCTGAAGAATGAGGACATCTCCGATGCCCCGGTGTGGAACACCTCATCCTGAGTGCAGATGCGGCATAGACGGAGGAATTGGGAGTAGGGGATGGAGTCCTTACAGGAAACGGGGTTGGAAGAAGTGTAGTCCAGATAGCCATGGATTTATAGTGGATGTCAGCCAGTAGTCTATCACCTGCGATGCAGATAGTGAGGTCTAGAAATGGTGGGGAAATGTCCAAAATATTCCAGGTGTATTTGAGTGCTGGATGGAAGGATAGTCCCAGGGTCATCAAAGAGGTAGATAGCAGTTCAGCACTGCCTCCTGGCTGTAGTAGGATGATTCAGTTGCCTAGAACACAGAGCAATGCTGCACTGGAACAGGGTGTTCAGCCCGCAATGCCTGAGCTAAACACAATGTCAAAATAAACTAATTTCATCTGACTGCACATGATCTTAACATTTAAGAAGCAATTAGGCAGGTAAATGGATAGGACAGGTTTAGAGGGATATGAGCCAAATGCAGGCAGGTGGAAATAGTGTACATGGGATTTGTTCATCAGTGTGGGCAAGTTGAGCCAAAGGGCCTGTTTCCACGCTGTATGACTCTAACCATATCTTTCCATTCCCTGCATATCCATGTGTTTATCTAAAAGCCTATTGAACATCACTATTGTTTATATCTCCATCACCTCCACCACCATCCCTGTCAGTGCCTTCCAGGCACCAAAACCCTCTGTGTCATCAACTTTAAATTTTATCCCTGTTATTTTAATGCAATAACTTCTAGCCTTTGACATTTCCTCCATGGGAGTCTACCCTATCTATATCTCAGAATTTTATATACTTCTATCAGGTTTCTCCTCAACCTTCGATGCTCCAGATAAAACAATCCAAGTTAGTCTAGTTTATCCTTGTGGCTAATACCGTCTAACCCAGGCAGCTTTTGGATACACCTCTACCGCACCCTCTCCAAAGCCTTTGCAGACTTCCAGTAATGGGGTCACCAGAAATGCACACAATTAAGATGTAAATAGCTCGTTCTAAGCTTCCTCCAGTCTAGTTTCAGCCAATAAAATACTGATACAAGCACTTGCGCATCTAAACTTTATTTTGGAAAAACAATATAACAGTTCCCCACTACTATACATAACCACCATGGGTTCAAGAAGTCTGAAGAAGGGTTGAGTCCTTCTTTGAACCCTTCTTCAAAGGGTTTAGGACCAAAATGTTGCCCATCTCCTTCGCTCCGTAGATGCTGCTGCACCCTCTGAGTTTCTCCCCCATTTTGTGCACCACCGTAGGTTCAATCCTTGCATCTGCCAAGCCTTCCTAGCCTCGCGCAAGCAGAAACACTCCAAAAGGTCATGCAGTCCTAAGCGTTCTCACAGAAGATCGACACAGGATCTCGTGGGAGCAGCCTTTTATAGGACCCTGAACCTTGAGGGGCTGAACCACATGGGGGTGGTTTCTATACAGTCCAATAACAGATATCAGTTGACACAGACAAATAAACCCAAACCATGCAAGTAATACTATGATCAAACAAGAAATCATTCCCCCGATTACGTAAACCCAGACACACCGACTAGCAAAGTGCTGGAAATCAGTGCGAAAACCGCACAGTAGCGCTGATTTCTGCACTTGCAATCGAGATACTCAACACCCTTAATCGCATATAGTGTTTGGGTGTTGGTTGAGATCCCGGACTAGCCCAGAATGTATTAAGCTCATTCTAAGCTTCCCCTCAGTCTAGTTTCAGTCAATAAAATACTGAGTCAAGCACCTCCGCATCTAAACTTTATTTTGGAAAAACACAATAACAGCTCCCCACTACTATGCCTAACCACTGCAGGTTCGATCCTTGTATCTGGCTGGCCAAACCCTCCTAGCCTCGTGCAAACAGAGACACTCCAAAAGGTCACATAGTCCAAAGCGTTCTCCGAGAAGATCGACACAGGACCTCGTGGGAGTGGCCTTTTATAGGTCCCCGAAACTTGAGGGACCGAACCACATGGAGGTGGTCTCTATACAGTCCAATAAAAGATATCAATTAACACAGTACATGGTAGACATTTCCCTAACCCTATAATACAGTGACTAATACAATGTATCTGACATAGTTTCTAGATGCAGCTTAACAGAGATGAATTATGCAACATGTGCCTGGGTATTCAAGAAATGCAGACAAGGCTCAACACTTAACCCAATCAACATCTAGCAAAGTAAAGCTTTGCAACACTAGTTACAAAGTGTATGCCTGGTTTGCATTCACCCAATTCGTTTAATGCAATTTACACCTAATTGTCAGAATCTGCATATGTCCCATTCTTTTCCTGCAATTTTATCTAGGCTCTAGACAAACTGACACCATTCTGCAACTTGTCCCATTTCTGCAGAAGGCACATTTAAATTGACCAAATGGCCCAGAAGCGCCCACCCACCCACAACACATCAGTCTGAAGAAGGGTTTTGGCCCGAAACGTTGCCTGTTTCCTTTGCCCCATAGATGCTGCCACGCCCGCTGAGTTTCTCCATCATTACTGTCTACCCTGGATATTCTAAATGGACTCTCCTTGTTCCACATGTTGCTTAATTAGTAACACTTACTAATGGCTACAGAATTCTAAGCAAGGCAATCCTCCCTCCATTTCCTGCTCACATCAAGCAATTGATTGTCCGGGTTACAAGCACCCAAGTAGGATTTTTCACTCTATTTTATCACAGGTCTGATATCTACATATAACCATATAACAATTACAGCACGGAAACAGGCCTTCTCGGCCCTTCCAGTCCGTGCCGACCATTTATTTTCCCCTAGTCCCATCTACCTGCACTCAGACCATACCCCCCCATTCCCTTCCCGTCCATATACCTATCCACTTTACTTTTAAATGTTAAAATCGATCCTGCCTCCACCACTTCTGCAGGAAGATCATTCCACAAAGCCACCACTCTCTGAGTAAAGAAGTCCGCCCTCATGTTACCCCTAAACTTCTGTCCCTTAATTCTCATGTCATGCCCTCTTGTTTGAATCTTTCCTACCCTCAATGGGAAAAGCTTATCCACGTCAACTTAAAGTGGCGATTAAGAGCACCCGCATAATTACTCAGCTTAAAATTTAGTCAGGCTTTATTTTAGACCTCATTTAAACAACTGACATTGGTCTTGAAACTATCTCGTAAATTAGGTTCAATGATTTCTTGTCAGTCTTGCAACAAAACCTTCCAAAACCAGAGTTAATAATCACTTGCAACAATTTATCATCATTACTTTAACAATAGAGTGTAATAAAAGGACTGTTCTAAATTCATTATTTAATCAGTATAAGCTTTTAAACCAAGAAGTTCCAGTAGGTTAAATCAATGCATCTTGGGTTAATCTTTTTCACAACTCACAAATAAAGTGGCCTTAACAAATTAAACTCCACTGTTACAGTGCTTTTGGATCTATTATCAAAATATTGAACAATTGTGTGGAAACTTGCATTGAATTGAATGTTCTTGCAGTGCTGGTAAGCCCTGGTCCACATCCAAGTTCTCTGTTTCTGAGCTAATTGCACTGGGATTGTGTTCCAGTTTGTAAATGTATTTCTGCATCAGAGAGAGGATGGTTAAAAAAAAAATGGTTTGAAGGTCAGAGTAAGCTGAAGTCTCAGTTACCAAGGGCACATGAACAGCAGGCTCATGGATAGCTTCTTCTCAACAACCTTCTGACTCTTGAAGACCACACAGCACTGAGCTCAACTATGAACTGCTATGGACTGTCTCTGGTTGCATTATTTTTTTTCCGCACTTGCATTGCAGTTATTAATTTATTGAACTTTTGTTTATTATACCTAATTTATAAGCATTGCGTTTACATGTCTGTTGTACTGCTGCAGGTAAGAATGTCATTGTTCCGTTGTCAGCACGTATGACAATTAAACACAGAATATAGCAACAAGGAACGGCAGATGCTGGTTTACAAAGGATGGGCATTGAAGAAGGGTCCTGACTGTAATGATTACCCATCTATGTTCTCCAAGGATACTGTCTACATTGATATTTGTTGGAATAAATTGTATTTGACTTGTACCCTGAATCTGGCTTTCATCTGGGACCTAATTACTCTCTTAATTATGGATCAGATCAGGATAGCACACGAAGAAAATCGTGTCGAGCAGTGCTAAAATTCTCAAACAAGTCAGTTTATTCAAGGTCTTAACAGGACACACTGAGAAACACTCTGACAGAAACCAAAGTGTTTCAATGACTCACAACACCCACAGACTTTGAAATACTGTGATTCAATGGTTACATGTGAATATATTACATTTTTTAAATAATTAATCTGCGATCAATGTTTCGTTGTAATCTTTCATCCTTGATTTCTCTCTCATAATGTAAATGTTAACTTTTTGTTCCTTTTACACTAAATAAAAACTATTCTCCCATTTTTCTGACAAATGTGTGTAATCATGATTGTCACAGACTTTGTGGGCCAAGGGACTGTTCTATGTTCTATGTTCTAATTGCTGCTGGAATGACAATAGCATCAGTCTGCAAGCTTCAATCCCTCACAGTACTCATCACAGAGGATGCAGACTTACTCGTGGCTGTGTGGCACATTGGTTTCCATCCCAAGGAATTTGTCAATTACAATGGTAGGATTGCATTTTGAGTTTGGTTTGCCAAGATTGAATAAACAAATTGCAGTGAAACCTATTTCAATGTTTGAAAATCCCACTTGCAAGTAAGTTTTCCCAATCCTCAATTTATTGTGCAGTTGATTGAACAGAGGTTTGAACATATGACAATCTCAGTTATAGAGATATAATTTGCAATGTTGTATAGAAGAAAGATTTTGGTATGAATTTCTCAACAAACCTGTGTTGGTTGAAATAGTACTAGTGCTTGGGGAGGCTGCATATCATGACATCAAAGACCCATGCCATCCTGGTCACACTCTCATTACACACCTGCCATCAGGAAGAAGGCACAGGAGCTGAAAACTATGACCACCAGGTTCAAGAACAGCTTCCTCCCAACAACCATCAGGCTCTTGAACATGACAAAATGCAAACTAAACTATCACCTATGCACTATCTTGGTTGCATTAAGAACTTTGGGCTTATTTGCGTGAGTATTGGGGTTGTTAATTCATTGGCTCATGAAACATTTCCATAATTGACCTGCTGCTTGGATTAGCAACACTTTGAAAAATAAACTTGCAAAACAAATAGGCGGCACGGTGGTGCAGCTATAGAGTTGCTGCCTTACAGATATTATTACAGGAGAAAGGCTGTGGGGGATGTGGTCAGTAATGCGTCATCTGCATATCATTTGTTATAATACATCGGAGCTTTTCAAACTGTTTTGTAGGAGATGCAGTGGCTGAAGGAAATTAAGACCAGTTCATGATCTCACCTAAAGCTGCCTGGGAAAGTGCCTATGAGTTGCTAGATCAGTCCAGGAAGACATGGTTACCTTAGTGCGCGAACCCTAGGGAAGGCTGATGGAGACGGCGGGCAACGCGTTTGCGGTGGTCTCAGTTTATGGTGTTGGCAGAGGCAGCAGTTGGGTGAGTGAATGAAGCAAGCACAGCCTACGGCAGCTTCATGTAGCAGCATTAGAAGGAAACATAGAAAATTGGTGCAGGAAGAGGTCATTTGGCCCTTCGAGATGACAGCATCGCACTGGGCCACGTTGACCCCTACTCCATTGATCCACTGCTGCCAGGATATTAGCCCTTAAATTGAGAAAATAAGAAATTGCATGTCTCCTTGATTCAATGTTGGACATTTCAGAGACTTGTAAGTTGCAAGATGGTGGTGGAATGTGATAAGACTGTGTGTTGTTCTTGAAGGGGATCTATTGTATTCTGGTATAGCGTGATTTGTCAGGGTAGCATGCAGTACACAGATTTCATTGTATCTCTGTCCTTGTAGCAATAAATAAACTCTCACCTGTGTCCACCAATCAGGAAAGTTTAGGCCCGAAACGTTGCCTATTTCCTTCGCTCCATAGATGCTGCCTCAACCTCTGAGTTTCTCCAGGACTATTGTCTACAATCACTTACCAGATTTGTCCCATCCCTCCACCTCACTTCCAGCTTTTTCCTCCGCAATGTAATCAGTCTGATGAAGGTTCCAGACCCAAAGCATCACCTATCAATGTACTCCAGAGATGCGACTTGACCAGCTGAGTTATTTCAGCAATTTGTGTCTTTTGTTGTAAATAAATTAACTAACTAACTAAACAGTTGGAAATAGTATCCTGAAACTAGAAATCAGAGGATCATTGAGCACCTCCACCAACCACACACACAAGCGCCACTGACAAGAATCAACATAAGGAATACAGATCAAGTATGTTTCAAGAGATCTCTCCTGCTCCTTAGGATACCTTTGAGAAATGCCATAACAACTGTCTTCTCTCCAGGTCACCATCGCTGAGAATTATGCAGGTACATTTTTTTTTGCATGACCAAGTATTAACATGTTTTTTGACCAATAACTCAATTTGTTCAAATTACCCTAAATAAACATGAACTCTAGGCAACTGTGTGGTAACATGTCTGCAGAGTAACTTGGGGGTTGTTCACTATTTGAAAGGCAATTTATAAATCCCAAATTATGTTGTGTTTTTTTATTTTTGGGTAAATTACCCTGAGAAATTTGTATGGTGTTCACCATAATAAGGCAAAGTTAAAAATTCATTGATATCTTCACAAAATTAGCCAATAGAGAGGCATGTATTTGATTTGAGCTGCTGCCTCGCAGAGCCAGTAACAATGGGTTCAAACCTGACCACAGATGCTGTCTATGTGAAGTTTGCACGTTCCCCCTGTGACTTCATAGGTTTCCTCCCAGTGCTCTGGTTTCCTCCCACATCCCAAAGGTACATGCACGGCCCTCTGCAAATTGTCCCCAGTATGTAGGGAGTGGATGCAAAAGTGGGATAACATAGAACTAGTGGGAATGGGAATATCATTGATGTGAAGGGCCGGTTTCCATGTTGTATCTTTCAATCAATCAATTAATTTTCTTGTCTTCCAGTTAACTATTTGTTTTTTCTCTCCAGAATATGTTGTATTTTAACGGCTACTGAAGAAGCTTTGTTCTGAAATTATGCAGATTAATACATTTCTAAATTATTTAACATGCTCAGATTGGTTTCCATCCCCAGAAATTTGTCAATTACAATTGTAGGATTTCATTTTTAGTTTGGTTTGCCAAGATTGAATAAACAAACTGCAGTGAAACCTACTTCAATGTTTGAAAATCCCACTTGTAAGTAAGTTTTCCCATTCCTTAATTATTGTGCAGTTGATTGTCATATATGCAAACCTTTGTTCAATCCCAGTTATGGAGAGGGAATTAATTTGCAATGTTGCATAGAAGAAAGATTTGGTTTGAGTTTCCCAACAAACCTGTGTTGGTTGAAATGCTACTAGTGCTTGTGGAGACTGCATAGCACAACATCAAAGACCCATGCTATCCTGGCCACACTCTCATTACACTGCTGCCATCGGGAAGAAGGCACAGGAGCAGAAAACTCTGACCACCAGGTTCAAGAACAGTTTCCTCCTAACAACCATCAGGGTCTTGAAAACGACAAAATGCAAACAAAACTATCACCTCTGGACTATCTTGGTTGCATTAAGAACTTTGGACTTTGTTGCGTGAGTATTGGGATTGTTATTTTATTGACTCGTGAAACATTTCCATAATTGACCTGCTGCTTGGATCAGCAACACTTTGAAAAATAATCTTGAAAAATAAATGAGCGGCACGGTGGTGCATCAGTAGAGTTGCAGCGCTGGCGACCCGGGTTCGATACTGACTACGGGTGCTCTCTGTTGGAGTTTGTACATTCTCCCAGTGACCAGTTGGGTTTTCTCCAGGATCTTCATTCCCAAGAAGTCGGTGGGGGCGCTGCGAGCCGGCTGCCCTGCCAGCAGCGTGTTAGTCATTTTCTACTTTTTTTGTTTTTTAGTTTGTCCCAATGTGTGTTTTTAATGTTTCTCGGTGTGCCTTGTGTGGGGGGGTTAAGGGCAAAACCGCTTTGGTCGCCTCCTCCACGGAGAGGCGTCTTTTTCCATATCACCTCCCTCATGGCCTAACACCAAGGATCGGTGCGGCCTTTCCCAGAGACGCGCCCGGGGCTTAAGCCGCGGGCGCAGCGTAGATGTTTTAATCGCGGAGCGGGTGACCCCTCGCTGGGGGTCGCCAGAAGGGAGCGCTCCGATCACTGGCCTGCGGAGCTCCAGCTGGCGCGACATCCGGAGCCTGGGATCCCTCCTTGGGGACCCAGAGGAGAAGAGCTCTGACTGCCGGCAGCCTACTTCTAACTGCGGGCGTGGCGGTGACTTACCATCCGGAGCGGGATCCCTCGGCCCACAACATCTTTTGAAGCCGCGGTCTGCGGTGCTTCTAATTGCGGCACGGTGGGGACTTTAGATCTTCGACTGCCAGCCTGCGGCCTACATCACCGATTCAGAACTTACCTTGTCTGCACATCTGGCCACCCGCAGCGGCGACTGCGGAGGTTGGTGGTCCAGACCACAGGGGGGAAAATGGAGGAGGACTGACTAAATTTTGTGACTTCCACCACAGTGATTTTTTTTTTTTTTTTTTTTTTAATTTCAAAATAGACTTTATTCAAGTAATAAATATTTACAATACATCAACCGTGCGAAAAATCCATCCGACATTTTCGGAGGCTATACAAATTCTTCCATGCAGTCTATATACATTTTTCAAATTTTACTAATTAATCCCCCACCCGTGCCACTCATGTGGCCCCCCGGCATGGGATACCTTCCCTTATTTTGAGGGGCGTCTCCACCATACAGTGCCCCCATGTCCAGCAGCGGAAGGACCTTAGACTGTGGCCCTCCCCCACCGAGCCTTGGCGTTGGCTGCACCGAGCTTCAGTGCGTCCCTTAGTACGTACTCCTGCAGTCTGCAGTGGGCCAGTCGGCAACATTCCCCGACGGACATCTCGCTCTGCTGGGTGGTGAACAAAGCTCGGGCAGACCAGAGAGCGTCTTTCACCGAGTTGATAACCTTCCAGCAGCACTTGATGTCAGTCTCTGAATGTGTCCCTGGGAACAGTCCGTAAATCACAGAGTCCTCTGTGACAGAGCTGTTTGGAATAAAGCGTACCAGGGACCCTTGCATTTTTCTCCAGACTCTTTGGGCAAATCCACACTCTGCAAAGAGGTGGGCGACCGTCTCCACTCCATAGCAGCCGTCCCGAGGGCAGCGTGCGCTGGTAGTGAGGTTCCGATGGTGCAGGAAGGATCTGACTGGGAGGGCTCCCCTCACCGCCAGCCAAGCCAGGTCTTGGTGCTTGTTGGTGAGTTCTGGCGATGAGGCATTTTGCCAGACAAGCTGGGCAGTCTGCTCAGGGAACCACGCCACCGGGTCCATCGAGTCCTTTCCCTGCAGTACCTGCAGGACATTCTGTGCTGACCACTGCCCAATGGACATGTGGTCAAAGGTGTTGGTCCGGAAGAACCTTTCCACAGACGACAGATGGGGCGGCAGTGACCAGCTGACTGGCACATTGCGTGGCATCTGCGCCAGGCCCATCCTTCGCAACACCGGGGACAGGTAGAACCTCAGCAGGTAGTGACACTTGGTGCCCACGTGCCTTGGCTCTACACTCCGCCTGATGCAGCCACACACGAAGGTGGCCATCAGGATGAGGGCGACGTTGGGCACGCTTTTACCCCCGTTGTCTGCCGACTTGTACATTGTGGCCCGTCGCACCCGGTCCATCCTCGACCCCCAGATGAACTGGAAGACGGCCCGGGTGATCCCTGTGGCGTAGGAAGGAGGGACAGGCCACACCTGTGCCAAGTACAGCAGGCCCGAGAGCACCTCACACCTGATGACCAAATTCTTTCCCGCTTCCACCACAGTTTTTTTTTTTTTATTTCAAAATAGACTTTATTCAAGTAATAAATATTTACAATACATCAACCGTGCGAAAAATCCATCCGACATTTTCGGAGGCTATACAAATTCTTCCATGCAGTCTATATACATTTTTCAAATTTTACTAATTAATCCCCCACCCGTGCCACTCATGTGGCCCCCCGGCATGGGATACCTTCCCTTATTTTGAGGGGCGTCTCCACCATACAGTGCCCCCATGTCCAGCAGCGGAAGGACCTTAGACTGTGGCCCTCCCCCACCGAGCCTTGGCGTTGGCTGCACCGAGCTTCAGTGCGTCCCTTAGTACGTACTCCTGCAGTCTGCAGTGGGCCAGTCGGCAACATTCCCCGACGGACATCTCGCTCTGCTGGGTGGTGAACAAAGCTCGGGCAGACCAGCTTCCACCACAGTGATGAATGCTGTGGTGGATGTTTTATTGTGTAGTGTGTTCTTTTTTATTGTACCGCTGCTGGCAAGTTCATTTCACTGCACTTTAATGTGCACGTGACGAATAAATCTGACTATTGACTACAAGCTTGTAGGCTAATTAGCTGGGTGTATGTGTAAATTGTTGTGAGTGTGTGTAGGATAGTGTTAATGTGCGGGGCTTGTTGGTCGGTGCGGACTCATTGGGACAAAGGGCCTGTTTTCGCACTGTATCTCTAAGCTAACCTAAACTAAACTTAAATCAAAAGCTTTGAACATTGGAAATCCAAAAGAGAAGGAAAATATAAATTATCAAAGCATTCGGCAGATTCAGCAGTATTTGCAGAGTGAGAAACAGGGAATTTCAAGCTCATTTTCCAGAATAAGAATGCATGAAAGTAATGGAACAATGATTTTGCTTGACTCTGCCCAATGTCACTTAGCTCTATTGGATAGGGGTTAAACTGGCTCGGTTCAAGCTGCCTGTGTCTCTCTGAAACCAGCTGAATGCTGTAATACACATATTCCTGCCCTTGTAATGTGATCCAGAAACAGGCCCTTTGGCCCACATTAGCATACTGGCTACGCCCTGCTTTACTCTGCCTGAATGTCACTTAACTCTACTCTTAATACAGTGGTCAGAGTAAAATTTAGGAACTGTCAATGTTGCTGAATCTGCTGAATGCTTTGAGAATGTTTATTTTTCTTTATTTTGGATTTCCAATGTTCAGAGCCTTTGATTTAGTTGTTTTTCAAATTGGTGCTTCATTTAGCATACTAAATAATTCCTATCCATATACCTGCCCAAATCTCTTTTAAAAGTTATAACAACCCATTTCTATAGCTCCCACTGGCAGCTCATTGCAGTTATGGACTGCCCTCTGAGTGAAAACGTTGCCCATGAGGTCATTCTTAAATCTCTTCCCTCTCACTATAAATCTAAAACCACAAGTTGTAAAATCCTCTATCCCGGGGAAAAGACTGTGAATGTTCCTTTATTCCTGCCCCTCATGATCTTGTAGAGCTCAATAAGGTCCCCCCCCCCCAGTCTCCTACATTCTGAAGAAAAAAAATCCCAGCATATCCAATCTCTCCCTATAATTCAAGCCTGCAAGCCTAGGAAACATGGCAATACAGGGAACTGTGGATGCTGGAATCTAGTGCAAAACACAAAATGCTCAAGGAACTCAACTGGTCAGCCAGCATCTTTGGAGGGAATGGACAGGAGACATTTTAAATTGGGTTTGAATAAGAATCCTAACTAAAAACACAGTCTGTTTATTCTTGCCTGACCTGTTGAGTTCCTCCAGCACGTTGTGTTGAACTGCAGGTCACATCCTGGTACACCTGCTGTCTTAGATATCAGTGTCCTTACTGAAAATACACTGGGCACCCTGTTTGTTGATAGATGTATACAGAGTATTTCAAATCAATATTACTTTGACATTCAAGTTAATGCTTATGTGCCAGGTTCACCCGTCACCCTCTGGATAAGCTTCTTCCTCAAATAAAGGTTTTGACAGAAGAAAAAAAGTCTTACTACCCATTGAAGTTCAATTCTAGCTGATCCATGGCAGGGCTGGCTGTAAACATCGCTTAAAGCAGTTTTGTGTCTTTACTTAAAATGCTCTTTGATTTGTTCCCGAGCCTCAGTGTGCAATGAGGAGCCCTTCTGTTGTTATTCTGCAATTGTGAATGCAAATTGATTGAGAGAAACAGCAAGGGACTTGTCCTTTGGCCCACCCAGTCCATACCAGCCATTGATCACCTGTTTGCACTAGTTCTATGTTATCCTACAATAGCATTCACCCCCCATATGCTAGGGGGAATTTCACAAAGGCCAATTAATCTGTAAATATCTATATTACTGACAGCGACAGAAAATATCTTTAGACAACAAACAGCATTCAATTCCATTCAACGACTATTTGAAACTTGGATTCAATGAGTAAACAATTGTTCAACAATTTGTAGTCAAATATTGTGCCATTTATGTTCTCAATAAACAGCCTCAATCAATATGTTTGTAAAGAATAAATCAGAGCTAAAACACTGAAGGTGATTGCAACATTATAAAATGATTCCTCGCTGTGTGATTTTTTTTATTTCTACATTTGCAATTATCTAAGCAACTTCAAGAGAAAGTAAACATTAGAAGAGTGTAGGCTGGGAAACATTTGTTTTGTCAATATTGATAATATACAGTTGAAACAATTGAAACAATTTACAGATGGGGTTACTGTAATTAAAGTGATTGCTTTAAATCAACAAACAGATAATATGAGGCGACAAAAGGAACTGCAGATGCTCCGTGGAAAGCATGTTATTGGGATGCATCACAGCATGGTTTGGAAACGGCTCCATTGAAGACCACAATAAATTCCAGAGAATTGTGGACACAGCCCAGACCATCACACAAACCAACCTCCCTTCCATTAACTCCATTTACATAGAACGCTACGTCGGCAAGGCCACCAGCATAATCAAGGATGGGTCGCAACCTGGCAACTCCCCTCTCCCATCAGGCAAGAGGTACTGAAGTGTGAGAACACACACCTCCAGAATCAGGGTCGGTTTCTTCCCAGCTATTAACAGGCAACTGAACCATCCAACCAACAATTTGGGAGCAGTCCTGAGCTACTATCTACCTCAGTGGAGACCCTTTGATCGGACTTTACTGGATGTTATCTTGCACTAAATGTTATTCATGTTATTTCCCTTGATCATGTGTTTGTACATTGTGGATGGGTCAATTGTAATCATGTATTGTCTTTCCTCTGACTGGTTAGCACACAACATAAGCTTTTCACTGCACCTCGGTACACATGACAATAAATTAAACTAAATAAAAATGTTGCAACCTTGAGCAAAACACAAGGTGCTGGAGGAACTCAGCAGCTTAGGCAGCATCTGTGGAGGGATGGATAGATGATGTTTTGGGTCAGGACCCTTTTTCAATCTGACCTTAGTACTGGGGTGGAAGCTAGCAAATTGGTGAGTGCAGGACAATGTCTGACAAGTGATAGGTGGATACAGGTGGGGATAGTGTGATTGGCATATGTGTGGACTAAGTGACAAAGGCGAGAGGTGAAAAGGAGAAAAACAGATAAGGAGGGAAGAAGAGTGAAATGTGAAGCCAGAGGGAGGGATGAAAATGGAAGAATACAGGGGATGGGAAGGTTAAGGGAAGGAGAGTGTGAGGAATGGATGGGCACTGGAGAGGGGGGGGGGGAGTTTGGGAAACAGTAAGGGAGAGGAGGAAGGGGAATGCGAGTTAAAACTCGAAAAAATCAATGTTGATAGACACAAAATGCTGGAGTAACTCAGCAGGACGAGCAGCATCTCTGGAGAGAAGGAGTGGGTGATGTTTCGGGTCGAGACCCTTCTTCAACCTGTCCATACAATCAAGCGCTAATCCTATTTATATCGCTTGTATCGCCAATCAACTCCCCCCAACCTCTCTGGACCCACCTACATTTGCGACAATTTTCTGCAGCTGGTTAACCCACCAACCATCACGTCCTTGGCTTGTGGAAGCAAACCAGAGACCTTGTTGCACCAAGAGCATGCACACTCCAAGGCCAAGATTAAAGATGGATCTCTGGAGCTATGAAGCAGCAGCACCTGTGTTCTGCACTCATTTGTGCATGCGGACCATTGATTTATCAAATAACATTTACAGGCCTTTATTAACAATCATTGATCATATTAACAGAAATGTCAAAAACTAGAATGCATAACTGTAGATGTTATGTGCATGTCCCTTTAATAGTAGTGACGTAGTCCCTGCTAACCACTCCCCTATAATCAAGTATATCTGTGTCCTCCCATCCCCTAGCTCTCTCTCTAGTGAACGTGACTGACCATGTACAGCTAGGGCAGTAATGTGTGTGTAGTTAATAAAAGCTATAGTAAAGAATTCCTTGTGTACGTGCATGTTCTTTACATGGCATCAGAAGTTTCTTTCCCTGCGTCTCCTGTGTATCGGGTTTTATTTCTTTAATCCCAGTGCCCCCCTCCCTGACTCGCTATGGCTTCCTCCTGTCGTAAGCCAGACCCTCTGATCTTCAACGATGACATTGCTCACCGCTGGAACGTCTTCCGACGTGATTTCGAACACTATGTCGCAATCGCCCACCCTGCAGTTGCCCCGGCGGTCAAAGCCTCCCTCCTCCTCAACCTGGCCGGTCCGGAGGCTCTGGAATGGTCGGAGTCGTTCGTGTATGGGCTCAACGAGAGCGCTCAGGACCCGGCATGTTTGATCGAAAAGTTTACTGAAATGTGTGATGTTCCCACCAACTGCATTCTGGAACGTTTTAAGTTTTTCGCCCGCCGCCAGAACCCTGGTGAGTCTGTGGACAATTTCGTCGCTGCTTTGCGGCACCTAGCTCGCCGCTGTAACCTGGGTGCCGCGACCCCTGATACCCTGACCCACGATGTCTTGGTGTATGGTCTACGGGACGAGAAACTGCGATCCGAGCTCCTTTGCAAGCCCGATTTAACTTTTCATGAGGCTCTGCATACCTCTCACTTAGCGGAAGCTGTTTCCTCCGCCGTCTCCCCGCCCGACCATGCGGTCCGCGTGGCCAGTTTCGCCGGCCGCCGGTCCACTACCTCGAGGCGACAGAAGGCGAGCTCCGCTTCCAGCTCAAGACCAGGTCAGCGCTGCCCGAACTACAACTTTGCGTCGCATCGTTTCAATGTATGCCCCGCGTTGGGGAAGACTTGCAATTTCTGCCATAAGCTCAACCATTTCTCGGCGGCATGTCGTTCCCGTGGGAAACCTGGGCTGCCACAGCACAAGCCTTCTAACTACCTGGTACGGGATGATACCATGTCTGGTTCCTATCAACTGCATGACAACCTCCCACTGTCTGATTCGAGCTCTTCCCAGAGTGAGCTAAGTGTGTTTTCGCTGCGAGGTGCACCTGCGCTGATAACAGACCCGACCGTGCAAGTTACTGTGAATGGCACCACTTTCTCTGCTAAGGTCGACACTGGGGCCGCTGCCAACGTTATGTCAACAAGCTTATTCAAGAAGATAAGAAATAATGAGCGTGTTACCACTGAACGCTCTGTCCTTCGTGCCTATGGGGGAGGTTTGCTTGTTCCTGTGGGGAAGGCCACTCTCCACTGCAAAGTACTGAAGGCCGCTCGGCCCCTCTCTTTCTTCCTACTGGACGGCAAATGTGCACCCCTGCTCGGTATCCAGGCTTGTCAGGACCTTGGGTTGGTCAACTTCCATCGTGACATCCGCATGGTGCAGCAACCCCTAGACCCACTGATTGAATACCCAGACGTTTTGATAGCAAGCTGGGGAAGCTCCCCTGCAGCTACAAGATCGCTCTCAATCAGGATATTGAACCTGTCATCCGCCCTCCCCACCGAGTGTCGTTCGCGATGAAAGACAAAGTTGAGTCCACACTTCGTGATATGGTGGCCATGGGCATCCTGACGGAGGTGAGTGAGCCAACTCAGTGGGTCTCCACCATGGTTGTCGCTGCGAAGAAGGACAAAAGCGAACTGCGAATCTGCATCAACCCAAAGGATTTGAACTTGGCTATCAAGCGCCCACATTATCCTATGCGAACTGTTGAAGATGTCGCTGCACAAGTCGGCCCGGCCACTTTGTTTTCGATTCTGGACGCTAAGAGTTCGTTTTGGCAGATACCACTAGATGAACGGTCCTCATACCTGACGACATTCGGCACACCATTCGGGAGGTTTCATTTTCTGCGCATGCCGTTCGGGATCAACTCCACCAGTGAGGTATTTCAGAGAACGACGGAACAGCTGTTCGCGGGGCTCCCGTGCGCAATCATTGATGACGACATTCTAGTGTATGGGAAGGATGTCGTGCAGCACGACCATAACCTCCGGCTAGTCCTGGATCGAGCCCGGGAGGTCAACCTAAAGCTCAACCCAAAAAAGTGCCGGTTTCGCGTCCCGGAGGTCACTTACGTGGGACATGTTTTTACAGCGTCCAGGCTGAAGCCCGACCCGCAGAAGACAGCCACGATTTCTGAGATGCCCGCTCCTGAAGATGTGCCGAGCCTCCAGCGTTTCCTGGGCATGGTCAACTACCTGGGGAAGTTCATCCCTGACTTGAGTGAGTTGAGCGCTCCACTGAGGGACCTGGTAAAAAAGGACACTGCCTGGGCTTGGTTCCCGCAGCACCAGAAAGCCTTCGATGTCCTCAAGTCCAAGCTGATCAGCACCCCGACGCTGAAGTACTTCGACCTCAAGCGTCCCATCGTCATCACCTGTGATGCCTCCAAGTTTGGCCTGGGCGCCGCCTGCTTGCAGGTCCACGATGGGGTACAACTGCCAGTGTCGTACGCGTCCCGCACGATGACTCCTGCCGATCAGCGCTACGCCCAGATTGAAAAAGAGCTGCTGGCTGTCGTGTTCACCTGCTCAAAGTTTAAAGACTATATCCTGGGCACGCATTTTTCCATTGAAACTGACCACCAGCCTCTGGTCACCATCCTCAACAAGCCAATTCACGCGGCCTACTCCCGGCTCCAGCGGATGATGCTTCAGCTACAGCGCTTTACCTTCTCCGTGGTGTATCGTAAAGGCAAGGACATGTTTATCGCAGACACGCTGTCTCGGGCGCCCCTTGCATCGACCACTCGTCACCCTTACGAGGCATCCGATTTGATAGTGTTGAATGTCAACTTCGTGCCTTCCAACCAGTTGAAGTCTCTGGTTAAACACACTGCTGCTGGTGCTTCTTTCCAACAGCTGGCTGCGGTCATACAGCGGGGTTGGCCTGACCGCCGTTCTTCTCTGCCGGCTGCAGCAGTGCCATACTTCCTGGTCCCTGACGAGCTGGTGCTGCGTGATGGTGTGATTGTAAAGGGGCACAAGGTGGTAGTGCCTGAAGCTCTACGACAACAATACTTTGAAACTGCTCATCGTGGCCATCCCGGGGCCGAAGCCACTCTTTCCATCGCTCAGAGCCAGTTTTACTGGCCTGATATGGCCAATTTCTTCTGGGACAGGGTGTCATCCTGCCCTACGTGCAACAGTCTCGCCCCGCAACAGCAGCGGCAGCCCCTTTTGCAGCAACCCGCCCCGGACCTACCTTGGTCTGCGCTGGCGACTGACATTTTCGAATGGCGAGGCAAGCATTTCCTGGTGCTTGTCGATTCCTACTCGAACTGGTTTGAGGTCGACCAGCTGTCCTCTCTGTCATCTTCTGCCGTCATTGAGAAGCTGCGCCGCCACTTCGCCACTTTTGGGTCCCCGGCTAGCCTGCAGTCAGACAACGGCAGCCAGTTCACCAGTGCTGAGTTCCGTGACTTCGCTGACCATTGGAACTTTCGGCACTACACCAGCAGCCCGGAGTACCCGCAAAGCAACGGCCTGGCTGAGTGTGCGGTCCGCAGTGCTAAGGGATTGCTGGAACGTTGTCGCCTTTCAAAGTCGGACATTTACCTTGCTCTCCTGAACCTCCGCAACATTCCCCGCGACCACGTCCTGGGGTCCCCGGCGCAGCACCTGACGTCCCGCGTTGCGCGCCCTCCCATCCCGGTTGCCCAACAAACCCTTACCCCCTCTGTGCTGAAACCTGCCGTGGTCCGGGAGCGTATTGCTAGCAAGCAGTCCATCCAGAAGCGCTCCCATGACAGGTCCTGCCGTGTCCTTCCTCCTCTGTCTCCTGGCCAGGTTGTCCGTATGCGCTCCACCTCCGGTCACCATGGGCTTGCAGTTGTCGTTGGTTCTGCCGGGTCGCCTCGTTCTTACCTGGTCAACCACGATGGCACAGTCTACCGCAGGTCACGTCAACACCTTCGCCTGGTGAATGAGCCTTGTCCCCCTCCTACTGTCCCATATGCTTCCCCCATGTCCTCTCTGCCGCCTCCTGCTTTACCCGTTCCTCCGTCCCCTCGGCCCCTCCCGGTCGTTCTTCCCGTGCCTGTCCCTGTCTCACCGCCAGTCTCGCCTCCCTCCTCTCCCTCGTCGCCGCCGCGCTCTTTGCCCTGCGACTCTCCTGCTAGGATTTCCCCACCTACGCCGGTCCCTTTCGTTCCCGTGGGGGGAGGAGGTGTGAGTGGGATGTGGACCCGCTCTGGCCGTCTCGTGCAGCCGCCTGACCGTTATGGCGAGTATGTATAATTCGGTGTTGCTTTGTTGCTTCTCTGTTGTGTAACTTCCCCTAGCGCATGAGACATGGTCGTCTGTCACTTTTCTTTCTTTTGTAGAGGAAGGATGTAGATGTTATGTGCATGTCTCTTTAATAGTAGTGACATAGCCCCTGCTAACCACTCCCCTATAATCAAGTATATCTGTGTCCTCCCATGCCCTAGCTCTCTCTCTAGTGAACGTGACTGACCATGTACAGCTAGGGCAGTAATGTGTGTGTAGTTAATAAAAGCTATAGTAAAGAATTCCTTGTGTACGTGCATGTTCTTTACAATAACTTTAAGAGGCAACGTTTAAAGGAGATGCGCAGAGTTATTTTTTACAGAGGACCGTGGGTGCCTGGAATGTGCCACCAGGGATGATCCTGCGGGCAGATATGATAGGTGCATTTGAAAAGTTTCCAGGTGAGATTAGCTTATCTTGGAATCATGTTTGGCACAGACATTGTAGGCCAAAGGGCCCATGCTGTACCGTTCTTTGTTTCTAAAAGGAATGCAGGTTTGGTGTGTCGACCTGGATGTTATTGGGATCTTGGGATATGGGGAACGTGGTTTTGAGGTGAAAAATCAGTCATGTTTCTTGAAAGGCCCAAAGTATACCTTGACATACCCTTTTGGAATGGAAAATCTGTCACAACTTTGGGCAAATATCCATCATGCACATTATGATTTAATAAATATTCAAAATTGTAAATAGTATTTTTTCCTCCATTGAGACCTGTCTTGGTGCAAATTATTTTCACTTATAATTACTGTGCCTGTTGCTGAAAATATATTCCTACTGGACTTCAGCTTCTGTCTTGCTGAAAACCTAAATATGTGTCACAAGCTTGTCATCTCTCTTGTGCACCCCTGCGGATATATGTCACTCTCATTATACAATGTGAGAACCAAGTATGAACTGATCTATTGTGGCAGAGATTAATGCTTCGAGCCATAATCATTTGGCTGAGTGGTTCACCCTTCAGTGAGAATCAGGAAAAGGTGTTCGTTCTTATCTATTTGTCCACATACATACATTTTCCGACTTTTTTTGCTAACAATTTCATTATTATGAAGCTGAAAACTGATAAGTGCAGAAGTAATTTGCAGAAGAAATTATTTGATGAAGAAATTAAAATGAACAAAGGGCAACACAGTGGTGCGGCTGATAGAGCTTCTGCCACACAGCACCAGAGACCTGGTTTCGATCCTGACCTTGGGTGCTGTCTGTGTGGAGTTTGCACATTCTCCCTGTGACTGTGTGGGTTCTTTCTGGGTGCTTCAATTTCCTTCTATATCCCAAAGATGTGTGTGTTTGTAGATTAATTGACCTCAGTAAATGGCTCCTAGTGTCTGTAGGATTGAGAAAATATGATGATCTAGAACTAGTGTGAATGGTTAAATCGATGGTCGGTGTGCTTTGAATGGGCTGGAGGCCCAGTTTCCATGGTGTATTTTTCAATACTGCAATCAAAAAACAATTAACTTTTTTATATCTTACCTTATGCAGATCAACAAAACAGGAAACTGAATGTAATCAAAATCTTTAAACAGGCGTCACATGTTATCTCTGTTGGTCCGTGTTAAAGTAATTGGGAGTACACTCCGAACACCAAATAAACTATGAACTACGAACTCTCTTGGTTGTGTTGGGAACTTGGGGCTTTTGGCATGTACTAATATTGGATTTTTGCTTTAATTAATTAACTTTTTTTAGATTGTGTTATCCATGAGTACTGTGTTTACAGACCTGTTTTGCTGCTGCAAGGAAGCATTTCAATTTTCCATTTTTGGTGCATTTGACAGGTAAATACTCTTCAAGAAAAAAACCCCACTGTTCTGCACTTGTTAACTGAAAGCACCCAGTTTCTGCGTCCTTCCACAATGCTACTGCCACTACTTTGCAGACCTGGCATACAAGGAAGTGAGAGTCCACCAGCAAACAAAGCAATCTCAACTGTTAAAGAAACAACTGTGGGAAATATTCAGCTCAAATGACATGGACTTGGCAATTAAAGACAACATTTGCATATCAGCCAATGACATAAAATACCAGGCTGACTTAAACAGTGAGGAAATGGCAAGTGACTTCAATAAGTGATTATTAGACATATTTTGGATACCATACTGACAACAGTTTATGGAAAAGGGGTCCTGACCTGAAACTTCACTTATCCATTCCCTCCACAGATGCTGCTTGACCCGTTGAGTTCCTCAGTTTGGCTCAAGATTCCACATCTGAAATTCCTTGTGTCAGGTGGCATTACATGCACTCAAATGTGATGTGCTAACTTTTGCTTAAGAGAATGGGAATGGAAGGTAATGTACAACACAATTTTAAGGCTTATCTAAGAAAACAGAGACCCAGCTGGTAATTGTTGACAAATCTTTGAAGGTAGAAGAACGATGGAGTGAAAAAAGCATATAGAATCCAAGAACCTATAAACAGCATTCTTCCAGTATCTAAAACATGGCTCACATAAAACATAAGTTCTCCCTTATCTACAATATCATTGTTCCCATTACTGGCCACCAGACACAATGAAGGATATGAAGGTCAGAAGATATTTACTAGGATTGTACCAGTAATTAAGATTAAAATAATGTTATTGATAGAAGCTAGTGTTAAATAGTCATAGGGTCACAAAGATTTACAGCATGCCCCACCTTGTCCATGCTAGATTAGTTCTTTGCCATGTATAGCAAGGTACAGTGAAAAGCATTTTTTTGCGTGCTAACCAGTCAGCGGAAATACGATACATGATTACAATCGAGCTATCCACTGTGTACAGATACATGATAAAGGGAATAATGTTTAGTGCAAGATTATTACTTGCTTGATTCTCCTTGTAAATTATCTGTTTCCAAACAACCTACAATCCTCTCCTACTGGTCATATACCCCCTCTTGGGCACTTTTGATAGACTAAAGGTATGGGGCAGAGGATGTCAAATAAAACATATCACTAAGGTTAAACGCAACAAGGTTCAGTGTATGAAAATGGTATGATGTTTGTCTCACCTTTTACCTACCCTTCTTAGAACATAAGAAAGCAGGAGCAGGAGTAGGCCAGCAAACCTCCAAAGCCTGCACCACCAGCCAATATGATCATGGTGAGCTCTTAAGAACTCCACTCCACTTTCATGCCCATTTCTGTCCCAGGTAATGTCAGTATGTGTAGGAAGGAACTGTAGATTCTGGTTTAAACCAAAAATAGACAAAATGCTGGAGTAATTCAGCGGTACAGGCAGCATCGCTGGAGAGAAGGAATGGGTGACGTTTCGAGTCGAGACCCTTCTTCAGACTAGTCAGTTAAAGTCAGTGGCAGTATTTGTTCTACTGTTTATCTTAGGACTGCTGTCAATCATCAGCAATAGTTTAATGCCTGTCAAAAGTGAATTCAATAGAAAATGCACAGCAATAAATCTTCATAAAGCATCAATTCAAATGTTTTGAAAATATTACAGTCTGTGTTGCATCATATAAAAGGCAAAATATTTAGCAGATAGTAGGTAATCTTTTTATTAACTGAGTGCATCCCATATACATGGAATCACATTGCAGAAAGCAGTATGAAGCATCTCCTGAAATGTATGGTCCAGGAAGGTCATTTAATTTAATGCTTTATTTTCACTTATTTTCTCTTGTCATGGTTCCATGGTATCTATGGACTAAACAAAGAGCTGCTGCAATAAAAAAAAACACTTGGAAATATTCATGACAAGCCCTCAGACAGTCAGCAAGGATAAATGAAACATGTATATTATAACCATATAACCATATAACAATTACAGCACGGAAACAGGCCATCTCGGCCCTTCAAGTCCGTGCCGAACAACTTTTTTCCCTTAGTCCCACCTGCCTGCACTCATACCATAACCCTCCATACCCTTCTCATCCATATGCCTATCCAATTTATTTTTGAAATGATACCAACAAACCTGCCGCCACCACTTCCACTGGAAGCTCATTCCACACCGCTACCACTCTCTGAGTAAAGAAGTTCCCCCTCATGTTACCCCTAAACTTCTGTCCCTTAATTCTAAAGTCATGTCCTATTGTTTGGTTCTACACAAGAGATTATGCAAAGGATATTTTATTGGTGGCTATGAGTCATTGCCACCTTTCACCTGCTTGAAAGACCCATAACTCACTCATTGCCCTGGTAGGACTCTTGTCTACTACAGTGCTCCGAGGGACAGCTTTGCCAAGGAAGAACATTTTAATTATCCAGACATGTATGAAACTTTACTGATGATGTCCTCATATACTGAATCTTAGACTAATTGTGTGCATCCATATTTTCAAAGAGGCGGTAATCCACAAGCAGGATATCTGAAATAAAAACAGAACATGTTGGAAAGACCAAGCCAGCCGAGCAGCACAAGAAATTGCAGAGAATTGTGGATGTTTCCCAGACCGGCACACAATCCAGACTCCCCACCATTTACCATCTGTACCTCACGCCCCCTCGGAAAAGCAGCCAATCTAATCGAAGATATGACCCACTCTGGTCATTCATTCCACTCCTCGCCCCCATTTGAATGAGGAAACAAAAGCTTAATACCATGCATCACCAAAGCCAAGAATAGTTTCTTCCCCTCTGTTATCAAAATTCTGAACGGTCCTCCCATAAACTGGGGTATAGTCCGATTCACCTCTACCCCATTGTGGACATTGGATTTTGTCTATGAAATTAGTGCACAACAATGCTGAGAACTATATTCTGCACTCTGTATCTTTCCCTTTGCATTATCTATTGTACTTGTTCTGTTTTTATCACAGTCGCTGCCTCAAAAAGGCTGGCAGCATCATCAAGGACCCACACCACCCTAGCCACACACTCCTCACCCTGCTACCTTCGGGTAGAAGGTACAGGAGCCTGAAGACTGCAACAACCCGGTTTAGGAATAGCTACTTCCCCACAGCCATCAGGCTTTTAAACCTGGCTCGGAACTCTGAACATTAATATCCCTCCATCTGTTATTTGCACTTTATTAATTTATTAAGTCATGGGTGTATTTATGTATAGAATTGTAGTCAATGCCTTCTATGTTCTGTTGTGCCATGCAAAGAAAGATTTTCATTGTCCTGTCAGGGACACATGACAATAAACTCTTTTGACTTTTTGACTTTTGACTTGTACTTGGGTATGTCTTGATTGTATTGATGTATATTATTATTATTTTACTTAATTGGATAGCACTGTACCTCGATATAGGTGACAATAACAAACCTAAACTTAAACTTAAACCTCTCTTGGAGCAACAATCAGGAACAATGTTTTTGGTTGGTAACCTTTCATCCGAACTGAAAAAGTGAGAATACAAACCTAAGATGTCAACTCTTCTTATCCCTCCACTGACACTGCCTGACCTGCTGAGCTTTTCCAGCTATCTCTGTTACTGTTTTACAGAGACCATCTGTAATGTGACACCTTCCTGACAATCCCTGTAAGATTGAATTAAAGTGTTTCATTCTTTGAGTCCTGAGTTCCCACTCAAACATCCATATAATAGACCAAGTCATCGTTGAGAGGTGGAATCCGGGTGTTGGAGAATAAAATGTGGTAATGAAAAATTAGTGTAAATGGATGATCGATAGCCAGCATAGACTCAACAGGGTGAAAGGTCAGAGACATAAGGAACTGCACATGCAGGAGTCTATAGCAAAACACAAAGTACTGGAGGAACTCAGTGGGTCAGGCAATGTCTACAGAAGGATTAGGCTGAGCTAGGACCCTTCTAAAGAATCAGGGTGATTGGTCCTTTTCTATGATATATCTCTGCACGACACAAAGTCTACAACTAGAAAATAAGAAAAATTATGGAATTGTAAAAGAAAACAGAAGTATTAACTACTGGAAAGAGAAGGAAAAGTCATTTCTTTTTTCTGTGGGATTCACGCAAATGTTTCATTTCATGTAAATTATCTGAAATATTGTTGGTTTCGGTTGGTTCAACAACTCCTTTTTGAAATGTCTGGTTGCATTCACATCATGAACCAATTTCAACTCATTATCATGAGGGGGGGAAGAGGGGAAACCATTTCCCAGTCACTTCCTGGTCGAGGATGCGTCTTTTCTCCGAATCGCATCTGCGCCCCCTCCCCCTCGCAGCCTACCATCCGGATTGGTGTGACCTTTCCTGCCGGAGACCGGCCAGAGCTTCAGCAGCCGCGCAGCACTGAATTTCATCGTGGAGCGGGTGATGCCTTGCTGGGGGTCGCCTGTGTTGCAGCTCCGGAGTGTTGGGCCTGCTGCTTTAACATCGTGGAGCTGTGGTTTTCAGAGCTTCCAGCCGCGGACGGCACTACCTTTAACATCGTGGAGTCCTGGGATCTTTTGCTGTGGGTTGCCAGTGTTGGAGCTCCAGCCAGCTCGTCCTGTGGACTTTGGGAGCCGCGGTCTCCAGTAAGAAATGGCTGATTCGGAAACTCCAAGCCGCTGAGAGTGTTCTTCCATTCCGATGTCGGAGTTCCAATCATCCCAGCGAGAGGGCCTGATCATCGGGCCGCCGTAGCGGCAACTGCAGAGGGCTCACAGGCCCTGACCAAGGGTGAACAAAGAGGAAGATGACTGAACTTTATTGTCTTCCCTCACCGTGGGAGATGTTGATTCTGCTGTGTTGAGATGTTCATGTTAAATTCTATCATGTATTGTGTTTGTTTTATGGCAGCATGGTAACACAAATCTCACTGTACCAATTAATACATGTGATAATAAATGTAACATGAACTTGAACTTCCTCTAGATGCTTACTCAATGAATGCAACACCCTCTGTATGAAAAAGATGCTCCTTTGTTCTCTTTTAAATTTATCCCGTATATGCTTAAGCCTATGCCTATTAGTTCTAGATTCCCCTACCCTGGGCTAAAGACTGTGGCTATTCACCTCATCCATGACCCCCATGATTAAAGATTACCACTTATTCTTTGACACTTCCACTGTGAAAGCGACATCTTCAGGAACTATCTGTGAAGGAAGATACAGAGAGACAAGAGTAAACAAGCGGATAGCCAAAGATATGAAAGTTGAGCAACTCACCATGTTTCCTCCAGCTGTCAAACATTTAACACATCCAGGTTATTGAAGGCAGCTTTGGGGGTGCAGTCATGCATGCATGCATGCAAACACACAACACACTCACACTACACATTGCCACTACACACGCACACAGCTCACACACACACACCGCACAGTACACACACACACTGCACAGACAATAGACAATAGGTGCATCAGTAGGCCATTCAGCCCTTCGAGCCAGTGTGATCATGGCTGATCATCGCCAATCAGTACCTGTTCCTGCCTTCTCCCCATATCCCCTGACTCTGCTATCTTTAAGAGCCCTATCTAGCTCTCTCTTGAAAGCATCCAGAGAACCACCCTCTGAGGCAGAGAATTCCACAGAATCACAACTCTCTGTGAGAAAAAGTGTTTCCTCATCTCCGTTCTAACTGGCTTGCCCCTTATTCTTATACTGCACTTCCCCTCTTCCCAACTTGACACCATTTAGATAGTAATCAGCCTTCCTGTTTTTGATACCAAAGTGAATAACCTCACATTTATCCACATTAAACTTAATCTGCCATGCACCTGCCCACTCCCCCAACCTGTCCAAGTCACCCTGCATTCTCATAGCATTCTCCTCACAGTTCACACTGCCACCCAGCTTTGTGTCATCTGCAAATTTACAAATGTTACTTTGAATCCCTTCATCCAAATCATTGATGTATATTGTAAATAGCTGCAGTCCCAGCACCAAGCCTTGCGGTACCGCACTAGTCACTGCCTGCCATTCTGAAAGGGACCCATTAATCCATACTTTTTGTTTCCTGTCTGCCAACCAATTTTCTATCCATGTCAGCACTCTACCCCAAATACCATGTGACCTAATATTCCCTCTAATCTCCTATGCAGGAACTTATCAAATCTCTTATGCAGGAACTTTCTGAATGTCCAGGTACACTACATCCACTGGCTCTCCATTGTCTATTTTCCGAGTTACATATTTAAAAAATTCCAGAAGATTAGTCAAGTATGATTTCCACTTCGTAAATCCATGCTGACTCGAACCGATCCTGTTATTGCTTTCCAAATGTGCGGCTATTTCATTTTTTATAATTGACTCCAGCATCTTCCCCACCACTGATGTTAGGCTAACCGGTCTATAATTCCCTGTTTTCTCTTTCCAGCCTTTCTTAAAAAGTGGGATAACATTAGCTACCCTCCAATCCACAAGAACTGATCCTGAGTCAAAAGAACATTGGCAAATTATCACCAATGCTTCTACGATTTCTAGAACCGCTTCCTTAAGTACCCTGGAATGCAGACCATCAGGCCCTGGGGATTTATCAGCCTTCAGTCGCACCTGTCCACCCAACACCATTTCCAGCCTAATGTGGATTTTCTTCAGTTGCTCCGTCACCCCAGATCCTCTGCCCACTATTATATCAGGAAGATTGTTTGTGTCCTCCTTAGTGAAGACGGATCCAAAGTACCTGTTCAACTCATCTGCCATTTCCTTGATCACCATAATAAATTCACCTTTTTCAGTCTTCAAGGGTCTTAATTAAGTTTGTCCTCCTCACATACCTAAAGAAGCGTTTACTATCCTCCTTTATATTCTTGGCTACCTTACCTTCGTATCTCATCTTTTCTTCCCATATTGTCTTTTTAGTTATCTTCTGTTGCTCTTTAAACATTACCCAATCCTCTTGCTCCCACTCATCTTTGCTACATTGTACTTTTCTCTTTTATGTTTATACTGTCCCTGAAGTCTCTTGTCAGCCACGGTTGCCCCTTATTCCCCTTGGAATCTTTCTTCCTCCTACGAATGAACTGAACCTGCACCTTCTGTATTGTTCCTAGAAATACCTGCCATTGTTGTTCCACTGTCATCCCTGCTAGGGTATCTTTTCAGTCAACTTTGGCCAGCTCCTCCCTCATGGCCCCATAGGCCCCTTTATTTAACTGTAACACTGATACCTTCGATCTACCCTTCTCCCTCTCCAATTGTAGATTAAACCTGACCATATTATGGTCACTACCTCCTAATAAGTTCCTTTATCAAGTCTGGTTCATTACATAACACTAAATCCAGAATTGCCTTCTCCCTGGTAGGCTCCAATACAAGCTGCTCTAAGAATCCATCACAAAGCACTCTACAAAGTCCCTTTCTTGGGGTCCAGTGCCAACCTGATTTTCCCTGTCTACCTGCAGGCTGAAATCTTCCATAACAACCACAGCATTACCTTTGCTACATGAAGTTCCTATAGAAGTCCTGCTTTTCAGTCCTCTTCCTAACACTCTGTACTCATGTTGGAGAACATATAACCACATAACCATATAACAATTACAGCACGGAAACAGGCCTTCTCTGCCCTTCCAGTCCATGCCGACCATTTATTTTCCCCTAGTCCCATCTACTGCACTCAGACCATACCCTTCCATACCCTTCCCATCCATATACCTATCCACTTTACTTTTAAATGTTAAAATCGATCCTGCCTCCAACACTTCTGCTGGAAGATCATTTACTCTCTGAGTAAAGAAGTTCCCCCTCATGTTACCCCTAAACTTCTGTCCCTTAATTCTCATGTCATGCCCTCTTGTTTGAATCTTCCCTACCCTCAATGGGAAAAGCTTATCCACGTCAACTCTGTCTATCCCTTTCATCATTTTAAAGACCTCAATCAAGTCCCCCCTTAACCTTCTGCGCTCCAAAGAATAAAGACCTAACTTGTTCAACCTTTCTCTGTAACTTAGTTGCTGGAACCCAGGCAACATTCTAGTAAATCTCCTCTGTACTCTCTCTATTTTGTTGACATCCTTCCTATAACTTCCTTCTTCTTCTTCCCAATGTCGTTTGTGCCACAGCTCACACACACACTGCACAGCTCACATTCTTGGTCACACTGCACAGCTCACACTCACACACAGACTGCACAGCTCACACACACACAGACTGCACAGCTCACACACACACTGCACAGCTCACACTCACGCACACACTGCACAGCTCATACTCACACTGCACAGCTCACACTCATGCTCACACTGCACAACTCATACACACATACACACTGAACAGCTCACACACGCACACACTGAACAGCTCACACTCACACACACACTGAACAGCTCACACACACATCCTGTACAGCTCACACACACACACTCACACACACAAAGTTCCAGTTCAGACAGTAACCATCTTTACTGAGTTCAAACACGATGGCACAAACAGAAGTGAATGGTGCTTTAAATAGTCTGACTTCCTTCATTCGAATACATGGGTCAACAAACACCATGCGCTAAATGGCAATATGAAAAATGTAAGCGGTTGTGCCTTTATAAAGGGTGGATTAACCTTATGGGTTCATTTTGGCTGTAGTTTGAAAACCTTCCATCCTTTTTTGAAAAAGCAAACCAAATTTTTCAAAGGAGAAACCTTCAGTTTAGTCAGACGTCACTGTAATAGGTTTCATTTAACCATGCTCAAATTGAATAAAAAAGTAAAGTTCCCACATGTGCCTTGTTTTATTGACATTGTACCTATTATTATGATTGATACCTCTTAAACATTGCATTATTGTCTTATTTAATTGGAACAGAGCTCAGCTCCGCTTACTGTGATACATTCCAATGTAAACTGCAGATTTTGTTTCTTTGCCATTAAATTAATTGGACAAATTCAGCCGTGAAATAATTATTGATGGTCGAGGAGATTTTTAACTGAAAGGAAATGAACTAATAAGAAAATGTCGGCATTCTCTTCCATTAGCAAATACACTTGACATGCTGGTTATATTTAGCCTGTGTTCCTGGCCAAGTACTTGTAGTGAAGACACTCCTGCTGGTAAAAAGGAGACTGTCCAAAACTGCATCTGATAACGGTTGCTTTCAAATACCCAGTCATCCGTGTTTGCATGTTAATGACAATGCAGTGCAGAATATTAACACTGCAAAAATGGAATGAAAGTGTTTATGTAGCATTATAGTAAGATGCAGCATTTGCAGATAAAAATATTCAGCTTTCGTGCTTGGGTTTTTTTCGAATTCTGTCCAGTATTAGTATCGATAACAGCCTCTCCCTCAAGACAACAAACTCTCCCTCAATGTCAGCAAGACAAAATGTTCAAGAAGGAACTGCAGATGCTGGAGAATCGAAGGTAGACAAAAATGCTGGAGAAACTCAGCGGGTGGGCAGCATCTATGGAGCGAAGGAAATCGGCAACGTTTCAGGCCAAAACCCTTCTTCTGACTGATGTAGGGTGGGGGGGGGGGGGGGGGGGGAGGGGAAGAAGAAAGGTAGAGGAGGAGCCAGAGGGCAGGGGGAGAGCTGAGAAGGGGCGGAGACAGCAAGGGCTACCGGAAATTGGAGAAGTCAATGTTCAGGTCACTGGGATGCAGACTGCCCAAGCGGAATATGAGGTGTTACTCCTCCAATTTCCGGTGGTGCTCACTCTGACAATGGAGGAGGCCCAGGACAGAAAGGTCGGATTTGGAATGGGAGGGGGAGTTGAAGAGCTGAGCCACAGGGAGATCAGGTTGGTTAATGCGGACCGAGCGGAGATGTTCGGCAAAACGATCGGCAAGCCTACGCTTGGTCTCACCGATGTAGATCAGCTGACATCTAGAGCAGCGGATGCAATAGATGAGGTTGGAGGAGATGCAGGTGAACCTCTGTCGCACCTGGAACGACTGCTTGTGTCCTTGAATTGAGTCGAGGGGGGAGGTAAAGCGACATGTGTAGCATCTCCTGCTGGTTGCAAGCGAAAGTGCCCGGGGAGGGGGTGGTACGGGTGGGAAGGGAAGAATTAACCAGGGTGTTATGGGTGGGGAGGGATGAATTGACCAGGGAGTTACGGAGGGAGCGGTCTTTACAGAAAACAGACAGGGGGGGAGATGGGAAGATATGGCTAGTGGTGGGGTCACGTTGCATGACAAAACTAGTTATCGACTTCAGGAAATATGGTGGAGTAGATGCCTTAATCAGCATCAATGGTACCAAAGTGGAAATGGTTGAGACCTTCAAGTTCCTTGAAGTTAATATCAGTCTGAAGAAGGGTTTCAACTCGAAATGTCACTCATTCCCTCACTCCACAGATGCTGCCTGTTCCGCTAAGTTACTCTAGCATTTTGAGTTTACCAATGATCTGCTGTGAACATACCGCATGGAAGTAACAGCCAAGATGCCAAACCACACCTCAGGAAACTGAGGAAATTTGGCATGTCTCCAAAGACTCATTCAAATATCTACAGATGTACAGTAGAAAGCATACTGTCAGGATGTATCACAGTTTGATTTGGGAACAGCTCTGCCCAAGACTGCACGAAACTTTGGAGAGTTGTAGATGTAGCCCAATCCATCACAAAGAGAAGGCTCCACATCAATTGACCCAATATACACTTCACGTTCCCTTGGACAAGCAGCCAACATAATCAAAGACTTGTCCCACCCCAGTCATTCCTTCTACTCCCTGCTCCCATCATGGAGATGATACAGAAGCTTGAAAGCGTGCTCCATCAGACTCAGGAACAGCTTCTTCACTACTGTTATCAGGAGAGGAAACGGGAACATGCAGAGTAAACAGTGGTCATACAACGTACAAACTCCATACAGACAGCCCCCATAGTCAGGATCGAAACGGGGTCTCTGATGCTGTAAGCAGCAACTCTTCCACTGCACCACCATGCCGCACTGTCGCTGGAACTGTTGCACTACAATGCTGAGAATTATCATGTGATTGATTGGGTAGTGAAAAAAAGCATTTCACTGTACCTCAGTACGTGTATTAATAATAAACTTAAACCTAAAGCACAACCGGGGACAAAAAATGCTGGTGTAACTCATGGGCCAGGCAGCATCTTTAGTGAACAAGAACAGGTGATGTTTCGGATCAGGACTTCTTCAGATTGATTGTGGGGGGGAGGGGGGGGAAGGGTGCGGAAGGGTGGGAGGGAAGAAACTTGGGAGAGAGGAGTGGCAGGACATAGCCTGGCAACTAGTAGCTGAACACAGGCAAGGGGGGGGGGGGGGGTAGGGGGGGGATGTTGATAAGAAGATGGTTTGATCAAAGGCCAAAGATTTAAACAGAAGGTGAATGACAAAAGGTTTGAAGAGTTCCAAATTGTGAGGCTAGAGGAAGGAATATGGATGGAGGGGACGGGAGAAAGGAGAAGTAGGTGCAAGTTCAGGTGGGGCACATGGCAGGGTAGGGAAATAAATCTGGGGGGAGGGGTGTGGGGGAGAAAGGTGAGGGACAGAGGTTTTTAGAGGTTACCTAAATTTAAGAATTCAATGTACACACAATTGGATAGTAAGCGATCCAAGCTGAAAATGCGATGTTGTCCCTGCAGTTCGTGTGTGGTTGCACTCTGGCAATGGAAGAAGCCCGGGCCAGAAAGGTCAATACGGGAATGGAAAACTGAGTTAAAATGGTTAGCAATGGGGAGATCCAGTGTGCCTAGCGGGCCGAGTGTAATAGTTCAACATAACAGCTGCAGAGTATGTGCTTGGTCTCGCCGATGTACGGAAGGCCACATGAATTTGAAGGGTGAAAGTTAGTGGTGAACTTGAGGGCAGAGTGGAAGTTTGTGGTGAAGCTAATGAACTCAACGAGTTCTGCTCAGGTGCAGCAGGGAGCACCGATGCAGTCATAACTGTAGCAGAGAAAGCATTGGGGGATGTTTAGGAAACGTCAAGAGTGTTTTATTGTCATATGTCCCAGAGAGAACAATGAAATACTTGCTGCAGCACAACAGAATATGTAAACATAGTAAATGAACGAGAAAAAAAGTTCAGTGTGTGTATATATACACACATACAAATACTCATAAAACAAACAATTCCAGTGCAATAATAATAATAGTCTGTTGCAGATCAGAGCTTATTGGTTGTCGTGTTCCCTGATGACTGAAGGGAAGATGCTGGTTTAAACCGAAGATAGACACAAAATGCTGGATTAACTCAGGCAACATCTTTGAAAAGAATGAATGGGTAATGTTTCAGGTTGAGACCCTTTTGCAGACTGAAAGTTATGGGACTGGGCATTGGGGGGTTGTGTGCAACTACCTTCAGCACACCCTTCGGACGGTACAAATTGATTCGTATGCCATTCGGCATAAGCTCTGCTAGTGAAGTATTTCAACGTTGCAGGCTACCCATGCTCCATCATAGCTGATGATATCCTTGTTGCTGGACAAACTATTCAAGAACATGATGTGAATTTAAAAATGGTTCTGGACTATGCTAAAGAGATCAACCTTGTTAAATCCTCAAAAGTGCAAATTCAGAGTAAATTAGGTGAACTATGAAAGCCTTGTGTTCCCTAAAGATGGCCTCAAAGCTGATACATTGAAAACCATTGCTATTAATGATTTACCAGCACCCACAGACGTGCTCATCCTGTAGAGATTCCTTAGCATGGTAAACTACTTGGGGAGATTTATTCCTAACTTCAGTGAAATATTGGCCCCACTGCACCAGCTGACCCACAGAGACACTGTTTGACCCTGGCATGAGCAGCAGCAGAGAGCATTCGACACTCTTAATCAGCAGATGTCTTGTGCCCCGACATTCACCAACTTTAATTCTAATTTACCGGTCACACTGACCTGTGACGCCTCACAGTACGTTTAGGGGCAGCCTGTCTTCAGGATGATGGTAACGGCAACAGGCCTGTCGCCTATGCTTCAGTAATTTTCACAAGCAAGAAGTTTAATGACTTTATCTTTGGAAAAACGGTCACGATTGAAACTGACCACCAACCCCTGATCAGCATCTTGAACAAACCAATACATGCCTCTCCAGGGCATCTTCAGAGGATGTTACTACAGCTACAGAAGTATGACATTGTTATGACCTACAAATGTGGCAAGGACATGCACCTGGCTGACACCCTCTCGCATGCTCCTCGAAAGACCTGCGAGGGTCCACCCTCACCAGATGACGGTTTAATGACTGTTTCCTTTATGCCCTCGTCTGTTTGGAGGACCTGGTTACCCACACTTCTGCTGACGATACCCTGCATTCACTCTCCTCCGTCATTAAGCGTGACTGGCATTTGGGCAAATGGCATTAGCTTCGATGGGGCATCTTGTTCAGCATAGCCAAGTTCGGCCTAAGGGCTTATTCCTGTGCTGTATGACTGTATGATTCTATGACTAAGTTTGGTAATATCTTGCATATACAATCTGGCATCTGTCATGCACCCTATTAAATTTACTCTGTTTTACTCTCTAATTCTGAAATCCTGAATATCCATGCTTCCACGAGACCATGTCCATAAGACATGTACAAAAGGGACGGATTGCATCTTAACAGGTGGGGACCAGCATTCTGGCAGGCAGGTTTGCCGCTGCTACTCGGGTGGTTTTAAACTGAATAAGGGGGAGTGGGGTGTCAAATGGGATAGTTGAGGACACAGTTAAAGGGAAAGAGAGTAAAGGGATAGTTAATGACCATAGAATTAATGGGAAAGGAAGCTCACAAAGGGATAGGGGAATATGGCCAAGTATAATAGGGATCGATGTGAAAGGTGAGATGCGTAAGGAATTAAAAGTATTGTGTATGAATGCGCAAAGTATAAGAAGTAAAGTAGATGAGCTTGAGGCCCAGTAAGAGGTTGGTAGATATGACATTGTGGGGATTACTGAGCCATGGCTGCAGGAGGATCGGGCCTGGGAACATAATATTCAGGGTTATACATCCTATAGAAAGGACAGGCAGATGGGCAGAGGACGGGGGGGGGGGTAGCTCTGCTGGTGAGGGATGGAATTCAGTCCCTTGCGAGGGAAGACATAGAGACTGACGAGGTAGAGTCACTGTGGATTGAGTTGAGGAATTGTAAAGGCAAGAATACACTAATTGATGTTATCTATAGACCCCCATATAGTAGCCCGAAAGCCCCAGATGTAGGGTGTAAGTTGCAGCAGGAATTAAAACTACCATGTAATAAAGGTAATGCCACTATGGTGATGGGGAATATCAATATGCATGTAGACTGGGAAAATCAGGTTGATTCAGGACCCCAAGAAAGAGAGTTTGTAGAGTGCCTCCGAGATGGATTCTTAGAGCAGCTTTTAATGAAACTGACCAGAGAAAAGACAATTCTGGATTTAGTGTTGTCCAATGAACCAGATATGATAAGAGAACCCGAGGTAAAGGAAGCACTTGGAGGTAGTGATCATAATATGATTAGTTTTAATCTGCAATTTGAGAAGGAGAACATTAAATTGGAAGTGCCAGTGATGCAGTTGAACAAAGGAGGCTATGAAGGCATGAGAGGGTAGCTGGCCAAGGTAGACTGGAAAGGGATCCTAGCAGGAATGATGGTGGAACAGCAATGGCAGGAATTTCTGGGCATAATCCGGAAGAAGCAGGATCATTTCATTCCAAAAAGGAAGAAAGATTCTAAGGGGAGTAGGAGGCAACCGTGGCTGACAAGAGAAGTTAGGGATAGAATAAAACTAAAAGAAAAGATGTATAACACAGCAAAGAGTAGCCGGAAGCCAGAGGATTGGGAAACATTCATAGGACAACAGAAGGAAACAAAACGGGCAATACAGGCTGAAAAGATGAAGTATGAAGAGAAGCTGGACAGGAATATAAAGAAGGACAGTAAAAGCTTCTTTAGATATGTTAAGGGAAAAAGAGTAGCAAAGTCAATTGAAGGCAGACACCGGAGAAATTATTATGGGCAACAAGGAAATGGCAGAAGAGTTGAATAGGTACTTCAGATTTGTCTTCACTAAGGAAGTCACAAACAATCCCCCAGATGTACTGGAGGACAGATGATCTAAGGTGGTAGAGGAACTGAAAGAAATGTTCATTAGGCGAAAAATATTATTTGGCAGGCTAATAGGACTGAAGGATGATAAATCCCCTGGGCCTGATGGTCTGCATCCCAGGATCCTCAGGGAGGTAGCTCTAGAAATAGAGGTCATATGGTGATCATTTTCCAATGGTCAATAGATTCAGGATCAGTTCCTGTGGATTGGAGGATGGTTACTGTTATCCCACTTTTCAAGAAAAGAGCGAGAGAGGAATTACAGACCAGTTAGCCTGACTTCAGTGGTGAGAAAGATGCTGGAGTCAATTATTAACGAGGTAATAATGGGGCATTTGGATAGGAGTAAAAGTATTAGTCCAAGTCAACATGGATTGATTAAAGGGAAATCATGCTTGACTAATCTACTGGAATTTTTTGAGAATGTGACAAGTAAAATGGATGAAGGGGTGCCAGTGGATGTAGTGTAACTAGACTTTCAGAAAGCCTTTAATAAGGTCCCGCACGGGAGACTGGTTACTAAAATTAGAGTACATGGTATTGGGGGTAGGGTGTTGACATGGATAGAAAATTGGTTGGCAGACCAGAAACAAAGAGTAGGAGTGAACGGGTCAATTTGAGAATGGCAGGCAGTGGCGAGTGGAGTGCCACAAGGTGTTGGGGCCGCAACTGTTTACTATATACATTCATGATTTGGAAGATGGAATTAGGAGTAACACTAGCAAGTTTGCGGATAACACGAAGCTGGGTGGCAGCGTGAACTGTGAAGAGGATGTTAAAGGCCTCTCTCACGGTGCGAGTTGACCCACGAGGGATCCCGAGTTTTCACTCGCGGTAACCACGTACAATTAACGTAGCGGGAACATCGGAACTCGTGCGCGCAACTTAGCGACTCGTGCCGCTAACGGCAGGTATCCGTGAAACTTGTTAACTCGTGAAAAAATTCAAACATGTTTGAGGTTTTCCACGAGTCAAATTTACTGTTCAAGTTCAAAAATTGAAACTTTTAAACTCGTTGTAATAATGTAGTGGCCCGTGCGTTTACCTTAGTGATTCGTGAGTCTACCGTGGCACCGTCAGTGGAAACTTTTCATTTCCCAGGTGAGAATGGAGTTACCCGAGGCCAGACTCCAATAGTAGCAGCATTGAAAATGACAGCAGAAGGCGGGAGCAGGACCCTTCATTTGAATTTGCACTGAGGTTAAATGATTGTCATCCATGATCATAAAAAGTCACATTGATGTAGTGGGTTTATTTATGGGTGACTGTGAGGGGGGGGGGGGGGGGGGGAAGGGGACACTATTCACTTTCCCACAAGCATTTACCAAGATTGTCAATTTTTTTTCTTGGCCTCAAATACATGCTTTCAATATTCATTTTACACCACGTATTGCGACTTTGTCAAGACCCTTCTGGAAGTCCGTATTCAGGTTGTTAAGGTTTGCCCTCAGCATTCATTGCTTCCCTTTGTTGCTTAACTTCAGCTTCCCTTATTTGGTTCTAATCTAGTTGTCATGGAATAATATGGAACTAGGCACAGGCGACGTTTTGGGTCGAGACCCTTCTTCAGACTGTGAGTCGGGGGGAGATCATTTTCCCCTCACCCTCAGACATCAGGAATCACATTGGATTAGACCTGGACCATCTCCGCTGCATGGTGGTACAGCAGTTAATGCTACTGCCTCGTGGTCTCAGGTTTGATTCTGAGCTCAGCTGCTGTCCGTGTGGAGTAATAGTGACCAAAGGCTTTGCATCAACTGCGGTTAGAGGCATCTACTTTTTGAATTCCCACAAATAGCACAAGGTTTAAGTCAACATTTTAAAACCATTTTAAACAACATAGGTTACAATGCAGTAAAGGATTATGTTTAACCCAATCACTGGGCACTAGTGTTGTACCATTATGAACAAAATTGTTAAAACGTGCTGCGCCTCTGGTCAGTATCTCAGAAGTAAAGCAGCATTTATTTGAAAATGAGACATATTTATACAGGTTATTCCTGAAATATTTGAGGTTTATTCATTTGTGGACTATTTCTGCTCAGGAAGATACGCCAGTAAAATAGCTCTGGCTAAAATCAGCACTTCACACATTAATAATAAGAGTCAAAGGCAAGTTACAGCAGATACTGAAAATCAGAAAAAGATAGAGAAAAGTAGAAAATGCTTCACAACTGAGGCTGCACAGAGAGTGACTCACGCACACAGTCACGGGTCAGCGCTAATTCAATCTCAAAAGAACTGCAGCTGCTGGAAATCTGAAGTGAAAACAGAAAGGGCTGGAATCACTGAACAGGTCAGTGGAGCGTACTCTTTCCCTTCTGCTTTGCACAAACGTCCTTGCATGACATAAAGGGCTGCTGCATACAGCACTCGAATAAAAAAACATCACCATCCTGGGCTCCAATTGCCTGCTCGCAGCCATGTTTCCAAATGAGCCGATTTAAACAAGGGAGGCTTTTTATAGTGCAAAAAAACCAGCATGACACAAGAGTAACTGGGGAGACGAACTTGGAACATCGCAGAAATGACAAGTAAACGGCAAACTTAGTCATACCCGTGGGAACTTGTTTAAACTCTTGATCATACACTTGGAATCTCGTACACAACCATGAGTCTTTCACTCGGGGTACCTCATGGGTCAACTCGCACCGTGAGACAGGGTTTTTAGGAGGTTGCAGGGTGACCTGGAAAGGTTGAGTGAGTGGGCAGATGCGTGGCAGATGCAGTATAATATAGATTTTACTTCGGAGTCACGTGAGTGACTACGTGAAGAAGCCCCGCCTGGCGCTGGATCGACATTACGTCGACGCTATCGGCAGAGGAAGAGCTGCAGAGCACAGCTCCAACACAACGGTAAGGAAACGGCCCGCAGGTAAGTAAAATTATTTTACTTCCAGGGCGTTTTCTAAAAACTCCGTAGGCTGGTAGGTAAACCAGGAGGAGTTAAAATAAAAATAAAAATGTTTTAAAAAATCGCGGGTAAAACGTGCGTCCCGGGGTGTAGAAAAGTCGGGACAGCAGATTATTGCGGATCCGGTTCCGATACCGGTGGCCGTTGAAATACCCGTTAGTGAGCCTTTGGTTGCTCCACAAACACAAACTTTGAAAACCCAGTGCCTAAAATGGAAAAGGGAGCTTGAAAGGCCTGAGGTTCTGAAAGATCCTGAAAGGAAAGCCTTTGGCTAAGTATGGATCTAATGGAGAAAATACTCCAAACAATATCAACCAAGGGTCTAAGTACCCAGAATATTCCCAGGCAGCCCCTGAGGGGGTTCCATATCATGAATATGGAGCCAGTTTGAATTGGGAATTGAAACTCCAGTGCCTGGGATTGGGCTGGAGGAAGTCTCCTTGAACAAGTTTCAGGAGTACCAGGGCTGTATGAGACTGACCCTGAAAGTGGTGTTTGTGGTCAGAAGTACCCACCACAATACAAATCCAGGTGTGTCTGATGGGGCACAAAGTTTACTATACCTGGAGGAGGCAGTGAGGCCATGGAAGGAAACCTGGCGGCCAATGTTAATTATATGGCCTCTCACCTGCCTCAAAATAGCTGTTATGGTTGAGACAGCAAATTTGGATTGAAACACCTATTTATTGTGGTCAGAAGTACCCACCACAATACAAATCCAGGTGTGTCTGATGGGGCACAAAGTTACTATACCTGGAGGAGGCGGTGAGGCCATGGAAGGAAACCTGGCGGCCAATGTTAATTATATGGTCTCTCACCTGCCTCAAAAAAGCTGTTATGATTGAGACAGCAGATTTGGATTAAAACACCTATTTATTGTACCTCAAAGAAGGTACCTATGGTGAATCCGGCTTTTTTGGGCGCCAATGTCAGCAATAATGCGGGCGCAGGAATTACGATTCAAA
The DNA here is from genome assembly GCA_963514005.1 of Raja brachyura. The sequence continues at coordinate 38,238,170 of OY740789.1, read as the reverse complement.
GAATCCTCAAGCTAATTTTGGCATCACTGTCTTTTGGAAGACAAGCTGGAAGGTTGTGGAATGACCAAAGTTCAGAATAAACATATGTTGGGCTTATTCTGCAACTCATTTTGAGATAAATTATATAAAATGGAAGATTGCCATTCGGCCTCTTTTAAATCCAAGATTTTCAGGGTTGTGCAGGGCAAGCAATGTTCAAGCTCTTGGTTATTTGTTCGGAGGAAATCTGTCTAAACAAATTAAAGAAATGGATGAAGAGGCAAAAACTGTTGGCCTTGTGAAACCCTTCAGTTTGGCCAGAAAGGCTGGTCATATGAGAAAGGGATTTGATTTTGGAGCTGGAACGAGCCGAGGCAGGAGTATGATAAGGAAGAATTACCAGCCAGCACAGCCGAATGTACACCCATTTATTGGGAAAGGAGATCATTTCGTCCAGTTGGAGAGGTACAAAAACTTTATCCTATTAAAGAAGGATGTTTGGATGAACCTCAGATTGGTGGTAGACTCCGAATGTTTATAATGAAAGGGAGGTATGGATCCATTGGGACACAATAAGCCTAATCATTCTTTGATGTTCAGTCTTGAAAGTATTCAAATTGACAAAGGAGGTTAAGAATTTGTGTGAGAAAGGAGTTATTGAGAAAACAGGAGAGGATCCACAACAATTGTATCAAATATTTTCCCCAGACCGAAGAAAGATGGGGGTTGTAGAATCATTTTAGATCTCACACAATTGAATACATTTGTCCAGTATAAACATTTTAAAATGGACACATTCAACACTGCAATGCAGCTGGTATCAACAGGTTGTTATATGGCTACAATAGATGCATATTTTTGGTCCCAATTCACCATAGTTTCGCAGGTAATTAAAGTTTATGGATGGGACAGCTGTGGCAATACAAAGCTTTGCCTAATGGATTAAGCCAGCACTTGCACTGCTAAGGGCACAAAAAATAAACACATCATTATGGCTTATCTAGATGACATTTTAATTGTCAATGCTAATCAGGAGTCGGCTGGAAAATCAGTCTCAGCAACTACAAGTTTGTTTGAGAAGTTGGGTTCCTGATCCATCCAACAAATCTAAGTTACAGCCATCCCAAACCATTGAATATCTGGGGTTTGTGATTAACTCAGTTACCATGTTGGTACCTTTACCAATGGATAAGGTGTTGGATTTGACAAATGTGTGTCAGAACCTGATTAACAAACCTTATCCCTCCATCCGAGAGATTGCCAAGGTTATTGGTAAATTGGTAGCAGCATTTCCAGCAGTAGAGTTTGGTCGTCTACATTACCAAAATCTTCAAAGGGCAAAAACTCAAGCGCTTATTCAGCGAGCAGGCCATTTTGATAGGCCAATGCAATTGCCTAAGGAAGCTTTATCAGAATTACACTGGTGGATTGAGTATGTTCCACAAGCTGCTAAGAACATTTTAGTTCATCAGCCAGTAGTGTTTTGCAAACTGACGCAAGTTCTCCCGGATGGGGGGCTACGGATAATGAGACCAGCTGTGGAGGCAGATGGGCTGTCCAAGAAGATTTTTTGCTCCAAACATATGGTATTAAATATTTGGAGCTACTGGGAGCATTTTATGGATTAAAAGCTTATTGCTCTTCATTAAAAGATTTGCATGTCCAAGTACAAATAGATAATACCACAGCTGTGGTATATATCAATCACATGGGTGGTGTCAGATCAATATCATGTGATCATCTGGTAAACCAGATGTGGTAATGGTGTATGGCAAAAAATATTTGGCTTTCAGCTATTTATCTCTCGGGGAGAGACAATGTTGTGGCACACAAAAGATCACGAATATTTAAAGACAATACAGAATGGATGTTAAATCCACAAATTTCAAAAATATTGTCAGTCGGTATGGAGTACCGGACATTGATCTGTTTGCATCTAGATTGAATCACCAATTGCCCAAATACGTGTCTTGGGAACACGATCCAGGGGCAGTAGCGGTGGATACTTTCTCGCTACACTGGGGGAATACGTTCTTTTATGCTTTTCCCCCATTCTGTCTCATTGAGCAATGTCTCAAGAAAATAGCGCAAGACGCTGCCAAAGGCATTTTGGTGGTGCCAAATTGGCCCACGCAGTCATGGTTCCCATTGATGCTAAAATGATTATTGAACCATGTATGACAATTCCCAGTTGCGACAATCTGTTGACACAACCAGTAACCACAACCAGTTCCCAAGACACGTATTTGGGCAATTGGTGATTCAATCTAGATGCAAACAGATCAATGTCCGGTACTCCATACCGACTGACATGATCATGCAATTCATCCATTGCATGATCATGTGAATTTGTTAATCTGCAGGTTCTGACCAGACTGTTGCAAGAGTTTGAACTGTCGGACATCCCATGGATGTTATAGATGCAGCTTGGAGGAATAGCACTAAAAAACAATATATGTCGCATATAAGGAAATGGGAAGTTTTTGTACACAGTCAAAGATATCTTATCATACTGCAAACATTTCAAATGTATTGGAGTTCCTTGCTGGGTTACACTCTGATGAGCATTTGAGTTATAGTGCCATTAATTGCGCTCGTAGTGCATTGTCATCCTATTTAGGACAAATTTCGGATCGGGATTCAGTTGGGTCTCACCCATTAGTATCCCGATTCATGAAAGGAATTTTCAATAAAAATCCTCCCAAGCCCAGATATACAGAAATTTGGGATGTTAGCATTGTTCTCACTTTGCTTAAACAATGGACTCCAATTAATTCAATGTCTTTGCAGAAATTAACATTCAAGGTGGTAATGTTAATGGCATTGGTAACAGCTCAAAGAGTACAAACTTTGCAATTGTTACGGTTGGATTGCATGCATGTGACTACAGATAACATTGTGTTTTATGTTTATGACTTGATCAAACAAAGCAGACCAGGAAGAACTGGAATGAAGGTAATGTTTAAAGCATATCCTATTGATGAAACATTGTGTGTAGTTAAGCATTTAACTCAATACATTGAGGTAACCAAAAATCTCAGCGGTTCTGAGAAAGCGTTATTGATAACACGGGGGGTGCAAGGGGGAGGGATTCAAATTTTTAGGGCACTGGAACCATTTCTGGGGGAGGTGGGACCAGTACAAACAGGACGGTCTGCACCTGGGCTGGAATGGAACCAATGTCCTTGGGGGAGTGTTTGCTAGTGCTGTCGGGGAGGATTTAAACTAATGTGGCAGGGGGATGGGTACAAGAGCAGAGAGGCAGGTGGGTGTAAAACGAGGGTGGAATCAATAGGGTGCAAGGTGAAAAGTAGAAGGGGTAAGAGCATTGTAAAAACAAGCCTGAAGGCTTTGTGTCTCAATGCAAGGAGTATTCGTAATAAGGTGGATGAGTTGAACGTGCAGATAGCTATTAATGAGTATGATATAGTTGGGATCACAGAGACATGGCTCCAGGGTGACCAAGGTTGGGAGCTGAACATCCAGGGGTATTCAATATTCAGGAGGGATAGAGAGAAAGGAAAAGGAGGTGGGGTAGCGTTGCTGGTTAGAGAGGAGATTAACGCAATGGAAAGGAAGGACATTAGCTTGGAGCATGTGGAATCGGTATGGGTAGAGCTGCGAAACACTAAGGGGCAGAAAACGCTAGTGGGAGTTGTGTACAGGCCACCTAACAGTAGTAGTGAAGTTGGGGATGGAATAAAACAGGAAATTAAAAATGCGTGCGACAAAGGCAAAACAGTTATAATGGGTGACTTCAATCTACATATAGATTGGGTGAATCAAATTGGCAGGGGCGCTGAGGAAGAGGATTTTTTGGAAAGTATGAGGGATAGTTATCTAAATCAACATGTAGAGGAACCAACGAGACAGCAGGCTATTTTAGACTGGGTATTGAGTAATGAGGAAGGGTTAGTTATCAGTCTTATTGTGCGTGCCCCCTTGGGCAAGAGTGACCATAATATGGTCGAGTTCTTCATTAGGATGGAGAGTGACATTGTTAATTCAGAAACAATGGTTCTGAACTTAAGGAAAGGTAACTTTGAGGGTATGAGACGTGAATTGGCCAAGATTGACTGGCAATCAATTCTAAAAGGGTTGATGGTGGATACGCAATGGAAGACATTTAAAGACTGCATGGATGAACTACAAAAATTGTTCATCCCAATTTGGCAATAGAATAGATCAGGGAAGGTAGTGCATCTGTGGATAACAAGGGAAATCAGGGATAGTATCAAAGCAAAGGATGATGCGTACAAAGTAGCCAGAAAAAGCAGCATACCAGAGGACTGGGAGAAATTCAGAGACCAGCAGAGAAGGAAAAAGGGCTTGATTAGGAAAGGAAAAATAGATTATGAAAGAAAACTGGCAGGGAACATAAAAACTGACTGCAAAAGTTTTTATAGATATGTGAAGAGAAAGAGATTAGTTAAAACAAATGTAGGTCCCTTGCAGTCAGAAACAGGTGAGTTGATCATGGGGAACAAGGATATGGCGGACCAATTGAATAACTACTTTGGTTCCGTCTTCACTACGGAAGACATAAATAATCTGCCGGAAATAGCAGGGGACCGCAGGTCAAAGGAGTACTTGAGTGAAATCCAGGTTAGTCGGGAAGTGGTGTTGGGTAAATTGAATGGATTAAAGGCCGATAAATCCCCAGGGCCAGATAGGCTGCATCCCAGAGTACTTAAGGAAGTAGCTCCGGAAATAGTGGATGCATTAGTGATAATCTTTCAAAACTCTTTAGATTCTGGAGTAGTTCCTGAGGATTGGCGGGTAGCAAACGTAACCCCTCTTTTTAAGAAGGGGGGGGAGAGAGAAAACGGGGAATTACAGACCAGTTAGTCTAACATCGGTAGTGGGGAAACTGCTAGAGTCAGTTATTAAAGATGGGATAGCAGCACATTTGGAAAGTGGTGAAATCATTGGACAAAGTCAGCATGGATTTACGAAAGGTAAATCATGTCTGACGAATCTTGTAGAATTTTTCGAGGATGTAACTAGTAGCGTGGATGGGGGAGAACCAGTGGATGTGCTGTATCTGGACTTCCAGAAGGCTTTCGACAAGGTCCCACATAAGCGATTAGTATATAAACTTAAAGCATATGGCATTGGGGGTTCAGTATTGATGTGGATAGAGAACTGGCTGGCAAACAGGAAGCAAAGAGTAGGAGTTAACGGGTCGTTTTCACAATGGCAGGCAGTGACTAGTTGGGTACCGCAAGGCTCAGTGCTGGGACCCCAGCTATTTACAATATACATAAATGATCTGGATGAGGGAATTGAAGGCAATATCTCCAAGTTTGCGGATGACACTAAGCTGGGGGGCAGTGTTAGTTGTGAGGAGGATGCTAGGAGAATGCAAGGTGACTTGGATAGGCTGGGTGAGTGGGCAAATGTTTGGCAGATGCAGTATAATGTGGATAAATGTGAGGTTATCCACTTTCGTGGCAAAAATAGGAAAACCGACTACTATCTAAATGGTGGCCGATTAGGAAAAGGGGAGATGCAGCGCGACCTGGGTGTCATGGTACACCAGTCATTGAAAGTAGGCATGCAGGTACAGCAGGCAGTGAAGAAAGCCAATGGTATGTTAGCTTTCATAGCAAAAGGATTTGAGTATAGGAGCAGGGAGGTTCTACTTCAGTTGTATAGGGTCTTGGTGAGGCCACACCTGGAGTATTGCGTACAGTTCTGGTCTCCAAATCTGAGGAAGGACATTATTGCCATAGAGGGAGTGCAGCGAAGGTTCACCAGACTGATTCCTGGGATGTCAGGACTGTCTTATGAACAAAGACTGCATAGACTTGGTTCTCTCGAATTTAGGAGAATGAGAGGGGATCTTATAGAAACTTACAAGATTCTTAAGGGGTTGGACAGGCTAGATGCAGGAAGATTGTTCCCGATGTTGGGGAGGTCCAGGACAAGGGGTCACAGCTTAAGGATAAGGGGGAAATCCTTTAGGACCGAGATGAGAAGGAATTTTTTCACACAGAGAGTGGTGGGTCTCTGGAATTCTCTGCCACAGAGGGTAGTTGAGGCCAGTTCATTGGCTATATTTAAGAGGGAGTTAGATGTGGCCCTTGTGGCTAAGGGGATCAGAGGGTATGGAGAGAAGGCAGGTACGGGATACTGAGTTGGATGATCAGCCATGATCATATTGAATGGCGGTGCAGGCTCGAAGGGCCGAATGGCCTATTCCTGCACCTAATTTCTATGTTTCTATGTTTCTAACACACAAAAAGCCACATACAAAAGTTTCAGTTCAAACCATTTCTAGATGGTTAAAACAGGTTTTGGGTCTAGCAGGAATAGACACTGATGTGTTTAAATCTCACTCCACTAGGGCGGCAGCTACGTCCGCGGCGAAGGTACAGAACGTACCACTCGATCAAATTTTAGAGGCCGCAGGGTGGTCTAGAGAAGAGATTTTTTCAAAGTTCTACAATAAACCTGTTGTCACGGTGCCAGGATTTGGACACGCAGTACTGGGTTCTCTTTAAATGCTTTCTTTTTTTTATATTATCGATTTATATTATCGATTTATGTTACCATTGACATCATTTATCAATTTATTTTGTAATTTTCCCCTGCGATAGAGGGGTTATTATTAAAAAGTTGTTCTTTTTATGATTAAAGGACTTATTACATAAATTGTTACAATGTCTTAAAATACTATTTACTCACTACTGTTTTGACTAAACAGAGAGTCGTATGAAATGAATTTACGACATAAAAAACACAGAGCTTTAAAATCTTCACGTAGTCACTCACGTGACTCCGAAGTAAAATAGTGAGATTAAACGAGAACTTACCTGTTCGAAGTTTGATCTTTATTTTATGAGGAGTTACGATGAGGGATTACGTGCCCTCCACTCCCAACCCTCATAATGTAAATGATCATCTGGTAGTTCTAGTCTATTTTGAGCCTTACTATTTTACTTCGGCTATTGGTTCTGTGTTTTTCGTCTTTGAAGCTGCTTTGAAGTATGCCGATCCAGCGCCAGGCGGGGCTTCTTCACGTAATCCCTCATCGTAACTCCTCATAAAATAAAGATCAAACTTCGAACAGGTAAGTTCTCGTTTAATCTCACTATAAATGTGAGGTTAGCCAATTTGGCAGCAAAAATAAGGGGGCAGATTATTATCTTAATGGGGTTAGGTTAGGTAAAGGGGAGGTGCAGCGAGACCTGGGCGTCCTTGTACACCTGTCACTGAAAGTAGGCTTACAGGTACAGCAGGCAGTGAAGAAAGCTAATGGAATGTTGGCCTTCATAACAAGAGGATTTCAGTATAGGAGTAAAGAGGTTCTTCTGCAGTTGTATCTGGTGAGACCACATCTGGAGTATTGTGTACAGTTTTGGTCTCCTAATTTGAGAAAGGGCATCCTTGTGATTGAGGCAGTGAAGCGTAGGTTCACGAGATTGATCCCTAGGATGGCGGGACCGTCATATGAGGAAAGATTGAAAAGACTAGGCTTGTATTCACTGGAGTTTAGAAGGATGAGGGGGATCTTATAAAAACTTATAAAAGGACTGGACAAGATAGATGCAGGAAAAATGTTCCCAATGTTGGGCGAGTCCAGAACCAGGGGCCACAGACTTAGAATAAAGGGGAGGTCATTTAAACTGATGTTAGAAAAAACGGTTTCACCCAGAGAGTTGTGAATTTATGGAATTCCCTGCCAGAGGACAGTGGAGGCCAAGTCACTGGATGGATTTAAGAGAGAGTTAAATAGAGCTCTAGGGGCTAGTGGAGTCAAGTGATATGGGGCGAAGGCAGGCAAGGGTTATTGATAGGGGATGATCAGCCATGATTACAATGAATGGCGCTGTTGGCTTGAAGGGCCGAATGGCCTCCTCCTGCATCTATTTTCTATGTTTCTCTCACACCCGGTTCCTGCCCTTCCATGGTCCACAGTGGCAACTGACATATTTGAGTGGCATGGCAAGCAGTACCTGGTTCTTGTCGACTCGTATTCTGGTTGGTTTGACATTGATCTTCTTAGTAGACCCACTTCTCACGGGGTAGTTCTAAAGCTGGCTAATCATATCACAGACAACGGAGCTCCATGTCAACTGCTATCTGATTATGGCAGTCAATTTACCAGCCGACACTGCAGATACTTTGGTGCACGCTGGGGTTTTTGTCACATCACCAGCAGCCCTGAATATCCTCAGTCAAATGGGCTGGCTGAACATGCCATCAGGAGTTCCAAACAATTAATGGAACGATCCCATAGAGGAAAATCAGATGTGTGCCTGGACCTGCTCAACCTACACAACATTTCCCAAGACCCTATCTTGGGTTCACTTGCTCAGCATCTGTTGTCAAGACAGACACGAGCCACTTTGCCTGTGGTGAGTCAGGCACTAGTCCCACAGGTGCTCACCGTCAGATGTCCAGTCCAGGCTACAACAAAATTGTGGCATTCAGAAAGGGTGGTATGACAAAATGAGCAGACCGCTTCCACAATTAGCTGAGGGGCAAGTGGTGCGTCTGCAAATTGACAATGGTCAAGTCTGCATCGGCGTAATTTCAGGAACTGCCTCTGAGCCACGTTCATACTTGGTCAATGCTGATGGCGGCACCTACAGACATAATAGGCAACATATCCTGCCGGTGAATGAGCCAGCACCACCTCCGTACTATCCTGACTGCACAAGTGTACTTCCTTCCACATCCAGCGGCATCGGCCCGACTGCATCAGCACAACAACCTTTTTTCTGATATGGTTACTTTGCCGATGGCTACGCCACCTCCACCTGTGCCAAAGTCTCCCGTTTTGTCACTGGGAATGCCATTTCAATCTCTGACATCTATTTTACCACCGATTGTGACCCCAGTGGTGGATGGACTATACCGTTCGCGTGCTGGTCGTGTTTGTAAGGCCACCGTAAAGTACCCGGGCTATGTTTGAATTTCCTCCATTTATTGCCATATACTAGGTATGCTTTATATAGTTAACAGTATACATTTGTATTTAATTTTTGGTAGTACTCAGCAGTTTAGTATTTGCATTTAATTATTCATCTCTGGCCACAGGCTTATTAGAGATCTCTCTCCCTCTCCCTCTCCCTCTCCCTCTCCCTCTCCCTCTCCCTCTCCCTCTCCCTCTCCCTCTCCCTCTCCCTCTCCCTCTCCCTCTCCCTGCTGAGATGAAAGCTCTTTGAGTTACCTCTGCAGAGTTGCTAATAAAAGAGTATGGATTCTAATCACTTTGTCTGAGCCTGATCTTTATCCAACAGGGGTGGTGCCAGTGTACACCTGGAACAAGGACTGTTCAACATAACCAATTTATGACTAATTAATAAAGCCATTTCCATGCCTCTTAAGCTTTTGGTGACCTCTAAATAATGTAATAGATGGGTCACTATGCATAGACGGAGGTCTATGGGGTTTGCTAGGAACTCCAATTTGAGGCCATATGAATCAGGCCTGTTCTGTTTAAGTAACTCAAATATATAGAAAGTTATTTTATTCTTGGATATTACCATAGAGTCCAGTCTTAATGTGTGCAGTGACTGGACCCTTTGTGCCGTTACTAGTGCCATCAGCATCACTATTCTGTTTGTTAGTTTCGCTAGTGTCAGGGACGTTGCTGGTGCCCAACTCCTGAGCAGGTTTAAGACAATACCAATATCCCAGGTCTGGAAGTACTTAGGACTGGGGGGATTAGAGTTGAAAATACCCTTCATTAGTTTTGATACTAGTGGGTGAGATCCAACCCTGTGGTGTCCTAAACCCTGTCCCAGGTAAGATGATAGGGCACTCCTAGCACAGTTGATGGCACTGTAGCTCAAGCCTTCATCAACGTGTAGGCTGGCCAGGAATTCCAGCACATTCATTATAGTAGCCGTATGGTACGTGATGTTCGCCCTGATACAGAATATCTCCCATTTTCTGATATATGAGAGGTATTGTTTCCTGGTGGAATCTCTGCAAGTTGCCGTGATAATGTTCATGGTTCGGTCCGACAGTCCAAATTCCAGGAGTGGTCTTTTTAGATCCTGCAAATTAACAGACTTATTCTGTCATGGCACGGGTGACTTTCGCCTGTCACAGGATGAACCAATAAACTCGGGCATTTGGAGATGGGCATACATGGTTCCGAGACCATGTCGAGAACCACAGGAAACCATGGCTGAGTAGGCCAGTCAGGTACTACCAAGATACCCGACGCGGAGTCAGTTGTATTTTCCGCAAGACCCGACTGATAAGGCAGAACGCGGGAAATGCATAGAAAAACAATTCCCCCCAATGTAGCGAGAATGCATCCATCACCATTACCCCAGGGTCTGGTTCCCATGCAACATACAGTGGCTTGCAAAAGTTTTCATACCCCAGCGGGGGACACTGCAAACATGTGGAGGAAGGTGCTCTGGTCTGATGAGACCAAAAGTTTTTGGCCTAAATGCAAAACGCTATGTGTGACGGAAAACTAACACTGCACATCACCCTGAACACACCTCATGTGTCTATCACATAAAATCCCAATAAAATACATTTCCGTTTGTGGTAGTAATGTGACAAAATGTGGAAAAGTTCAAGGGGTATGAAAACTTTTGCAAGCCACTGGTGATTAAGCCTATATGCGAATAGATCTGGTTCCATACTGAGCTACAATGTCAGTAAATACTTGGTGGTCCAACATCCATTAGGTGTTGTCATTGAATTTGCGTGACCTGGTGTCCGCCACTATATTGAGCTTACCTGGAAGGTAAGTAGCTGATATCCAGATATTTATTTCGATGCCCAGTGCCAGATTGTATTGACCAGTTGATGGTAGGAGTTTCTCTACTAACATAGGCAACTCTTTCTCCTCCCCAGCTAGCCTCTGCTGTGGGGTTCCACAAGGTTCCATCCTTGGCCCCATTATCTTCTCCCTGTAGATGCTCCCCTTAGGCCAAGTCATTGAAAGGCACGACATTTCCTTCCATTGCTACGCAGATGATACACAACTGTACCTCCCCCTGAAGCCCAAAAAACAATCAAATCTGCTTAACCTTACCCGCTGCCTCGAGGATATAAAGTGCTGGATGGCCCAGAACTAAACGAGAGTAAGTCTGAGGTCATCCTTCTCGGCCCCTCGGATTCAATCAAAATGATAGCAGGCAGCCTTGGAAGTCTTACCCCACTACTCAAACCTCACGTCAAAAACCTTGGCGTGATATTTGACTCAGCACTGAAGTTTGGCAAACAAGTCACTGCCATGGTAAAAGCTAGCTTCTTTCAGCTTCGGATGATGGCTAAAATAAAACAATTCCTCTAGTTTGATGACCTCAAAAAGATCATCCATACATTTATCTCCTCCCGCCTAGATTACTGCAACTCCCTTTACACTGGCATCAGCCAATCTTCCCTGTCCCGCCTGCAACTGGCCCAAAATGCCGCAGCAAGACTCCTGACGGGCACCCGAAAAAGGGACCACATCACCCCGATCCTGGCCTCTCTCCATTGGCTCCCTGTGCGGTTCCGAATAAATTTCAAGACCCTCCTCTTTGTCTACAAAGCCCTCAATGGGCTTGCACCTACCTACATTAAAAGTCTTCTCATCCACTACACCACCTCCATGCCCCTCAGATCGGCTGACTTGGGGTTGCTGAATGTCCTGCAGTCTAGGCATAAGCTCAGGGGCGACCGCGCCTTTGCGGTCGCAGCTCCTAGACTGTGGAACAGCATCCCCCTCCCCATTAGAACTGCCCCCTCCATCGACTCCTTTAAGTCTAATTTAAAAACATATCTGTTCTCCCAAGCCTTTCCTGACGTCCTCTGAGCGAGAGCTATTTGTATATATGTATGTAGCCTGCTTGTGTATACTACTCTTATAACAAATGTAAAGCACTTTGCTCAACAAGAGTTGTTTTTTAAATGTGCTATATAAATAAATGTGACTTGACCAATTCATCACAAGATATCGACTTAATTCCACCCATATGATTAATATATGCCACCACGGTGGTATTATCAATTTGTAGGCGAACATGCAGATGGTGCATGTCCGAACAGTAAGCCCGAAGTCCGTGGAACGCTCCCAACATCTCTAGATGATTAATACCCAGTGCTTCAAGTAAAGTTAACTCGTATGCATCCCATTTACCACCGCAACTGGAGATGGTATTAGTTGCTCCCCAGCCGTGAGCACTGGCATCAGTTTGTAACACAACTGAGGGATTGCTGATTATGATGGAATTAGAGCAATGCCAGGTATTCATTATCCACCATTGCAACTCCAAAACTGCTTTGGCTGGTAACCGCATTGGCCTGTCGAAATGGCCAGCATTATGTTTGAGTGCTTCAACCTTTGCCCTCTGTAATTTTTGGTAATGCAAAGGACCAAATTGTGTGGCTGGGAATGCAGCCACAAGCTTTCCAATCACCCAGGCTACTTGTCGAATAGATGGTTGACAGATGCAAACAAGGCTGTTGCATGCCTCTATTAAGTCTGTTGCTTTGTCTTTTGGCAAAGTGACAGACATGTGAACTGAGTCAATTGTGAACCCCAAGTAGTCCATTTTCATAGAAGGCGTTAACTTGGATTTATCTGGATGGATGATAAACCCCAGCTTTTCAAATAAGAGCTTGGTGGCTGAAAGCCAATTTGGCCAACTCCAGAGTTTTTCCCACAATTAAAATGTCATCCAGATATGCCATGACAATATATTTCTGTTTTTGGAGAAATGCCAGGGCTGGTTTTAATATTTTAATAAATAGTCTGGGGACTGATGTTAATCCATTAGGCAGCGCTTTGTACTGCCAGAGCTGACCAATCCAGTTAAATTTCAGATATCTGCGGTGACCCTTCTCTGTTGGTACTGAATGGTATGCATCTTTTAGGATGATGCAAGCCATGAAGTATCTTTTGGTAACTAATTGTTTGGCGGTAACAAAAGTTTCCATTTTGAAGTGTGTATACTGCACAAAATTATTCAGCTGTGTCAAATCAATGATGATGCGACATCCACCATCTTTTTTGTTTTTTGTGAAAATATTTGACACAAACTCAAGAGATTCATATTTGGATTTCTCAATTACTCCTTATGTATGTAACCTCAAAAGTTCTGCATGACCTTCCAATCTTTCTTTTTGTGAAAGCACGAACATTCGGCTAGGTGCATGCTGAACCGGAGGGAGGAGTTTGTGAATGAATTCAATTTTCCATGGTTACCGGTGGTGCTGTGTTTGTTTCTTCCGTCCTTGTCTCCTGGAGGGTAGAGGAGCTGGGGTGTGGGGTTGGCGCATCTTCCACGAAGGCCGTTCTGGGCCTTGGTCTATAAAAGACCTTTGTCCTGAATGTATGGCCTTTGAGCTTTCACCAGCTGCTGTTCTTTCGTTGTGGTATCATGGCTTGCTGGTGGGTGCGTAGGGGTGCTGCCGCCGAAGATGTGAGGTGTTGGCAGTGGATGGCGCTTTCATCAGCCCGGTGGCTTTTGCCTCCTCATCAAGGTCTTTGACCTGCTTCAAAGTTAGGTTGTCCCCGAACAGTAAAGTAGGCGACTGCGTGCTGCTGGTCTTGCACAACCCTTCAAATTTGGGGTTTAAGGCAGGTCGGATCACACTCTTCCTGAAGCAATTTATTTCAAACTGTTCGTTGTAGAAGAGTGCCAGAGTGTCTTGTTGTTCTTCTGACATGTCCTTGCAGCAACTGATCTGGCAAATGCCGTTATACCGGAGGCCAGTAGTTTGAGGATCTTTTGTATCTTAATTTCCCGTGTTCTGATGCCAACACTGATGTTTCCCCAGATCAGGTTGTTCACTGCAGGAACATTGAGGGAAACACAGTTCTCTGGTGCTAAGTACTTAGCAGCACTCATGACCTGTTCCTGCAGCTGGTTGGTGGTGAGGTAGTTGATGCTAGCTGCCAGCTGCGGTTGTACCGGCTGTCCCTTTTGCAAGGGCATCGCAAATTTGGAGACCATGCCGAGCAGCTCCTGTTGTTCCTGCACCCGTAGCACGCTGGAAGTGTCTTCAGCCAAACCCCCATCTTCAGAGTCAGCACAGTAGTGACTCCGTTGGTTGGAGTAAGTCACGTTGGAGCAGTTGCTCCATCAACCGCTCCATGCGAGATAAACGGCTGCTGTCGTTATCCACGGAAAGTGAATCTTCCAGCCCGGACCCGTCCGAGTCTACAGGCTTATCAGACTTTCGAGTGGCCTTACCGCCAGTCTGAGGTACATCTACGGGCTGCAGCAGTGTCAAGTCGGGGGCTGCTGACCGCACGGTTAGCAGCCCAGGTGAAGTCGGCCGCTGCTGACTGCCCGCATTCCCACGGTCCTCCGCAATCAGTTTTGCTGCGGTCTGTTTGAATTTCGTCTTGTATTTGTCCATAGTTGTTTGCTCTGTAAAATAAATTATACAGAGCGGCCAAAAAACGACCTCAGAATAGTAAAAACTTAACTGCAGGTCCGTTTTAAACTTACCGCTGGAGGAGCGACGCTCCTCCCGCCTGTCGCTGCACAATGCGTTAGACGATATGTCACGCATGCGTGCTGGTGTGGTCTTTCATGTAGTCACTCACATGCTTCTGAAGTAAAATCCAAATCGTCTGTGCGTAAGCAATGAAAAAGGATTGTTTTGAGGAGGAAACAAGCAGGGCAGATATAAAAATGTCAGTGGATGTTGTTTACTTGGATCTTCGGAAGGCCTGTGATAAGGTGCCACAAGTGTCACAAGTGTAGCTGCTGAACAAGATAGGAGCCCATGGTATTAGAGGCAAGATTCTAGCATGGATAGAGTGCCCACCATATGCAACTGTTTGCATGTTAGCCACAGAAGCAGACCTACAATCACATATTACAATCGCTCTACATTCTTAAATCTCTACACCTAGAGCACCATTTTTTATTTTAACTTTGATCTTTGTCTGGCTTTACCTTGCACTAAATAGTATTCCCTTATCATGTATCTCCATACACTGTAAATGGCTTGATTGTAATCATGTTTTGTCTTTCTGCTGACTGGATATAACACAACAAAAGCTTTTCATTGTACAGTACACATAACAATGAACTAAACTGAACTGACCTGAAAGATTGTCTGACTGGCAGAAGGCAAGTAGTGGGAATAAAGAAAGGCTTTTCTGGTTGGTTGCCGCTGATTAGTGGTGCTCTGTTAAGGGCCTGTCCCACCAGCATGCGCCTGCATGCGGCAAGCGCAACCAAACTGGCAGTCGGGGCCGCGCGGAGGTCGGGTGAGTGGCGCAACGCGGCGCAAAGTGAGGCGAACTTGGAGCGAAGTCTAAGGTAAGTTCGCCGGGACAGAGGGGGGCACACAGAGAGGGGCACCGAGGCACACACACACACAGGGCCGCGGAGCCACACACATAGAGGGTCACGGAGACACTTACAAATATGTTCACGGAGGCACGATGTCGGGGCGGTGTGTAAATGTCTAGGCGACTGCCAGCCGACAAGCCGTTGCCGCGCGGAATTTTCAGACATTGTCAGTTTTTCGGAGCCCCGCGCGGTGTCGGGACGAACTCGTGACGAACTCCGCACAATTCCACACAGCTCCAGCGATCGAAGTGGGACTGGCCCCACGACGCCGGACAGCTCAAGCGACCACGTTAGGTCGCGCTAATCGCATAGAGTTGCATGCTGGTGGGACAGGCCCTTTAGAGTCGGTGTTGAGTCTGCTGCTTTTCAGGTTGTATGTTAATGATATGGATGAGGGAATTGATGGCTTTGTGGCCAGGTATGCGGATAATACAAAGATAGGTGATGGGGCAGATAGTGTTGAGGAAGCAAGGAAGCTGCAGAAGGACTAGAACAGGTTGCAACAGTGGGCAAGGAAGTGGCAAATAGAATACAATGTAACAAAATGTACGCTCATACACTTCGGTGGAAGGAATAAAGGTGTAGACTACTTTCTAAATGGGAAGAGTATTGAATAACCAGAGGTGCACATGGGTTTGGGAGTACTGATGCAGGATTCCAAAAAGGTTAATTTGCAGGTTAAGTTGGCAATAAGGAAGGCAAATGCATTGATTCATTTCAAGGGGGCTAGAATATAAAAGAAAGAATGTAATGCTGAAGCTTTATCAGGTGCTGGGGAGACCACACTTGGAATATTGTGAGGAGTTTTGGGCCCCATATCTGAAGAAGAATGCATTGGCTCTGGAGAGAGTCCAAAGAAGGTTTATGAGAATGATTCCAGGGATGATTGGGTTAACGTACATGGAGCATTTGAATTATCTGAGCCTGTATTTGCTGGATTTCAGAAGAATGAGGCGGGATCTCATTGAAACCAACCAGATACTAAAATGCCTAGATAGAGTGGACATGGAGAAGATGTTTCCAGTAGTAGGGGAGTAGAACCAAATGGCTCAAAATGAAAGGATGTACCTTCAGAATGGAGGAGGAGGAATTTATTTAGCAAGAGGGTGGTGGATCTGTGGAATTTATTGGCACATACAGTTGTGGACATAGCTAAGTCATATGCTATTTTTAAAGCAAAGATTAATATTTTTTAATTAGTAAGAGGGTCAATGGTTATGGGGAGAAGGCAGGAGAATGGGATTGAGTGGATAAAATATATGAGCCATCTTTGAATTACAGATTTGATTTGATGGGATAAATGGATTAATTCTTCTCATATGTCTTATGGACATGGTCTCATGGAAACATGGATATTCAGAATTTCAGAATTAGAGAGTAAACCAGAGCAAATTTAATAGGGTACATGGCAGCTGCCAGATTGTATATGCAAGATATTACCAAACTTATGCCCCTGTCCCATTTAGGAAACCTGAACGGAAACCTCTGGAGACTTTGCACCCCACCCAAGGTTTCCGTGCGGTTCCCAGAGGTTTTTGTCCTGCAGAAACAACCTTCAACTAGCATCGCAGCCGGCTTTGACTAAAAAATTACCACTTTCGACCATTAGGGAGACTGACAAAAACCTCCAGGAACCTCTGGGCACAAAGTCTCCAGAGGTTTCCGTTCACGTTTCCTAAGTGGGACAGGGGCATTAGAGTCATGGAATCATAGAGCCATACAGCAGAGAAATAGGCGCTTTTTGCTGAACTTGCCTATGTTGAACAAGATGCCCCATCTAAGCTAATCCTTTTTGCCCATGTATGGCCCACATCCCTCTAAACTTTCCCTATCCATGTATCTGTTCAAGTAACTTATAAACATAGTGCCTCCTCTGGCAGTTCGTTCCATTTACCCGCCACCTTCTGAGTGTAAATAATTGCCCCAGATTCCTATTAAATCTTTCCCCTCTCACCTTAAATGATATTTGGTTCTGGAGATAGACACAAAAGGCTGGAGTAACTCATCGGGATAGGCAGCATCTCTGGAGAGAAGGAATGGGTGACGCTTTGCGTCGAGACACCAGAGATGCTGCCAGTCTCGCTGAGTTACTCCAGCATTTTGTGTCTATCTTTGGCTGAGATTAT
This sequence comes from Raja brachyura, assembly GCA_963514005.1. The sequence continues at coordinate 38,220,787 of OY740789.1, read as the reverse complement.
ATATGGGCTAAAAATTGACAAAGAGGCTTTAGAAGGGCTACGTGCTCGTGACTTAAATAAATCACTTTGGCTTTTCATGCTTGTCTACTAAATGAAGTAGGAGAGGTACTGACCATAATCCTCTAATCATTCAGGCATTTGGGGGTGGTACATGATAACTAGAAGTTTTCAAATGTTACACGTTGTTCAAAAAAATAAATGCAGGCACTACAAAACAATCAGTTCATCCCCGGTAGAGCGGAACTATTTAGATAAACAATCAGGTTCAGAATAAGCAGTCATTTGGACACGTGTCAATTAATTACTAAAAGGGAAATTGATTTGTTAAAGAAAAATCTTATCTATCCAACATGATAGTTCCTTGACTAAGTAACAGAGTTGATACAGTAGATAAAGTAAATGTGGCTGGTAAAATACATGGACTTCCAAGTCTTTTGTTAATATACCACAAAATAGCTTTGCGTCAGGATTAAAGACCATGGCAGAAAATGGATTGCAGTGTCATGAATGATAAATTGGTCCGGTAAGTGGAAACAGAACAGAGCTTGGTGACTAGAGGGGGATGTAGAATTTCCCAGGTATCTGCAGAAGAATCACAGGTTCATCAAAATATTTTATTTATTGCGGCTTCTGTGTGCAGAACATAATTTCCAAATTTGCATTTGTCAAAACTTGAAGGTACAGTGGATTGCAGAGAGATATTACTGGACTTCATTATATGGACAGGCTGTTGGAATAGGTGAAAGTGACAGGTGAATTGTAATGCTGATAAAAATGTGGAGCTTCATATTGGGAGGAAAGATGGGAGAGGTAAAATGAATTAGAGGCCTTAATAGGTTTAAGTTTGGGTTTATTATTGCCAGGTGAACCAATAGCTTTATTTTGCACGCGATCTAAACATATCAGATGTACTATACATAAATACAATCGAGTCAAATTCAAATACGATAGGGAGAGCAAAGGGGAAAATACAAGTGCCGCATAAAGTTCTCAGAATTTGTAGTGCACTAGTCCCATAGACAACGTCCAATGTCCGCGATGAGGTAGAGGAGAACCGGACAAACCCTAGCTTATGAAGGGACTGTTCAAAAGCCTAATAACAGAGAGGAAGAAGCTGTTCCTGAGACAGATCTTGTCTATCCAACCAACTATCCAACAGACAAAGTAAATGCGGCTGTTAAAATACATGGATTTCCAAGGCCTTTAAAAGACATTTGGACTGGTACATGATCAGGAAAGGCTTAGAGGCAAAGGGGGCAAACACGGACAGGTGCGGCTAGATGGGCTGATGGGAATCTATGACTGGTGCACATAGTGGTGTACATAGTGGTGTACATTTTCAAGCTTCTGTACCATCTGCCAGAGGAGCAGGGAGAAGTAGAAATAAGTAGGGTGGAACAAGTCTTTGATTATGTCAGCTCTTTTTCAGAGGCAGCATGAAGTGCAGGTGGAGTCAATGGTAGGAGGTCTGGTCTGCGTGATGGACTGGGTTATTTCTTGCGGGCAGAACTATTCCCAAACCAGATGCAACCGTGCAGTATGGTTTCTATGGTGCATTTGTAAAGGTTTGTAATGATAATTGGAGACATGTTGAATTTCATCAGACTCCTCGCAACAGTGGTAATGGTGTGCCTTTTTAGCAATCATATCGATGTGGTTGGTCCAAGACAGGTAACGTTAACACCAAAGAACTCAAAGCTCTTCACTATTTCAACTTTGAAACCATTTATGTTGTTTGGGTCATGCTTTCTGAAGTCGATAACTAACTCATTTCTCTTGGTGGCCACCGCCACCCAGAAATGCCAGCAAACAAGGTTGTGCTGTGAGAACCCACCCATGGAAGACGTGACCCAGGACGGTCAATCAAAACAATGCTGAAGACGTTGATGGAAGTCGCATGTGTAGAGACAAAAGATGAGCTTGCCAGCTGCATAGAGGACAGGGATGTGTGATGCGTCCATCACCATGCCCGTCGGAAATCAGCACCACTGCATCGCTAATGTTTTCAACGTTTTAATAATAATGATAATAATAAATCCTCTTGTTGCCATTGAAGGAGAGGTTAATGTCCTGACATCACATTACTTAGTTTTCTCTCTCCTTCCTGTACTCTGTCTCATCATTATTTGTCAACCAGCCCAACCACAGTGGTGTCATTCTGCAAACTTTTGTGCCTAATTTGACAAGGAGAGAAATATAGTGGACATGGGATTAGAAAATGAGATAAAAGTTGAGGTGAAAGAACTGCAGATGCTGGAAAAATCGAAGATGGACAAAAATGTTGGAGAAATACAATGGGTGAGGCAGCATCTATGGGAAGAAGGAATATGCAACGTTTCTTCAGACTGAAGAAGGGTCTCGACCTGAAACGTCACCTATTCGTGCTCGCCATCGATGCTGCCTCACCCGCTAAGTTTCTCCAGCATTTTTGTCTACCCATGTAGACCATCACATTCCTTTCCATAAAAGTTGATCTAGATTGTCCATTGTTCCCCTGGACATGTTCTTGTTTACCTTTTCAGTGTAGTATTATATTAGTTACTTGGCAAGAAATGCGGTGTCTTAAAATAAATTATTGAATATTTGCAGTTCCTCTCCTTTCTCTTCCTACATTCTTTTAAAATGGAGAGGAATGAAAATGCAACCAGACCAAGAGCTTTTATCACTTCAAATTAGTTTTATTTATTTACTGTATCAACATTGCCTTTTATTTGGAATGCAACCAACTCAACTCTCATCTAATTTTCTAACCCTCATGCCAATTGCATTTCTCTCCCTGTCAAAATCTGAGTAAAATAATTATTCAATATTTCTGTCATTTTGCCAAGCTGCCTGCAGTTTGTGTCCTACTTTTTCACTGTAACGTTCTTCATATCCTGGCATGACCTTCTTATTTAGGTCCCTGCAGAATACTCCACTTCACCATTTTACTCTCATTGATAATATAATTTTATTGTTGCTATTTGCTACATTCTATTTCTATTTCGCTTTGTCACATTCCCCTTAATTGCCCATAAAAATGTAGTATACTGCTTTTCTTACTGTCTACTTCATTTATTTATTCAGCAGTAGTTTCTTACTTTAGCAAGTGCTTAACATTTTCATGGAATATACTATCCAGGACTTGCAGAATGCTTTAATGTTTCCTGTTGCTGCTCTCCTTCATTGCTAACAATTGATTGTCCATTTTGTTTTCCAACATTCTGTTCTCAACTCCTAAAAATAAGCCTTTGTTCAATCTGTTGCATGATTCATACTCATCCTTAGATATTTACCAATTATTATCCTGATTATCTCAGACTTCTCCCTGCAGTTCACACTTGCCTTGAGAGAAGGCTTTGGTAGTCCCAGGCTTGTTCTGGCAGCTCAGCTTTGGGGTTTTGAGAGGTGGTGCTGGAAGTTTCTTGATTATCCTGGCAACTCAGTCTTTGCCTCTGTGTCTGGGTGCAGTCCCACATTGTCCTTGGGCAGGAAGAGACATTGGCGTCTCAGTCTGTCTTTGTGGCTGCCTAGGACTTCTTCGTAGCAGCCCAGTCTGGACCACATGGTTACGATGGTGGTCTCGGGTTTGGCCCAGTGACTTGGTCTTCCTCAAACCTGCGACAGAGGAACACAGTTATCTCCCCTCTTGCTAGAATGCTTGGGTTATATAAAACAAGTTTCAGGTGGGACAATCTGATGTCAGCTGATTGTACCCAGCTGGGGATTGGCCTCTCCTAGCCTGTCAGCCAGTGATAGGAATCCGAGCTGCAGGGGGCCCTGCCACACCCTTTTCAATTCTTGTATCCGATTCCCATTCTCAGTAAGGCAAGAGGTGGTACGTAGTGTTCCGTTGTCCAGGTAGGATTAGGATTTTGCAAGTTGGTTCAAGAGCTATATCAACATTGTCTTTCATTTGGAATGCAGCCAACTCAACTCATCTCATTTTCTAATCCTCATGCCAATTGCATTTCTCTCCCTTCAAGTACCAACTACTTGATTAGTACCGGTATCTCCTGATTACTACAGTGTCTGGGGTTATGGGGGGAAAGGTAGGAGAATGAGGTTGGGAGGGAGAGATAGATCAGCCATGATTGAATGGTAGAGTGAACTTTATTGGTGGACCTGTTGCTCTCACTTCAACTGTGATGAAGTGCTTTGAGAGACTGGTCCTGGCCCACATTAAATCCTCACTCCCACCCACCCTGGATCAACATCAGTTTGCATACAGAGCCAACAGGTCAACAGAAGACGCCATCAACATGGCTCTACATTCTGCACTGACTCACCTGGAGTGCCCCGGCTCATATGTGAGGATGTTGTTTGTAGATTTTAGTTCTGCATTCAATACCATCATCCCCAGCAGAATGGTGGACAAACTGTTTGACCTGGGTGTAAATGCCAATACATGCAGATGGATCAAGGACTTCTTAACAGATCGCCCACAGACTGTCAGGATGAGGTCCAATCACTCCCCAGTCCTGACGCTCAGCACAGGGGCGCCACAAGGTGCTGAGTCCTATTCTCTACACAATCTACACTCATGACTGCACACCAACACACAGCACAAACCGGATCATTAAGTTTGCATATGACACGACTGTGGTGGGGCTGATAAATAACAACGACGAGTCTGCCTACAGAGATGAAGTCCAAAAACTGACTGTCTGGTACACTAACAATAACCTGGCACTCAACTCAACCAAAACAAAAGAACTGGTTATTGACTTCAGGAGGAGGAGAGAAGAACCTGCTCCTCTTTACATCAAAGGAGACATGGTGGAGAGAGTCACTGACTTTAAGTTTCTGGGCACATACATCTCCCAGGACCTTACATGGACAGTGAACACTATCACTCTCGTAAAGAAGTCTCAGCAGCGGCTATATTTCCTGAGGACTCTGCGGAGAGCAAACGTCTCACAGCAGCTGCTGCTGTCCTTCTACCGGTGCGCCGTGGAAAGCATCCTCTCCTATGGCATCCTGGTGTGGTTTGCTAGCTGCACTGTGGCTGGAAAGAAGGCACTACAGAGGGTTATTAAAACAGCACAGGGCATCATAAACACTCAACTACCCTCCCTGGAAGACATTTACAAGGCCCGATGTTTACGCCGGGCGACAAACATCACACAGGACTCATCCCACCCTGCCAACCACCTTTTCACTCTGCTGCCCTCTAGGAGGCGATACGGATCTTTGAAGGCCCGCACTTGCAGACTAACTAACAGTTTCTACCCACGTGCCATTAGAGAACTTAACTCAAACAGATAACACTACGGGCAACACTACACAATTCGGGGTGCAAATAAAAATTTGTCTGCTAGAATGTGCAATATAATGTGCATTTTTTATTATCTATTACTTATTTTATGCATTGATCTTGTAGTAAATGTAAACGTGAGAGTAAATGGTTGTTTGTGTTATTGTTTTTGTTCTTTTTTTAATCTTTTTATCCTGTGTCTTTTATTGTTTACCATTGAAGGGGATGCACATGAAATTTTGTTGTACAGTTGATGTGCAATGACAAATAAACGTATTTGATTTGATTTGATTTGATTTGATTTGATTTGATTTGAATGGCCTAATTCTGCTCCTATCACTTATGACCTTATGAACCCAATAGTTGTAGGAAAGTAACTGTTCCTGATCTGGTTGTGTGAAACTACAGACTTCTGTATTTCCCACCTGATGATAGCAGTGAGAAGAGGGCATTGCCCAGATGGTGAGGATCCTTGATGATAAATGTGGCCTTGAGGCAACACCTCATGTAGATGCTTGTCCTGTTTTTACCTTGGAAAATTGAACAGATTATTTTTTTCAATCACAAGGCCAAAAGTGTAACGATATATAACTGGAGCATTTTCTTTTCTTTCAGTTATCGATAGCCTCTCTTGATTTAAGTCAACAAATTTCACTTTTGAAAATTGGTTTTGGATCTCTTTTGAATAACTCAAATCAAACTTTCTGAATAGAAAATGCTGGGGATAATTAGCTTGCATCAAAACTTCAACTGTTACTTTTTTCTAAAAATGCAAATAGTGGTAAATAAATGTAAATTATTTTAAATGCAGATTATTTTCTCACCATGACTGCCTGAATCTATTTCTTCCCAACTCTCTCTCTGTGTCAGGTAACTTTGTCTCTCTCTTTATCTCTCTTTACCTTGCGCTCTCACTTTATCTCTCCCACACAACCTCCAACTATCTTACAACCTGTCATTTAAAAATGCCTAATAATATTCAAAGGGCAAAAATATGCCAGCACCACCTCTTCAAGCTAAACACAAAGTTCTGGAGTAACTCAGCAGGTCAGACTTCTGAAAGGTCCTGACCAAAAATTGTCTCCTGTCCATTCCCTCCACAGATGCTGCCTGACCCATTGAGTTCAGCAGTTTGTTGCTTTGCTTAAGATTCCAGCATCTGCAGTTACTCCTGTCCCTAATAGGTGTTATTTTATGTTATGTTAAAGAAGGAACTGCAGATGCTGGAAAATTGAGGGTACACAAAAGGCTGGAGAAACTCAGCGAGTGCAGCAACATCTAAGGAGCGAAGGTGATAGGCAACATTTCGGGTTGAGACCCTTCTATTATTTTATATAGGCTTTGGCACCAATAATGTTTTATGTGGCCTTTCAAGTACCATCTATCGGAGTTTTACATGCTAGAAGTATTTATAATTATTTATCAGTGAACACAATTTACCAAGTTAAACATCTTGCAGATAAATCTTAATTATGCATCAACTGGACTATCTGCTTTTTTGGAAATTTTTCAAGTTGCATTGAACAAAATAAAATATTTATCAGGTCCAAGAGGAAAACAAAGTAAACAAAATCAATCAGAAAAATGCAAGAAATGGAGCTATGAAACCATGCCCAGATGAAGCAAATGTGGAAAGAAATCGGGGTCTGATAAAATACCTAATCTGAAATTAAAGGGTAAAAGGACAATCGGAATAATTGGTGGAGTAAAATAGAATAAATGAGATGTGGCAAAGTTCTGTGTGGAGAGCGATGAGGAGCAGAAAGTAATGTACTGTTTAATCTTATTTTTATATTCGAGCTAATTGCTGGTACAGATTGCAGACAATTTAGATCAGGCTTAATTAGTTGACACTGCAACTATTTGATTTATTTTAATGTTTCTTTGCTTTTACCTTCATATTTTCCTTTTTATCATTCCCCTTGACTTTTGGATTGTACACAACAAACTCTGCTGCCCAGTGAGAAGTTACTTCTTTTGTATTAGCAAACAAATTAATATTTCTTCTTCAGTAGAAGGGCTGCGTAATTTACTCTTTTCCCCTTTAAATTCATGATGATTGTTGAAGTTGTTACTTAAACAGCTGTGAGATTGGAGAGGGGCAGTATTTCCCAATGAGGTATGAAGGCCATAGCCTTGTTGAGGTATCTAGAGAACTGATGGCATTTGTAATTATTATAGACTATTTCCTGAACAGCTGGCCTTCGAAAGGTGATGCATAAGGGAGACTCAACAAAATGGGTAATGCAGAGAAAAAGCATTCTGCGACAGCTTGCAGAAGATGGTCACTGGCATCTGAACTGCTTTGCAAATGCTGCTCAAGACAACCACAAAGAAATGAGCTGTGCTGCAATGGTATTTTCAAGCTCTGAATGCATGCGAATGGTGCCAGGCCTCATCTGGTTCAATGGTTCTTTATTTTTACATGTACAGAGGTACAGGGAAATTTTGTTTTTTACATATCTATTTAATTATGTCTCATCTTGACCACTTCCTGTCTGCACTGTATATTGATTTTAGAAAAACGCTAACATATATCGCTATGATCTTTGGCCATACTCACAGTCCTCCTCCGCTGAGCAGGCCCTGAGGATTTTTCCCATCGATGAAAAATAATAAAGTTATGAGTGTTTAAAAACCCTTGAGATCCTCTTGCCTGTCAATCACCGCAATAAAGGTAACGCCCCTTCCGTGGGGCAGGGAGCAGGACTATAAAACCTCGGATGCCTGGACGTGACTCAGTCACTCTGCAAGATCGCGAGGGAGAGGCCACAACTCTCATTGTAAGCTGTGAATCCACTGAAATGTGAGTCTGCAATGTACTTGCAATAAATGATTTGCTAGCCCTTAATGACAATGCCGTGAGTTGTTTGGCCTGCTTGTGCTTGAAACTGCAATGATTTATTACGTCCGACTGTGTTTGGAAGGAATAAATCCTTTATTAGGTCCGGCTGTGTTTGGTTCAAAAGTCCCACTCATTTCGTGACTTCCGCTTAATGGACAGGTCGCGCTGATTGCGTAATTTCTGGTGAGTGCAGAGGTCGCGCTGATTGCGTAATTTCTGGTAAGTGCAGAGGTCACACTGAGGAGGGGGGGGGGCAGCAGAGGAGGGGGCGAGGGGGGGGAGGGGGGGCGAGGGGGGGGGCGAGAGGGGGAGGGGGGGAGAAGTTTAAATTGAGTCAAATGGTTCTTTAAAATGAAATTTATTGGGCAAAAACCTGGTGCAAAGATACTTGGAATAAATGTTGTTTTTGTACACAAACATTTGTTAGTATTTATACCAACATAGTGGAAGACACCAGCAATGTGCGAAAAATTCAAGAGAGTCAAGAGGCAGAAGCGAATCATTATTACTGAGGAGAAGGTGCTTGGGAAGCTGAAGGGTCTGAGGTTGGATAAGTCAACTGGACCAAATGTAAATGTCAGAATAAGAGGTAGGCCATTTAGGAATTCTCTGCCACAGAAGGCAGAAGCCAATTCACTGTATGTTTTCAAGAGATATAGCTCTTCAGGCTAACCAAATCAAGGGATATGGGGAGAAAGTAGAAATGGGATATTGATCGTGCATGATCAGCCATGTTGAATGGCGATGCTGGCTCGAACGGCCGAATGGCGTACTCCTGCACCAATTTTCCATGTTTCTATGTTTCTAACTGGACTAATCCCCAGGTTCTGAAAGACATAGCTGTCGAAGGGTTGGGTCCGTTTGGCTACGCCGAGTTTGCGGATGATACAAAGATAGGTGGTGGGGCAGAATGTGTTCAGGAAGCAGCAAGGTTGCAGTAGAATTTGGACAGGGTGAGAGAGTGTCAATATCTCTGATGCATGGCGCAGCGACCGGCTGGGAGGTGCTTCGCTCCTCCAGCGGATAAGTTTTAAAAACCTCAGGTAAGTGTTAAACTTAGTCGGAGGTCGCTTTGCTGTGTTGGAGTAATTCTTGTTTGCAAGATCAAATTTTCAATGAGGGAAAGTGTTTAGGATGAAGTCTAGGCGAGCCACTGGGAAAGCTATGGAAGACCGCGGGAGTGCGGGGAGCGGGCGGCCGCCTAGTTCACCTGTTCAGTCGCTAGCGGGTCAACCAGTGACAGCAGACTTGGTGCCTGAGAGCACCATGGCCACACGCAAGGTGGCTCGAAAGTCTGCACGGCCCACAGACTCAGATGAGTCGGGCCGGGGGGTTCCCCTCTAGGACTGGATACCGTTTTTTCACAGTTGTCCAAAATGGACCTCCTAATGGAGAGGATGCTCCATCAAGACACAGGAGGAGTCATGTCTGCGCAGCCTACGGGAGTGCCCGCGCCAGCAGCGCCTGAAACAGGGCTGCTTGATTGCTCCCTCTTGGAGGAGGTGAACTTAATGGGTCAGTTTGATTCTGATGCCAAGTCTGTAGGTATAGCGGTGGAGCATACCCCACGGGATGAAGGACAAGAGCCGGAAATACCATTCCTGGCAGCAAGATTTTCCATCCCAAAAGAGTCAGGAGAGCCGCTGCATAATGAATTGGTGGCAACCATAAATTATCTGGCTTCACATCAGCTGCAGGAGCTGACTATGGATGAGACAGCCAACAAATATGAGACCCCAGCTAACTGTGGGCTGCTTAAAGTACCGACGGTAAATCACGTTATATGGGGCCATATGGGGGTCGGCATCAGGTTTCAAAAAATGAAGCTTCACAGGGTGCTGAAGTTGCTCACCTCGGGGATTACTGCATTCGGCAGATCGATGGATGGGTGGGCACCTGTCTGATATACAGCAGGATGTCTTAGCCCTCATGTGCAATGCGCACTTAGAAATTAATTGTTCGTGGAAAAGTGCCGTTCGCCCTACCATCAACCCAAAATTTGCAGCACTGTGTAAACCCAGCACAATTCAGCCACCAAATCTGCTGTTTGAGGAAGACCTCGCGAAAAGAGTTAATGAGCTCGACGACGAGGCATGAGCCATGGAATGATTAAAGCACCGATGGTCAGCAGAACGGTTTGGCGGCAGTTTCCTTACAGACAGGTTGCAGAGACCGGGTCAGGTCAAGGAACAAGCTGGCACGCTCCAACTGGGGCACGAGCAAACATGCCTTTTCCCACCAGGAACCGGGGCAGCAAATTCCACCGGTAACCATGGAGGTAGGTGGATCTGGTTCTTATAGGAACATATTAAATGAGAAACACCTACAAGTTGGGGGGAGATTACACTTGTTTCTAAAGGAACGGCATGAGATAACATCAGATCCATTTATACTGTGCAGTGTACAAGGTTTCCGAATTGAATTCCTTCCCATTTTGTGTCCATCTACTCAACATGTTCCAAGCCAGACACTCATTTTCTCACAAAAAGAAAAGATGGAGGTACAGGCAGAACTTGAAAAATTATACAAAAAAGGGGTAATTGAGAAGTCGGTTCGCCGACTCCACCAATTTGGGTCTAATATTTTTCCTAGGTTGAAAAAGGATGGAGGAAGTAGAATCATCCTCGACCTGACGAGCCTTAACCCCTTTGTACAGTATAAACATTTGAAAATGGAAACTTTTGTTACTGCCAAACAATTGGTTTCCAGGAGATGTTATATGGCATGCATAGATCTTAAAGATGCATATTACTCAGTGCCTGTTCATAGGGATTATAAGGAGATAATTGAAATTTAGCTGGATGAGGAAATTACGGCAATTCAAAGCACTGCCTAATGGATTAACCTCAGCCCCTAGATTATTTATGAAACTGTTAAAACCGGTATTGGGGTTACTCCGGGCTCAGGGTCATGTTGTGGTGGCCTATTTGGATGATATTTTAATCATTGGAAAGACTCGGGAAACAGCTGAATCATTCATTTCAGTTGTTACGTTCAATTTTGAGAGATTGGTGTTTATCATCCATCCAGATAAATCCAAATTAACACCAGTCAGAGTTATTGATTATTTAGGATTCACTATTAACTCAAATCACATGTCAGTGACTCAGCCCAAGGACAAAGGGCTAGAGTTAATTGAAGGCTGTATCAAGCTCGTTGAGGAGCAACAACCTTCAATTAGACAGGGGGCAAGCTTGATTGGTAAACCAGTGGCTGCTTTTCCAGCTGTGCAATTTGGACCCCTGCACTACCAAAATTTACAACATGCAAAGGAACAGGCACTCAGGCTACATGCAGGTCACTATGACAGGCCCATGCAATTACCAGCTGAAGCCATTTCTGACCTGCACTGGTGGGTAATGAACATCTCCAGTTCTTCCAGCAAAATTCTTGTTGATCAACATTCCATTGTCTTACAGACTGATGTCAGTGCTCTAGGTTGGGGTGCTACTGATACCATTTCTAGCTGTGGAGGCAGATGGAATATGCACGGGGCACCTCTTTTGCAATAACATGGGATTAATTATTTAGAGCTTTTGGGAGCATTGTATGGGCTGAAGGCTTATTGCTCTACTAAGTGTCACTTGCATGTTCAGCTTCAGATAGACAATACTATGGCGGCAGTGGTGTACGTTAATCAGATTTGGAACTGGTGTATTACCAGAAACATTTGGCTTTCAGCTTTCTACCTACCAGGTAGATTCAACATAGTGGCAGACACCAGTTCACGCAAATTCAATGACAATACAGAATGGATGTTGAGTCATGAGGTATTTAATGATGTTGTTGCTCAGTTGGGATGCCGGATATCGATTTGTTTGCAACCAGACTCAACCAACAGCTACCTAAATATGTTTCATGAGAACCAGACCCTGGGGCAGTAGCGGTTGATGCATTCTCGCTACATTGGGGTGGAATGTTTTTATATGCATTTCCTCCCTTTTGCCTCATCAGTTGGTGTCTGCTCAAGATCAAGCAGGACTCCGCCTCAGGAGTGTTGGTGGTACCCGACTGGCCTACACAGCCATGGTTCCCCCTTGTTTTGGGGATAATTACACAGCCTCTTATGAGTGTTCCCAAACATAGTGACCTACTGGTGCACCCTGTAACTTGCAATCAACATCTTTACATGACCATATTGATCTGTTAATTTGCAGATTCTGAGGAAACCATACCTGGGGCAAGGACTATCCGATCGAACCGTGGATGTGATCATTGTGGCCTGGAGGGATAGTATCCAAAAGCAGTACATCTCTCATGTCAGGAAATGGGAGATGTTCTGTTTATGGCAGAATATGACATATCACACGGCATGCATCTCAGATGTGATAGAATTCCTGTCAACTCTCTATTTAGATGAAGGGTTAAGGTACAGTGCGATCAATATAACCAGGAGTGCCCTGTCCTCATACTTGTGGATGGGATCAGAACAACATTCTATTGGGTCTCTCCCTCTAATATCTCGTTTTATGAAGGGAATTTTCATTCCAATCCCCCCAGGCCCAGGTATCCAATAATCTGGGATGTAAGCGTGGTACCCATGCTGCTTCGTCAGTGGACTCCCGTCACATCTCTGTCTTTGGCCAAAGTCACCATGAAGGTGGTATATGCTCATGGCACTAGTTTCAGCCCAACGGGTGCAGACAATGCAAAAGCTGCGGTTAGACAAGATGCTAGTGTCTGCAGCTACCATTACAATTTACATTTATGATCTACTCAAACAGAGCAGACCAGGGATGACAGGGTGTAAGATCATATTTTCGGCATACCCCACGGATTCACAACTATGTGTGGTGTCACACTTGTTATATTATATCAAGGTCACCAAAAGCCTCAGAGGTGTGGAATCAGCATTATTTATTAGCCACAAAAGAACGCACAGGAAAGTGTCAGTTCAGACTATTTCAAGGTGGCTAAAGCAGGTTCTGGTTTGTGCAGGTATTGGCACTGATCATTTTAAATCTCATTCCACCAGGGTGGCATCAACGTCAGCGGCCAGGGCAATGGACATGCCACTCAACCATATCCTCGAAGCCGCAGGATGGTCAAGTGAATTAACTTTTCAAAAAGTCTTTCATAAGCTGATTGCCGAACCTGGGGTATTTGCCCATTCAGTTTTGAGTTGTGTTTTATAGCTTCCCCTTGGGATAGAGGGGTTGCTATTGTTTTTCTTCATTTAAACTAAAACGTTAATACATTCAAATCAATGTCATGGTCTAATGAACTGTTGATTATTAACTCATCCTGAGTCAATCAATACAGTGAGACACCTGGATTTGAATCTACGGCATGAAATCACAGAGTTTTGAAATCTTCACGTAGTCACTCACGTGACTCCAAAGTAAAATAGTAAGATTAAATGAGAACTTACTAGTTTAAAGTTTTATCTTTATTTTATGAGGAGTTGCGATGAGTGATTACGTGCCCACCACTCCCAACTCTCATATCACAAAGTTCGTCTGGTAGTTCTATGTTTCTAATCTTACTATGTTACTTCAATTACTGTTATCTGTGATTTCACACCACTGCTTTGCAGATTGACGCGCATACGGACTGGCGGGACTTCTTCACGTAATCACTCATCGCAACTCCTCATAAAATAAAGATCAAACTTCAAACTGGTAAGTTCTCATTTAATCTTACTATTCACCAGTATTACATTTATTAACAATATTTTGGAATGGCATTTTCAATTATTTTGTTCCCTGTACCAAACTATATAATATTAGTAGGTATGTTACAAAACTTACCTTGAGCAGCGCTGCAGTTCTGCCGCTCCCCGTGTGCGCGACTTTGGCGCCTTTCAGAGGGGGGGGGCGGGCTTAAAGTGCCGTTTTTCCACAGGCAGAGAAAATCGATCAATGTTGGGCAATTTTGTTGCGGAAGAAAAATCGCACCGACATTTCATGAATGAAGGTATTTTTAAATTACTCTAAATTATTTATTAACTACAGTAATTTAAAAATCACCTTCAAAAGCCATGAGCGCCGACAACCGGAAGGATTTTGTGCAGGGGAGAAAAAAAGGTAAATAGTTTATTTTTATATTATAAGTTGGTTTTTCGGGAGGCTTTAATAACATTTTCATGTTGCGAAATGGGGTCCATAAAATGTATGAACAAACAGTATTTTTCCTCCCGACTTCACCGCTAACCGCAACATTCCAATCCACTGCATTCCACTAAAACCCACTCGCTAGTTGATTTAAATGGCCATTAATTTACAGGAATCAAACACTAAATTCCTTCCATTTGGCCCAGAAATTCATGAAAATGAGATTTAAAAATTATGTTATATTGTGGATTATTGTGTGAATGTTATTTGGACACTTAGGCAATTTTAAAAAAGTTTAGCTTTTCTTAAAAAATGGATAGATGTTTAGATCTACTCATTGAATTTTGTAATTAGCTACAATTAGATAACTAACTAATTATATGCTTTAATTTCAGGTCATCCAAGTAAGATTGTTTCATATTTGTTTCAGAATGCTTCAATCTATAATAACTGAAGATTTCATTGAGTTATCTTAATTTTTTAGAAAGTTATGGGCTTTTAACTGTTCCAGATCACAGCTTTTGAGTAAAGTCAATTGAAAGGCAATGGTGAACAAGATGCTAATTTCCGAGTATGAAAATGGCCATAACTTTCTTAATACTGAAGATATGAAAGTGAATTAGGTGTCACATTAAACTTCTTTTTATGCTTTATCTGATGGGATAAATAGCAGACTTGATTTTTAAAATCTCAAAATTTTGTAACATTGCTAATATTAGGAGAGACATAGATAGGATACAGAGTCAAAGTCTTTATCCCAAGGGTGAATATACCAAAATCTCGAGGGCATAACATTAAGGTGAGAGGGGCAATGTTTAAAGGAAATATGTGAGGTAAGCTTTTTTTTACACAGAGGATACTGGGTGCCTGGAACATGCTGCCAGCAGTGGTGGTGGAGGCAGATACGATAATGGCCATGAAGTGGCTTTAGATAGCAATATGGATATACAGGTAGTGGAGGAATATGGATCATGTACAAACATAGGGGATCCGTTTATCTTGGTATCTTGTTCAAAGATTCATGTGGGGCTTTAAGCCCCTGTCCCACTTAGGAAACCTGAACGGAAACCTCTGGAGACCATGTGCCCCACCCAAGGTTTCCGTGAAGTTCCCGTGACGTTCCCAGAGGTTCCTGGGGGTTCCGGTTAAATGGCTGCCACAGAGCATGGTAAGTCCTTTAGAGAGCGTGGGAGGGAGGGAGAGAAGGACAGAGAAAGGGAGAGAAAAGGGGAAAGAGAAGGGGGGAGAGGGAAGGGAGAGAAGGGAGAGAAGACAGTTTTAGGAAGTTTAATTAAGTTAGCGGGCATTTTACCTTCCGGAGGATCTTCTAGGTCCTGAAAACCAAAAAATATTTATTTACTGAAAACTCCAATGAGCCAATCAGAATGGTCAGTCAGTGAAGGCCTTCGATTGGCCGTAAGTAAAAATGCGACCCCACCACTGGCTTCGACAAAATGGTAACTGTTTTTTAATTGCGGATGGTTTTGGATTTTTTGAAATAATCGCAGGAACATAGCAGAAGCTGCGATTACGCGGAAACAACTTTCCACAATTAGGGAGAGTGACAGGAACCTCCGGGAACCTCATGGAAACCTTGGGTGGGGCGCAAGGCCTCTAGAGGTTTCCGTTCAGGTTTCGTAAGTGGGAAGATCCGCCGGAAGGTAAAATGCCCGCTAACTTTATTAAACTTATTAAAGCTCTCTCTCCCCTTCTCTCTCCCCTTCTCGCTCCCCTTCTCGCTCCCCTTCTCTCTCCCCTTCTCTCTCCCCTTCTCTCTGCCCTTCTCTCTGCCCTTCTCTCTGCCCTTCTCTCTGCCCTTCTCTCTGCCCTTCTCTCTGCCCTTCTCTCTGCCCTTCTCTCTGCCCTTCTCTCTCCCCTTCTCTCTCCCCTTCTTGTTTCTTTATAAATAAATGTTTCTTTATTCACTACTAACAACCTTGACTTCATTTTACTTCGGAGTCACGTGAGTGTCTACGTGAAGGCCATCAACCCGCGTGCGCGTCATTACGTCTGACGCATTGCGCAATGACTGACTGACGGGCGCGTCGCTCCTTCCAGTGGTAAGTTTAAAAAACGCTCTGGTAAGTGTTATACTTTATCTGAGGTCATTGCTCCCACTACGGTTATTGCATTTTTTTCAGCATACTTGAACTAGCGGAGAACATGTCCAAGGTGAAGAGGCGAGCCGCATCAAATCCGGCTGCTGAAGACCACGGCCTGCGGGTAGCGGGTGGCCGCCGAATTCGCCTTCAGGGTCGCTGGCAGAGGAGCCAGCGGCTACAGACTTGGTGCTAATTCCCAGCACCTTGGCTACCCCGCGGGGGAAAAGAGCCACGAGAAAGACTGTAAGGGCCCTGGAGTCAGATTAGTCGGGCCAGGAGGTGGACATTTCCCCCCCACCTATGGGCAGTGTTGATTTCAGGCTGATCCACATGGAGCAACTTATGGAGAGGTTGCTCCACAATGATATGCTCCAGAGGAGTGAGCTATCTGAGCCCGGGTATTACGGGGAACCCGAGGCAGCAGCACCTGTGTCAGGGCTGCATATTCCCCTCTCTGATGAGAGAAGCTTACGAGGCCAGTTTTTTACTGACTCAATGTACGGAGGCACAGCTGGGCAGCATGCTTCAAGGAATGAGGGCCAAACCCCGGGAGTAGCCCCGATGGCATCCAAATTTGCTATCCCTGCCCTAACAGGGGAACCATTGTGAGAAGAACTGGTCATGAGCATCAATTACCTGAACTCCCACCAACTCCAAGACCAGGCCATGGAAGAAACTACTGCCAATACATTACCCAACTGAACTGTGCCTCACTAAATGTCCTGGCAGTGAACAATTCCATCTGGGGCCACATATAGAGGGGGCATCAGAGCCCAGGAAGTAAAACTTCAAAAAGTTCTACGATTACTTGCTGCAGGCATCACGGGCTTTGCCAGGTCAGTGGATGGGTTGCCCCTCTCTGATACCCAGCAGGACGCAATGGCATTAATGTGCAATACACCTTTTTAAATAAATTGCCCCCGGAAGAATGCCATCCTTCCTGCTCTGAACCTAAAATTTGCAGGGCTGTGCAAGCCGGGGAATGTCCAACCCCCAAACCTACTATTCGGGGAAGACCTGCCTAAGCAGGTAAAGGAAATGGTTGCGCAGGCAAAAACCATTGGCCTTATCAAGATTTCATCTTTCCGGTGACAATACACAACCCCCCTTTCCACCCCAAACAGTCCTCAGCATATGGTCGGACGTCATGAGCAGCAGGCACAGAGGCCTTTTTTAGGGCAGGGCCCATGCCTGGCCATGTTCAAGATGTGTGCATGGTGCCCTGCAACAGTCCAACCCACCAGACCTTGGGGGCAGAAGCAACCACCACACCATCGATAAGCACTGAGGTAAGTGAGTCCGGTTGTTTGCATAACATATCCTCGATGGATCAGTTACAAGTGGAGGGTAGATTACAGTTTTTCTTACATGAATGGCATTGGATAACATCTGACCCATTTATACTGCACAGTATACAACATTTTAAATTTGAGTTCCTTTTCGATTCGTTCTCCACCCACTCAGCATACACCGAGTGGCACTTTTGTTCTTTCACAGTGTGTGAAGTGCACAAGGATAAATTGAGTCTTTACTCAAGAAAGGGGTAATTGAGAGGTCGAGTCATGAGCCTCAACAGTTTGTGTCCAATATATTTACTAGGCAAAAAAAGGATGGAGGATGTCAAATGATTCTTGATTTAACTGACCTTAACAACTTTGTGCACTATAAACACTTCAAAATGGAAAACTTTGACTGCCAAACAACTGGTTTCCAAAGGATGTTACATGGCATGCATCAACCTCAAAGATGCTTACTATTCAGTGGCCATTCATGAAGACCACAGGAGATAGTTGAAGTTTAGCTGGATGGAGCAATTGTGGCAGTTTAAAGCATTGCATAATGGGTTAACCTCAGCACCCAGACTATTCACAAAATTGCTAAAACCAGTCCTGGGGCTAGCTGACTTTGGAATTAGCTGAATTATCTGTGTCAGCTACCAAACTCATGTTTGAGAGACTAGAGTTTCTAATACATCCAGTTAAGTCTAAATTGGTACCACCTAGGATAATTGATTATTTGGGATTCACCATTAACTCAATGCAAATGTCAGTGACTCTGCCTTGGGGCAAGCAATGAGAGTAAATCGAAGCCTGCAGAAACCTCGTTGTTAAGAACCAACCTTCTATTAGACATGTGGCTAGTATAATTGGCAAATTAGTGGCTGCTTTCCCAGCTGCTCAGTTCAGGCCTTTGCACTACCAAAATTGACAGCATGCAAAGTAGCAGGCACTCAGGCTTCATAGAGGTCACTTCAATAGATTCATGCAGTTGCCAGCTGAAGCCTTTGGTGAGTTACAATGTTGGGTTACCAATATTCAGTATTGTTCCAGTAATATTTCAGTTGATACACCATCAGTTATCCTGCAAACTGATGCCAGTGCACTAGATTGGGGTGCTACCAACACCATCTCTAGCTGCGGAGGCAGATGAAATCACCAGGAATCATTGTTTCTTCAGTATTAACACGGTATTAACTACTTAGAATTGTTGGGAGCACTCTATGGGTTAAAGGCTTATTGTACCAATATGCATCATGTACATGTTCAACTTCAGATTGACAACACTACAGCAGTAGCATACATTAATCACATGGGTGGAAGTAAGTCTGTATCCTGTGATAAATTATCTAATCTCATTTGGCACTGGTGTATTATGTGAAACATCTGGGTTTCAGTTATCTACTTACCAGGTAGATGGTGGCAGACACCAGGTCCCAACAATTCAATGGCAACAAAGAATGGATGTTGAATCACCAAGTGTTTAATGACATTGTAATTTGTTATGGTGTACCAGACATTGATCTGTTTACATCCAGGCTTAATCATTAGTTACAAAATTACGTGTCATGGGAACCAGACCCAGGGGCAGTAGCAGTAGATGCATTCTCGCTACACTGGGGTGGAAAATGTTTGTATGTATTTCCCCCATTCTGCCTCACCAGTCGATGCTTGGCCAAGACCAAGCAAGATTCTGCTTCTGGCATATTGGTAGTACCAGACTGGCTGACTCGGCATTGGTTCCCACTTGTCCTAGCTATAATTACACAGCCTTTTATGGGTGTCCCCAAGAGCAGAACTCTGCTGGTACACCCTGTGACAGGTGAAAGCCACCCTCTTCATGACCGTATAAATTTATTGGTTTGCAGATTATGAGGAGATCGTTCCTGGGGCTCGGGCTTTCAGAGCGTACGATAGATGTGATCACTGCGGCCTGGAGGAAGAGCACCCAAAAACAGTACCTCACTCGCATAAAGAAATGGGAGATGTACTGTTCTCTCTGAAAATTTTCATATAACATGGCTTCTATCACGGATGTTTTGGAGTTTCTTTCATCACTTTTCTATGATCAAAAGCTCAGTTACAGTGCCTTAATAACTGAAGTAATAACTGTGATAATATAATATAATAATGAATAACTGTGATTCCAGTGGGAAAAAACCCAGATTATTGTGGTGCAACCAAAGACACAGTCTATAGAAGAGCACAGTTGCTGAAGTTACCAAGATTTGAAGAGATTCAAGAGTTTAATTGTCATAAGTACCCATAATGGAACACTGAGATTTTACTTGAAGCTGCATAACAGGTCTGTAAACATAATGCATGTTCTTCTTCTTCTTTTGTGTGGCGTGCACAGCCTAAAGTTGTTGGACAACTTGTTCTATTTGATCTTCCATTTGTGCAAGTCGACTTCATTGCATTAGCCAAAACAGGGCGGACCACGTGAAGGTTGCAATCTTCCACCCCATAATGCATGTTGATAATATATAATACATTCAGAAAATTAATAAACCCAATACGTTCAAAAGAGCCCAAAGTCCTCTGTGCAATTAAAGGCAATCTATAGTTCATAGTTGAGATTAATGTTATATAGTGTTTAAGAGCCTGAAGGTTATTGGGAAGAAGATATCCTTGAACCTGATAATCATGGTTATTAGGTTCCAGTACCTTTTGCACTAACATCCTTGTTCAAAAAACATTGTAAACTCAGAAATAACTGACCAGTTAATCTAATCTTATTACCAGGGAAATGTTTGAAAAACAATAAACATGAACAGACTTAACTGTCATTTTAATTGATTATGGAAAGCCAGCATTGATTCATATTGCCTAAATATCTTGATAGAGAATTATGATCATACAACAACAGGCTCAGGAAGAGTAATGCCACTGGGATTTCTGAAAGATAATGTGTTGTATGATAAGCTTTCCATCAAGATTCAAGTCCTTGGAAAAAAGTATGGAATGACAGTGAATGTAGCACCTTGCACAGATAATTCCTGAAAGAAGAGGAAACAGAAAATAATTGTCAAAAATAGTTTGTTGCTCTAGAAAGAAGTATGCAATAGAGCATCCACTGTTTATTACTTGAGCTAGGGTCCTGTCCGATTCACCTCTATCACATTGTCGACATTGGACTTTGTCTGTGGAACTGATGCATACAATGCTGCAAGCAATATTCTGCACTCTGTAACGTCCCCTTGTAATGTCTATTGTACTTACATAGAAACATAGAAAATAGGTGCCGGAGTAGGCCATTCGGCCCTTCGAGCCTGCACCGCCATTCAATGTGATCATGGCTGATCATCCAACTCAGTATCCCGTACCTGCCTTCTCTCCATACCCCCTGATCCCTTTAGCCACAAGTGCCACATCTAACGCCCTCTTAAATATAGCCAATGAACTGGCCTCAACTACCTTCTGTGGCAGAGAATTCCAGAGACTCACCACTCTCTGTGTAAAGAATGTTTTCCTCATCTCGGTCCTAAAGGAATTCCCCCTTATCCTTAGACTGTACCCCTTGTTCTGGACTCCCCCAACATAGGGAACAATCTTTCAGCATCTAGCTTGTCCAACCCCTTAAGAATTTTGTAAGTTTCTATAAGATCCCCCCCTCAATCTTCTAAGCCGAGTCTATCCAATCTTTCCTCATATGAAAGTCCTGACATCCCAGGAATCAGTCTGGTGAATCTTCTCTGTACCCCCTCTATGGCAAGGATGTCTTTCCTCAGATTTGGAGACCAAAACTGTATGCAATACTCCAGGTGTGGCCTCACCAAAACCCTGTACAACTGCAGTAGAACCTCCCTGCTCCTATACTCAAATCCTTTCGCTATGAATGCTAAGATACCATTTGGTTTCTTCACTGCCTGCTGCACCTGCATGCCTACTTTCAATGACTGGTGTACCATGAAACCCAGGTCTCGTTGCATCTCCCCTTTTCCTAATCTGCCACCATTCAGATAATAGTCTACCCTCATGTTTTTGCCACCAAAGTGGATAACCTCACATTTATCCACATTATACTGCATCTGCCAATAAACTGGCCTCAACTACCTCATGTGGCAGAGAATTCCAGAGACTCACCACGCTCTGTGGGGAAAAATGTTTTCCTCATCTCGGTCCTAAAGGAATTCACCCTTATCCTTAGAGCACTTGAGTTTGACTTGGCTGTATTTATGCATAGTATTATCTGGTTTGATTGGATACAATGCTTTTCACTGTACATATGACAGTAAGAAAATTGAACCTAAAACTTCTGCATTTTTAATACATTTGAAAGGACAGGACATAATTTTCAAATTTGCAGATGACAAAATTCAGACAGAAGAAGGGTCTCGACCCGAAACGTCACACATTCCTTCTCTCCAGAGATGCTGCCTGTCCCGCTGAGTTACTCCAGCATTTTGTGTCTATCTTCCCTATAAACTAGGTGTCAATTTACAGAGGCCAATTAATCTACAAACCTGCACGTCGTTCGGGATCTTGGAGGAAACCAGAGTGGGTCACACAGAGAAATTGTAAACTTCACACAGACGGCACCTGAGGTCAGAATCAAATTGGGTCTCTGACACTTTGAGGCAGCAGCTCCACCAGCTGTGCCACTTAATGTTGAGAATTGTGAACAATTGTATTGGGGTAAGAAGAATGAGAATAGATGATATGAACCAAAGGACACAATTCAAACAAGGGAGGAAGAATAGTGAGGTCTGGAGGGAGTAAATGGACATTAATCACTGAATGTAATAAGGCATGTTGAGGAAGTGGTTCTAAAACCTCATGGGATCCCAGTGTTTTTAAGTAGAGACATAAAGTATAAGAGCAAAGAGGAGTCACAGTGAAACTCTGGTCCCTCTACAACTGAAGTCATTGAATCATGCAGTATAAAACCAGGCACTTTAGCCCACCATGTCTACGCTGAGCATCAAGTACCCATCTATATTAATCCTATTTACCATCACTGGTCATTTTAGCTTTCTATGTATTTGTGATTCATCTCAATATTTCGTAAGTATTATACAGTATCTTCTTCCACTACTCACCCGGGTAGCGTGCTCCAGATTCTTATTGTCTTCTGGTTGAAAAAGATCACACACAGATCCCCTCTAATCCTCTTAGCCTTTACTCTAAATTTATGCTCTCTAGTTTTAGATGAATCTGCTGAGGTGAAAAGTTTACTACCGCCTATACCCTCACAATTCTATTTGTCTCTGTAAGGTTTCCCCATCAGCTTTATTCATTCCAAGTAAAACTAACTCAGCCTAGCCAATCTTACTACATAGAACAGTATAGCACAGAAGCATGTATTTTGGTTCACAATGTCTGAACTGATGCCAAGTTAAACTAATCTCCTCTGTCTGCCGATGATCCATATACCTCAATTCCCTGCACATCCATGTGCCTAAATGCCATTGGGTCTGCCTCCCGTGCAATGCATTCCAGGTACCCACCATTCTCTGTGTTAGAAAGCCTGTCCCTCACACCTCCATTTCTAGAATTAGGCACATCAGAGGTTAAGTAAGGAAGGACTCCTACATTGAGAAGGTAGTTGAAATTTAGAATTGCATTTCCCTAGATGGCAGATGTTAAAGTATCATTGGCCAATACCAACCATTTTTCAATTAAAGTTGTTTCAACATTTAGCAGTTGGCTAGATAAAGTATTGAATGCATAGGGTATTTTGATTATACAATAACAATAGACAATAGGTGCAGGAGTAGGCCTTTCGGCCCTTCGAGCCAGCACCACCATTCAATGTGATCATGGCTGATCATCCACAATCAGTACCCCATTCCTGTCTTCTCCCCATATCCCCTGACTCCGCTATCTTTAAGAGCCCTATCAAGCTCTCTCTTGAAAGTATCCAGAAAACTGGCCTCCACCGCCATCTGAGGCAGAGAATTCCACACACTCACAATTCTGTGTGTGAAAAAGTGTTTCCTTATCCCCGTTCCAAATGCTTACCCCTTATTCTTAAACTGTGGCCCTGGTACTGGACTCCCACAACATCAGGAACATGTTTTCTGCCTCTAGCGTGTCCAAACCCTTAATAATCTTATATGTTTCAATAATATCCCCTTTCATCTGCCTACATTCCAGAACATACAAACCCACACACCCAACCTGTCCAAGTCACCCTGCATTCTCATAGTATCCTCCTCACAGTTCACACTGCCACCCAGCTTTGTGTCATCTGCAAATTTGCTAATGTTACTTTGAATCCCTTCATCTAAATCATTGATGTATATAGGAAATAGCTGCAGTCCCAGCACCGAGCCTTGCGGTACCCCACAAGTTAGTGCCTGCCATTCTGAAAGGGACTTGTTAATCCCTACTCTTTGTTTCCTGTCTGCCAACCAATTCTCTATCCATGTCAGCACTGTACCCTGGGATTCAGACTATGAAGCCCTGGGGATTTATCACCCTTCAGTCCCATCAGTCTACCCAACATGATTTCCTGCATAAAATTCCTCTGTCACCCCAGATCCTCTGACGACTAGTACATCAGGAAGATTGTTTGTGTCCTTCTAAGTGAAGATGGATCCAAAGTACCTGTTCAACTCATCTGCCATTTCTTTGTTCCCCATAATAAATTCACCTTTTTCAGTCTTCAAGGGTCCAACTTTGGTCTTAACTAATGTTTTCCTATTCACATACCTAGAGAAGCTTTTACTATCCTCCTTTCTATTCTTGGCTAGCTTACCTTCGTACCTCATCTTTTCTCCATGTTATTAATTTTAGTTATCTTCTGTTGCTCTTTAAACATTACCCAATCATCTTGCTTCCCGCTCATCTTTGCTATGTTGTACTTCTCTTTAATTTTTATACTGTCCCTGAAGTCTCTTGTCAGTCACGGTCACCCCTCACTCCCCTTGGAATCTTTCTTCCTCTTTGAAATGAGCTGATCCTGCACCTTCTGTATTATTCCCAGAAATACCTGCCATTGTTGTTCCACTGTCATCCCTGCTAGGGTATCTTTCCAGTCAACTTTAGCCAGCTCCTCCTTCATGGCTCCATACTTCCGTTTGTTCAATTGTAATACAGACACCTACGCTTTACCCTTCTCCCTCTCAAATTGTAGATTAAAAATTACCATATTAGGGTTTACTACCTCCTAATGGGTCCTTAACCTCAAGTTCCTTAATCAAGTCATTGGTTCATTACAAAACGCTAAGTCCAGAATTGCCTTCTCCCTGGTAGGCTCCAGTACAAGCTGCTCTAAGAATCCATCACGGAGGCACTCCACAAACTCCCTTTCTTGGGGTCCAGTACCAACCTGATTTTCCCAGTCTATCTGCAAGTTGAAATCTCCCATAACAACCATAGCATTACAGTTGCGACATGCCAATTTTAACTCTTGAGTCAACTTGCACCCTATATGCAGGCTACTATTTGGGGGGCTGTAGATGTCCCATTAGGGTCTTTTTACCCTTGCAATTCCTTAGTTCTATCCATACTGACTCCACATCTCCCATTTCAATCTTACCCCTTGCAAGGGACTGAATTTCATTCCTCACCAACAGATCTATCCACCCCCTCTGCCCACCTGTCTTTCTTTTCGATAGGAGGTATACCCTTGAATAATCAGTTGCCAGCCCTGGCTCTCTTGCAGCCATGTCTATGTAATTCCCACAACATCATACTTGCCAATTTCTTACTGAGCCTCAAGCTCGTCCACTTTATTTCTTATACTTCGGGCATTCATATAGAACACTTTGACTTTGGTATTCACTTCCCCTCTTGCACCACTCGCAATTAGCCCTGACCTTACTCTCTTATCCTTTCTCATACTTTCCTTCCCATTAATTTGAGTGTCTTTAGTAACTTTTCCTGTACTTCCCCTTTATACTCCCAATTTGTCAATCCCTCCCCCCCACTATTTAGCTTAAACCCACATGTGTAGCCCTTGCAAACCTGCCTGCCAGAACGTCGGTCCTTTTTGTACAGGTTACCCATACTCCAAAAGAGATCCCTGTGGTCTATAAATGCAAATCCTTGCTGCCTGCACCAGCCCCTCATCCACACATTTACACATCCAGCCCCTCATCCACACATCTCCCTATTCCTGTCCTCACTAGTACGAGGTACTGGAAGCAATCCAGAAATAACCACCTTAGAAATCCTACTTTTCAGTCTTCTCCTAACTCACTAAACTCACGTTACAAAACCTCCTTCCTCTTCTTCCTGGTCGTTTGTACCTATGTGCACAACTACTGTCGGCTGTTCATCTTCCCCCTCGAGGATGTTCTGAATTTAGTTTGTGATATCTTGAACCCTGACACAAGGGAGGCAACAGACCATCCTCTAGTCTCGCCTGCCGCCACAGAATCTCCTGTCCGCACCTCGAACAATGGGGTCACCCAGCACTATGTCTCTGCCCGACGTCAGTCTTGCCTGCCGAGTCGCATCTCTAGGAATGGAGCCACTGACCTGCCAGCCGCTCAGACTGGAAACGTCGTCACCCCGACAGCGCTCAAGAGGGCGGCCTGTTTTCATTTGGCACAGCCGTCTGGGTCTCCTGCACACCACGGTGACTCCCCTTTCTGTCAGTTACACACCTTCGTTCTCTCTGTATCCTTGACATGACGACCTTACTGTAGGTCCTGTCGAGGAAACTCTCCTTTTCCCAGGTTCTTTCAATCAACCAGGTTCTTTCTAGCAACCATCTTAAACACGACACAACGCTAACCTCAGCTATGAATTATGGACTGCCGTTGGTTGCACTAGGACTTTGGCTTGTTTGTTCTAGTGATGTGTTTATCAATTTATTGAGTTTTTTGTTTATGACATATTACCTGAGTGCATTGCACTTACAGGTCTGTTATACTGCTGACGTAATGGGTCTGTCCCACTAAGGTGACTTTTTAGGCGAGTACAGGAGACTCTGCGCTTGCCACATAGTCGCCACATTTTCGCTGGTGGTCTCTGGTGAGTCTCCTTCATGGTCGTGATGAGCTCCTGCATTTTGGAAACTAGTCGCAATCTCAGTATGGTCGCCGCAAATTTTGCAACATGTTGAAAAATGTTCTGCTACCAAAAAATCATTGGCTCATTGGGGAAATAAAATGTAAGCAGGAGTTTTCAGAACCAAGGATAACTGACCGGTAATGTTAAATGTCCGCCGATCGTCATTGCTGTGTATCTCTGGCTAAATAAATGTTGTTTGGCATCTTAAAGGTTCTCTCCTCTCCTTCTCCCCCCTTTTAAAGGACTTACTGTACACTGTGCTTTAGCCATCTTAATTACAGCGCCAACCTTCTTGTTCATCGCAGTGTGTGCCTGTATCACCTTGGCCTGTATCACCGTGTGAATTTCAGACAGCGCTCCCCCCGCTTGCCCTGGCCCCCTTCTTTGCGATGTGTTTGTGTGTTCCACTCTTGACAGTCACCAACAGTCCACAGAAAAATCACCTAAGTGGGACAAGCCCATAAGGATTCCATTGTCCTGCTGTTAGTACATATTAAACATGCTTGACACTTTTATACTATGATGGGAAACATCAAATGAATCTGAACACAAAGTGCTGTAGGAACTGGCTGGGTCAGGCAACATCTGTGGAGGGAATAGATGGATGATGTTTCTGGTCAAGACTTTTCATCAGCTTCTCCAGTATTGTTTAATATTCCAGAATGTCACCAAAATAATCTAAATGCATATCTAACAAGTAAAAAATTTTACTGGGTCACGGGACTCTGGACCTCCAAGATATTGGAAGGACGAATGCTTTGTGCTGGACATTTTTTCTACAAATGCAGTGCAATTTCATGGGTTCCTGACTTTCCAAATATAGAAAGTTGAACCATTTCAGTCTATTAGAAAAAAATACAACAGAATAAATATTATAAATTTAACATGCTTCCTCTCCTCCACTTTAATGAGCTCAATTGGACTGAATCATAGCAGAATATGTAAATATTTCAAATATTTCATTAAGTTTTAGTACCTTCGGCACAAAGTACTATTTCTAGAACAGTGTGGAATTTCTAAATCAAAATAAAGTAAGCAGACTGTCAGTAGAATTAGATCTTGCATGGAATCTCTTTGGATGTCAAAAGTTTGGCCTTGTTATACAAAGCTGTCAGCATACATCAGTGCATTCCTGGATTTACTATGTAATGGTATTAGATTTCTGAGTCCACATATACTTTCAGTAAGTGCATATTGTTTCCTGAGCCTCACAGAAAGAACTTAAATAATTTATTAAAGAAAATTCAAAGTATCAAGAGTTCCTATTAGGTCTGTCATTTAGATTTAATATAACGGCTAAACATACTGTAACCATATAACCATATAACCATATAACAATTACAGCACGGAAACAGGCCATCTCGGCCCTTCAAGTCCGTGCCGAACAACTTTTTTCCCTTAGTCCCACCTGCCTGCACTCATACCATAACCCTCCATACCCTTCTCATCCATATGCCTATCCAATTTATTTTTAAATGATACCAACGAACCTGCCGCCACCACTTCCACTGGAAGCTCATTCCACACCGCTACCACTCTCTGAGTAAAGAAGTTCCCCCTCATGTTACCCCTAAACCTCTGTCCCTTAATTCTAAAGTCATGTCCTCTTGTTTGAATCTTTCCTATTCTCAAAGGGAAAAGCTTGTCCACATTAACTCTGTCCATCCCTCTCATCATTTTAAAGACCTCTATCAAGTCCCCCCTTAACCTTCTGCGCTCCAGAGAATAAAGACCTAACTTATTCAACCTATCTCTGTAACTTAGCTATTGAAACCCAGGCAACATTCTAGTAAATCTCCTCTGTACCCTCTCTATTTTGTTGACATCCTTCCTATAATTGGGCGACCAAAATTGTACACCATACTCCAGATTTGGTCTCACCAACGCCTTGTACAATTTTAACATTACATCCCAGCTTCTATACTCAATGCTCTGTTTTATAAAGGCTAGCATACCAAAAGCTTTCTTTACCACCCTATCTATATGAGATTCTACCTTCAAGGAACTATGCACGGTTATTCCCAGATCCCTCTGTTCAACAGTATTCTTCAATTCCCTACCGTTTACCATGTACGTCCTATTTTGATTTGTCCTGCCAAGGTGTAGCACCTCACATTTATCAGCATTAAACTCCATCTGCCATCTTTCAGCCCATTTTTCCAACTGGCCTAAATCACTCTGTAGACTTTGGAAATCCTCTTCATTATCCACAACACCCCCTATCTTGGTATCATCTGCATACTTACTAATCCAATTTACCACCCCTTCATCCAGATAATTGATGTACATGACAAACAACAAAGGACCCAACACAGATCCCTGAGGCACCCCACTAGTCACCTGCCTCCAACCCGACAAACAGCCATCCACCATTACCCTCTGGCTTCTCCCATTCAGCCACTGTTGAATCCATCTTGCTATTCCTGCATTTATACCCAACAGTTGAACCTTCTTAACCAACCTTCCATGAGGAACCTTGTCAAAGGCCTTACTGAAGTCCATATAGACAACATCCACTGCTTTACCCTCGTCAATTTCCCTAGTAACCTCTTCAAAAAATTCAAGAAGATTAGTCAAACATGACCTTCCAGGCATAAATCCATGTTGACTGTTCCTAATTAGACCCTCTTTATCCAGATACTTATATATATTATCTCTAAGTATCTTTTCCATTAATTTGCCCACCACTGAAGTCAAACTAACCGGTCTATAATTGCTAGGTTTACTTTTAGAACCCTTTTTAAACAATGGAACAACATGCGCAGTACGCCAATCCTCGGGGACTATTCCAGTTTCTAATGACATTTGAAATATTTCTGTCATAGCCCCGGCTATTTCTACACTAACTTCCCTCATTGTCCTAGGGAATATCCTGTCAGGACCTGGAGACTTATCCACTTTTATATTTTTCAAAAGTGCCAGTACTTCTTTTACTTTGAAACTCATAGTATCCATAGCTACTCTACTAGTTTCCCTTACCTCACATAATTCAATATCCTTCTCCTTGGTGAATACCGAAGAAAATAAATTGTTCAATATCTCCCCCATCTCTTGTGGCTCTGCAGATAGCTGTCCACTCGGTCTCTCCAATGGACCAATTTTATCCCTTGTTATCCTTTTGCTATTAACATAGCTGTAGAAACCCTTTGGATTTACTTTCACCTTACTTGCTAAAGCAACCTCATATCTTCTTTTAGCTTTTCTAATTTCTTTCTTTAGATTCTTTTTACATTCCTTATACTCCTCAAGCACCTCATTTACTTCATGCTGCCTATAAATATTGTAGATCTCCCTCTTTTTCCGAACAAGATGTCCAATTTCCCTTGAAAACCAGGGCTCTTTCCAATTTTTACTGGTTCCTTTCAACCGAACAGGAACATAAAGATTTTGTACTCTTAAAATGTCCCCTTTAAATGTCCTCCATTTCTCCTCTACATCTTTCCCATAAAACAAAATGTCCCAGTTCACTCCTTTTAAATCACCTCGCATCTCGTTAAAGTTAGCCTTTCTCCAATCAAAAATCTCAACCCTAGGCCCAGTTCTGTCCTTCTCCATAATTATATTGAAACTAATGGTATTGTGATCACTGGACCCGAAGTGCTCCCCTATGCATACCTCCGCCACCTGTCCCGTCTCATTTCCTAACAGGAGGTCCAGCACTGCCCCTCCTCTAGTAGGCACCTCTATGTATTGCTGCAAAAAACTATCCTGCACACATTTTACAAACTCCAAACCATCCAGCCCATTTACAGAATGTGTTTCCCAGTCTATGTGTGGAAAGTTGAAATCTACCACAATCACTACCTTGTGCTTACTACTAATATCTGCTATCTCTTTACATATTTGCTCTTCCAATTCTCGTTCCCCATTTGGGGGTCTATAATATACCCCTATAAGTGTTGCTACACCTTTCCCACTTCTAAGTTCCACCCAAATACCCTCCCTAGATGAGCCCTCCAATCTATCCTGCCAAAGCACTGCTGTAATATCTTCCCTGACTAGCAATGCATCACCTCCACCTCTTGCCCCTCAAATTCTATCACACCTGAAGCAACGAAATCCTGGAATATTTAGTTTCCAATCACAGCCCTCCTGCAACCATGTTTCACTGATCGCCACAACATCATACTTCCAGGTGTCTATCCAGACTCTAATCTCATCCACCTTTCTTACAATGCTCCTAGCATTAAAATATGCACATTTAAGAAACCCCCCATCTCTTATTCTCTGTTTATTTCCTTTTTTTTCTTTCTCCTCTTGTGTCCGAGTGCTTCCCTTTTCTGCTTCCTGCCTCCCATTCTGTCTACTAGCTTTTGCTATTTGCATCCCTCGCCCCAACCATTCTAGTTTAAAGTCTCCCCAGTGGCCTTTGCAAATTTCCCCGCCAGGATATTGGTCCCCCTCGGGTTCAAGTGCAACCCATCCTTTCTGTACAGGTCCCACCTACCCCAAAAGAAGTCCCAATCATCCAGAAACTTGAATCCCTGCCCTCTGCACCAGTCTTTCAGCCAAGCATTTATCCTCCACCTTGCTCCATTTCTACTCTCACTGTCACGTGGCACAGGCAGTAACTCCAATGTGTTTCTATTTTAGCTACAGTGCCTTTACTGAAGCATTATGCAGTTATTGTTTACAGTTAAGATAGTGCCTGAATGGTTCTGGTTAAATTACAAAGAGAAATGACTTCAAAGAATAATATTCAAAAGGTTTTTAAAGGCTTTGATTGAATGAGCAGTCACAAATTGGATCTGGAGCAATTAGTTGTATTCGTTTTAGAATTAGCCATATCAGAAGTTGAGCAACCAAAAGCTTCTGCACAGAGAGGTTGTTAAAATTTAGGTAGCCAGTTCCATAGCAGTTCAATTTTACTTCGGAGTCAGGTGAGTGATTCCGTGAAGAAGCCTGCCAGCCCGCATGCGCGTCAATTACGTCGCGCATGGCGCAACGACTGGCTGGCAGGCGCATTGCTCCTTAGCGGTAAGTTTAAAAAGGCTCAGGTAAGTGTTTAAAACTTGGTCTGAGGTTGTTTATTTTGGTTCGATAATTCTTGATTACAGAACAAGTACGAACTGCTATGGAGAAAATTTCCATGGTGAAATCCAGACAGGCCATGGGGGAAGCAGCTACAGAAGACCGCGGGAGTCCAGGTAGCAGGTGGCCGTCTATTTCACCTTCCGAGTCGCTGGCAGTGCGGCCAGTCGAGTGCACCTTGTCAACTCCGCTGGGACGGAAAGCCACAAAAAAGTCTGTGAGGCACGTTGACTCGGACGAGTCAGGCCAGGAGGGTTCCCCTCCTACATTGGATAACTTCTTAGGACGTTTATCCTGGATGGAGCTCCTGATGGAGAGGATGCTCCATCACAATATGCTCCAACAAACAGAGTCATATCAGCATGGTTTTCCTCGGGGGCCCACGGCAGCGGCACCTGTTTCAGGGCTGCACAATGTCTCCTTCTCTGAGGAGGGGAGCATTCAGGGTCAGTTTTGCTCTGACTCAGAGTTCGGAGGTATAGCCGAGAAGCATATCACGAGGCACGAAGGGTGTGAACCAGATGTGCTGGCTATGGCATCTTAATTTTCAATTCCATCGGAAACAGGGAACCCCTAGATGAGGACGTGGCCATGAGTATCAATTACCTGGCCTCACACCAGCTCCAAGAACAGGCAATGGAAGAAACTTCCAGGGAATAGCACACACCTGCTAACTGTGTTTCGTTAAAAGTGCCGACTGTTAACTACTCCATCAGGGGTTACATTGAAGGGGGCATCAGAGCCCAGGAGGTGAAGCTACAGAAAATATAAAAGTTGCTCACCTCAGGCATTATGGCTTTTGCCAGGTCGGTGGATGGGGGTCCCCTGTCTGATATGCAGCAGGATGCCCTGGCATAAATGTGCAATGCACATTTTGAAATAAACTGTTTATGAAAAAATGCCATCCGTCCTACCCTGAACCCCAAATTCACGGCACTTTGTAGGGGCAGCAATGTTCAACCACCAAATTTCTTGTTCGGTGAAGATCTGTCGAAGCAGGTCAGGGAGCTGGATGACGAAGCAAAAATGATCGGGCTAATGAAAGTCCCGTCAACTCGCAAAGCTTCACTCCGGCAGCAGCACCCATGCGCTCCTTTCAACAACAAACGGTTCACTGAAACTGGTGGGAAGGCCGAACACTCTGGGCAGCGGTCCTTTGTAGACCAAGGCCCAAGCTGGTACTTGTCAAAAATACGCAGTTGGTGCACTCCATCAGTCCTACCCCCTCAAATTTCAGGGGCAGAAATATCCACCGGCAACCACGGAGGTAGGTGGATCTGGTTCTTTCCGGAACATATTATGTATGGATAAGTTACAAGTTGGTAGGGATTGCACTTGTTTTTGAATTAATGGCATTGGATAACATCAGATCTGTTTATACTGCACAGTATACAAGGGTTCCAAATCAAATTCCTTCTCAATTCGTTTCCACCCACACAGCATACACCGAGCCGGACATTTGTTCTTTCACAACAAGAATGTTTGGATATACTAGCTGAAATTGAAGTATTATCCAAAAAAGGGGTAATTGAGAAGTCGTGTCATCAATCTCACCAATTTGGGTCCAATATATTTCCTAGGCAAAAGAAGGATGGAGGATGCCGAATCATCCCTGATTTGACTCGATTTAACACCTATGTGCAGTATAAACACTTCAAAATGGAAACCTTGTTACTGCCAAACAATTGGTTTCCAAAGGATGTTATATGGCATGCATCGATCTCAAAGATGCATACTATTCAGTACCCATTCATTGGGATCACCGGAGATATTTGAAGTTTAGCTGGATGGGGCAACTGTGGCAGTTTAAAGCATTGCCTAATGGGTTAACTTCAGCCCCCAGATTATTAAAATAATTATTAAAAAACGGTGTTGGGGCTACTCCAGGCTCAGAATATTATTGTAATGGCATACTTGGATGATATCTTAAACATAGGGGAAATTCTGAAATTAGCTGAATTATCTGTTTCATCTACTAAACTCATGTTTGAGAGATTGTGGTTTCTCATCCATCCAATTAAAACCAAGTTGATACCATCTAGCGATATTGATTATTTGGGATTCACCATTAACTCAATTCACATGTCTGTCACTCTGCCTTGTGGCAAGAGATTAGAATTAATAGAAGCCTGTAACAATCTCATTGTTAAGGAGCAATCTTCTATTCGAAATGTAGCTAGTATAATTGGTAAATTAGTGGTTGTATTTCCAGTTGCACAGTTTGGGCCTTTGCATTATCAAAATGTACAACGTGCAAAGGAGCAGGCACTTAAATTCCATGCAGGTCACTTCAATTGACCCATGTGGTTGCCAGCTGAAGCCATCGCTGAGTTACAATGGTGAATGTTGAATATTCGGCATATCTCCAGTAAAAGTTTGGATGATCACCATTCAGTTGTTTTACAAACTGATGCTGCTGCTCTAGGTTGGGGAGCTACTAATACCATTTCTAGCTGCAGTGGCAGATGGAATGTGCATGAGGCATCAATTCTTCAGTCACATGGTATTAATTACTTAGAGTTGTTGGGAGCACTCTATGGGTTAAAGGCTTATTGTGCCAATATGCATCATTTGAATGTTCAACTTCAAATTGACAACTACAGTGGTGGCATACTTGAATCACATGGGTGGAATTAAGTCGGTATCCTGTTATAAATTGGCTAACCTTATTTGGCTCTGGTGTATTACAAGAAACATTTGGGTCTCAGCTATCTACTTACCAGGTAGATTCAACATGGAGGCAGATACCAGGTCATGGAAATTCAATGACAACACAGAATGGATGTTGAATCATGAAGTGTTTAATGACATTGTTGTTCGGTATGGCATACCAAATACGATTTGTTTGCATCAATCACCAGTTACCAAAATATGTTTCATGGGAACCAGACCCGGGTGCAGTAGCAGTAGATGCATTCTCGCTACACTGGGGTGGAATGTTTTTGTATGCATTCCCCCATATTGCCTCATCAGTCGGTGCTTGCTTAAGATCAAGCAGGGCTCCGCCTCAGGCATTTTGGTAGTACCTGACTGGCCTACACAGCCATGGTTCCCACTCATTCTGGGAATGATAACACAGCCTTTTATGGCTGTCCGCAAACGCAGTAATCTGCTGGTTCACCCTGTGACTGGGGTGAACCATCCACTGCATGACTGAATTAATTTATTGCTTTGCAGATTCTGAAGAGACCGTTCCTGGGGCTCGGACTATCAGATCGTACGGTGGATGTGATTACTGCAGCCTGGAGGGATATTACCTAGAAACAGTTCATCTCTCATATCAAGAAATGGGAGGTGTTCTGTTTTAAATCGAACATATCGTATGACACAGCATGCATATCGGGTGTGTTGGAATTCCTCTCAACACTATATTTTGATGAGAGACTGAGCTATAGTGCCATCGATGGTGCCAGGAGTGCCTTATCGTCTACTTATTGTTGGGATCGGGACACCACTCTGTTGGGTCTCACCCTTTAATGTCCAGGTTCATGAAGGGTATTTTTAACTCTAATCCCCCCTGGCCCAGGTACTCCGAGATTTAGGATGTGAGCATAGTGCTCACGCTGCTTCACCAGTGGGCACCAGCTACATCCCTGTCTTTGCCCAAACTCACTTTCAAATTGGTCATGTTCATGGCGCTGGTTTCAATGCAACGGGTCCAGGTGTTGCATAAGCTGCAACTGGACATGATGGTTTCATCTGCAAATAATATAACATTTTATGTTTATGATTTAATCAAACAGAGCAAACCAGGGGCGTCAGGGCTCAAACTAGTTTTCATGGCATACCCCATGGACCTTCGGTTGTGTGTAGTTACAAATTTATAACGGTACATCAAGGTCACCAAGAGCTTCAGAGGCTCCGAATTAACTATGTTCATTAGTTACAAAAAAACTCATAAAAAGGTATCAGTCCAGACCATTTTGAGGTGGTTAAAACAGGTTCTGGCTTGTGCGGAAATGGACATGGCCATCTTTAAATCTCACTCCACCAGCGCTGCATCAACGTCAGCAGCGAGGGTAATGGACATCCCTCTCGACCACATCCTTTTGGGTGTTTGGTGTTGGGTGGGTGGGTAGGGTTGAGTGTTTATGCGTGCTATTTTCATATTTCATATTTATTTTAGTTGTTTATCTTTTTTAATATTTTACCTTGTATGTATCGTTAGCTTTTATGGTTTGAATGTTGCACTGACTGGTTGACATTTTTAAATTTTGTTGTACATGGTTCATGTTACAATGACAATAAAGAAACTATTCTATTCTATTCTATTCTATTCTTTTGGTGGCAGGATGGTCAAATGAACTAACTTTCCAAATGATTTATAATAAACCCGTTGACAGACCAGGGGTTTTTGCCGAATCCATTTTAGATTCTGTTTTATAGTTTCCCCCTGGATGAGAGGGGTCACTATTATTTTCATTTGCTCATTAAAGTATCAGCATGCTTAAATCTATGTCATGTCTGAATGCATTATGTATATTTCACTCATCCTTGGTCAACTGATGCAGTGTGTGATGCATGGACTCAATATCCACAGCATGAAATCACAGAGCTTTAAAATCTTCACAGAATCACTCATGTGACTCCGAAGTAAAATAGTAAGATTAAATGTGAACTTACCAGTTGGAAGTTTGATCTCTATTTTATGAGGAGTTACGATGAGCAATTACGCGCCCTCCGCGCCCAACCCTCTTATCATAAAGATCACCTGGTAGCTCTAGTTCTCTCCAATATTACTACATTCAGTTCAACTACTGTTATCTGTGATTTCACACCGCTGCTTTGAAGATTGACACGCATGTGGTGCTTCTTCATGTAATCGCTCATCGTAACTCCTCAAAGAATAAAGATCAAACTTCAAACTAGTAACTGGTAACCTGCAAACTGCACATCTTTGGGATGTAGGAGGAAACCAGAGCACCCAGTGGAAACCCACACGGTTACAAGAAGAACATGCAAACTCCACACAGACAGTTAGTTCAATCAATAATTTTTCATCTAAAATTGATAGATATTTCCTCAGCAATATTATTATGTTATGAAATGGAAATAATTGAGCCCAAGGGTTAAATTATCCACTCCAGTTCCCATTTTTAATTGCACAGAGTATAGTATCCATGGTTTCTGCTTCATGCATTAGATTGTTATTAATTTCCAAGAACACTGAATGGAATGGCTATCAGAATCAAGGGAGATGGGGAGAAAGCCGTTCTGGGGGTATTGATTTTGCATGATCAGCATTGATCATATTGAATGGCGGTGCTGGCTCAAAGGGCCAAATGGCCTACTCCTGCATCTATTTTCTATGTTTCTATGAATAAGTAAATGAGAGACTCCAAGGGAGGAGTTCTCCTTTGATTCTCCCAAGATATATGCAGTGGTGCCAAGGATATGTATCTGGAAGACTTCAGTTATGATTTTTAATCCATTTGTTATCATTGATTGAAAATCAGAGTTTGTGGGTGGACACATCTATAATATGTATCCAACTTGTGTTAAATCTGGCTGAGCGGAAGATTTTCCCTTCCATTGTTTTGTGTGGCAGGCACGCACTGACTGTATAGCAGCTGCTGCAGACAAAGATTGCAATTATAGTGCACTACCAATTTGTTGTAGGTAGCTGTCAAACACAATAACAGGACTTATATTGTAGATACAGGCCAGGAGTGAACACACAAATACTAATCTCCACACCCTCAGCCAATTACTTTGTTGGCATCCAGGAAGGGTGTGCAGAGGCATCTGCTTCCAAAAAATAAAAAATAAAAGTTTTCACTCTTAATCTCATATAATGGACCATCAAAATATTAATAACTTCCAGATTGCAGTTGTGAAAGGTTTATGTAACACTAGACCAAGTGCAGACCCGCTGGGTTTGTTCCCCCCAACGCTCGGTGGGGGTGGGGGGTGTGTGCTGCGGCTGCACACGCACACCAACCACCCCCCCACACATGGGGGGGGCGGGGTAGTGGGTGAGGGGGGGTAGGGGGAGACGGGGTGGGAGAGGGGAGACCACTGGGTCCTGTTACCTCAATGTGCGGTTGTAGGGGGTGGGGGCGGGAGGTTGCAGCTTCACACATACACTAACCACCTGCCACACACATTGGGGGAAAGGGGAGGGGGGGAAAGCGAGAGGAGGAGGAGGAGAGAGAGAGGGGGGAGGATGGGCAACAGGGTAGAGGGGAGAGAGCAGGTGGGGAGAGAGGAGGTGGAGAAAGGAGCAGGGAGAGAGAGGAGGGGGAGTAGGGGGGAAAGGAGGGGGGTAGAGGGGAGGGGAGAGGGGGTTGGAGGAGGGGAGAGGGGGTTGGAGGAGGGGAGAGGGGGTTTGAGGGGGGTTGGTGGGGGGGTAGAGTGGGGCTGGAGGATGGGAGAAGGAGGAGAGATGGGTGGGGCGGAGAGAGGGGATAGGGAGTGAGGAAGGAGGAGGGAGAGGGGTGAGGAGAGGGGGGGAGAGGGTTGAGGAGAGAGGGGGATGAGGGAGGGTGGAGATGGGGAGGGGAGGGGGGAGGGGAGGGGGAGGGGAGGGGGGAGGGGAGGGGGGAGGGGGGAGGGGAGGGGGGAGGGGAGGGGGGAGGGGAGAGAGTGGGGGAGGGGGAGAGAGGGATGGGGAGAGAGAGGGGAGGGAGGAGGAGGGGGAGGGAGTGGAGGAGGGAGAAAGGGAGGAGATGGGGAGAGAGAGGGGTGACGAGGGAGGGGTGAGGAAAATAGGGAATGGGTGAGATGGGTGAGGAGAGGGTTGAGCAGAGGGGGGGAGGAGAGTGGTGCGGGGAGAGAGGGGGAGGACAGAGGGCTGAGGAGAGAGGGGTCAGGAGAGAGGGGTGATGATGGGGGAGGAAGGGGAGAGGGGAGAGGGGAGGGGGTGCGGGAGAGAGTGGGGAGGGGAGGGAGGGAAGGGGGAGGGGGATGAGGATGGGGAGGGGAGGAGAGCCGGGGACGGTGAGTGGAGAGACAGGGATAGGGGAAGGGGGTGGTAGAGGAGGGAGGGGGTGAGAGAGGGGTGGGGGAAGGGAAGAGGAGAGGGGAAGAGGGGGGAGGGGAGAGGAGAGGGGAAGAGGGGGGAGGGGAGAGGAGAGGGGGGAGATAAGAAGGGGGCGAGGAGAGGGGGAGGGGGAGTAGAGAGGGGGAGGAGAGGGGGGAGGAGAGGGGGGGAGACGGGGGAGAGGGGAGGAGAGGGGGAGAGGAGAGGGAGAGAGTGGGGGAGAGAGGAGGGGGAGAGAGGAGGGGGAGAGGGAGGAGAGAGGGGGAGAGAGGTGGAGAGAGATTGGAGGGGGGGAGAGAGAGAAGTGGGGGGAGGGAGAAGGGGGAGATAGAGAAGGGGAGAGAGAGAAGGGGGATAGGCAGGGGGCGGGAGGGAGGGGGAGATAGGGATTAAAGGGGAGAGAGAGATTAGAGGGGAGAGAGAGAGTAGAGAGGAGAGAGAGATTAGATGGGGAGAGAGAGAGAGAGTAGAGGGGTGAGAGAGGGTAGAGGGGGGAGTAAAGGGGAGAGAGAGGAGGGTGAGTGAGGGGAGGGGGAGAGTTGGAGGGGATAGAAAAGGAGGGGGAAGAGAAAAGGGGAGGAGAGTTGGAGGAGGGAGAGAAGAGGAGGGGGAGAGTTGGAGAGAGGGAGGAGAAGGGAGGGTGGAGGGGAGGAGAGCAGAGGGTGGAGAGGGGGAGGAGAATAAGAGGATGGGGGTAGAGGGGAGGGGGCATAGTGGGGGAGGGGGCATAGTGGGGGAGAGAGGAGGGAGGAGGGGTGGTAGAGGTGGGGGGAAGATGGGAGGGGAGAGGGGGAAGTGGAGAGAGATTGGAGGGGGAGTGTGAGAAGGGGAGAGGGGGAAAGGCAGGGGGTGGAAGGGAGGGAGGGAGAGAGAGAGAGACAGTAGGGGGGAGAGAGAGTGGAGAGAGAGAGAGTAGAGGGGGGAGGGAGGGAGGGAGCGAGAGAGGAGGGGGAAATGAGGGGGAGGGATATGAGGGGAGGGAGAGAGGGGAGGGAGAGAGGGGAGGGAGAGAGAAGAGGGGGAATTGAGGGGGGGAGAGAAGAGGTGGGGAGGTGGAGAGGGTAGATAAGAGGAGGGAGAGTAGAGGAGGTGGAGGGGAGAGTGATGGAGGGGGGAGAGGGGGGAGGATAGGAGTGGTAGAGGTGGAGGGGGTGGAGAGGGAGGGTGTGAAGAGGGAGGGGATAGATAGGGAGAGGGGTAGGACAACTTGCTCTATTTGATCTTATTTGATTGGTTCCAATCTCCCACACCTGTCCCATTGTGATGTTGTATCACAGGTAAATAAGATCCATTGTGATTGGATGTTTTTGATGATTTTTAGAAAAATGCAGGGACATTAATAACCAAATGTACTAATTTTCAAAACAAAATGTAGAGGAGGAAAAACTCTACAGGTATATGTAAAAATGTATCCGTTACGGCAAATGGTGGAGGAGTTAAGGTTAAATGAATTTTAGCAAAATAGAACCCGTTACAAACCAATGACAGTTTTAATAGTTATAAGATTACATTGAGTCTTCATTAGATATCTAGGAATACCGTGGACATTTTTTTTAAGAGAGATCCAGTGTCGAAACAGGTCTTTTAGCTCACCATCAACCACACATTTACATTAATCAGACACTCATATAAACCAACTTCATTCTCTCCATATTGTTATCAATCCCTCCTCCTCATATTGGACCACTCCCTATACACAAGGGACAATTTAGAGGGTAAAATTAACCTATAAACCGGAGCACCAGAGGAAACCCACTTGGTCACAGGGATAACATGCAAACTCTATGCAGACAGCACCTGAGGTCAGGATCAAACCTGGTTCTTGTAGAGGTTCTTAAAGCTGTGTCACTGTGTGCTGCACCTAAAATAGAGTTAATGGAAAAGGACCAAGAAAGATTTGCAAAAGTAAAGTCAGACCTAAGACGTTACATCCATAAAGAAAGATAAACATACAGATTTTGCTATCCTCCAAGAAATACAGCTGAACAATGATTCAGGTTTTTTTTTTTTTAAACAACATTAAAAAAGGCCCTTTGGCCCACCAAGTCCACGCTGACCAGCGATCATCTGTTCACACTAGTTCTGTGTTATTCCACTTTTCCATTCATTCCCTACACTTGAGGGGCAATTTACAGAGGCCAATTAATCTACAATCCTGGATGCCCTTCAAACAGGCCCTTCAATCAACTCGTCCATGCCAACTAAAATGTCTCATCTACGCATCCCATTTGCCTAATTTTGGCCCATGTCTCTCTCAAACTTTACTCTCCATGTACCTATCTGTGTCTTTTAAATGCTGATATAGTACCTGCTGCAACTCCCTCCTCTGACAGCTTGTTCTGACGGGATATGGAGAGAAGGCAGGTACAGGATACAGAGTTGGATGATCAGCCATGATCATATTGAATGGTGGTGCCGGCTCAAAGGGCCGAATGGCCTACTCCTGCACCTATT
Organism: Raja brachyura; assembly: GCA_963514005.1. The sequence goes on along the minus strand of OY740789.1, from coordinate 38,179,840 downwards.
TTTATGTTTCTATGTTTCCATATACCCACCAACCCCCAAGTGAAAATGTTGCCCCTCAGGTTCTTATTAAATCATTCCCCTCGCTCCTTAAACCAATGACCTCTAGTTCTTGATTCCCGCACCCTTAATAATAATAATAATCATGCATTTTATTTATGAGTGCCTTTCCGAACACTCAAGGACACCTTATAGTTAAAACAAGCAAATTACAAATATATAAATAAAATGAAACAAAAACAACATAGAAACATAGAAACATAGAAAATAGGTGCAGGAGTAGGCCATTCGGCCCTTCGAGCCTGCACCGCCATTCAATGTGATCATGGCTGATCATCCAACTCAGTATCCCGTACCTGCCTTCTCTCCATACCCCCTGATCCCTTTAGCCACAAGTGCCACATCTAACGCCCTCTTAAATATAGCCAATGAACTGGCCTCAACTACCTTCTGTGGCAGAGAATTCCAGAGACTCACCACTCTTTCAAAAGAAAGTGTGCTATCAACATATCCATGAATTTGATAGAAAGCGGAGTTACGTGGGATAGGCCAGTCTGAATGGGTGAGTTTTGAGGGAGGTTTTAACGGCGGGGACAGACTCTATGGTACGGATGAATAGTGGGAGAGTGTTGCAGAGGCGAGGGGCAGAACGGCTGAAGGCTCTGAACCCCATCGTGGACAAGCAAGCAGATGGAGTGGAGAGCAGGGAGGAAGAAGAGGATCGGAAAGTTCGGGGATGGAGTGTAAGGCTGGAGGAGTTCAGAGAGGTATGGAGGAGCGAGATTATGGAGGGCTTTGAATGTGAGGAGGAGAATCTTAAAATCAATGCGGTATTGGACAGGAAGACAGTGCAGTTGTTTGAGGATGGGAGTGATGTGTTCAGTGGATGGGGTTCTGGTGATAATGCAGGCAGCTGAGTTCTGGACCAATTGGAGTTTATGGATGGACTTGTGGGGTGAACCAGAGAGGAGAGAGTTACAATACTCAACAGGAGGTGACGAGGGCATGGATGAGAGAAGCAGAGCTGTTAGGTGTGAGTGATGGACGAAAACGGTGGATAGCGCGTAGGTGAAAGTAAGCAGACAGAGTGAGATTTTATGTTTTTCAAAAGAAAGTGTGCTATCAAGGATGAGACCCAATTTTTTGACCTGAGGGGAAGTAGGGACTATGGAACTGTCTATGGTGAGTGAGAAATTGGGACTTTGAGGTAGGGTAGATTTGAAGCCAACAAGGAGAATTTCAGTTTTGTCAACGTTGAGTTTGAGGAAGTTGTGGGCAAACCAGGTTTTAATTGCCACTAAGCAGTCAGACAGGGAAGAGGGAGGAAGCATGGAAGTAGGTTTGGTGGACAGGTAGAGCTGGGTGTCATCCATGTAGCAGTGAAATTGAATGTTGTATTTCCTGAAAATAAAGCCAAGGGGAAGTAAATAAATTATAAAAAGGAGGGGCCCTAGGACTGAGCCCTGGGGAACACCACTGGTGACTGGGAAGGGTTGTAATTGGACATTTTTAAGTTGTACAAACTGAGTGCGGCCGGAGAGGTATGATGTGAACCAGGTGAGTGATGTGTTGATGATGCCAATGGAGGCTAGACGGTCGAGGAGGATGTCGTGAGAGATGGTGTTGAAGGCAGCAGTCAAATCAAGGAGGATGAGTATGGTGAGAAAACCGGAGTCGGCAGCCATCAGCAGGTTGTTGGTAACCTTGACTAATGCTGTTTTTGTGCTATGGAGAGGGTGAAAACCAGATTGAAATTGTTCATAGAGGTTATTGCTGATGAGATGATTGTGAACCTGTGCAGCAACTGTTTTTTCTAGTATTTTAGAGATAAATGGCAAATTAGAGATTGGTCGGAAATTATTTAGATTGTTGGGATTTGCACCGGGTTTCCTAAGTACTGGAGTTATTGCAGCAGTTTTGAGAGAGAAAGGAACATGAGCAGAAAAAAGGGAGGAGTGGATGATGTTAGTTATGGAGGAGGAGAGGGAGGCTAGACAGGTTTTGACTAAGTGGGTGGGGAGTTGGTCGAGCTGGCAGGTAGATGTTTTGGATTTTCGGATGAGATCAGATATTTCAGTAACAGTTGGGAGTTGAAAACTAGATAATAAAGAAAAGGGGGAACAGAAGAAGGTGGATGGAATGCACTCTTATCCATATTAGATAAAGACGGGAGCTGTATGTGAATGTTTTCAATTTTGTTTTTGAAAAAGGACATAAAACTAAATCATCGAGAAGTTGAGTACAAGTGGGGTAGAAGAGTATAAGGTGGTCGTGAGATCATGTTAATTGTGGAAAGCAGGGCTCGAGTGTTCCCTTCGCCAGATGAAATTAAATTAGCATAGTATATGGATTTAGTTGTGGAGAGGGCATCCTTATGTGGTTGTCATACATGTCCTTGTGAACAACACGTTCTCTTGGTAAAGGACCAACAAGGAAACAAGGACCCTTGGTACGTTTACTCTATCCATTCTTCTCTTGATTGTACACATCTTGATAAGATCATTCGTCAGCCTCCAGCATTCCAAGGAATCAAGTCCTAGCCTGCCCAACCTCTCCCTACCGCTCTGGCCCTCAACGCCAGTCAACATCCTCGATAATCTTCTCTGCTTTCCTTCCAGTTTAAACATTTTCCCTCCTCTCATTCCATCTTACATGCCAAATAGTATATGTCCACTGTTGTGTCAGCTTTTAATCTCCTACAGCAGACTGGTCTGGCCTCCCGTTCTCTGGATATCGCTTGTCACTGGATCAATATCTGACTCAAAGAAATGCCAGCTGTTCTAAACAGTACCAAAGCCAGGAATCTCTGCAGTAGTGCTTACACTGTCTTATGCAAATTTATTCATTTAAATCAGATCCCCTATATCTAATTGCATTTTAAGACTCATTTCTTGATACTTGCATTAATTTTGCCAGTTCTTATTTGCATTTTAAACTAATTATCACACCGGCAATCATGAAGGATTATTAGTCAAGCTTTCTCTTTCATTGTTAATAGGTTAATGTAATCTGCAAACTTTTACGGAAAATGTAAACACAAAGATTGATTTAGTGCCGTATATTACATGAAAGCGGTGAGCAGACTAGATGTAAGATATATTTTCATGATGTGGGGACAGTTTTTGCTTGTTGCATGAGATTGCCATAAAACCCTTTTGAACTCTGTGACAATTTTGAAAAGCATTTATTTTAAATTGTGGGGGTGCCCGCTATTTTGCACTTCCATTACAGTGATGAAGGCTCTTTGTGCATTCTGCTTACAAACTGTGCTGAAAGCTTGCCTCCTGCTGTTCAGAGAGATCAGCTAATTTGTACCATCTCATAATTCTGCTGCTCCACAATAGATGGATGATACACTGACAGCAAACTACAGCAATGTGTAGGGTATTCAGCAGCAGCAGTTCTGCTCGTTCTTAAAGGTTACAATGGACCGATTCAAAGGTGTTTAATGATGTATCTTTTATGAATTTATTCTGTGAAGTCTTCCAAAGAGAGTGCTCTTATATATAATAAATCAATATCACCCTGGGTGATATATTGTGGGTAAAAGCTACGGATTGTTAACTTAAATGTCAGCGTTTGAACAAAGGAAGATCATAGAGTCCTAGAGTCATACAACACTGTAACGAGCCCTACATGTCTATGCCGACCAACATGTCCCTTCTAAGCGAGTCACATTTGCCTGCATTTGCCCCATACCACTCTCAACCTTTCCTATCCATGTGCCAGTCCAAGTATTTTTGGATGTTGGGAGATTTTTTAAAGTTATCAATATGAAATGTGTGCCTTGTCAACTTGACTGTAAAAAACAGGCTTGCATCATCTTGCAAAATGTTAAGTGCAGGATTGCAGGAGAAACATGAACTAGATTAGACAGTATTACCTGTAAGGAGAGATACAAAGTACTGGATTAATTCAGCAGGTCAGGCAGCATCTCTGGAGAACATTGATAGGTGATGTTTTTCTTGAGTTACCTTAGAAACATAGAAAATAGATGCAGGAGGAGGCTATTCGGCTCTTCGAGCCAACGCCGCCATTCATTGTGATCATGGCTGATCGTCCCCTATCAATAACCAGTGCCTGCCTTCTCACCATATCCCTTGACTCCTATAGCCCCTAGACCTCTATCTAGCTCTCTCTTAAATCCATCCAGTGACTTGGCCTCCACTGCCCTCTGTGGCAGGGAATTCCATAAATTTGCAACTCTCTGGGTGAAAAAGTTTTTTCTCACCTCAGTCTTAAATGACCTCCCCATTATTCTAAGACTGTGGCCTGTGGTTCTGGACTCGCCCAACATTGTGAATATTTTTCCTGCATCTAGCTTGTCCAGTCCTTTTAAATGTTATATGTTTCTACAAGGTTCTCCCTCATCATTCTAAACTCCAGTGAAAACAAGCCTAGTGTTTTCAATCTTTCTACAGACTTCTTCAGACTTATTCTGGTGGAAGGGTGGGAATGAGGTGTGAAGAAAGCTGGAAGGAGGGAGGGGAAGGAAAAAGCTTAGCAAGTGATAGATATACAAATGAGGGGGGGTGGGGGTGGATAGGCAGATAACCATATAACCACATAACCATATAACAATTACAGCACGGAAACAGGCCTTCTTGGCCCTTCCAGTCCGTGCCGACCATTTATTTTCCCCTAGTCCCATCTACCTGCACTCAGACCATACCCCTCCATTCCCTTCCCATCCATATACCTATCCACTTTACTTTTAAATGTTAAAATCGATCCTGCCTCCACCACTTCTGCAGAAAGATCATTCCACACAGTCACCACTCTCTGAGTAAAGAAGTTCCCCTTCATGTTACCCCTAAACCTCTGTCCCTTAATTCTCATGTCATGCCCTCTTGTTTGAATCTTTCCTACCCTCAATGGGAAAAGCTTATTCACGTCAACTCTGTCTATCCCTTTCATCATTTTAAAGACCTCAATCAATTCCCCCCGTAACCTTCTGCGCTCCAATGAATAAAGACCTAACTTATAACCATACAACCATATAACAATTACAGCGCGGAAACAGGCCATCTCGGCCCTTCAAGTCCGTGCCAAACAACTTTTTTCCCTTAGTCCCACCTTGTTCAACCTTTCTCTGTAACTTAGTTGCTGGAACCCAGGCAACATTCTAGTAAATCTCCTCTGTACTCTCTCTATTTTGTTGACATCCTTCCTATAATTAGGCGACCAAAATTGTACACCATACTCCAGAATTGGTCTTACCAATGCCTTGTACAATTTTAATATTACTTCCGTACTCCTCTATTCAATGCTCTGATTTATAAAGGCCAGCACACCAAAAGCTTTCTTTACCACCCTATCTATATGCAATTCCACCTTCAGGGAACTATGCACAGTTAGTCATAGATCCCTCTGTTCCACAGCATTCCTCAATTCCCTACCATTTACCATGTACGTCCTATTTTGATTTGTCTTGCCAAGATGTAGCACCCCACACTTATCAGCATTAAACTCCATCTGCCATCTTTCAGCCCACTCTTCCAAATGGCCCAAATCTCTCTGCAGACTTTGAAAATCTACTTCATTATCCACAGCACCCCCTATCTTAGTATCATCTGCATACTTACTTATCCAATTTTCCACCCCATCATCTAGATCAGTGATGTACATGACAAACAACAGTGTACCCAACACAGATCCCTGAGGCACCCCACTGGTCACCGACTTCCAACCTGACAAACAGCCATCCACCATTACTCTCTGGTATCTCCCATTCAGCCGCTGTTGAATCCATCTTGCTACTCCGCCATTAACACCCAAAGATTGAACCTTCTTAACCAACCTTCCATGGGGAACCTTGTCAAAGGCCTTACTGAAATCCATATAGACAACATCCACTGCTTTACCCTCATCAATTTCCCTAGTAACCTCTTCAAAAAATTCAAAAAGGTTTGTCAAACATGACCTTCCAGGCACAAATCCATGTTGACTGTTCTTGATCAGACCCTGTTTATCCAGATGCTTATATATATTATCTCTAAGTATCCTTTCCGTTAATTTGCCCACCACTGACGTCAAACTAACAGGTCTATAATTGCTAGGTTTATTCTTTGAACCCTTTTTAAACAATGGAACAACATGCGCAGTACGCCAATCCTCTGGCACTTTTCCGGTTTCTAATGACATTTGAAATATTTCTGTCATAGCCCCTGCTATTTCTACACTAACTTCCCTCAATGTCCTAGGGAATATCCTGTCAGGACCTGGAGACTTATCCACTTTTACATTTTTCAAAAGTGTCAGTACTTCCTCCTCTTTGAATCTCATAGTTTCCATAGCTACTCTACTTTTTTCCCTTACCTCACAGAGTTCAATATCCTTCTCCTTGGTGAATACCGAAGAAAAGAAATTGTTCAATATCTCCCCCATCTCTTTTGGCTCTGCAGATAGCTGTCCACTCTGGCTCTCTAATGGTCCCATTGTATCCCTCGTTATCTTTTTGCTGTTAATATATCTGTAGAAACCCTTTGGATTTACTTTCACCTTTCTTGCCAAAACAACCTCATATCTTCTTTTATCTTTTCTGGTTGGCCAAAGGACAGAGATGAAAAGACTAAAGGTGTGAGATAAATATAGAGAAGTTGATAATTATGAAGCCGAGGAAAGCAATGTAGGTGGAAGGGGTGGAGAGAAATGAGTGTGAGTCCTGGTGGGGCACGTGGAAGACAGGAGAGAAAAAAAGGGGGTAGATGAGGGGAGTGGGGGAGTTACCTGAAATTAGAGTTGCCTAAAATTAGAGAATCCAATGTACACACCATTTGGTTTTCAGTTTACATGATGGGCAGCATGGACTATGTGGGACTCCTGTTTCCATGCTGCATCTCCAAATTAAACTGATGGGACTGAAGGCTGATAAATACCCAGGGCCTGATGGTCTGCATCCCAGGGTACTAAGAAAGTGGCTCTAGAAATCATGGATGCATTGGTGATAATTTTCCAATGTTCTATTGACTCAGGATCAGTTCCTGTGGATTGGAGGGTAGCTAATGTTATCCCACTTTTTAAGTAAGGCGCGAGAGAGAAAACAGGGAATTATAGACCAGTTTGCCTGACATCGGTGGCGGGGAAGATGCTGGAGTCAATTATAAAAGATGAGATAGCCGAACATTTGGATAGCAGTAACAGGTCCGACTCAGCATGGATTTACAAAGGGGAAATCATGGTTGACTAATCTTCTGGAATTTATTGAAGATGTAACAAGGAAAATGGACAAGGGAGAGCCAGTGGATATAGTGTACCTGGACGTTTAGAAAGCATTTAATAAGGTCCCACATGGGAGATTAGTGGGCAAAATTGGGGCACATGGTATTGGGGGTAGAGTGCTGACGTGGATAGAGAAGTGGTTGGCAGACAGGAAACAAAGAGTAGGGATTAATGGGTCCTTTTCAGAATGGCAGGCAGTGACTAGTGGGGTACCGCAAGGCTCGGTGCTGGGACCGCAGCTGTCGACAATATATATCAATGATTTGGATAAAGAGATTCAAGGTAACATTAGCAAATTTGCAGATGACACAAAGCTGGGTGGCAGTGTGAACTATGAGGAGGATGCTATGAGAGTGCAGGGTGACTTTGACAGGTTGGGGGAGTGGGCAGATGCATGGCAAATGAAGTTTAATGCGGATAAATGTGAGGTTATCCATTTTGGTAGGAAAAACAGGAAGGCAGATTACTATCTAAATGGCATCAAGTTGGGAAAAGGGGAAGTACAACGGGATCTGGGGGTCCTTGTACATCAGTCTATGAAAGTAACCATGCAGGTACAGCAGGCAGTGAGGAAAGAAAATGGCATGTTGGCCTTTATAACAAGAGGAATCAAATATAGGAGCAAAGAGGTTCTTCTGCAGTTGTACAGAGCCCTAGTGAGACCACACCTGGAGTATTGTGTGCAGTTTTGGTCTCCTAATTTGAGGAAGGACATTCTTGCTATTGAAGGAATGCAGCGTAGGTTAACAAGGTTAATTCCCGGGATGGCGGGACTGAAATATGCTGAGAGAATGGAGCAGCTGGACTTGTACACTCTGGAGATTAGAAGCAGAGGCAGGAAACATGTTCCCGATGTAGGGAGAGCCCAGAACCAGTTTAAGAATAAGGGGTAAGCCATTTAGAACGGAGACGAAGAAACACTTTTTCTCACAGAGAGTGGTGAGTCTGTGGAATTCTCTGCTTCAAAGGGCAGTGGAGGCTGGCTCTCTGGATGCTTTCAAGAGAGAGCTATATATGGCTCTTAAAAATAGCGGAGTCAGGGGATATGGGGAGAAGGCAGGAACCATGATCACATTGAATGGCGGTGCTGGCTCAAAGGGCTGAATGGCCTACTCCAGCACCTATTGTCTATTGTCTAAACTACAACAGGTTGTGAAATGAGAAAAATTACCAGAGCCGTATTTAATTGTCGTAGATTCCGTAAAATAATGAAAAACAATAGCCACAATACTAGTGCAAAAACAATACATACACAGTTGACACAGATACCCTATGCAGATTTAAAATTCAGTCCATTATGCACTTTGGGCAAGGACAGGGTTCGGCAGGTGTTCATGAGTATGGAGATCGAAAGCAATGTATTTTACGTTGGATAACTTTGAATGTTGCCGCCCATGGAAGTGTGCAGGTGAAATTGAACCAAATAGATGGCAGAAAATGTAAGGTGCAGGAAAGAAAGGGTTATAAGTGGTCAGGAAGCAAACAAGAGAAATGGTAGTGGTTCGCTTATTGTGGAAAACTTTCTCTAAGGATAAAGGCTGGGTAATATAGCTGGTCTCAAGGAAAGATGGACCAGAACGAGTGACCAAGGAGAAGGCTGGTGCTAAAAATGTTGTTCTCAAGCCCAGTATTCCTTTCATTGAGATATATTGTGGGGTGGTGAAGCTGTCTTCTCCTGTGGAATGCGTGCTCTTTCACATCTTAAACCAAATTAAAAAGCTTTGTGCATGTTTACTCGAGTAAATTCATGTTTCATTTTCATTCATTTGATATTTATCTATCTTTAGCCGTCCCTTTCCTCATTTCCCTGTATCTGATCAGCTGAAACTATCTCAGATTTCATCAGTGAAACTGGATTGCATTTCTGAGTTTGTTGACTGGTTACTCTGCAGTTGGAAAATTAACAAACAAGTCACTGAAACTTGGGAGCCTTTGTTGCTCTACAATAGATTTTTGATTACGACCAGGCTCACTGCTAAGGTCATTAGCTTTCCAACCCTTTTTCAGTCAAGAGTTATTCGTGTTCTTGATTTTTGAAAAAGGGATCTCCTTTGGGCCACTAGGGGTGCCGAATGATGGCAGCCTCTGCATCCAGTCTGTCATTTATTCCATCTTTTTTCAAAATTTTAGTCTGTTTTGGAGGATTTGTTTTGTATTTTCATGTGGGGGAGGTGGATAGGGTAAGGGGGAGACAGTTTCCCAGTCACTTCCTGGCGAGTATGGGACTAATCTCCGAGTTGTGTCCTCGCCCCCCTCCGCGCCCCCCCCCCCCCCCCCCCGCGGCCTACCATCTGGATTGGCATGGCCTTTCCTGCCTGAGACCGGACCAGAGCTTCAACATCGGTGCAGCACTGGATTCATCGCGGAGCGAGCTATGCCTTACCGGGGATCGCCGTTTCAAGTTCCAGAGTGTTGGTCCACTATCGTTGCTTCACCATCGTGGAGCTGGGGTTTGCGGAGCTCAGGCATGGGCGGCGCTGACTTCAATGTCGTGGAGTCCCGGGGTCCCTTTGCCGAGGGCCGCCAGTGTGAATCTCCGCCCAGCTCAGCCTGTGGACTTCGGGTGCCATGGTCTCTGGTAAGAAGTGGCCAATTCGGAAGTCAAAGCCGCTGCGAATGTTCTTCCATTCCGATGTCGGAGTTCCATCATCCCCGCGAGAGGGTCTGAACGTTGTGTTGCCCATAACGGCGACTGCGGAGGGGCTCGTGAAAACAAAGAGGAGGATGACTGAACTTTGGTGCCTACCCTCACAGTGGGAAACAGTGGGAAACACAGATTCCACTGTGTGGGGATGTTTATGTTCCAACCTCTTGCCTGCCCGGAAGCCAAGGAGAGGCAACAATAAAGGGATTTTTTTCATTGTGTAATTGTTCATGTTTCTCCTATAGGAGTGGGAAAGAAATTAGAAACCCCATGATTTTACCATAAAGTTTATTAATTCAGTACTGTTATCCTTTCAATTTCATTCAAAAGACGCTACCCGGAAGTCGGGAAAGCCCGTGATCCAGGAGGGTCCAGGCTCGGAGACTGCCATTTGTGGGTAGCGAAGGCAGAGCAGGAGCTCCGACTCAATGCCGCAGGCCGCAGGAATACCGCGGACTGACGGCTATGCTACCCTATGGAGCTAGTAAGACAGAGCCGGGGCCCGACTCACTACATAGGCGGGAGGCTTGCCGTTAGCGACAGTCTATGGTCCTGCATGAGAGTCTGGTCACCATTGGAGCTGGAGAGTGCGCTCCTCCAACGGATGCTTCTTAAAGACCAGAATGAAGGCATCAAAGTATGCCTCCAAGGACCATGGGACTTCGAATGGGAGTCAATGGCTACCATTCCCAGAGCTGCCCGCAACACCGGCAGCACCCGCTCTGCGGACCGGGATAAGAACGCGGAAATCGGGGAGCCCTGCGCAGCCAGGACCCGTCTCGCCACCACAGCTGACCATTGAGCCGCAAAGTGGTAGGAGCACCACGCGGGAGCAGGGTAGGCAAGACCCTGACTCCCTACCACTGTCACCTAAGCATAGGGACAGTGGAGCAAAGGTGCATAAACGTGTGACCCACTCGGCGGCACGTTCTGTCTCCCCTACTATGCAGGTCACCAGAGCAGGGGGAGAGCTGCGCCCAGGTCATGCCCCGCTGCAGCGGAAGGTATCGACATGCCACTGGGGTAACCTGCTAGATTGCGGGCCAGTGATGGATCTGCTGGGAAGTCGGGGAGCCCTGCAGGAGCAGGAGGTACCATCTCATCACCGGGTCAGGCTGCCAGAGTGCAGGCTGGTGGCAGCGGATTTCGTCCGCGCGGCCCCGCTTAGGCGGCAGGCGGCGACCATGCGCTGTCACAGACTCATGTAGTCAGGAGTGGCAGTAAGCCCGCGCGGACATTGGGGTACCACGCTTCAGCGGCAGGGATCGACTCACCACCACTCATGTCTTCCAGACAGGCGGGCCACCACCGTCGGAAGACTGCGGACCAGCGGCATGTCCACGCGGGAGTCGCAAAGCCCCGCTGGAGCGGCAGGCAACGACATTCCTGTCTAGGCACCCATAGTCATCACCTCAATGAGTTGCGGGACAGTCAGAAGCCTCTGTAGTTCAGGAGGACCTGAGGAAGTCGACTTGTCGTCCGCATATGCGGCGGCTGTCTCATGGCTCGGAGGAGCGCATGATGGAGTGTATCCTAGAGCACAATCTCTACAGCTGGACCAGATGTCCTTCAGTCCAGGAGACGTGCGGCTGGGCCACCTAGCATGTCCCCGTCATCAGTGGGGAATGCCACGGATCAGCAGCTGCCTGACACGTAAGAAGGGTTGGAGCAGGAACCTACAGTTGCTGAGAAAACCCAGGAAAAACTGCTGAATGTGGTCTCCAAGTTCGCCCAGCCGAAGCACTCGGGTCAGCCCAAACCAGTGGCCAGCATAGACTACCTCACCACACACCAGCTGCAGGAACAGGTCCTTACCGAGGCGATCGACATATACCAGGCCTGTTGAATGTATCGACAGTCAACACGCCCATCTGGGGCAACATCAGTCGGGGGATAAGGGCACAGGAGCTGAAGTTCCTAAAGATCCTGAAATTGCTGATGTCGGGGATACTGCCTTTGCCAGGTTGGTTGACGGTATGGAAATGACTGCAGAGCAGGAGGATGCTCTTGCGTAATTAGTCATGGAATTACGTTTCCCGTATTATTATCGCCATTAAATTGACTCCAAACCCCATTTTCGCGGGGTTGTGCAAGACATTTGCGATGCCACCACTGAGACAGCTGTTCGGTGAGGACCTGCCCAAACAGGTCTAGAACCTGGATTAGGAGGTGAAGGCAGTCGGGTTGATGAACCCACCTCCATCCAGCAGGCCGGCAGTGCACAGACAAACACCATATGCAAGACCTCGGAGGCCACCTGAAAGACCAGTAAGGACCTACGTGCCGACAGCACCTCAACACAACATAGTTCAATAATAGAGGACCCAGAAGGTAGATATATAATAGTCACGGGTGAATTATACTCGAAGAAGGTCGTACTTATGAATATATATGGCCCAAATTTTGATAATCCACTATTCTTTAAGAAAATATTTAATACTATCCCTACAGTAGCACAGAACAATTTAATAATTGGGGGCGACTTAAATTGCACTTTGGATAATTATTTAGACAGATCTTCAATCAAAAGGAAGGTTATTTCTAGATCAAGCGAATTCATAAATTCTTTTATTAAATCAGCTAATGTCAAAGATATTTGGAGAAATGTAAATCCTAATGGCCGAGAATACTCATTTTACTCGTCGGTATTTGGAACATACTCCAGGATAGATTATTTTCTAATAGATTCAAAACTTGTCCCATTTACATATATGACTCAAAATACCATAATATTATTATTTCGGATCATGCTCAATTAACATTTAAGATTAACTTAAAGGGTATAACTAAAGGATATTTGCAATGGAGACTTAGTCCTCATATATTAAACGATAAAAGGTGCTCAGATTATCTGGTTAAACAGATTGAATTATTTTTTTAAACCAATGACAAACCTGGAATTTCATCATCTCTCTTATGGGACACATTTAAAGCTTTTATACGGGGTGCTACAATCTCAGCGCAGGCATATCTGAATAAGGAAAATAGAAAGATTCAACAGAAATTGGAAAATGAAATAAGGCAGTTGGACATGGAAAATGCTATGTCTCCATCTAGGGATATACATAATAAAATTGTAACATTAAAATACAAATTAAATTAGATACATTCAAAGTACGTTATTAAACTTTTTCAAAAGACCAAATACATTTTGAATTTGGGGATAAACCGCATAAATTGTTAGCTTGGCAACTAAGAAAGACAGAAGAAGAGAAAATGATACATAAGATCAAATCTGAACAAGGAGATATATTAACTTTATCAAAAGATATTAATGATAGATTTCAACAATACTATCAAAAACTATATACATCAAAAGTGACGGATCAACCCGAGAAAATAGAAACATTTCTCCAGAAATGTAACATTAATGGATTAGATCGGGAAGGTAGAGAATTATTAGATGCCGAAATATCAGCAAAAGATATTGAGGAATCAATTAGATCATTGAAGAATGGTAAAGCTGCAGGACCCGATGGTTTGGGGGTTGAATTTTATAAGAAGTTTCATGATTTGATCGTCCCACGGTTACAAATTATGTACAAAGTTGCCTACGAACAAGAACAACTTCCAGAAACCTTAAAAGAATCCACAGTTACACTTATTCCTAAAGCAGACAAAGATCCAGAAGACCCAGGATCATACAGAGCAATAGCTCTTTTAAATACAGATAAAAAAATATTAACAAAAATTTTATCCCAACGGTTAAGTTTAGTGATCAATAGATTAATACATCATGATAAAACAGGTTTTATTCCTAAACGTTATTCTACTTATAACTTAAGACGACTGTTTAATATTATCTACTCGAAAAGAATGACTGATGTTGAACTAGCAGTTATATCCCTGGATGCGGAGAAGGCGTTTGACCAGGTTGAATGGCCTTATTTATTTAGGATAATGCAGAAATTTCAACTGGGAGAAGGATTTTGCAAATGGGTTAGAATTTTATATTCAGGCCCAACAGCAAGAATCCTAACAAATCAAATGTTATCAGCAAAATTCAATCTTTCTAGGGGTTGTAGACAAGGTTGCCCGTTATCACCGTTACTATTTGCACTCGCTATAGAATTATTAGCCGAAAGGATTAGAGTAGAACCAGAAATTTATGGATATGATACTAAAACTACAATTAATAAAATATCTTTATATGCAGATGATGTTTTATTGTATATAACAAAACCAGAGGTTAGCATCCCTAAAGTACTTGAAGTGATAAATGAATTTAGTGAGTTCTCAGGATATAGAATTAACTGGAACAAAAGTGAAATTATGCCTATAACAGGAATTAAATTGAATAAATTACAAAAATTTCCATTTAAAATAGCTAATAATCAAATTAAATATCTGGGAATTAATGTATCAAAATCTTATAATTCTTTATTTAAATCTAATTTTCCTCAATTATTAAATAAATTAAAAACAAATATTTTATATTGGAAAACATTACCGATATCAATGATCGGTAGAATAAACGCCATTAAAATGATTTTTCTGCCTCAATTACTATATTTATTTCAAGCCATTCCGTTATATCTTCCTAAATTTTTTTTTTTAAATTGATTCTATAGTTAATAGCTTCATTTGGGATTACAAAAATCATGGAATAAGTAAAATACACTTATGTAAATCTAAGATAAATGGTGGATTAGCTTTACCTAATTTTTTATATTATTTTTGGGCGGTTCAGATTGAGAACTTTAATTATTGGTTGATACAGATGGAACAAGACCCAGCTTGGTTAAGAATAGAAAAGGAAGATTGTTTCCCTTTCGACATAAGCACAATACTCCTTGCCCCTGGGGTGGTACAAAAAAAATTATATAAGGCAAACCCTATAATTTTAAATAATATACGTACCTGGAAACAAAACATTAAGACTTTACATTTAGAGACTATACCACTTTGTTTACCAATTATGAATAATCCTATGTTCAAACCTTCGACATTGGATGTGGGGTTTAGACATTGGAAAAACTTAGGAATAATAAGGATAGAACATCTTTACAGGAATGGGAAATTCCTCTCATTCCAGGAGTTGAAAGAGATTTATGGACTGCAAGCAAATAATCTATTTAGATACTTACAAATTAGAGATTATGTCAAATTAAATACGCTAAATTACAGAAATAGAGAGCCAGGTATACTGGATGAAGTACTTAACAAGCATCCAACAACAGAAAAATTAATAGCATATATATATAATATTTTTTTGGACAGGGAATTGCCAAAAACGGAACTATTCTGACAAAAATGGGAAAATGAAATTGGTTTACCTATAACATAAGATTTTTGGGAAGAAAGCTTACAACGAATTCATCGCTGTTCGTTAAATGCCAGACATACCTTGATATAATTCAAAGTAATACATAGATTACACTACTCAAAAAAGAAATTAAATAGAATTTTTCCTACTATATCACCATTATGTGATAAATGTCAGCACATAGAAGCCGATTTAAATCATAGTTTTGTAATATGTACAAAACTTAAAAGTTATTGGACTGAGATTTTTAAAATTATTTCCACAGTTTTAAAGATCACATTAAGCCCTGACTCAAAATTAATTATATTTGGGGTTTTAGATTCAACTCAAATTTTAACAGTAAATCAAAGAAATTTTCTGGATTACTGTTTAATAATTGGAAAAAAATTAATATTACAATTTTGGAAGGGACCATTATCCCCGACAATTAAAATGTGGACAGTAGAAATGATGGAGACATTACAATTGGAGAGAATTAGATTTATCCTAATGGATAAACCTGAGATTTTTGAACAAATATGGTCTCCATTCACTGATTATATGAAGGGGTAGCTGGGCTCAGCATTGAAACTCAATGAGTACCCGGTGGAAAGATCAAACAAAAATGTTTAAGATCAGATTTATATACTTGTCTCCATATATTATAATTAGAAATTGTTCCACTCATTGACAAGTTGTATACCGTTTTCTTTTCCACAAATATTTTTATTTTTATTTTTATTTTTTTGTTTTTTGTTTTTGTTTATTTTATTTTATTTTTATTGTATTTTATTTTTTTTCTTCTCTCTCTTCTTTATATTAATCAACTATAATCATACTCTTATAATTATTCACTATTCTTTCTTTATACTTTTTTCACTCTATAAAAAAAAGTGAGGCCAATATATATATTTTGTTAACATTTATATAATTTTGGAAAGATGTATCAACTATATTTGGAAAAAAATGCTATATTAATTGTTATATGTATGGCCTCTAATAAAAATATATTCAAAAAAAAATAAAAAAATTGTCATTCTACCAGTGCTGCATCCATATCAGCGGTGAGGACTATGGAGGTGTTCATGGATTAAGTCCTCGCAATAGCGGGCTGGGCCAGTGGAACTACATTTCAGCGGTTTTATAACAGACCTGTGGCCACTCCCGCAACGTTAGTGGATTCAGTTTTTAAGTCCTGTTCCCTAAACGTTTGTTCCCGAGTTCAGGGGTTTATTGTTGTATTAACAAATGTTATTATTTTTCAGCTTGTTGAAGTCTGAAATACGTTAACATACTTCCTCCATCAGTATTACGGCAGTGTGTGAGCATGGACGTGATCCAGGGCATGTAATCACAGAGCTTTGAAATCTTCACAAAGTCACTCACATGACTCCGAAGTAAATAGTAAGATTAAACAAGAACTTACCAGTTTGAAGTTTGATCTTTATTTTATGAGGAGTTGCGATGAGGGATTTTGTGCCCTCCGCTCCGAACCCTCTATCATAAGGTCAACTGGTATATTCAAGTTTCTTTAATCTTACTATCTTCAGTCATTGTTGTTATCTGTGATTCCACACTGCTGCTTTGAAGAATATCGCGCATGCGTGTCTGGAAATGCGTTTCACGAAATCCCTCATCGCAACTCTTTATAAAATAAAGATCAAACTTCAAACTGCTAAGTTCTTGTTTAATCTTACTATTTTACTTCGGAGTCACGTAAGTGACAACGTGAAGAAGGCCCGCCAGAGCGCCTGCGCATTGTAGCTGCGGTCAGCGGATGACGACGGCTTTGAAGACGCCGACTTTAGAGTTACTGGCAGTTCAGCCAGCAGCCGCAACTCCAGTGCTTTAAAGCACTGTGGCCACTCCTGTCGGGAGGCAGGCCAAGAGTAAATTGCCCAGGTCTGTCAACTCTCATGAGTGAGGCCAGAAGACTTTCCTAAAATGAACATTGGGGATGTCTGGACAACGTGGAACACCTCATAGCCAAAATAATATAACCAGGAGGAGTTCCAGCCGGGGTTATATCCCACGGTCCCCAGCGGCTTTCAGCAGCAATCTCTAGAATAGGAACAAGTCTGCATGGGGACCCAGGACAGCAGCACCCTGTTTAGGGCTGTGTGTGTGACCTCCCATAAGTAGGAGCAGGGAGAGTCAGGGCGGTATGAATCTGACCCTGAAGTGGTGACCTCCCGTGAGCATCAGCCTGGAGAGCCAGGACATGGGGACCCAGCACAGCAGCACCTCGTTAGGGCAGTGTGTGTGACCTCCCATGAGCATGACTCGGGAGAGCCAGGGCAGTAGGTATCTGACCCTGAAGTTTGGGGACTCAGCACAGCTCGTTTAGGGCTGTGTGTGTAACCTCCCGTGAGCATCAGCCGGGATAGCCAGGGCAGTAGGAATCTGACCCTGAAGTTTGGTGTCACTGCTTATGTGCATGCACCAAAGCTATGCTCCGGGTGTGCCGGATGTGGTCAGCAATTTGCCATATCGGTGGGAACTGGTGAAGCCGGAAATGACAATCTGGCCAGCAAGTTAATGGCCTCTCACCAGTTCCAGGACTTCATAATGGAGGAAACTTCGCAAGACATATCAAACACCTGTTAACTGTGCATTGCTCTAAAGGAGCGCATCATGAGGGTGCATGAATTAAGGCTGCAGAAGTCCTAAAAAACTGGTTGGAGAAGGAACAATGGCGTTTGGGCAAATGGCAAGCCACTAGCTACACACAGCAGGATATGGACCCTGCTGTGTCATGACCATTTGTTCATTTTTAATATTCACGAATAACTATCCAGCCTACGCTCAAGTCACGGTTCACAGCCTTGCGCAGATCCTCTAAATATCCAGGGAAAGACCTGGAAGATGAGACAAAAACTGAGACCAGGATACCACCTCAAAAACATACCCTTTCAGATTAGGAAGGGGTAATTGAATATTGGACTGTGTCCGGGGATTTCGAATAGGTATCTCGGAAGTACATCCACCCGTACAAAATACACTTAGTTAGTTATTGGGGTTTCAATACCACTAACTCTACAGGTGAATGATGCATATCAGCCTTAACAATTGTGTCCAATTCCCCAGCCAAAAGAACAATGGTGGGTGTCGAGCCATTCTGGGCCTAAACATTCTTAAGGACATTATTGCCATAGAGGGAGTGCAGAGAAGGTTCACCAGACTGATTCCTGGGATGTCAGGACTGTCTTATGAACAAAGACTGCATAGACTCTCTAGAATTTAGGAGATTAGAAACATAGAAATTAGGTGCAGGAGTAGGCCATTCGGCCCTTCGAGCCTGCACCGCCATTCAATATGATCATGGCTGATCAAGAGGCGAGATTGAGAGGCGATCTTATAGAAACTTACAAAATTCTTAAGGGGTTGGACAGGCTAGATGCAGGAAGATTGTTCCCGATGTTGGGGAGGTCCAGGGCAAGGGGTCACAGCTTAAGGATAAGGGGGAAATCCTTTAAGACCGAGATGAGAAAGATTTTTTTCACACAGAGAGTGGTGAGTCTCTGGAAATCTCTGCCACAGAGGGTAGTTGAGGCCAGTTCATTGGCTATATTTAAGAGGGAGTTAGATGTGGCCCTTGTGGCTGAGGGGATCAGAGGGTATGGAGAGAAGGCAGGTACAGGATACTGAGTTGGATGATCAGCCATGATCATATTGAATTGCGGTGCAGGCTCGAAGGGCCGAATGGCCTACTCCTGCACCTAATTTCTATGTTTCTATGTTTAACCCTTAAGATACAGTATAAATGGTTTAAAATAAAAAATGTCAGTATTGTAACTGGGATCAAAAGGGTGTTATATGGCAGCTATAGATCTGAAAGATGCATAATATTGAGAACCACTCACCTGTTGAGAGGTTAGGTCATCACCCATCTAATTAAATTTAGATTAGTACCATTTAGAATGATTGGTTATTTGAGGTTCATCATTGATTAATTAACATGGCAGTATTTGCCTATGGCCAAAACTGTAACTAATGTCTCGTGATGTACTAGAGACATTATGACCCAATAACCTTTAGTTTACAAACTGATGTGAGCTTCGGGATGAGGAGCCACTGATATTGAGTCTGGCTGTGGCGGCAGATAGAATGTGAAAGAGGCATTAATCTTGCAGAGGCATGGGGTAAACTTCATTGAATTGCTGGGTGCATTCTATGGCCGAAAGAATTCTGCTCAATAATGCATGATTTGCATGTGCAGCTTCAGATTGATAATACCACAGCTGTTGCATATCAATCACATTATTCTGTGACAAATTGCCTAACCTCATCTGCCACTGGTGCATTACAAGAAACATCTGGGTCTCGGATATCTGCCTATCAAGTAGAGATAATGTGAAAGTTGCAGACACCAGGTCATATAAATTCTATGACAAACACAAAATGGATGATGAATCCAAAAGTTTCAAAATGATTGTTAGCCAGTATGGATTGCCAGACATAGATCTGTTGCATCCGGGTTAAATCACCAGTTACCTAAATACGGCATGGGAACCAGATCTAGGGTCAGTAGTGGAGGATATATTCTCGCTACGTTGGGGATGAACGTTCTTACGCTTGCCCCATTCTGCCTCATTTAATCAATGTCTCACCAAAATAGAGTATGACTATGCTTAGGCGTTTGGTAATTCCTAACTGGCCCACACAGCCATGGTCCCATTGGTTCTGAGACTGATGACACAACATTCATGATTATCCCAACTACAGCAACTTGTTGGTTCACACTGGGACAGGAGAAGAGTTCCCCTTAACATGAGCATATTAATCTATTGATTGTATCTTCTGATCAGACTGTTCCAGGGACTCGGACTATCGAGTAGGACCGTCGATGTGATTATGATGGCCTGGAGAGATAGTACTAAAAATTGATATGTATCTCATAGTAAGAAATGGGAGATGTCCTATTTACAGTCAAATATATCTTATCACAAGTGGCAGGCATTTCGGACATATTGGAGTTCCTGGCTACATTGCATTTTGAGCTATAGTGCCATTTATAGTGCACAAAGTGCTTTGAGCTACTACTTAGGGCAAGGGTCCGGGCAACACTCTGTCGGATCTCATCTATTGGTGGCCCAATTCATAGGAGGTATTATAACAAAACCTTCCCAGACGTAGATATTCGAAAATCTGGGATGTGAGCATCGTTCTCACACTGCTTTGGCAATGGGCTCCAATTACATCTCTGTCTTTCTGGAAGTTAACGCTCAAAGTGGTCATGTTCATGGTGCTAGTGGCGGCGCTATGGGTCCAAATATTGCAAAAGTTATGACTGGACAGCATGCGTTCTTCTGTAGATGATATTGTCTTTTATGCATATGATCCAATCAAACAGAGCAGGCCAGGGATGGCAGGAACCAAAATAAGCTTAAAATGTACCCATTGATCTAAGACTACATGTGGTTACGCATTTGAGCTAATACATCAAGGTCATCAAGAGTCTCAGAAGCTCTGAAACAGCGATGGTCATCAGCTACATAAAACCTCATACAAAGGTGTCAGTACAAGCTATTTCTAGATGGCTGAAACAGGTTTGCATTATGCTGGATGCCGCCCTGGTGGAGTTTAAATCACTCCACCAGGGCGGCATCAATGTATGCAGCAAAGGCACAGGACGTGCCATTGGACCAAATCCTCACTGCAGGATAGTCCATTTAAGGAACCTTTTTCAGGGTTTATGATAAACCTGTCCTCGCAATGCAAAGATTTGGGCATGCAGTTATGGGTTCTGTTTGAGTTCTCCTTTGTAATCCCCCTGCAAAAGAAGGGTTATTACTGTTCTTTTATTGTTTAAAATGATCATTGTATAATTTAAACAATGTTCAATATGTTTTTTATTTATCCTGTCTCAACCAAGGCAGTGTGTCATATGGAACTGGGTCTACAGCATGAAATCACAGAGCTTTGAAATCTTCACATAGTCACCCACGTGACTCCGAAGTAAAATAGTAAGATTAAAAGAGAACTTACCAGTTTGAAGTTTGATCTTTATTTTATGAGGAATTACGATGAGGGATTACGTGCCCTCCACTCCCGACCCTCATAATCGCAAAGATCATCTGGTAGTTCTAGTCTTCTGAGTCTTACTATATCACTTCCACTGTAGTTACTGTGATTGCACGCCGCTGCTTTGAAGTATGATGCACAGGCGCTCTGGCGGGCCTTCTTCATGTAATCCCTCATCGTAACTCCTCATAAAATAAAGATCAAACTTTTCTCATTTAATCGTACTATTTCATTCCATTTCAGACCACCTAAACCAAGTGTACAATTGTCTCAACAATAATTTAAGTCCTGTGCCAACAAATCCCCTTCCCAAGACAAGGTCCTCGACACAGTATTTACCTTGACCTGAAAATATTCACAGTGTGCATGATATCTTTCTTTCCACTACTTTTCGGTGGTCAATAAATTCTTCTTGGATCCTGGTACTGTTATCATGGAAATATTGTTCATTTCCAGGATGATTAATGTTGGAGTGTGCCATTTACAGTCAAGTGTTATTTCCTGCAGGCAGAATGACTGAATGTAATCATTCACATCAAGATTGCCAACTCGAAACTTTATAATACCTGTACTTCTAAAATGTTAGCTCTGCATTGATCATTTATCAGATACAATGGAGTTCCACACTCTGTAATGCTAAAGCTGTTTCCATTGGTGTATGTACTGACACACACAAGAGACTAATGCCTATGATTAGTCATAGGTGGGGCCTCGCGATCATGATTGACCCACGATCAGTGGTCGATGAGCGTGAGAGGGGGAGAGGAAGACAACGGGGACCAGCGTTGGTGGACCGCCGTGAAGAACAATGGAGAACCCGGGACCATCATGAGAGATGGTTGGAGAAGAAAGGGGGACCTGGTGTGGGGAAGGGGGGGTGGGGGACACTCTAGTTTTAGAATCCTCTGCCCAGGGGATAAGCCTGCGTTTGTTTGTTCGTTTGTTCCGGTTAAGGTGCTGTGCAGCCAGTCAGCAGTCGCTTGTCTTTTTCTTTTTCTTTTCACTTTTAATTTAATTTTAATTTCAGGTTTTCATGTACTGTGTATGTTTTTGTGTGTTATGACTGTTGGCGGACCAATTTCCCTCCGGGGATGAATATTCTATCATATCATATCGTATCGTATCGATTAGACTGATACACAATGACAATCATGGCAGATATCAACTGCCTATCTAAAAGCCTCTTAAATGTCACTATTATATCTGCCTTCATCATCTCTCCTGGCAGCACCTTCCAGGCACCCACAACTCCCTGTATAAACAAATTGTCCTGCAAATCTCCTTTCAACTTTGTTCCCTTCACCTTAAACCTATGCCCTGGGAACTTTGACATTTCTACCCTGGGATAAAGATGCTCATTTGATGACAATCCTTTTGTATTCCTCAGTCAAGATGAACCAATCCCCTTTTCCTTTATTTTTTTCAAAGCCAAAAAATGAGCTGATGAGGTCAGGTATATAATTTGATTAGGTCAGGTATAAAATGTAATAATTCAGTTGTTCAACATCCTGGATTTTCTATTCTGCATTGGGTTTCATCTCAAAACTCAGAGACATTTGGACAGGTGCATGGATAGAAAAGGTTCAGAGGGATATGGGCCAAACACAGGTAAATGGGATGAGATTAGATGGGGCAGCATAGACGAGTCAAACTGAAGAGCCTGTTTCCATGCTGTATGACTCGATGACCCTATTTCTCAAGGGAGCATTTCCTAGCATATAAGCTCTATCAGGAAGAACACTTACCTTCATCCTTCATTTACATGCCATTTATATCTTCGTGTGAAAGTGTAAAATAAACGGAACTGCAGATGCTGAAATCCTGAGCAGGTAAGTTCCACGAAAGGGCTGCTTCTCCCATCATAAATCTACTGCATCCACTTCTTTGTGAGAATGGTGGTTCTATTTCCTCCCACATTCCAGCATCTGCATTCTATTGTGTCTCCTTTCACATCAACAATTTTATCTGGAATTTTTACAACTCTGACTGTATCTGTCTTTTATTACATTATTCAATGTTCAGATTAGTAAAACTTGATTTGAGGAATACAGAATTATTTGTCATTATTGACCTTATCATTGTCAAATAGGCACCATTTTTTTTACTGAAGAGATTGTTCCAAGATTCAACCTTATCTTCACCATAAACAAACATCATTTACTTGTACAAGTTCAAGTTGATTGCCATAAGCACAGATAAAAAAAAACATTGTGCTTGCAACAGCATCACAGGCACATAGACTTAGGCAAACACAGTCGGTGGCACAGTGTTGCAGCTGGTACAGCTGTTGGCTCACAGTGCCAGAGATCCGGGTTCGACCCTGACTTCAGGTGGTGCTGTGTGGAATTTGCATGTGACTGCATGGGTTTCATATGGGTGCTCCGGTTTTCTCTTACATCCCAAAGACGTGAGGGTTTGCAGGTTTATTGGTCTCTGTCACTTACCCCTAATGTGGTGAATGAGAAAGTGGGATAACATAGTTTGAATAGGTGATCGATGGTCGGCATGGACTCAAAGGGCCGAAGGGTTCATTTCCATGCTGTATCCTTTAATCAATCAATCAATCAAAAACACACAAATAACAAATTATACAAAAATTACAGCTATCATTCCAAAAAAAAGAAGACAGACAAAAAAACACTACACAGTAGTGAAAAATCACAGTTGGTAAAAAAAATACAAACAAGTCCATTGTCGTGAAACAGGTGGGCCATAATGCTCTGATATCGTGGAAGTGTTAGGGTTGTGTACATCAGTTCAAGAACCTGGTAGTTGTAGGAAAGGGTCTGAAGAAGGGTCTCAACCCGAAATGCCACCTATTCCTTTTCTCCAGAGATGCTGCCTGACCCACTGAGTAACTCCAGCATTTTGTGTCTATCTGAGTTCAGGAAAGTAGCTGTTCCTAACCCTAGTTGTGTAGGACTTCAGGCTTCTATATTCACCAAAGGCTCACTGATGGTATCAGTGAGAAGAGGGTGCCGATAACGTTGGTTAGCTGGTGTGAAATAATCATTTAATTAGTCTTTGCTGTGAAGCAAAGTTATGTTGTTGCTTTGAAGTTGGAATGTATATCAGATTCATTTGATAATCATGTTACTGCACAAATATCAGTGAACTTTCAGTCTTTGACAAGAAGCTGATTAAATAATTCACAGTACTCCTGTGGAATTCTAAAAACCAAAGAAACTACCGTAGCCTTGAGGCAAGATCTTTAATTTTTAATTAGGTCATGAGTAATGATTTAAAACATTTACTGTAATTATAAAGCAGCCAATCAAATATATAATTGTGGACAGAAAGGAACTGCAGATTCTGGTTTACAAAAAGAGATGCAAAGTACTGGATTAACTGAATGGTGCAGACAACAGCTCAAGAGGACATATGTGCAGTAGTTAACATTTTGGGTCAGTACCCCGTTTCAGATGGAAAAAAGGGGTGGGGGCAGGACAAAGCCAGGAAAGTGATAGGAGGATATGGGTGAGGGCATTGGCTGATGAGTGGACAAAGGCCAGAAAAGAAAAGACAAAATAAATGAATACTTTATTATCTCATGTGACATCACAGTAAAATTCTTTGCTTTACACACCCAAGGTATGCAAAAGTTGCCACATAAAGGGTGCCGAAAAAATTACAAAGTATTCCGCGCCAGGACCTCCATCCTCCCCTCCCCCTCCCTTACAGTGGTCCCCCCCATGCTGGGTCCTCCTTTGTTTCTCTCCACCCCTCTTGGTAGTTCCCCCATGCAGGGTCTTGCTTTGTTCTTCCCCCACCCCTTCATGGCAGTTCACCCATGCCGGGTCCCCCTTTGACTGTGAGATAATGAATTAAGGAGAGAAGAGGTGTGAAATAATAAACTTGAGAACAGATATAGGTAGAAGGGGATGGAAGGAAGGGGAAAGGGGGTGGGATTGTGGTAGAAATGGTTATGCATCCAGGTCAACAATAAGGAAGAAAGTGGGGGAGCAAAGGGGAGGGGCATTTGTTGGTTTAAATTATATTTAAAATGAAAATAATTTGGATGTTGAAAAAATAATCAGAAAGTGCTGGAGTGACTCAGCAAGTGAGACAGCATCCATTCTGAAAATAAGGAGATTCCTTGTCAGGTCATTTCCGGTGTATCCGGAAACACAGCAATGAGAAAGAGAGTTGTGGAGACGGTTTGCAGCAACCTAGGTCCACACCTCATGGCCTTCACATGCTGAACCCATGGCCAGACTCATTGCTTGAGTTACCATTGCTGTTTACGTCATCTTGGGCTCTTTCATGAAGCTTACTGAGTTATGAGTGCAGTCTAATCTGCAGGCATAAATAGACTGAAGAGGGTTCCAACCCAAAACATCACCTATTCCTTTACTCCAGAGATGCTGCCTGGCCCGCTGAGTTACTCCATCATTTTGTATCTATCGTAAGGGTAAAACAACATCTGCAGTTCCTTCTTACATACTAATCTGTCGACAGTAAGACATAGAATGACTGACCTTGATGGACTGGTGTTGTAAATTCCCTTTTTTTCTTCTTCTAAATATCTCTCATGATCAATCAGCTTGAAAAATTGAACCATAAAATATTTGTTTTAGATATATTTTCATTTAAAACAAAATATCTGCAATTAATTAATTAATACTATAAAAATGAATTTAACTGAAGAAAGCCAAGCACAAATCTAAATGAAAATAAACTTTCTTGTGAAAAAGCAGTAGTGGATGCATACCTGTCATAAAGTAAAGGGTTGAATCAAGCTGTAAGAATAGTCTAGTCATGTTGCAGCTTCATAAGAATTTGGTTAGGCAACATTATGTGCAGTTCTGCTCATCCCATTACAGGAAGGCTGTGGAGGCTCTGGAGAGCATGCAGAGGAGGTTTACCAAAATGATGCCTGGATTAGAGGGTATTGGCTATAAGAAGAGGTTGGACAAAAATATTGTTTTCTCTGGAGGGTCAGAGGTTGAGGAGATACTTGATATAAGTATATAACATTATGAGAACACAGATAGACTGTCAGAATCTTTGTCCCAGGGTGGAAATGTCAAAGACAAGAGGACATAGCTTTAAATTCAGTGAGGGAGAGTGAGAAAGAGAAGAGCGGGCACAGTTTTTTACACAGAGGTTGTGGTGCGTGGCTGGAACAAGCTGCCAAAGGCGATGATGGAGGCAGATATGATAGTGGTATTTAAGTGGCTTGATCTAGACTCATGAATGTGTAAGGAATGGAGAAATATGGATCTAGTGCAGCCAGAGGAGATTAGCTTAACTAGGCACTATGTCTAGCAGGGACACTGTGGACTGAAAGTAGCAATGTAACAACATTTTGAGATTTTAAAAATCATCTGCAATTTATCCCATCGGATAAAGCATAAAAATAAGTTTAATTTGACACATAATTCATTTTCATATCTTCAGTATTAAAAAGATTATGGCCATTCTCATACTCGGAAATTAGCAGCTTGTTCCCCATTGCCTTTCCATTGACTTAACTCAAAAGCTGTGATCTAGGACAGTCAAAACCCCATAACCTTCTTAAAAATTAAGAGAACTCAATGAAATTTTCAGTTATTATAGATTGAAGCATTCTGAAGCAAATATGAAACAAACTTACTTTGATGACCTGAAATTAAAGCATATAATTAGTTACCTAATTGTAGCTAATTAAAAAATTCAATTACTAGATCTAAACATCTAACAATTTCTTAAGAAAAGATAAACATTTTTTAATTGCCTGTGTCCAAATAATATTCACACAACAATTCACAATATAACATGATTTTGTAATCTAATTTTCATGAATTTATAGGCCAAATTGAAGGAGTTTAGTGTTTAATTCCCGTAAATTAATGGGCATTTAAATCAACTTGCGAGTGGGTTTAAATGGTACGCAGTGGATTGGAACGTTGCGGTTTGCGGGGAATTTAACCCACAGTCAGCAGGAAAAACACTGCCGGTTCATTTTTTTTGTCCCCTGTTCGCAACATGAAAATTTGAGGAAAGGCTTCCTAAGAAGCACGTTTTTATGTAAAAACAAACTGTGTACCTTATTTTATCCCCTATGTAAAATCCTTCCCGTTGTCGGTGCTCACAGCTTTAGAAGATGATTTTTAAATGACTCCAGCTGATAACTGATCTAGCATAGTTTAAAAATACCCCCATGTCGGAGCGATTTCTCTTTAGCAACAAAATCCCCCGAGATGGATCGATTTGCCCTGTCTGGAGAAAAATGTCATTTTAAACCCACTCCCCTCTGAAAGGCGCCAAAGTCACGCACACGGGGAGTGGCAGAACTGTAGCGCCGCTCAAGGTAAGTTTTGTAACATACCTACTGAAAGGCCTATTCCTGTGAAGTGTGTTTAAAATATTTTTAAAAAATTATAATGATACATTTATAAAAAATGAATCTGTAATTAATGAATTCAAACAATAAATGTTCATTTAAATTGAGAAAATCAAACACAAACCTTAACTAAAATTACTAAAAGAAAAGTGCAGTGGGACAAGTATAGATTGGCATGGAGAATAACTAAGCAGTGGTGACAAAATGTTACCTGAAGCTGTTGAATTTAATATTGAATATGGAAGGATGAATTGTTTCTTCAGAAAGAGAGGTGTCCTTCTTCCAGTTTACTTGCTCTTATATGGAACATTGCTGAAGGCCAGGGACAGAGTTCAGATTAGAAGTGTGATGAGCAGTCAGAACAAATAAATGGTGACAAGAAGCTTGGTGTGACTCTTGCAGACTGATTGGAAGTGATCAGCAAAGCAGTCAGCAAAGTCACTTTGAGCCCACTTGATGTAGAGGTGACCACATCCTAAACAGTGAACAACTTAAATTTAAAAAGAACAAGTAAACCATTGTGTAGGAAAGAACAGCAGTTGCTAGTTTACACCAAAGATAGACACAAAATGCTGGTGAAACTCAGTGGGACAGGCAGCATCTCAGGGTAGAAGGAATGGGTGATGTTTCGGGTCGAGACCCTTCTTGAGCAACCATTGTTGCTTCTGGAAATGCATTTTGGAACCTCAAGACTGGAAAGAGGAAGAAGTGGATAACAGGTCAAACATGGGTTCCCCTGCGGTCCCTCAAATGACATCATGGAAACTGGAAAAAGGTGTGGCTGGAATCGAGGAGTGAGCTCAATTTTGGGAGAAAAGTGGTCTCTTTGGGATGGTGATGATGGAGAGGTGGAGAGGAATGCTTGATCTGGGTCCTGTCATGAAGGGGACCAACATAGAGCACAACAATCTGTTGATTGGGAATAATGTTTTGATTGGGAAACCTCATGGAGAAGAAAGTGAGAACAAGAGGAACTGTATCAGGGTTCTGAGAGACAATGCTATGGTTTAGTGCAGAAATGTATGAAATTCAATGAACACTGCTGAAGACCCTGTCAATTTTATATGAACACAAAGCAATAGCGTACTCAGCGGGTCAGGCTGCATCTCTGGGGGACACGGATAGGTGACCCTACTTCAGACTTGGTTTCTACTCAAGATTTCATCAACTACAGTTCCTTGTATCTCCGATGCAACTTGTTGATCAAGTTTAAACAGAACTCAACTTTTACTTAGCAGGATCCTGCCACGCTTTGGAAAACCTTCTCACAAGGTTTCAGAAAAGGAGGAATAAATCGAATGATTAAGGTTAAGAACTTACTAATTTTAACTGTGTCATTGGACGAGGGAATTCAATGCAACATCTCCAAATTTGCAGATGACACCAAGCTGGGGGGTATAGTTAGGTGTGAGGAGGATGCTTGGAGGCTGCAGGGTGATTTGGATAGGCGGAGTGAATGGGCAGATGCATGGCAGATGCAGTATAATGTGGATAAATGTGAGGTTATCCACTTTGGTGGCAAAAACATGAGGGTAGACTATTATCTGAATAGTGGCAGATTAGGAAAAGGGGAGATGCAACGAGACCTGGGTGTCATGGTACACCAGTCATTGAAAGTAGGCATGCAGGTGCAGCAGGCAGTGAAGAAAGCAAAAGGTATGTTAGCATTCATAGCGAAAGGATCTGAGTATAGGAGCAGGGAGGTTCTACTGCAGTTGTACAGGGTTTTGGTGAGGCCACACCTGGAGTATTGCGTACAGTTTTGGTCTCCAAATCTGAGGAAAGACATCCTTGCCATAGAGGGGGTACAGAGAAGATTCACCAGACTGATTCCAGGGATGTCAGGACTTTCATATGAGGAAAGATTGGATAGACTCGGCTTGTACTTGCTGGAATTTAGAAGATTGAGGGGGGATCTTATAGAAACTTACAACATTCTTAAGGGGTTGGACAAGCTAGATGCTGGAAGATTGTTCCCGATGTTGGGGGAGTCCAGAACAAGGGGTTACAGTCTAAGGATAACGGGGAATTCCTTTAGGACCGAGATGAGGAAAACATTCTTTACACAGAGAGTGGTGAGTCTCTGGAATTCTCTGCCACAGAAGGTAGTTGAGGCCAGTTCATTGGCTATATTTAAGAGGGTGTTAGACGTGGCACTTGTGGCTAAAGGGATCAGGGGGTATGGAGAGAAGGCAGGTACGGGATACTGAGTTGGATGATCAGCCATGATCACATTGAATGGCGGTGCAGGCTCGAAGGGCCGAATGGCCTACTCCGGCACCTATTTTCTATGTTTCTATGTAAGTACAATAGACATTACAAGGGGAAGTTACAGAGTGCAGAATATTGCTTGCAGCATTGTATGCATCAGTTCCACAGACAAAGTCCAATGTCGACAACGTGATAGAGGTGAACCGGTGAGGACCCTAGCTCAAGTAATAAACAGTGGATGCTCTATTGCATACTTATTTCTGGAGCAACAAACTATTTTTGACAATTATTTTCTGTTCCCTCTTCTTTCAGGAATTATCTGTGCAAGGTGCTGCATTCACTGTCATTCCATACTTTTTCCAAGGACTTGAATCTTGATGGAAAGCTTATCATACAACACATTATCTTTCAGAAATCCCAGTGGCATTACTCTTCCTGAGCCTGTTGTTGTATGATCATAATTCTCTATCAAGATATTTAGGCAATATGAATCAATGCTGGCTTTCCATAATCAATTGAAATGACAGTTAAGTCTGTTCATGTTTATTGTTTTTCAAACATTTCCCTGGTAATAAGATTAGATTAACTGGTCAGTTATTTCTGAGTTTACAATGTTTTTTGAACAAGGATGTTAGTGTAAAAGGTACTGGAACCTGATAACCATGATTATCAGGTTCAAGGATATCTTCTTCCCAATAACCTTCAGGCTCTTAAACACTATATAACATTAATCTCAACTATGAACTATAGATTGCCTTTAATTGCACAGAGGACTTGGGGCTCTTTTGAACGTATTGGGTTTATTAATTTTCTGAATGTATTATATATTATCAACATGCATTATGGGGTGAAAGATTGCAACCTTCACGTGGTCCGCCCTGTTTCGGCTAATGCAATGAACTCGACGTGCACAAATGGAAAATCAAATAGAACAAGTTGTCCAACAACTTTAGGCTGTGCACGCCACACAAAAGAAGAAGAAGAACATGCATTATGTTTACAGACCTGTTATGCTGCTACAAGTAAGAATCTCAGTGTTCCATTATGGGTACTTATGACAATTAAACTCTTGAATCTCTTCAAATCTTGGGATATTCATTAGGCTATTCCCAATGTTTTGCTTGCAATTTCACTCTTTATATTGCCAGAATGAATGATGATGATGATGATGATGATGATTATTGGTATTATTAATATTATTATTATTATCATTATATATATTTTTTATTATTATTATTTTTAATGTGAGGGCCTTGCCTTTGGCTGAACTGAATGTTTTAGCTGGTATATGGACCACGCGTCATGACTGGAGACTGCAGCTGAATGTGTTGCTTGTGAGTAAGCGAATCCACAACATCAACATTATTCCAGCATCTCTGTTGCTTGGAAACCCACAAGAAATATGCAAGTCTCTGGTGATTCCACTTGTTTCTTATTTTATATTCACTTTCCACCTGCACTACTGCGTCTGAATGATTATCTTATTTGAAGAGGCGGCATAGTGGCACTGCTGGTGGAGATACTGTCTCAGCCTCTGGGTTCAAACCTTTTGTCAGGTGCTGGCTGTCTCATTGTCCCTGTGACTGCAGGGGATTTCCTTTGGATGTTCCGGCTTCATCCCTCGTCCCTAAAAGACCTGCGGGTTTGTAAGTTAATTGGCCTCTCTAAACTGCCCCTTGAATATTGGAAGTGAATGCGAAAGTGGGATAATGTAGTGCTCTTCTGCAAACAGTTGATTCATGGTCGTCGTGTACCAAAGGGCCCGTTTGCATGCTGTATCTTTCAATCAATCAATCAATAAACTATGTGATTGTACAATTACAGTTGCAGAAGAGATGCCAGCCTCTTTGTCGGGCACGTCGAACAATCTTTGTTCTCGGCGTACCAGGGCCCCACCCCCGACCTTTACCTCCGTTACATTGACGACTGCTTTGGTGTCAACTCCTGCACCCACACACAACTGACTGACTTCATCCATTTCACCACCAACTTCCATCCGGCACTCAAATATACTTGGACCATTTCCGACATTTCCCTACCATTCCTTGACCTCACCATCTCTATTGAAGGTGATACACTCCTGACTGACATCCACTACAAACCAACTGACTCCCACAGCTACCTGGACTACTCTTCCTCCCACCCTGCTTCCTGTAAGGACTCCATCCCCTATTCCCAATTCCTCCGTCTACGCCGCATTTGCTCCCAGGATGACGTGTTCCACACCAGGTCATCACAAATGTCCTCGTTCTTCAGAGAACGGGGTTTCCCCTCCCCCACTATAAATGAGGCTCGCACCAGGGTCTCCTCCATGCCCCGCACCACTGCCCTCTCTCCCCATTCCCCCACTCACAACAAGGGCCGAGTCCCCCTGGTCCTCACCTTTCACCCCACCAGCCAGCGCATACAACAGATAGTCCTCCGCCAGTTTCGCCACCTCCAACGTGACCCCTCCACTCGCCACATCTTCCCATCTCCCCCCCGTCTGCCTTCCGCAAAGACCGCTCCCTCCGCAACTCCCTCGTCAATTCTTCCCTTCCCTCCCGCTCCACTCCTTCCCTGGGCACTTTCCCTTGCAACCGCAAGAGATGCTACACTTGTCCCTTCACCTCCCCCATCCACTCCTTTCAGGGACCCAAGCAGTCCTTCCAAGTCCGACAGAGGTTCACCTGCACCTCCTCCAACCTCATCTACTGCATCCGTTGCTCCAGATGCCAGCTGATCTACATCGGTGAGACCAAGCGGAGGCTGGGCGATCGTTTCGCCGAACACCTCCGCTCTGTCCGCAATAACCAACCCGACCTCCCGGTAGCTCAGCACTTCAACTCCCCCTCCCATTCCGTATCCGACCTCTCGGTCCTGGGCCTCCTCCACGGCCAGAGTGAGCAACACCGCAAGTTGGAGGAACAGCACCTCATATTCCGCTTGGGGAGTCTGCATCCTCTGGGCTTAAACATTGAATTTTCTCAATTCTGTTAACCCAGACTGCCCCCACCCCTCCCCACCTCTCCCTCAGACCTCGGGCCCTGACATTCCTTCTCCATCTCCCCCCCCCCTCCCCAGTCGCACTAGCTTCTCATTTTCACACCACAAACAGCTTACAATGGCCTGTTTCCCTTATCATCAATACTTTATTGCATATCTTTCATTCATTGTTCTTTATCTCTCCACATCACTGTTTATATCTCTCGTTTCCCTGATCCCTGATCAGTCTGAAGAAGGGTCTCGACCCAAAACGTCGCCTATCTCCTTCGCCCCTTAGATGCTGCTGCACCCGCTGAGTTTCTCCAGTTTTTTGTGTAACCCAGCAATGTGATTGATATTTTCTGGACAATATTCAGCTCCAAATAATTAAAATAATACTATTTTTATATTTGAAGTTAAGCAAATTGCTTTCTATGTAGGGTTTAGTTTAGTTCAGATATACAGCATGGAAACGTGCTCTTCGGCTCACAAAGTCCACACCTACCACTGATTACTCTTTCAGGTTAGTTTTATGTTAACCCGCTTTCTTATCTACTCCCTACATTCACAGTGGTCATTTAATGTACAGCATTACGTATCTTTGGGATGTGTGAGGAAACTGAAGCACGCAGAAGAAACCCATGCCGTTACAGGGGTAATGTGTAAACTCTGCGCAGATGGCACCTGAGGTCAGGATTGAACCTGAGTCTCTGGCACTTTAGAGGCAGCAGCTCTAAGTGAGAACCAGTGTACAAGATTGATGACTAGCTAGATATTCAGCTGGAGCTGTAAAGCCATATATAGGTCAAACCTAAGTTCAGGCTCAACCATAATTATATTTTTTAATCAGCTGAGTACATACTTAGAGGCAAACTAATTGCACTTATTTAGTTTTGACAACAAATAAAATGGAAAATGATAACCCCAGTTTTTCCCTGAAAATTAATGTTTAATAGTTGCCTGGATGAGTATATTAGCTATAAGGAGTGGTTGGACAAACTTGGTTTGTTTTCTCTTGGTTTGTTTTCTCTAGAGGTTGAGGGGTGACCTGATAGATGTATATAAAATTATGAGAAACATAGATAGGGTATACAGTCAGAACCTTTTTCCCAGCGTGGAAATGTCAAAGACTAGAGGGCATAGCTTTACGGAGAGAGAGGCAACATTTAAAGGAGATGTGTAGGGACAATTCTTGAACAGAGTGGTGGGTATGGAACGCGCTGTTCAGGCTGGTGGTGGAGGGCAATATTCAAAATGATCTAATGTAGTTTCCAGTGAAAAATAGCACATCCAATTATATAAGTTTCTCCTGTGTGTAACATCTCACTCCTTGCATATTCCTTTTCACTGCTGTGTGTTAACTCTGATTTAAACTAGAAAAGATAGATAATCCACCATCACAATGTTCATTTTCTGTGGAACAATGGGCTGCAAGTAATGTCCTCGGCATCCTGACATGTTGATTCTGAGGTGGTCCACTCCATTAACACTACTAAACAAAGAATGCTTCCTGACAAAGTATTTGAGATCCATATCTGTTGAGATCCATATCTACTGACTTAGGTATGCAAGCCCTGAATAAACAAAAATGCTTGAGTAACTGGGTGGGACAGGCAGTATCTCTGCAGAGAAGGAATGGGTGAAGTTTTGTGTCGGGACCTTTCTTCAGACTGAAGTCTGAAGAAAGATCCTGACCTGAAATGTCACCCATTCCTTCGCTCCAGAGATGCTGCCTGTCCCGCTGAGTTACTTCAGCATTTTGTATCTATCTTCGGTTTAAACCAGCATTTGCAGCTCCTTCCTACATACAGTAGACAATAGTCTGTTACCATAGGCCTGTTTCCATTCTGTTTCTTTTATAAAAATAGATGGACTGCTGCATGCAAGCAGAGTACATGTCAAGATGCTTGGCTGGATTCCAAATGTTCACCACAATAAACTGTACACTGAAAAACCATGCGTCATGTGAATCAGATAGAGAGGATCATAGTAGTCTTCCAAATCCTCCAAATCCCACTGGAAAGGTAGGCAATCCAACGTCGGAATCCTTTCCCAGTCCAACTTCTGATGACCAGACGCAATGTTCCCATACCTTATGCCAACTGCTGGAATGGATGCTCCCCTTTGAACTTCATCATCGCAAGATATTAGAGGTGAACAGGGAAAGAAGATTTAAGGATCTTCTCAACGCTTCCTTGAAGGAACATAGCATCTCTATCCAGGAACATTCAAAGTGGAGAAGGGGCATTCGGGATGTCATGGAGGATGTTGACAATATGTGTTGGGAGCACACAAAAGCAATTACATTATAGAATAAGGTACACAATATCTCACACACTTTCACCTGTCCATATAGCAAGCACTTCATGTACCATCTGTGAAAGACTCAGCAGTTCTCCAAATGAGCTTCCTCAGTCAATCCTTTTGTGAAGAAGGATCCAATCCCAAATTATAGCTTACCTATGTTTCTAATGATGCTGCCTAACCGATGAG
Source organism: Raja brachyura (assembly GCA_963514005.1). The sequence continues at coordinate 38,144,716 of OY740789.1, read as the reverse complement.
TTGCTTCAGCACTTTCTGCCTTTTCTTGATCTTGTGATAGTCTAAAAAGTAAAAGAATAGAGAAGATGATCAAAATAAAAGCACAAAAATCTGATCAATTGTGGCACAATGGTGCAGCTGGTAGAGATGCTGCCTCACAGTGTCAGAGACCCGGGTTCAATCCTGATCTTGGATGCTGTTTGTGCGGAATTGCTACGTTCTCCCTGTGAAGAACGTAGCAATATTGAAGAGGCTATATTTAAGAGGGAGTTAGATGTGGCCCTTGTGGCTAAAGGGATCAGGGGGTATGGAGAGAAGGCAGGTACAGGATACTGAATTGGATGATCAGCCATGATCATATTGAATGGCGGTGCAGGCTCGAAGGGCCGAATGGCCTACTCCTGCACCTTTTTTCTATGTTTCTATGAACGCATGGGGTTCCTCTGGGTTCTCCAGTTACCTTCCACATCCCAAAAACATGCAGGATTGTAAGTGAATTGGCCTGTGTAAATTGCTCCTAACATGCAGAGAGTGGATGTGAAAATGGGATTATATAGAACTAGTGTGTTTGAGTGATCGATGGTCAGTGAGACTTGGTGGGCCAAAGGCCTGTTTCCATGCAGTATCTTTAAAAAAAGAGATGGACTGGTGCATCCATGCAGACTACATATCAACATTTATGGCTGGATTCCAGATGTTCGCGATCATCATCCAGCCCACTACTTGCCTATACCTGTTCCAGCCACTATCTTCCCTGACAAGAATATAGACATAGCATAGAACCATACAGCACAGAAACAGGCCCTTCAGCCTACAATATCTGTGCTAAGCATGATGCCAATGTCAATTCTTAACAGCATGCACATAATCCATACCCCTCCATTCCCTGCTCATTCATGAGCCGATCCAAAAGTCTCTCAAAGGGCATTATCATATCCGTGCCGACCACCACCCCTGTTCCAGGCACTCATCACCCTCTGTATAATAAACTTGGCCTGCATCTCCTTTAAACTTTGCCCCTCTCACCTTAAAGCTATACTTTATATCATAGAGCATTCAACAGTACAGCACAGAAACAGGCCCTTCAGTCCACAATGACCATACTGTTCATGCTGTCAAGTTAAACTAATCTCCCCTACCTGCATGTGATCCATTCCCGTTCCTTGCTTATCTATGTGCCTATCTCAAAGCCTTTTAAAAACCTCTATCTTATCTGCCTCCACCACCACAAGAAGTGCAGGGTTAGGTTTAACTTTGCTTTAACAGGATATTATTGTCAGTCCCAAGGCCAGAGTACATTAGTCAAACCTATTAATTATACAACAGAATGGTTACTGAGGTGATTTCAATGTGAACAAGGCACTCTGGTTATTTGTCTCTGTCAATTGCCTCCAAGCAAATGGGCAGCATAGTTTAAAACACAAAGTGCTGGAGGAACTCAGCAGGTCAGGCAGCATTTGCCAAGAGAATGGACAGACAACATATCAAGTCAAGACCCTTCTTCAGACCCCACCAAACGGAAAAGTTTCCGGCCTGAAACTGTTCATTCCCGCCACAGCTGCTGCCTGACCTGCTGAGTTCCTCCAGCACGATGTGTTTTGCTCAAGATTTCAGCATCTGCTGTCTCTTTTGGGCCAAATAAATAGCAGGATGGACAAAGGAGTCAGTGGATGTTGGTTACTTGGATTTTCAGAAGCCCTTTGATAAGGTGCCACATGTGAGGCTGCTAAACAAGATGAGACCCCATGGTATTAGAGGGAAGATACTAGCATGGATAGCAGGTTGACTGGATGGCAGAAGGCAAAGAGTGACAATAAAGAAGGCTTTTTCTGGTTGGCTGCCAGTGATGAGTGGAGTTCCACAGGGGTCAATGCAGGGGGCGCTACTCTTCATATTGTATAGCAATGATTTGGATGAGGGAATTGAAGGCTTTTTGGCCAAGTTTGCAGTTTATACGAAGAGAGGTGGAGGGGCAGGTAGTGTAAAGGAATCAGGGACTCTACAGAAGGACTTGGACAGGTTAGGAGAGCAGGCAGAGAAGTAGCAGATGGAATACGACATAGCAAGCTGCACAGTCATGCACTTTGCTAGAAGGAATAAAGACAATATTCTAAATGGGAAGATAATTCAGAAATTGGAGGTGCAAAGGGAACTGGTATTGCGAGTGCAAGATTCCGAAAAGGTTAAATTGCAAGATGAATCAGTAGTAATGAAGTTAAACGCAATGCTCACATTCATTACGAGAGGACAAGAATATAAATGCAAGAATGCTGAGGCTTTATAAGGCGCTGGCCAGGCCACATTTTAAATATTGTGAGCAGTTTTGGGTCCCATATTTGAGGAGGGATTTGCTGGCATTGGAGATTATCCAGAGGCGGTTTACGGGAATGATCCCGAGGATGATTGGTACGATGATCGTTTGATGGCATTAGGCCTGCACTCGCTGGAGTTTAGGAGCATGTGAGGGGGACCTCATTGAAACTTAGCAAATAGAGAAAGGCCTGGAAAGAGTGAATGTAGAGAGGATCTTTCCACCAGCGGGAGAGTCTAGGACCAGAGGGCACAACCTCAGGAAAATCAACGTACCTTTAGAAAGGAAATGAGGAATTTCTGAATCTGTGAAATTTATTGGAACAGACTACTGTGGATTTCAAATCTTGAAGTGGAGATTGACAGATTCTTGAGTAGTAAGGATGTCAAATGTAATGGGATGAAGGCTGGAGTTTGGGGTTGAGAGGGAAAGATAGATCAGCCATGGTTGCATGGCGGAGTAGAATGGCCTAATCCTGCTCCTATGACTTCTGGATTTACGTAGTTAATGCCAATTGGATACAGTCAAAAGGAGGAGGCATCCACAATGTTGGCCTGGTGCCTATGCTGCAATCAATGGGTGTGAGTTAATTGCATGTTACATTTTACACACCTGCATTTAGGGGTTATGCAAATTAGCCTCGACTATTGTTATAGGTCCCATTGCTAAATAGATTTTTAATTTTCTGCATCGCTTATAATTAAGTCATACACTTCATTTACCATGCAAGGTGCAATGCCACAAACGATACTTTTGTCAGGCTATTTTACAGTCGGCAAGATAAGCATGAGTGTAATGTATGCTATCTCTGCATAGTCACCTCACAGCTAGTGAACAGACATTCAATGAATGACTAGAAAGACAGAGTCAGCCAAGAATTAATAATTTAGGAATGGATCAAGTAAATTTATTCACTGTAAAATTTGCACAGTATGTATTTTTAATTTAATAAAGCAACCTCTCAGGTTTTGCATAGTGTTGGTCCCTTCATTTCATGTGATGCTGGTTATCATATCCAGATATGAACCGCAGTTGATAACAGAATGTTTCCATGCTTCTATATTCAAATTTGAAACTCTGCAAGGCAGTGTTTGATTTAGTTTGGTTTAGTCAAGTCAAGTCAAATCACTTTTATTTCTATAGCACATTTAAAAAAAAACAACTCTCGTTGGCCAAAGTGTTTTGCATTGGTGGAGGTACTAACGTTATACAACATTGGGTCATACGTTAAGTTTAGAGGTACAGCACTGAAGCAGGCTCTTCGGCCCACCTAGTCTGTGCCGACTAGCTATCCCCACACACTATCCGACACAGTAGGGACAATTTACAATTTTATTTAAAAGCCAGTTTGCCAACAATCTATGTCTTTGGAATGTGGGAGGAAATGGGAGTTCCCGGAGAAAACCCATGCAGGTCACAGGGAGAATAGAAACATAGAAACATAGAAAATAGGTGCAGGAGTAGGCCATTCGGCCCTTCGAGCCTGCACCGCCATTCAATGTGATCATGGCTGATCATCCAACTCAGTATCCCGTACCTGCCTTCTCTCCATACCCCCTGATCCCTTTAGCCACAAGTGCCACATCTAACGCCCTCTTAAATATAGCCAATGAACTGGCCTCAACTACCTTCTGTGGCAGAGAATTCCAGAGACTCACCACTCTCTGTGTAAAGAATGTTTTCCTCATTTCGGTCCTAAAGGAATTCCCCCTTATCCTTAGACTGTGACCCCTTGTTCTGGACTCCCCCAACATCGGGAACAATCTTCCAGCATCTAGCTTGTCCAACCCTTAAGAATTTTGTAGGTTTCTATAAGATCCCCCCTCAATCTTCTAAATTCCATCGAGTACAAACCGAGTCTATCCAATCTTTCCTCATATGAAAGTCCTGACATCCCAGGAATCAGTCTGGTGAATCTTCTCTGTACCCCCTCTATGGCAAGGATGTCTTTCCTCAGATTTGGAGACCAAAACTGTACGCAGTACTCCAGGTGTGGCCTCACCAAAACCCTGTACAACTGCAGTAGAACCTCCCTGCTCCTATACTCAAATCCTTTCGCTATGAATGCTAACATACCATTTGCTTTCTTCACTGCCTGCTGCACCTGCATGCCTACTTTCAATGACTGGTGTACCATGACACCCAGGTCTCGTTGCATCTCCCCCTTACCTAATCTGCCACCATTCAGATAATAGTCTACCCTCATGTTTTTGCCACCAAAGTGGATAACCTCACATTTATCCACATTGTACTGCATCTGCCATGCATCTGCCCATTCACTCAGCCTATCCAAATCACCCTGCAGCCTCCAAGCATCCTCCTCACACCTAACTA